>JBAMJR010000231.1:575000-1252500 GCA_038501785.1 Myoxocephalus aenaeus | reverse complement strand
CGTAGCCCCGAAAGGCTACTGGTCATACCAGACCAAGTCAGACTTGTTTATGGAATTGATTGTTGTAAAAAAAAAATGTACTGCCTATAAATGTAACTTTTCATTTCTAGGAGGAAGGATATTTCTTCTGTTAAAACCAGCACTTTAGAGCGGTATTCATTGTTAGATTGCCTCTCGGGGTGTAACGTAACAAACGCTTAGTCCATGTTCAATTTCTTTTTAGCGCCGTTTTGGTCTCCACCAACTCCTGACTCTGATAAACTCTTTTCCATCAACAGGACAGTCGCATGTAACTCGTTGGTCACTGTGCTGTCTGCGTTCCCAGTGTGATCTCATCCAGTAGGTTCTTTAAAAAACACTCACTTAGATCCACCTCACATCCATGGAAATGGTGGTCCCCTGCATGATGACCTGCAAGGCCCTGTGGGAAGTGAGTCCTATAGTGTGTGGAGGAGATTGAGATCTAATCCAAGTTCTCACCTAATTAAACAAAACAGATCACAACCTCAAAGGGAGGGCAAAATCCCCACTAATAGCGGTTTAGGCCTGTGGCAGACCTCCACACTCACACACACAGACACAGAGAAGACAGACGAGATGAATTGTAGTGGGAAAATCCCTGCTGTACGGATCCTTCAAAGGCAAAAAAAACCTGCAAAGCTCTTCAAGGCATATCCTCAGAGCACTCAGAGAGGGCTCGCTTTCACCCAGTAAAGAGAATAAAAACGAATGAAAGCAATGGAAAGTCATTCAGACACTTTATTAAGATCTCAAGTCATAAAGCTGCTGGAAAGCCATCGGATCCACGGCCATTTGGGTGATGTTCTGTGGACAGCAATCAAAATGCGTGATGTATAGCACACATCTGGGCGAGAGCTTCAGGGCTGAGTCGCTCGTATTGGTGTCCAGTTGAGAAAACACTTGCAGAGGCGAGTTGCACCCAGTGTTTTCTTCCAACTACCTGCAGAAACCTACAATTGTGTTCCATAGAGCTGAACTGAACACAAGGGAACATTGGACACAGTAGAATGTAGGTAAAAATATATATATATATATTGGCTCCTCAAAGTGTCACCATACAGTTGCCAGATAGTCGTAAAGCGTCAACATACTGTATGATGTGCTGGTTCAGAGACGCCCAGGTATATTGAAGGGGCTGGAGAGTTAAAGGTTCAGCAGTATGACCAAAAATTCAGGAAGAGTATTTGTAATTACGAAATACTTTTGTCTCAAGCTGGGCATATGTTGTATGTTTTTATTCATCTTGTACGTTGTGTCCACTCACACTACACATTTTGATTGCCAAGCCTGCGACGTTATGCTCAAATTGCACGACAAACAACAAACGATCTGACGGACTTCCCAAATCAAAAATTTGTCCGGGACGGCAAAGTTGGGGCTAGGACTGGCCAATATGGAGAAAATCATATATCACAATTGTTTAACCAAATACCTAAATACGATATTGCGACGATATTGGGGTTAAGATCTTTTGAAGAACAACAATTATACCCAGTGGCGGCTGGTGACATTTTTTTGGGGGGGGGCGCAGTTGGGCGGCGCGGTTTAAATAGCACTCCACAATGAGAAGAAAAGAGGTTTTGAGTAGAATATTCTAAAAAACAAAGCTTTATTTCAAGAAAACACAGTGCTCAACACTGTCCAATAACAACTATCAACAAACTGTAACTTTGGGATACAGAATGGTTTAAGAAACATTCAATGTGGTGGCCAGAGCAACATCAGGAAATACATTGACGTCGCATTCAAACTGGGGGCCCTGCAGTAAGGTGGCACTGGTGAGGTGGTCTTTGAAGGCAAAGCGTTCCCTGGTGTGTCCAAGTATGGTGTCACAAACCTACAGATAAATATATAGAGAGAGACAGTAAGATAAGTTGTGGGGAAATATCTACTACAAACAGGCTTCATACTACAGACAAAAAACTATGTTTTGTGTGTCTTGATGGCTCAGCAACATAGACAAAAGGCCAGGAGCCACCTTGATGGCTGTAGCTATGACACACATACACACACACACACACACACACACACACACACAAACACACACACACACACACACACACACACACACACACACACACACACACACACACTAACTTGTTGGGGGTTGAATTGGTATTTTAGATAAAGTTATAGCCTGATATGATATCCACCCAAATCTAACAATGTCCAACATGTGTTCTGCTGTGGGAAAGATAAAACATTAAACTCTAACACAGGCATCTGCTGATTTTGACACTCACTTCTGCAGCAATCCTTCCAGCTCATCTTCCTTCACAGCCCGGCGCTTCCTCGGCTGCTCAGAGCCACTGCACACTGAGCCTCCAGCTAGCAGCTCCGGTTAGCATGTAGCTTGGTGCATGTAGCTTCACTGCTTTGCTGCTGAATATTTAAATCCGGATGTTCGGGTCCCAACTCTTTCAGCCTCTTCTTGTCAACATCTGATCGTGGATTGAAAGGTGTTTCGCATAGAGATACCACAGAGTTTTCAGTCGCCATACTAACATAATCAAAGTCTCTGCTAGCTGTGTTGCTCGCGTAGCTACATGGGATGTGAGGGAATGATAAAGGTCTCTGATTGGACGAATAGTCCAACCACGTTGCAATAAGAAACGATGTCATTGGCTAGGGCGCAGATTCGTGCGCCCGAAGATTCACGTTTCATCCGCCAATGAGAAGCTGTCCTTGCCGTCACGAGGGTGAAATGTTTGTTAGCTTTCCATAGACACACATTGGGCCGGCGCCCCGAGAGGGGAGGGGCTTTTCTCAGTAATGATGAATGGCGATATATTATATTTAACTTAAGTGGTTGTTGACAGGGGCTTACGGTCTCCCAGACACATTTAGCGCGTCAACACGGTATATTTCTTATTTAAATTATTTGATATATAATGTTTTTTGACAGTATATATTATATTTTTTTTTCTTCTTTTTTTTTTTTCATCGCAAAATTTTAGGAGGGGCGGCGCCCTAGCGCCCTCTATTGACGCACCGCCACTGATTATACCATATTATCATTTACAACTTCTAAGACCGATATCGATATAATATCGGTATATTTTCAGCCCTCGTCGGGACCATTATTCACAAAATTTACATCATGCTGTATTGAAGAAGACTTAGATTGTTATATTATAATTAGAAATAAACTCATGTTTACATTGTTTATATAGGGCAAGAAGTTGCGTTGGTTTCTCATAGACTTATATGCAACAGTGGACAGGCCCCCTGCTGGCCATTAGAAAGATTGGCGGTTTAAGGCACAAACGTTGTCCCTTGGTATGTTAGCTATGTTTAGCTTACAAGCTAGCAGTCATCTTCAACTACTTAAAAGTATAAAAGTAAAAGTAATGTAAGATGAATTTGTTTTCTTCCATTAAGGACAAACTCTTAAGCCTATAGTGCACTACCCCACCTAGGGGCCTATAGTGCACTACCCCACCTCACCCCAAAACAATAATTTTTCTAAAGGCCATAATGACTATAATGTTTTAAAATGTTATGTTGAAAAATGTGGGATGCACTAGGCTACCCGTTTCAGCTGCATATATGCCCATTGAAAATTATCAAATTTTATTACAATGCAAATATATTAAAGTACCATATGTGTACTACTGAGCATTAACATGCGTTTCATGGAGCGGAAGACATGATAACTAGTTGCCTATCTGCTGTCCTTGCTGGAGAGCGACGTGATTTGTAACGGTTGATTTGTGTCATCTGCAGGTGCATCGCGTAGAAAACCAATAGGGTGTCGGAATGGTATATGTTTATACTTCTCATCCAACCACAATCAAATTCACTCTATCCGGATGGCGCGATTTATCTGGCTAGTTTATTTTTTTGTGTTTTTGAACTATGACAAGCCGGAATGAAAACAAACCAAAACAAAATAGTAACGAGGCTATTTTTTAAATGTAGGGAGTAGAAAGTACAGATGTTTGCGTGAAAATGTAAGGAGTAGAAGTAAAAAGTCGTCTGAAAAATAAATACTCCAGTAAAGTATAGATACCCAAAATTTCTACTTAAGTAAAGTAACGAAGCATTTGTACTTCGTTACTTGACACCTCTGATTGTAAACGTTCTAAAATGCATAACACTACGGTATTCTTTGGCTCTACCACTAATGTAAAGTACAGATTTAAAACATGCAAAACAGGGCTATGGTCCTTTGAATACAACCCAAACACAAGTAAGAATGCTTCAGTTGAAGACAGATATGTGAAATATGTCTTTATCTTTCAGAAGATGTGGGGCAGTTAAAACTGATGTTTTCACCTCAACAGAACGCTCATGCGTAATTACAGTAATTAGAAAACTTCAAATTAGTGACTTTCACTCCTCGAGGATGACAAACACTTTTTTTATGGTTTCAATTATGTTTGCTAGGCAAATAGGTATCCTGTTAATGTGTGGTATTTTGAGGTGAAGTGTTCATGCAGGCAGGCAGCAACCCATGCTGGCTTCAACACAAGTACATTGACACACACACACACACACACACACACACACACACACACACACACACACACACACACACACACACACACACACACACACTCACACACAGTGAGACAGACACACACAGCTTTTTACAGCCGTTAAACTCTACAGTCGCAAAGCAGCTGCGATATTTTTACAAGCTGCACACACAGGGAGAAATGCTTGCTTCAGATCATTTACTTATTGAGCAATGATGACAAATAGCCCAGCTATGGTATAGCAGTTAGATACAGAACGATCCCTTAGTCGGTTTGGATGTGTATGTGACACGGCTTTGTCAAAAGGGAGGGGGGAGGGGGGGGCAAGATTGTTACTTCATTGGCTTCTTTTTTCTTTCTTTTTTAAAGATGCTTCCTTTTTATCTTTCTCCTGTTAGATCACCTGAAGACCCACAGATGAACCTGAAGCACTCCAGCACATATAGCTTGTCGAAGTAATTTCAGTAAGTCTGTTCCCTTAAGTCCCCTTTAGCAATCTATACCGGTAGCATGCCTGTTAAATTAACAATTAAATGGGCTGTGAATGAATTCTGTGCGATATTTACAGCAGAGGTCCAACCAAGTCTTGATAATGAAAAATCTGGTCGTACTATCCGTCTCAAAATGTCAACATCCATGTCAACAGGCCTCAGTAGCATCATTTAACACTCCCTCCTGCTCTCTTGGGTAACACAGCTGTCCCATAAAGACATCCTCTTCCTATTGCTGTATAATGCGTCTTTTTCACTGTGCACCTCTGTGTGTGTGTCTGGGGCTTGTAAAGATTTACTTTTACCAGATGCTCTCTGCCTTGTCAACTGCAGCCCATTTGTCCCATTGTAGCTCAGCTCATTTAATAAGACTCGCATGGCTGAACATGAAGTCAACAATTCAAGAAGCTACCCACAACTATATGTGGAGGAAGTTCGATTCGTTGGAGAGTTTGACCCACCGCAGCTCATTACACACGTGTCTTCCTCTTCTGTGTGGACCGACAATTTTCCTGTCCGGTTTTAACAAAATGACTTTTCCACATTTTGTAATGAAGCATGGGCAACTTGAGGTGATATACTGAGCTACTGGCTCTCGTGGCTTTTATAATTTGAATTAACTTGTATTTATGGTAAGGAATCAATAAAATGTCTCTCGTGATTGTTTTGAGTTGTGTCCTTTTTTGGCAAAACTCACAACAGGTCCTCATATGCAAACGCCACATATTTAGGTTTCACTAAGGACACAAACATGACTATGGCCACTAGAGTTTGCTACCTAACATCAAAAATAAATATTGGCCGTAATAAATCCTTGCAAACCTGTTATTTTTTTGGCTTGCTAATTGCAGTGACAGTTTTGATTGACAATGTTGGTGCTAACATTTGCACGCTAGACTAACTAGCTTTCTCTTTCTGAATGGATGGTAGCCTAGCTTACTAGCTTCCATTACAGTCCATATTTCCATACATAAAAAGTGAGAATTCAAAGTTCGACTTGCAATACTGGCGGACATTCAACTCAAGGGGTTCAAATTGTTATACCTCAAGGAGAATAAATGTGGTTCCTGCATGTTTTATGAAGCCATTTCTTTTGTAGGTGTCATGTTACAGTGTGTAGAAGGCCTTTTACACTACAAAGTGATCGTATTTCATATTAATGCACAAAGCAGCAGACTGTCCCGGAATTTAGCCTGAAGTTCCCCTTTCTGTTTTCTTTCTTCACCCTCTGTCTCAGACATCATTGAGAGGGAGCCGCCACACAACTGTAAAGGCCTCCTGCCTGCATCATCTGATCGACTAAATGTGTCACTCGGGGATATTAAACGTTTTTAGTCAGACAGTGGAGTCTTCGCACAGTAATAGCTTTGTTGGACGTCTCTCAGAGCACACAATGCTGTAAATGTAAATTACAATTCACTCAGAATCCCCCCAGTAACCCCCCTTATCAGGTTTGTTGCCAATGTGTTGATCATCTTTTAGATGTTTCTACGCCTTGATTGGAGTCCACCTGTGGTGAATTCAACTGACTGAACAGGATGTGGGAAAGCACACACCTTTCTACAACCAGAGGTGTCAAGTAACGAAGTACAAATACTTCGTTACTTTACTTAAGTCAAAATTTTGGGTATCTATACTTTACTGGAGTATTTATTTTTCAGACGACTTTTTACTTCTACTCCTTAGATTTTCACGCAAATATCTATACTTTCTACTCCCTACATTTTAAAAATAGCCTCGTTACTATTTAATTTTGGTTTGTTTTCATTCCGGCTTGTCATTGTTCAAAAACACACACAAAAAAACATAAATAAACATAAATCGCGTCATCCGGATAGAGTGAATTTGATTGTGGTTGGATGAGAAGTATAAACATATACCATTCCGACACCCTATTGGTTTTCTACGCGATGCACCTGCAGACTACTTGGAATAGCAGCTACCCAAGCACCATCGTTGCGCCTGCCACCTCCTCAATTTAGTGTCCACAGTTGATGCTTCAAAAGCAGAGGTCAACCCATTCTACAAGCGTGTGTATTAAATGTCCTGCTTGAAGTTCATGAAAGAAGGTCAGACTACAAGTTAGGGAGCAGTTTCACTGGTCTATGCAATTATGTTGAGCAGACCGGAATATTTACAGCTGTTTTAGGACCACAAGCAGCTGCTGGCATGACCAAAAAGTAGCATTATTGATGAGATAGTCCGACTTTAATTCATTTTAAACTGCATTTGGCTGATAGTTGGGCCTATTACCTCTTTACAAGGACCCATGGGATCTGCCCTACACAGGCGTGCACACTCTCATACACAGACAGGATCATGCCTATCCTTAGTACATGCTTTATCAACAAGCTGTAGACTACAGCTTTGCACAATTAACCTACAAATATTGCATATAGCAATAATATATGTTCAGATAACCTTTGGCTAAAGTCGAATTTCAAATGTCACACAGAGCCCAACAAACGAACTTGCAACGTTGAATCACAGCCTTTTACTATCAAGAAAACCATGGCATGTCTTGGCATGTACCTAGCCATAGCAAACATTGCAAATGTACCATTAGCCAGTACGTTACTTGGTCACTACTACTTTAAAACATTATAGTCATTATGGCCTTTAGAAAAATGATTGTTTTGGGGGGAGGTGGGGTAGTGCACTGTAGGCCCCTGAGACGTGGCTTAAGAGTTTGTCCTTAATGGGAAAAATGTTCCCCTTACATTACTTTTACTTTTAAGTAGTTTTGAAACCAGTACTTTTACACTTTTACTGAAGTAAAAAGCTTGAGTTGATACTTCAACTTTTACAGAAGTATTTTTAAACCCCTAGTATCTATACTTCTACTTGAGTAATGAATGTGAATACTTTTGACACCTCTGTCTACGACTAGCATTGCGCAATATAACAAAAACAAATAAGCCATGCAGTTGCAGGAACTGGCAGAGCTCAGAGACAGGGTTGTGTCGAGACACAGATCAGGGGAAGGCAACGAGATAAGAGCACAAAGCCAGGTCTCCGTGGTTCTTACAGATGGAAGACGTTTGGAACTACCAGGACTCTTACTAGAGGGGTCTGCCCAGCCAAAACTGAGTAATTAGGGGGAGAAGTGCCTTGGTTAGAGGGGTAACCGCAAACCTCACTCTGGCTGACCTCCAGACAAACCTCGACACTGGAACACTGCAACAACATCTCAGCTTTTTGGCAGGGTGGCCACAAGGAAGCCTCTCTTCAGTGAAAGGCACACGAAAGTCAGCTTGGAGATTGTAAAAAAATTAAATAAAAAGCATCTTAGATTGAGACACAAGGTTTTGTTTGGCCTCAAGTCTAAGTGTCATGTCAGAAAATGTCACAGCTAAGAAAATGGAGGGACGACTCTGAATTTACTTGAGTGGCAGGCACAGACAAGAGGCCGGACTTGAACTTCTCCAGAGGGCCCTGAAACTAGCTGGCCAACGACGGCCCCCATCCACCCAGACTGAGCTTGAGAGGTTCTGCAGAAAAGACTGGCAGAAAAATCCAGGAGTGCAGCATGAGGCTGCAACATAAAAAAGTGATGAAAATAAAAGTTCTGAGCACTTTTTGAATGCACATATGAAATGATTCTACTTTTTGTATGTGACCATGTATGGCATTCCAATATACAGTATGCCATATGTGTTTCCAGCATGGGTACATGTATTACCTTTCCGTCTGTTCAGTTATTGGTGCGCTGTCTGTTGATTTTGTAGGTTTCGTATGGCTGCAGTCAAAGATAATTTAGAGATTAATGAGACAATAAAATATGATACAGTATTTTACAACACCACATTGCATACGTTTCCGTGTGCCGGGACACTTTTCCTTCATACAAACAACCATGAAACGATACGTAAAGGATCACATTTAACGTCGTTGTACTTTCTGGTCGGATCTCAAACGACTTTTACCTTCACTGTTCAGCTCTTCATGGCTTCACTGGCTTTGATATTGGCTTACAGTATACACTAGTTTGGTGTATGGGATTCACATTTTATATTCAGTAATTTGCAGTACAGTCATTAATCCCACTACATTGCTTTGACGATATGGAGGTTGGCACGTTCGCTATCGTGTCGGGAGTCTGATGGCGGGCCGTGTAGTTTGGGAGAGATTAATTACAGCCCATCACTGTCATTTTTTTTGGGTGAAAGCTATCTTGACCTCAAATATTTTGACTATTCAATCCAATAAGCATAGCTGCAGCAACTAAGCATGCGAGAGCCAATCGTCATTCCAGTTTAACAATTTCCAGACGGATGGCTTTGGATCTTACTAAAAACCCTATCACAATTACAGGCCAATAACCTTTTTTTGGGGTGGTGGGGGGCGGATCTTTTAACTCTAACATTCCTTCATGGCCCCTGTAGCTGTTGTCTCTGTCTTTCCTGACTCCCGGGGGCCGGCTGGCTGGTATGAAGGGTGGGAGGGTGCCGTCGCTCTCGTTAGCATTGGGGCCATTTAAAGCTGATTATATGGAGCTGGCTGTGCCATAAAGCTTCCCTTCATGATAGATCGCCCGGACAAACGGCACGTCCGACCGTCAATATGACGGCTGTTGCCTGGCAGGCCGACCACAGTTCGCTGGAATGTGAGTGTTTAATCAGAAGACAGTTGCCATATTTTGAGCCGTTTGTTTTTACGGCCCGGCCACATTGTGTGTGTGTGTCCCTTTGAATTTGTGCTTATATAAACATGCATTGAGCATAAGCACATTTTTTTCTTGTTTCTGTGCATTCACTGCATACTTTTTGTGTTTGAGCAGTTTGTTCTTGCAGAGTAACAGTGGTGTCTATATTCCAGTACTTGAAGAAACGTGAGAATGTTACAGTGTGTGTGTGTGTGTGTGTGTGTGTGTGTGTGTGTGTGTGTGTGTGTGTGTGTGTATATGAACATGCGAGAGAGCGATTATAAGTATGCTTTTTTCCTCCTGCGAGAGAGAGAGAGAGAGAGAGAGAGGGAGGTCGTGCCGTATACTACAGGGCAAGTTAGCATTTATGTGTGCTGTGCCAAAGGCCCAGTGTGGCCACCCATGACGGTTGTGGCGCCTCAGAGAAACACAGCTTGAATCAACAGCAAGACAAAACACATTTGAACCCCGCTGAGTTTCTCTGCGAGGGGCCAGTTAATGGTCGTGTCCTGAAAATACAAACAGCACACAAACGCGCGGCTCAACACAGTAGCAACCATTGTGTCTGCCTTGCAGCTCTCCTGCTTTGATTCTGTCTTCAATTCAGAAGATTGTTATTGATAATGAGAACTTATGCATAAAGGACCTGAGAGTAAATGTTCACTGTGGGAAAACTGGCCCTGATTTGACTAACGTCTGACCTGGAGTCCTGACATCTAATTGTGTCTTCATATATCTTCCCTCCAGCACTATGTTTACTGGAGGTAAACAGCTCTCATGCTGCAGGAATGTCATACTGTATATGCTCCCGTTCTTTTATTGCTCATGTTATTTGTGATGGGGGGGCCTTAGATGCCTCTTATAGTTAAAGGCACGGAGAATATTTGTTGGTTGGTATATATATATAAAAGTTTGTATCTTTTAAAATGAAAACGCATCGTTGTGGAAAAGTTAATATATATATATAACTTAGATTGTATTGCATCCCATGAAATTATTTTGCACAGAATGATAAAATTGACCAAAATCACTCATTATAAAACGTGCAATAAAGCATTCTAAACCTGTCTCTGCATCTAGTTCTCAGATGAGAGAAATATAAACTCTCTGTCTTCAAGAGAACTTAAAAAGGAAATCATGTTGTCTTTATTTATGTGGGATTACTTTTAACAAGGGACATCTGTCTCTAACAAAATGTGGAGGGCCATTTACGCTCATTTTTTTTACGCACAAATAATAAATAAAGCAGATTTGCACCAGATTAAAATCATACTCGACCGCTGCAATTACAACATGAGAGCAGGGCTTTTGGCTGAGACATTTGTAGGGGACTGTATCATTTGTTCCAGCGCTTATGAAAGATGTAGGATAAATAAATCTATGAAGGTTTTCATGGCAGTTTTTCCTTAAACAGATTTAAAGGTTTGAAGGGTGGTGGTGCCAGCCGGCCTGGGCTGGCTTCTCTAGATTAGAAGACCTTGTTATGTCTAACATGTGTTTCTTTTTTGTTTTCAAGCAGTATAGTTGCATTTTGTTCTGTAATTGATTGTTGATTAGTTTGATTTGAGGCAGGCTTGTGATGACAGACCCTAGAAATAAATAAACTTGAATGTGAAGGAGCATTTAAACAACAGCTTCCATTATTGCAGCCAGGGGCTTAGAGAAAATATGCATCTGAATCAGTTCCACACAAAGCCTATAAACAGTATTTAGCTTGATTAGACACAACAAACCCAGGAATGGATGTGGATAATGATTGGCTTCGCCCACTGAGGTTGTTCTGTGTCATCTAGACCATAAACTGTGCAGTTCATGTATTTCTACATCCTGATAAGGCCCGATGCTGACCGAGAAATTATTTCTTCAAGAACATCCTCTTTGGAAGTGAACCGAGTCAGTCCGGCACTTTCACTAACCACTCTTTGTCTGGCACGGAAATCAGAAATCAGTCAATAAGTCAATTCAAACCTCTTGCAAGAATGCTCTTCTTCCCTTCCCACCAGACTTGAGTAATCTTCAAATGTGTGTTTTCTCTACACGTGTGTGTGTGTGTGTGTGTGTGTGTGTGTGTGTGTGTGTGTGTGTGTGTGTGTGTGTGTGTGTGTGTGTGTGTGTGCATGAATACTTATGTGTCCAAACCCATGGCCCGAGGTCAAGCTCGCTCCAAGCCACAAAAACCATTAATCAAAAACCACGGGTCAGCCAGATGCACAACAATGCTGACCGTAAATATAAAGAGGACGACACACCCCAAAAACATTTGGAATGCCCTGTTTGTGTGGGCGTACCTATTTAAGAAGAATAATACAGTTATGCATAATTCTAAAGGTATTCCTGTATTTTCCCTGCCGCATAGTTGGATATAGTTTGTTTTCCTCCTTCAGAAGAAGCCATTTGTTGCGATTCAGTCTTGTCCTTCTTCAAACCTAACTGGACTTAATCCATCACAATAACCATAAAGAGAGCTTGTTTATCCTCCCTTCACTCCGCTGAGTTGTGTTTTCATATCAGTTCTGCATGACGCTAAGCTCTGCTTCCTGCCAGTCACGCCGTGCCCACAGGAAGAAACGGAAGCTCTGCAGGAAATTATCCCTCACATTTCTTTTTATGTCTTTATGGATGTTGGTACCTCAAGAATCCAAAAGTGTGATTATTTTTTTCATTTTTTCTTCTTAAAAAGCAAGCCTGCAAATGTTATCAAGTCATTACCAAATGGGTATTGGCCCGGATGCTGTGGAGATGCAATAGTCCATGGGAGAGGTTCTTCCTGGACAGAGAGACTAAAGCTGGTTTTATACTTGACGCTCAGCAGCAGTCCCGGCGTGATTTCACCCACTGATCGTGACAGCACCTCTGCATCCCGCTTCAACATGCTTCCATTATAATCTAGATCTAATCTAATCTAATATTCCCCACTGTAACCGTGTTCGTTTTCCTTCTTTTACATGGTGTCAGAGTGACGCTGGGGCCGTACACACCATAGAACTGGAGTTATATTCAGGTAACTCGTATTTTGCCTCGTCCCATCCAACACATTTAGTAACAACTAATGAAGACATTCCTTCGGCAGGTATTCGGTCATAAACCAAGGTATCTTCACTCCGAGCCGCATGGGTTAGTTGACTGACCAACCAGCCAAATGACTGACGACGCTATCCTGAGAACATAGCTAACAAAAGCTAATGCAGAATGGCTAAAAGGACAAAAGAAAGTTAAGTTGACAGCTGTTCATCATGCATTAAATATTGGACGACAATTTGCAACTTAAAGTTACTGTGAGGAACATGTAACTGCATGAAACAGTCTCTACGTATTCCTGGCACCTCTATGTGGCCTATGTAAGTAAACAAGACCATCAGAAAGAAGATATTAAGCTATTTCTGCATGTTCTCGATGCTTGTGCTCGGTGCCACCGGGTCGGATTCATGAAATCATTCAGGTTCACCAGAAAGTCCCTTTAGCTCAGACCCAGAGCTGGAGAAGGGAGAATCTGAATCTGAAGCTGGACCTGCTGCAGTAAAATGAGAGGTTTTCTCAGGGGACTCTCGTGCTCGAAAACACTGGATCCACCCGTATCAAGAGAAAAATTAATATCCTCGAAGTAGCTCTAACATACTTTTTTTTAGTAGTAATGAAAGGTAAAGCATGAATGAAGCATACACCGATTAAGCTATTATTATTATTATTATTATTATTCATCCATTTAATCAGACATTGTGACGTTTTATTCACAGTTCTGTTTTCTCATTCATGCATTCCTTTATTTAATTTTGCTTTTATAGCATCTTTCCTTCGTCTGTTTAGTTTAGTTTACAAAATGGTGCATGAACAAAAATCTGTGTGTATTGCAAAATAACTTACAAAAGCAGAGGTTCAGTAAATGGACTGTATCCCTCCTTGACACTGATATCCTTCAGCAATGTAAAATAAATGGCTCCAGTAATGTCTATTCAACATTTCTCTTCCTCTCCCTTTCTGCATTTTTTTTTTATTATTACCAAGCCAGGAAAACCACATGCGCAGTCTATATACGATCTAGTCCATATCTAAAGACAATATAGGCTAGCCTTCCGACCGGAGCCAATAGGGCTTTTGAATGGCAGTCAAAGGGGATCATGTTTTGTATCCCACTTAGCGGTTTGGGAGAGGAAAGACGCTAGCGGAATTCAAAGAAGTGTCTTTGTGGAAACAAAGATCATCTGTCTCTCGTCTTTTCTCTTCTGACAGGAAAAAGAATGTCTGAGGCTTGTGATTAATGAAAGTATGGCGAGGGTATACTAAGTCAGGAAGCATGCATACACACACACACACACACACACACACACACACACACACACACACACACACACACACACACACACACACACACACACACACAGCCTGGGCACCTGGAGGAAGCGTGGATAAAATATCCATCACAGTGAGAAAAGATGACAATTTTTTTGCAGTGAAACGTTAGCCCCAACCAGCCGGCTCAGCTGTGTGTCCTGGGGCATTTGTCTTTGGCAGGGAAACACACACACACACACACACACACACACACACACACACACACACACACACACACACACACACACACACACACACACACACACAGACACACTGAAGCTGGATGAGCTTCAACTGTCATCAAAGGTTGAGGATGGAATCTTAGTTAGTATGAATAATGGTGTTATTATTACAGTGAGGTAATGGCTGGATGGAAGAGCCAATGTCACACACACACACAGACACACAAAAACACACACACCGTACGCACTCTAAGCCACTAGACACCTGTTCACGTAGACATACACATACACACACACACACGAACACTTAAACTAAACAGGTGTACACAATCACTGTTATACCTATATATGCACATGTCAATGCACAAATACATAGAGGCCGTTTTTTTAAAGAGTGCTGCGTAACAAGTGTAACATGTGACAGACGCTGAGTTCCTCTCACCACTCTCTCATTACTCAAGTCTTTATTGGGTTTAAAAGCTCCGTTTAAAGAGCCGCTGCCTGCTCTGCTGCTGATGTGCAACACAGAGGTGAGTGTGTGGAAAACTGCTTTTAGATGGAGTGAAAGGTGGGTATGATTTATAGTAAACCTTTATTCCCCTGACACGTGTTTGTATCAAACTCCAATCTGAAACACTTTTGTTTTAACTAGGTGAATTTGATGTAAAGACTTTGGAGAAAACAAATGCATGTCATCTTTTATTACAATAATGACTACGAAAAAAATCTACCAACAAAAGTTTGATTAGTTTGGATATAACTTTAGGCAGCGTTCTTACACAACATGCATATTTTCCTGTGAAGTGACGTTGTGTTGGCGCTCGCCAGTGAACTACATTCAACTGTCTGGTTCGGTCTGTGGACACAGTTGTGGCAGCGGACACAGTCCTAACAATGATGCACATGTGCAACTACAGTCCAACATCCATGAGTCCGCACGCAGTTTTACACACAAAAACACACACACACACACACACACACACACACACACACACACACACACACACACACACACACACACACACACACACACACACACACAGGGTACATTTTAGCAATCTGATGGTCTGTCTGCTCCGGTAATAGCCAAGCAGACACAGACAGAAGCAGACTGATTCATCTTTAATGATGGACACACACACTTGCGCACACACACACACACACACACACACACACACACACACACGCACGCACACACACGCACACACACGCACACACACGCACACACACGCACACACACAATAAGATGAATCAAGCGTGCTGAACTCAGAGAACAGATAACACATCGGAGAAAGCTCTCACTGAGCAGGTAATAACAGATTCACTTAAAGACACTGTCAGGTGATCAAGTGCAGTGAGCACAGAGGCAACGATGAAATCAGTCTCACGTCCTGAAGGGGGAGTATTTTATGACTTACAGTTGGCTCAGAGCCCTATAGGCCGAGAAATACTGATCCACACTTGCAGCTGTGGCACATGTAGCACAAAGTCCTTTTGACACCAACTAACTGAAGCTCTGCACTGCCATCTTCTGGCTCTGCACACACTGTGATGAGCCAACGAGCGGTCCAATAACACAGAGTAATATCGTAACATTCACATCTTTGCATCACGGAGGAGCTGGGACTCAAGCATGCAGATACACTGTACAGTGAGCTGCATTCCAGCCTGTGGGACGATGTATTTAAAAGCATTATGACTGTGCATGATTCCTCCCATCATATACACACTCCCACGCAGTCAAAGCAACCCATGTGCACAAAAGTACCAATTTGTCATTTCTGTAAACATGGTGAAAAACAGTCAAAGAGGTGGACAGAGAGGCTGCGATGCATGTGTGGAACTTTAAAGGCAAAATCTTTCCCCTCAATTGCTTGTACAAACATGTGTAGCTCATACTGTAGCAACCCTATCTCCCACAAATTACACTACAAATTACACTACACAAACATGTTTGATAGACGCTCACTTCAAATTACATTTTGTTTTTCAACCTAAAGAGGAAACAAGATTGAAGGTATTTGATGATTGTTCAGAAAGAACATATCAGACCAAAAGCAAATTTTTTTAATGTTTTTCATTCCATCATTCGCTCTTGCATTACAACTAAAGTATTGTTTTTTTTGTTAGGTTTAGGCTCGCACAGAACTTGATTAAGGTTAGGGAAAGATTGTTGTTCTGCATAATCCAAAAAAATCAAAAGTGACTTGAAGCATGAGTACATTCATATATTTTTGGGCCACTTGGCGGAAGCGGGGAAAAGTTATAAACATTGATAGATTATCACCTCAGTTGATGTGACAAATTTAGCAAGCAGTTCCTTATTTGCATATGCAAATGGTGTGGTTGTGCTGTGTTTCCAATATAAAAGTCCAATATATTCCTACTTCTTGTAGCTCCGTTTTTGGTCACTATCCACTCCTGATGGAATTATCAAAAACTCACCATAAAGCTCAGTAAGGTGATGGGAGATGATAATTTCCTGTAGGTTCATCATTGACTGTACTTGTGGAGGAAGTGGACAACCTTTGCCCTTCTGGGATTCGAAAACCAACAACTGGCTGTTCGGTATGTCCTTTGAGTGACTCAGCCAATATGCAGTACATGTGTATGTATGCTGAAAGATCGGCAAAGCAGTGTGTACTGCTTTGCCGATCTTTCAGCTGGTTTTCATACAACAAATGTCATCCAGGTTCCTTCCATGGTCCTATAAATAGGGTCAGAGGTCAAGATTCATAAATGGTTCGCAGCATGCTGGAAAGATTCGTTGTAGCCTCAAATTTGAAAAAGCAACAGGACAGAGAATAACAGGTGGAGACAAGTTGACCTCCAGGTCAACATGCATTATGCACACACAGTCTGCTGCTTACATGCTTGCATCCATCCTTGATTCAAGCTCCAGTCCACATTGTAACAATCTGTGCATCAAATCATCCGCCCCAAGCGCTGATTGAAACAAGATGGACCTAGCACTCGCAGGATGGTTTGTAAAATACATGGCAACAAATTATTTACAGGGATCCTTGCCCATCAAAAAAAAAAAAAAAAACATTCACAGGGAATGGAACTTGAGTTTTTACTGGGACAAATAAGACTTTTATGAGAAGTGATGGACAGATACAGAGCTGAGATTTATGGCTCTGGAGGGATACATTAAGGAAGAGATGGGCGGGAGAGATAGAAGAGGAGGAAGAGAGGAAATGGAAGACAGACAAAAGAGAAAAATAATGCTTCATCCAAAGCCATTAGCTTAGCGTCAAATAAAAGGAGCGGCCACTGTACATTCCTCTGCTGACTGCGTTTTGTGTCTCATCTTTAAGTGAGATATACATCAAAGATAAAAAGCTTGGGGGGGGGGGGGGGGGGGCAAGGGGACAGATATACTGTATGTCTGTATGTTTCTGAATGTGTATCTCACATGAGTATGCTTGCAAGTTGTACTGTTGTTTTTGTCCCGACCAAGTAAACAAGTTTATCTTGTTGAACAAAAAAGTGTTAGTATCGTCAACCCTCATTTGCAAAAAATCCGATGGAAAAATCCCATTGGCTTTTTGTGGAGGGAACTAGTGTGATGCTGACTTCCTGGGTTGGCCTACAAAAATACATCATCCCTGCAGCACTCTATTAATGGCTGAAACAACACCACTGTTTTTAGGGAGTAAGGCAGCAGCTTTAAATTACAGGAAAAAGTATGGTGGGAGGTTAATAACCAATTAATTCTGTGTTCTGTGCACCTGAATGAGGCTAAGTGGTAAGAGCAGCCGTCTTACAAGTGATAGGTTCCCCTCACCCGCACATCACAGCCCCATATATGTGTGTACACATATATTTTTGTTGCAGTGCATGTCTATGTGTGTATGTATAATTTCCCCTCCTCTTCCCTTCCTGTTATCTATTGTATGTTTGACCAGTATAGGAAGAAAGAGACACAAATGAAAAGCTTTTCAGCAGCTTCAACGGTTTAGAAGACATAAATCAGATTTATGATGCAATCTCTGTTGGTTAAGATTTCAAGCTCGCTAACTTCAAAATATGGCTGATCTTAAGCTCCCGCCCGTCGAAATGGTTTCTGTCTCTGGAGCAGCTGTGCGTACAAGAACATTTTCTTTAAGTAAAACCTCAGCCTGAGAGTGCTAATGGGGCCTGGGGGAGTGGTCTGGGATGGGGGGAACGGGGCCTTTGGGGGGAAAGCGGCGGGCTGATGGAGGGCAGGACAGAGAGCGCAGGGCTTGTAAAACTTGTCTGAGGCTGATGCGGTCTCGCTGCGTTTCACGGAGGCCGACGTTAACTGCTGCAGCGAGGTGGAGGGTCCGAGGCCGGTCTGTTTATCCTGGACAGGAAGGTAGCTGGGTGCAAAGAGAGAGAGAGGGAGAGAGAGAGAGAGAGAGAGAGAGAGAGAGAGAGAGAGAGAGAGAGAGATGGCTCTGGATGATCCAGGCTCTGACTGCAGATGTGTGGGCTTTACGGTACGTGTGAGAGTTGTACTGACCGCATGCGTTCATGTGGCGGATGCTCGTGCCACCCAACTGACAGAACGATTACTGCCTCAATGTACTCGCACATCCATGAGGGACTTTCACATAGGATGTAACTCCACCCCATGCACTGTAAAATCCAACATTTACACTGGTGTTTGCATTGCACAGAAATACATTGTCTTCATCCAGCTCAGCTGCATGCACGCTTGAAGGTCAGCGCCGTTTCTTCCAGATACAACGCTGGTAGAAGAGTCGTAACTTTGTGTCATCTTTGTATGTTTTTATTACTATTTTTATTTCTATATTGTTGCTTTTGCCTTCATTTTTGTTTTATGGCTTTTTTCGTAATTCTGAGAATTATGGAGGCTGCATTGAGTATAAATGAATTGATTTTGTCCGCATTTTTGATGCAAATTCAGAAGGCTCAGCTCGTCACATGCATGAAGGAATTCACACCGGAGGAAGAAGTCTTTGGGAGTACTATATAAACATGCATAGGCCCATATAAAATAATAATGACATTTAAGATAAAGACGCAGTTGTTCTGTGAGAATGCACCTCACGAAACACAGACGTTGGGGGATCATTTCTAAATCACATGAGGTCCCCTGGTAATACTAGTCTTGTGCAAATAGGGTTTTTGGCAAAATAAAACTCCTTCCCCTTATGTAAGGCTCATTAAGGCTTTTGGAAAAATGACTTAATTTAACACATTGTACCTCATCCTTCTGGTCTTATCATCACAGTAAAGGGATTCAGGGAAATGGAAGTCCCATCTCTCCTTTGTCTGTTACAAGTAACATTCTCCCCTCACTGTAAGTTCATAACCAAAATTCTTGGCCTTGAACTATGCAGAACATCGGGCCCTGGCCTAACCGCCACTGCAGGGAGACTGAGCCTCTTTCCTTTTGGCCGTTTGATCCTTTGCACAGATGGTTTTCCTCAGCAAAAGGTGGAGAGTGAGAGCTGAAAAAACAGTTTTTTTGGCATCAAAAGAACATGAGAATACTGACCACTCTCTCTTTCTGTTCTGCCAAGAACGGCGCGGGAGCAGTGGCGGTTTTGGGCACGGGCGAACCGGGCAGCCGCCCGGGCCGGCACTTTTTCATGTCACGTGGGGGGCGACACGACCACTTACCACTTAAAAAAAATCATCTGGGCCGCGAAGCGGTTTTCCATTATCTATCATATCACTGTGTGGGGAATTGGCAGGTTGGCGCCCCCTGCGGCGGCGGGCGCCCCTGCTTGTGGGGGGGGGGGGGGGGGGGGGGGGCGTCGCCTCTGGGTCTCCCGGCTGGGGGGATCCACTGTGGGCTATACAGGACTGTCTCAGAAAATTAGAATATTGTGATAAAGTTCTTTATTTTCTGTAATGCAATAAAAAAAACTAAAATGTCATGCATTCTGGATTCATTACAAATCAACTGAAATATTGCAAGCCTTTTATTCTATTAATATTGCTGATTATGGCTTACAGCTTAAGAAAACTCAAATATCCTATCTCTAAATATTAGAATATTTCCTCAGACCAAGTAAAAAAAAAGATTGATAACAGCAAAACAAAATCAAACATTAGAAAATGTCCATTAATGCACTCAGTACTTGGTTGGGAATCCTTTTGCACGGATTACAGCATCAATGCGGCGTGGCATGGAGGCAATCAGCCTGTGGCATTGCTGAGGTGTTATGGATGCCCAGGATGCTTCAATAGCGGCCTTTAGCTCATTTGCATTTTTGGGTCTGGTGTCTTTCAGCTTCCTCTTCACAATACCCCACAAATTCTCTATGGGGTTCAGGTCAGGGGAATTGGCAGGCCAATCGAGGACAGTAATGCCATGGGCAGTACACCAGTTACTGGTGGTTCTGGCACTGTGGGCAGGTGCCAGATCATGCTGGAAAATGAAATCCTCATCTCCATAGAGCTTTTCAGCAGACGGAAGCATGTAGTGCTCTAAAATCTCTTGGTACACAGCTGCATTTACCACCAGCAGCTGACATGGCTCCCCAAACCATCACTGACTGGGAACTTCACACTGGATTTCAAGCAACTTGGATTTTGCTCCTCTCCAGCCTTTCTCCAGACTCTGGCGCCTTGACTTCCAAATGAAATACAACACTTGCTTTCGTCTGAAAAGAGGACTTTGGACCACTCTGCAACTGTCCGGTGCTTCTTTTCCATAGCCCAAGTCAGACGCTTCTTCCGTTGTCTTGAGTTCAGAAGTGGCTTGACCATGGGAATACGGCAGTAAATGCAGCTGTGTACCAAGAGATTTTAGAGCACTACATGCTTCCGTCTGCTGAAAAGCTCTATGGAGATGAGGATTTCATTTTCCAGCATGATCTGGCACCTGCCCACAGTTTGCATTACAGAAAATAAAGAACTTTATCACAATATTCTAATTTTCTGAGACAGTCCTGTAGAGCAATACTCTAATGCAGCGGCCCCCAACCTTTTTAGAGCCACGGACCGGTTTTGTGTCAGACAATATTTTCGCGGACCGGCCTTCACGGTGTGGGCGCAAAATATGACGGAATAAATATGACGTAATACGACCGGCATAAAGACAATTATAAAGTGCATAAAGATACAACTCACCATTACGCTGCATTAGTGGAGCCCTGAGCTTGAGGGTTGAGAGTTTTAGAGCTTTTTTGGCGATCTCAGTAACTCTGCCTTGATTTTAATCCAGAACACCGAGTTGTAACGGACTTTTAAGTTTCATTTTTGGGGGAAACGTATCACGTAACCTCTTGACATGTGTCAAGATGTTATGTTTGAGGCTACGCACAGACGGATGTATCCGGTCTTTTTGCAAAATAAAACATTTTCCCGACTTTTTTTTTTTTGCCCGGGGGGGGGCTCGGAGGGGGGGCTCGCCCGGGGCGTAATTACGTGTAGAACCGCTACTGAGCGGGAGAATGAACAAACCAAAGGTCTCTGACTGAAGGTAAGGATAATTGTACAGCCATCATCACATTTTCAGAATGCAACAAGGACAAGTTGTAGTTTGGTTGTAGCAAATGGTAATGTGACAAAATGTAACGTAACGCCCCTCAAAGCCTGAAATCATTGTAGTAAAGTCATGTAGTAATATTTAGCTAGTACTTTAAATCTTATACGGTTTTACCTTTTCAATCATTTATATTTGGATATATTAACAGAATTAATACCTCTAGCTATGATTTAGATTAGTTATAGCTAACGTTTAATTAAGTCTTTTAGCTATACTTTGCTTTGAAGCCGAAATAATCTCATTGTTTGAACAAAGATCAGTAAAGGGAGTCAAATCCCATCGTTTGTTGGACTGAAAATGTTCAAAATGTCATAATCTTTCATCCCTGAAGTTGAGATTTGTGATACTGGCCAGTCCATAGGCAAGCTACCAGTTTAAGTACACATTCTTACCAATTCAAACGAAACCACACTTATGACAGGACACTGGCAGGATGGGTCTTTAAGCCGCGATGCACTTTTGAAGGAAGTGAAACATCTTGACGTCTTTGCTGTATTTGACATATTGAAGCATTGGGTCTGCTATCCACCCTGGATGAACATCCAGTTTTATGTGGGAATTGTTTCAATCCAAACCCTAAGTAGTCAAGTAATGTGGAAAGAAGCCATAATACTCATATCCTGACGACACTCAACTATTCCTTCTTCTAAAACTCACATCTGTGGGTTGGTGTTGGCGGTACGTTTTTTCCAGTCCAGTTAAATTAGTAATAATAATAATAAGTCTCCACTTAGTAAAGAAGTCATGACTATGCTAAATTTGAACATGCAAACACGCTAGCTGGTGTAACCGGCTCCAATGCCTCTTCAACAGTCCCACATACCTCTTTCCTTTGGACCGACACTCCTTTAACTCCACTGTGAAATTTAGCAAAGCTTGCTAGCTTAAAACATGAGCAAAAGAGGTCAACAAAAATAATAAATACCACAGTAATATGTTATGATGAATAGATGTTTGACGAGCACAAATTTATATTTGCAACAGAGATTCATAATTCATGAATGTGATAAACATGTCCCCTGCCAGAACGTGTACCAAGACGAAGGTTTGTTGGCAGATTGGCAGAACAACATGCCCAATCAGTCACGTTAGCTAAGATGCTAGGTTGCTCGGTGCATTGCTACGAGACTGTTGTCGTGGTGTGTGGCTCCCAGATGTAAAAAGGTGTAACCCAGCATGAGACATCTTTCCCAGGATAGGTGGATCTGTCAATACCTTAAAGTTCCTCCGGGTCGAAATGAGTATTTATTTCAAAGAGAACGGGAAAGCTGTAAATCTCATCTAATGAAGTAATCACTGAACCTCTGGCATCTGTCAGAAGCCTTATCAGCCCCAGGCAGACGTATTATGGGGATGTAAAAACATGCCAAATTAACCGTTCTGCTGAGTTTTGACACATGAAGTATCGGATTCCTGTCGTCAAAGTGAGTAAATCTTTCACATTCCTTTTCACCTCACAAACTGAGACAACCGCGGGCTAGGCTCCACGGTCATCTCGTCAGGTTGTGTTTTGCTTTCCCTGAAGCGGCGGAGATGTATGATGAGGATTTCCGTTGAAAGAGCTGTTGAATTTCTCCCTCGTGTGTTAGGCAGCTTTCCCCTGGGGCGACCTCCCACATTGAACGGTGTTGACACATCAGGGGCTAGCTGTAGACCTCTACCATTTCCTTTGATTTTTCTCCCTTCCCCTAAGAGTGTGAGCGTGCGCACACCCACTTACCCCTTCAGTCTATTTATCTATTCGATGCATTGAGCTCGCTTTTGATTCCTTTTCACTGACGTCCCCTCAATTACCTTTTCAGTCTACTTTGCCGTCTTGTCTCCCCCAGAAAGGTGTAATTCTTTGGCTGACTGCTCCATTAAAATGCGCAATTATCATTGTTTTCATTTTTAAATATCGACCATCTCGGTCAGGATATAATTATAACTAGGATATCCTTTCCCACTCGCCAGTAATAAGTCACATTTGACGATTTCCCCTTCACGTTTCAAACTTTTTCCAAGCCCAGAGTTTGTGCCGCTGGATGCTTGGCGTCGCTGCCATGGTGATGGATTTGAGGCCCTTCTCAAAAACAACACGGCTTACCTTTAATCGTGGCAGTCCACTTTACACATTAACACAATCAATTTAATTGGGGAAATTGCTGAGCGAGAGGTGACATCAAAAGACGGAGGCGAAACTGCCCGACGCATGCAATCACCCTGCAGCCACTGCTGACCCTGGACAGGTCCGTGCGTCACGGTGACTGCAGTGGAAAATGTGAATCGTTCACAATGCCTTGTAATGCAGACAGAGGTCTTTGAGGCCTGCCAAACTGCATCACGGTGCCCATTTGTCTCGGTGGTGTTTTTACTTTGGGGGTCATGGAGCCATGTAACTCAAGAGCAGAGACGTGTATCTGTATCCGTGTGTTGGAGACGCAGTATGAAACAATGGGCAACGTTTGCGGTTTGAAGAGCCACATGCCACATGCCACTTTCTCCTTGCTGACATCAAGGTAAGGACGAGGTCAGACCAGACCTCTCGATCGAGTTCCAGTTACTGTATAATGCTGTTCTTTGTAACTGCGTACAATGCACAGTATGTGGGTGGGAAATTGTCACACCCAGAATGTGCGCTCAAAGTTCCGTTCTGAATCAAAACGGTAAAGTTGTGTGGCCGTAAAACCAAAACAATGAGCAGAAAGGTTCCCCGATGAGTTGAGTGGAACTGTTGAGTTTGGCTGTATGGCAGTACAGAACAGGCAATAAAAGGTGCTTTGAGAAACCGCAAGTTACCACAAATTGTTTCATACCACGACAGTTTGCTGCAGCACAATGCGAGATTAGCTGTGGACAGCCTGATCCTCCTGGCTGAGCTAACAACAAAAGTTAGCTCAGCCAGTTGCTCTCTCTTTAAAACAAAAAAAACATGCTTTTCGTTACAATATAACACAGCACTTGGCATAGTTAACAATGGCTCAGTTCCAGCATATTAATCTACGGTGAAGTACCAGAGAAAAAGTTAATAATACTGTGTTAGCACTTAGAGAAAGGTTCCCTGGTGTGTGCAGTCACGCACCGATGAGGTTGTAACAACAAAATGCGAGAGCGAACAATCCCATTTGCACTGCTTGTATGCTAAATGCATGGTGAAAAGGTTCATCCACACCCTGAGACTCAAACAAGGAACATGTATTAAACATGATGCAGGTCTTGCATACTGAATGCTTACAAGACGTCAGCTGCACGGATACAAATGTTAGGAAGGTATTTTTCACTGTGGATTACACCAATAACTTTCTCTCACGGTAGATACTCAACATATCTTGATATCTTTTTTTTTTCTTCGCACAACTCATTCTCAGCCACCCTTGAGCACAGCAGGGAAGACAACGATATCAGCAGACGAGACTGGTGGAGAAAATCCATCTCCGCCCCATCTTTCACTCATCAGTCGTCGCCACGTGCAGTGACCTCAGCAGAGGCTGCAGAGGTCAAGACTGCGCTGTCCGTCTCCGTTACCCTGTTCATGAATAAACAGAGGCCAGCGTATGGGTGTGCGTGTCCGTCAGGGCGATTACACGCGCACACACACACACACACACACACACACACACACACACACACACACACACACACACACACACACACACACACACACACACACACACACACACAAGCGCTCACACAGCCTAGTGCCGACTCCACTGGCATAATTAGAAACATTTGGGATCATTTGCAAAGGGAACACAAGCTCTGATGGGATCCAGATGCACTACTGGGTTTCACCGAAATATAGGAACCCTTATTTACGAGGGGCCATTACTGGCTCCTCACCCAGGGAGGCGTGTGTGTGTGTGTGTGTGTGTGTGTGTGTGTGTGTGTGTGTGTGTGTGTGTGTGTGTGTGTGTGTGTGTGTGTGTGTGTGTGTGTGTGTGTGTGTGTGTGCAGCCTGGTTCGTCCACATACTAAATTAGTGTTTGCTGGTGGATCATCCATATTCAGGTCAGACTCAGTTTAATGGCTTTTGTTTTTGTGGGAAAACAAGGTTTTGTATTCATGGTGTATCTGAACACATAGTCATGTGAGCCTAAATTAACTCTACTAAAAGCAGAAGAAGTTTGCCAACACACAGAAAAGTTCATTCATTTTAATGGTAGAGAAATGGCATTGACAATTATGTCATTTCAAGATGCAACATACTTTTTGTGTCCTCAACAACATTTATACCCACAATTATTTTACAGTTGGTTTTAGTTGTCTTCTTCTTTAGTGTCAACAAAATTCATCCTCTGGATTTCCTATGAAGGAGAAAAAAAGTCACACTATTACCTTTGTTTCCAAGAAATACTGTTAATTGCGCTTACTATTTTTGCGTTAGAGGCTTTTTTTTGTGGCTCTACTAACTTTTCAAGCATTGATGTTGAAGCATTCTAATAAAACATTGCAGACCTGTACACAATGGTGTACACTGTTCTTCTTTAAAGAGTAAATAAGTTTACAATTGATTCAATGTTATATAATGCACTGGTGATTGCCATTTGCCACACAAACAGGCCAAATGTTGTCCCTTTTAGCACTCTGCTGCTACCTTCTGGTTTAGAGATGAACTGGTAATAACAGATTATGGTTGCTTTTACAGAAGCAGTTTAGATGAAAGTATGAATCTGAAATGTTCCATGCTATAAGAAAAAAAATGCTAAAGTCAAATTTAGAAAAACAGCTGGCAAATTACTCAAACCTCCTCTGGGGTAGTTCTGGGGTAGTTCGTGGGAACTACAATAGGTAGGACACATTTTGCCATTATGTCACAAAATACCAACTTCGCTGGCAATAAACATGCACGTATTAAACATGTTTAATAATGCCATTAGGTTCCCTAATTATCCAGTTACTCACATTTTTATTTCACTATTGCCTCCACAAATCCATTCACATTTAGCCGCCAATCTCTCCGCTCTCCTGCTCCACTGTTTCTTCGGCGTGCTTGGAAAACAAACAAAAAACGAAACCTCACAGTTAGTTAGAAGCTCAAGACAAACCAAACAGATCCAACATGTTGCGGTGAAGCACCATGTCATGTTCCGTCATGCCACATGGAGTTGCGTAATGTCATGTCACAGCATGTTGTCAGATGTCACGGTGTGCTCGCTGCTTCATGATTTCTTTAGTTGGTATTCGTGTCGGGCTCCGATTGAAAACATCCGTTTCTTCATCGGGACTAATGAGTCTTTGTGATAATCACAATAAATAAAACTCCACTCTCTGGTCATCAAGAGGGTTACAACACGTTGCATCAAATCACATCACGTCGTGTCACACTGCAGAACGTCACTGACCTTTCAGCTGAGTCGGAGTCCATCGATAGGATCGGTTTGATGCACCGATCCAAACACACATGGCGTTCAGTCTCTCCTCCGTCTCCATCACCACTTCCTTACTGGACAGGAAGCACAGTGTTGCTTCTGAACATCCCTTGATGCTGGTGCTGTACGCCACTGTGACGTCACTCATGTGCCAGTAAACTGATCAATGGAAGGAAGGATCCCTACAGAAAACAGACAAATGGGTTTGGAAATTATGTCATGTTAGCCAGTGGTTAAGTTACTGTACAGGCCTACCAGGCACAGTAGAGTAAAGCGTAGGGGGGCCTCCTTGCCCTCACTCAAAGAGAAACACAAAAATCACAAAGGGACTAAAAGGAGACCATCAAATACAAGCAAAACAACCACATGACGAAAATAACAACCAAGAGACACAAAATGAGCACAAAGAGACACAAAACCACTACGAAGAGACACAAAATGAGCACAAAGAGACACAATATGACAACAAAGAGACACAAAACAACTAAAGAGACTCACAAGGATGAATAAAAGGAGCAAAAGCAACCATAAAAAGACTCAAAGCAACTACAAAGAGACACAAAATGAGCACAAAGAGACACAAAGCAACTAAAAAGAGACACAAAACAACAACAAAAAAGAGGCTGAACAACTGTGTGTGTGTGTGTGTGTGTGTGTGTGTGTGTGTGTGTGTGTGTGTGTGTGTGTGTGTGTGTGTGTGTGTGTGTGAGTGTGTGTGTGTGTACCTGGAGCAGGTCGACTGAGAGTCAGTCGAACCTCAAGCGAGGAAGTCTTGAACAGCTTTAGCACCCTCTACAGACAGAAGAGAGAAGTTTTAACAGCAATACCACTCTTTGAAAATGCTCCATAACACAGGCATATGTATATATATATATATATATATATATAAATGCCTCTGAATTAATATTACTTCTGCATTAAAAGTTACATTTTATTGTTGTAGATGTTTAAGGTTGTGTTAATATTCACTACTTTATATACTGTTGGGTAGTTTAAGCTGCAGCAATGCATCATGGTCTATCAGATCATCATAACATTGCTGTCTTGTCAACCGCATTTCTCTAAAAATGTCAACTTTTCATGGCCTCAGAAAAACTGCCCTGTTTTCAGCTTTGTGACGATGCATTTTACAATTTATCCAAGAGGGTTTTTAAATAGTTTTTATAATACGAGTAGATAAAATCAAGCATTCTGATTGGTTGAGAGTGAGTCACGGGGTGTACTTTATTCAGCCATAAAGTACTGTACAGCCTGTTTACATTTTGAGCGTTCCATATCAGTGCACACTTGAAATAACAGGTAGATTTAAATTGCGCGACCGTTAGTTGTCATGTCAAGCTTGACAGTTATCAAACATGTTTCGTGTAAACTTTGATATTTTGGGGGGAATGACTTTTGATGAGGATGTCAGCGGTGAATAATGTATTTGTGGTCCCTGTTCCTGCTGTACAGTCAAACGTTGATACGGCTCACAATCAGGAGAGCAGAGCAGATAACGCTCTGAGAGCAGACTAGTTAGCGGGGAGCGAGTGCATAAAACCGGAAACTACTATGAGGAATGAAAAGGGTTTGATCACAAAATCGTGATAATTTCCAGTGAGAGATAATTACGTCGGTAATTTCCCGACGCGAGGCAAGTTCTCTAAACAACATGGAGGAGAAAAATGACGGAGAAAAGACGGACAGAAGCAGCGAGAGCACTTCTTTACATCGGTGGCTGAGTGTCATCCTCCACCCTGCGATTTACTGACCAGGCAGTCAGTTTTATAGTCCCGTATGTGCGTCCCGTACACATACGGGACTATTTTCTCTGTCGCTGAAATGTGATACACAACGTTTGGTGGCTACAACTATTTTGTGCTGAAAGGGAGCTTACTATTACTATTTATAAAGTCGCAGTTAACCGTATTATAAAAGCAATAAGGTACTCGAGGCAGTACTGTATCTACAATAATGTACTGTTCAAGGGTGTTTTTAGGCCCGACGCGCAGGAAAAAAACTGGAAAGGAGAGGAATCAAAACTGCCAATCTGAAAATAAACAAATATAGTAGTATTTGCCGTTGAGATGTAGAAGTATACGGTTGAATAAAATGGAAATACTCAATGTGTCAAACTGATAAACCATTGTGCAATTAATACCAAGTAAATTAAAGAAAAGTCCACCTATTCGTAAAACCAAATCAAGGATTACTAATGAGATTAATAAAGACACATGAATAGATTTCATTTCAAATATGCACATACTGAATAGGACAGCTCCTTGAGTGGCTGGCCATCGATTGCCAACAGGACGTCTCCCTCCTGGATCCTGCCGCTCTGCTGGGCTGGCTGGCCGGGGTAAAGCTGCTTTATCCGGACCAGGCTGCCAAAGTCCCGAGTGGGCGGATCCAGCTCACACATTAGGAAGCTGAAGCCCAAGCTGTTGGCGCTCTTAGTCAGCGTCACTTCTTGGGTGTTGTCTGGGGGTTCGGGAGGACAGAGGCAATAATAGGATAATGAGGAGGGAAAACACAGTACAGGCATGTGGATGTCAGGAGTTAAAGGGAATAGGAAAGAGGAGGTGGAAGGGATGAAAAGGTAAGAAGCTGATTAGATGTTTATTTTAATCAATTCTGCTGCGATTTTAACTTTAATTTAAACTGAAATGCACAAAAGAAACAGCAGAATTGATATTCAGTGTCAAGTCTCGGACCTCGTCACTCCCCACAAAGATGCACCAAAGCTTGGTGATGTTAACGATATTAACTTTACCACGGAGCCTCCAGGTGCCATGTAGTCATGGAGAAGTACATTTCAGCAGACCCCATGTTGTCTGCCTAAAAGCAGGACCCTATGCCATTTATTTATAAAAAATAAATAAATATAAGGTATAGCCAGCAGCTGGTTAGCATAAAGATCGGAGACAGCGAAGCTCTGTCCTGAGTAAAGAATATCAGCCAACCGGTAAAACCCGCAAAAACTGCAACCTTTTGGTTTTTGTATGGATTAAACAAATGAGATGACGCATGTTAATAAGTGAGTTTTAGAGCTAAGCTAACTAGCTGCTGGTCGTGTAGCCGTATATTTACCAGAGAGATATACAAGTATTGATTGTTTCAGGTAACTCTCAACAAGAACACAAATAAACATATTTCCCAAAATGTCATTCTATTCCTTTTAATATTTATTTATTTATTTTTGCAGTAGTTGGCCTCGTTTAAAAAATATAGCCCAAAAAGTGGGTCAATTTAAGATATAGCAGAACAGATTCTCTTCATCACAGAATAATTATTTTGTGAAAACAGGAAAGGCTTGTTATATCAAGAAATAAAAAAATGTTAAACACATTCAAGATAAAGAAATCTTTACTTGCATGTCCTCTTTATCTTTCTGTAGACACGATGCAAGGCAACAGTACATTAAATGATCACATTATTTTTTATAAATAAAATGTTTTAATTCAGATATATTTTTCTGTAACAGATACATACTGTACATAAACGAGCAGAATAACTGAAGGTCGGATTGATATTGTGACGGTTTAGGTGTCATCAGACATTGGCCTTTTTGGCCTGACTTGTATGTGTTACGTGCCAAGATAATACAATGACTCTGCGTTACGTTAAAGCATGCGACCTGCCTGCCTGTGTGAGAGGAGGCATGTAGAATGACGGATATAGAAGCACGGGCTGAAGGATAAGGGAGACCAGGGGGATAAGGAGGGGAAGGTCAAAGTCAGTAAGGAAGATCAGGATGAAGAGAAGGAAGTGTGTGAAGGTTCACATTGAAGCCACCATGGTCGGCTCTTAAAGCACAAAACAGCTTAGAGTCAACAGACTCTCTGGCGCAGGTTCTTCCTCAGTAACTGAGGGACCTGCAGATTGATCTTTTGGCAAAATTGTATTCATAATGGGAAGTTGGCATTTCTGCGCACCTCCCAGAAAGAGATCCTGGCCTTTCTTAGTTTGTTAGGGCACTTATTGTGCACATAAGGTCCATTGGTCTACATATAAACAGAGTTCCCTACCTTCAGTGACGAAGCTGTAGGGCCGGTCAGAGATCACGTTTGGAGTAGTACTGACGGGCGAGCAGCTGTTGATCCTCAGCGGGCTGGTAGCTGGGCTGATGCTCTGATTGGATACACTGCTGAGGGTTTCTGCGCCAAGAGAACCCCTGGGTAGGTTTACCAACACCCTCTCCACAACCAATTTTACCAGCTAGAGAGGAGGAGAGAGACAGGTTAGAATTTGTAGCTTATGTTATGGCTGCGCAAACACATCTATAAAGTTTTGCAGTTTGTATCCATGTGGCAAAGTACAACATGGACTTAATGCCAATATGACAATTGTGAGGGGTGAGAGTCAGCTGAGCCAGAGGTCATGATGAAAAGACAAAATGTAAGGGGTCGTCAATTTGATTACAATTCATCCTGTTGGGACACAAATGCGCATACAAAGTTTTGTGGCAATGCATCCGGGAGTCGTTGAGTCAGTTCACTCAAAACCATAAATATCAATCTCTTTGGTGGCGCTAGAGGGAAAAGTCAGGTCGTCATCAAAGTCATAAGCGTTCATCCTCTCGAAGCCGTAAATGTGCACCTAAACTTCCGTGCCAATCCATCTTGTAGATAGTGATCATCATCATCAGCGTATACAGATAATCGTTGGTCTCTAATGGGATTCTCACACTGACGTCATACAACATCAGTCACATGGCGTCCGTTACCTCCCCAGTTTGACTCAGACGCTCCACAGCCTGCCGGTAGGTGAAGCACTGGAAGCTAATCCCATCCACCTCCAACAGTCTGTCACCTGTAACGGAGAAAGTTTGAGACAAATAAAGAAACAGAGTCATTATTTTTCTCTTTCTCCTAATTATTGACTCCATATTTTTTTTAAATCATCACATAAAGGCCAAAATGTACACATTTAATTTCCCAATCTTAATGAGTGATGAATTTCCGTGACACAGTGTTGTTTGCACTCTGGGAGCTGTTATGGCTCCGGGGAAGATGCTTAAAAATAAATCTAATGTGTTACATTGAATTATTTACTGCATGTAAAAAGTAATTAAAATTACATTACATCATTTGTACCCTCCCTTGTTTTTCTCCCTGTTTTACTATTTACAATGTTATCTGAATGCGTTGTGTAATATGCTATGCATTATTGTTTGCTGGAAGAATAACGGACGCTTTATCTAAACCACACGTTACCCTTCCAATAATCCTGTGCTCAAGATGCTCAGGGCTTTCTCACTATCAAATTCAGAAAGTGTCAAAGGAATCAATAAATGGCCTCGCTGGGTGAGCTTCACATTACTGTAAACAGATTAAACATACCATTAATAAAGCAGTTTGATAAGATTTCTCTCCATCGTGTTGATATTTAGGTGCTATACCTGAACGGACTCGCCCGTCTCTCTCTGCAGCCCCTCCCGGAACAAGGCTTCTTATGTAGATTCCTCCATTAGGAAGGATTGTGTCGACACCGCCCTGAAGGATTCACGATGAAACTTTGATTCAGAACATATCTGTGCTGTACTGTTGTATAGTGCTGCGGTGATTAGTGTGAGTGAGGTAACCTAGACCAACCTGGACCAACCTCTCTCCCTCCATAATCTTGTCAGATCTTAATCAGATTGAGTAGAGCAGATTTGTGTCCCACTGCTGGAGATGAGTTGCTGTACCTATTACACTGCCTGACTGGTCCTTTTCTCATGTTTTCTTTTACGGAGGACAGAAAGTTGTGTTTTTTCTGCCTTCTGGCTAGCACTATTTTACATGTTGTCGATGTCAGTGATATAACATGTCAGAGATGTTTCATAAACTTACAGAGATGCTGATGCCCAGACTTCCTGATATCTTTCTGAGCTCCACAGTGATCTCCTCCGGCCTCATACAGTTCAGAGGGACGGACAAAGAGCAGCTGTCCTGAAACCAACACGTATGGAAACGACACTCACTTCAGTCCAGTATCTCTGTATGTCCGAATGGATGCACCCAGTGACCCATGCGACCATATAGATTATTGGCAGATATTTACAGTCACAAGTACACAATCCCCAGTACTAAATAAAGAAAAAGACGGAGATGGAGGTACAGTAAGTTATATTGCTGACATTAATTCTGCCTATATGGGGTCTAATAGGTCATAGACAGTGGTGGGCCTTCAGAGCCAAGCCTTCTCTGCTGGCCTAAACAGAATCACAAAGTTATAGCTATTTTATAATTTGTTTCACAAATACACTACATGTATTATAATAGTTTTTCCCTATTAGCTTATTTTCTCATTGCACAGCTCCTGTCTTCCTCTGTTGCTCTGCTTCCAGCCTGCAGCGCTGCTTCCAGTGAAGCTTTTTTTAAGGAGAGCTTTCATCCAATCAGATTTCACCTCCAATGTCTCTATGGAAGAAGAGCGGCCCGAGGTCTTCTAGCTGGCCTTTGCAGATTAAAGTACACGGGGACGTTGTTGTGATTGTCATAGATTTCAACCAATCAGATCTTTAGTTTGACATGCTGGGCATATTCCTCATGTTTTGTTACAACTAAATGTGACTGGTTCTTGTAAATTTGTTCTTGCACTACATGCATTGTCCGTTAATGACTCAGCATCCCGTCATGTGCGTATTTATGTATACGATATCCGGCGGCACAGAAGGCCAAGGTAGAAAATGCACGGCCCGCCACTGGTTATAGATTACTAAATGACCCTTTTAAGGATAAATAAATAAAGACACTGCCACAAAAGCACCGACACTGTCACCATGATTCTACCTGTGCACCGAGGACTCGTGCTTCTCGGGGGACGTGAAGCCTGTTGCCGGTCTTCGGCGTCATCATGACCGAGACAATCTCATCTAAGCTGTCGTCCCGCGATCGGACGTCCGTCATTATTGTGGTCTGAGACTCGCAATGCCGCAGCACAGGAGAGCGCACGTTGTTGTGGCTGAGGACCACTGTGGATAGCAACAACAGAGTCAGTTAATGTTAAACCTCAAAATACTCCCGTTTCTGAAATTTGGTAAGAGATGCTATCTATTCTTCAATTATTATTTTTTCTGAAGGTGTAAATACGGTTACAGCTAGTTTTTGTGCAGCTTTAATATAATATTATAGTATATTTAATATACAGATTGTGTAATTACTCTCATCTAACACTCGGCAAGAATGTAAATAAGCGTATTTGAAATGTATTTTAGCCACTATATTGGTTGTGTTATAAGCGGAAACATTGTGATATGTGCTGTTTTAGCATTTCAAATGCAAAGAGATGGAGAGAACACTTTCCTAACACTTGGAACATAATGTGTTTAACAACAGAAGGCTCTGAAGCTTTAACTGTCTGTATGATGAGAGGTGGAGGATGGAATTAGTTTACACTCCTGCGAGCAAGATGAGCCAACAAAGACTAACATTTTGCACCAAGACAAACAAGTGGGATGATGACAAAAAAAAATAAACAAATGTTGTCCATATTATCGCATATAACAATAGAGGGCAACGCATTACACCCAGGGAGGCAGGCTAAAACCCCTAATTATTAAATCGCCAACGTCACACACAAACAAAGTATGGCAAGGGTCACAGCCACAGTATCATTACACACCAAACAGTAACCACACACATGGAGCACCTTTTGGCTGTGAGATTATGAGCTGCACCTCCTCGGGGCTGCTCTGCATGACCTCTGCTGCCTTGCTGAAGGTGACGCCCTCCAGGCTGATGTGGTTCAGAGAGATCAGACGACCACCTGTGGGCAGAGGTCACAGTGAAATGGTGCTGGTGTCCAGTATCAGTGGAGTCTGAAGACCTCCCCACCACCTCTGAACCCACGTGTGACCCCCAAGGTGACCTTATCAAACAGACACCTCCCATTCCCTCTCCGTCCTCCTTTGTACTTTCCCGCTACACATTTCTCTACATCCATTTCCTTAAAAACAGAGGACGATGCTGGATGAATTCAAAAGAAAAAAAACTAATAATTGAACACACGTGAGGAGTACTGCATCAAAATGAGGCAGCCACCATTTAAATTAAAAACGATACGGGCAAATCAGGAGGATAAGTTTGATTTCTAAATTGGAAAAGAAGAGCTCTGCCAAACTGGAACCTCAGTAATACATTGAAGACAGTGTTGCTGAGGAAGTAGAAATGTTCACATGATCCTTTACCTGATCGGATGCGTCCATCCTTATCAGCGGGTCCACCAGACACAATGGAAGCAACAAAGATGCCCAAGTCATAGTGGCCCACGGTGTCCTCTCCCACTATCACTACACCTGTGTGAGCACAAACCACAGATGTGTTGAGAGAAGACCAACATGCATGCCTTGTAATGCCCCTCTCCATCCCCTCGTAGAAGAGAGAGTGCAGGGGCACTCCCCCTGTTAGTAATGAACAATTTGCCTACTGGTCGTAGCGGTGGACCAGTGCATTTCTATACCGTGACATCAAAATCTGAACAAACTCCCCAAGGGGCTAATATCAATCTTCTCTGTTGTTTGCGATCAGCTTACCCAGGCCGAGCTTCGGGTCTTTCTTTAAGTTAACACATATGACTTCTCTCTCTGGCAATGACCCCAGTTTTGTTGGGCTTTCTGTAAGACACAAAGAAGAATGGCACGTAAAAAAGAAGAAGCTGCAGAGACGTTGTTGATCGTGCGGCTCGTTTGTGGGCCCGGTCAGGCAGAGACAACCAGCATGTGCTCGGCCGTACCTTTGGCAGCTGGGGAGCCAGAGGGGGCTTCGGATCCGCTCCTCTGAGAACAGGCTGGGGAACGCATACTGGTGCTGCTGCGCTGACTGCTGGAGCCGGTACTGCAAACGAAACGCGGAAAACCAATGTGATGATAGAGATAATGAGTCATTACACAATAATGCCCTCTGAGAACAGGAAGTGCTTTTTTATGTTTGGAATAAGAAGAACTAAGAAGAACTGAAATCAGCATGAGCTGCTCGACAACTAAGTTACCTCTGCTCATTAAGGAGCTGCTGTTTAATGCGCGCCTCGATCCTGGCTGTGACGTCATCACACAGCTTGTTCAGGGACCCGTCCTGAGGCGTGGTCAGTCCGCTGTCATCCTGTGGCGTCTCCGAACAGGAGGAGGACTTGAGCCGGCTGCTCTGAGCGCGGCACGCTGCAGCGTACTGCACGATGTTCTCCTCTGGAGGTAACGAAAAATAAACATGGAAGAGTTAGTCAGTCCTTCCAATGATGTCTTCTGAGGTCTGCAGAAAATGGCACTCGGCTGGGTCTACAACTCCAAAAGATTTGACAATGGCCATGGTGCAGCAACTGACCTGAGACCAGGTTGTGACTAAGCTGGCGGGAGCTCATCTCATTGTTGAACTTGTGTTGGGCGGAACAGAGGTTACACAGATATTTGGCTATCTTCGATCTCTCTGCGATAAAGATGTGCTTCTTTTTGCTGACACGGCTCTCTACCACAAATTTACGCCTCTGCAGGAACACGGAGGAAAGGTTGTTAGGGAACACCATATTTGGCAGCAATTTTATTCAGAATTCACATTGCGAGAATAATTAAATCGCCATCCCTCCACTCACATTAGAGGAGATGGTTGCTGCCTCCCTCCAATAGAAAGTCTGACTGGTGGATCGGCAGCCATCTTTAACCTCGAAGATGATGACTCCTTTGGCACAAACGCCCAGCATGATCGCTCCTTCTAAAGGCTTTTTCTCACGAATCACGCGGTGGAACAAAACGCCGTATTCAGGCAACTGTTGACACACCTAAAAGGGACAAACAGAGAGTGGTGACTGTGCTTCATGAGTTATTATTGGCCGTCATAGTTGTTACATAGATGTGAATTTCCATAATCAAATTGGAATATTTTGCCACCTTGAGGAACTCGAGTTCTGATTCGTCGGTGAGCATCTGAGCGTTGTTGGTGTGAAGTCGTAGCAGCTCCCCCTGGATGTGAGGCAAGGCGCGCTTCTCCATCACGCTCTTGGAGACGTACTGATCAGGGCGGTAGTAGTTTTTACCGTACACCTAAACACAGCAAATCAAAACCTGTCATTTAGAGAAACTTGTTTGTTGCCTTTCCAGTAATTATGCTATGCCATTGCGCAGACATTTACATTATATGTCAATGTTTAAAAATGCTGTTCAGTTTGGGGCACCTTTTTAAAATATTTATTTTTATTGGATTCATTTGATATGTTCTGTTCAAATTAGTGGCGCACAACCTCGGGCATGCAGTCTCCACACTCTGTCTGCAAGGCCAGGGCTCCCAGGTACAGGGCCGTCTCCTCATGGCAGGACAGCCGGTCCTCCAAGAGGTCTCTCCTGAGCTGGAGGTAATGCTGGTGGCGGGTCTGCTGGTGCCTGATAGAGAAGGCCGCACGCGTTTAAAGGATTAGACTTTGCAAGACACATTTTGTCGCGTTATCTTTGTAGTAAGGCAAGAGAGAGAGAAAGCAATACTCACAATAGAGAAATGTCATTGACAAAAAATTTGACCCTGAAAAAAAGGACAAAGGTGGTTGTAGGCACTTTCTTCCAGCTATCTGGGGCAACTTTGGAAATCTTGGTGTCATTGTCCACAAAGAAAAACTCATTATCTGCCAGAGAATAGAGAAAAGAACACACACACACACACACACACACACACACACACACACACACACACACACACACACACACACACACACACACACACACACACACACACACACACACACACACACACACAAATGATGAGTTGACAGAAATAATGTATGACTTCTAATCTACCGACACCACAGACAACAGGCTTTTTGGTATGTGCATGTCTTCCCACCAGGAATCAACAAATCAACAAATCAACAAATGACACCACCTACAGAACCTCAAAATGCTCAGTGTGTTCAGATACATCGCTATTAAAAATGCAACAATCAGACAGAAATAGAGCCCTTCAGAAAGACTCCCTCTTTACCGTCAATAAACGCAAGGCCAAAGTAGAAATGTTCCACCAGGTTGAAGTGAGCCACAATCATGTCAAAGACGTCCCCTCCTCTGGACTTCACCTCACACTTGACCAGGATGCTCTGGCCGTTTGGCATCAACACACTCAGCTCTCTCTGAGTGGTTGGAGATTTCCCTTTCTTTGTCTACGAAAGGGAGAACATATTTTTTTTTAGGACAGAATTAGATTTGAAAAAATCAGATGGTTGCTGAATATGTTCAGGGTGAGAAATGACCCATGCATAACCACTGTCAATCGCTCCAACATCTCACAGCAACTCTTTATAATTTAATTTCTATTTTCCTGAACTCACCACGATGGAGCCGGGCAGCTCCAAGACGACCAGCGGCTCATCTAACATTCTAATAAACTCCGGACCCATGTCCTGCAACAGAGGACGGATCATAAAAGACAAGGTTTTGACAACACATGTGATGAGCTATATATGTTATTAATATGACATAATAATAACCCGACTCACCTTCACTTTCCTGTCACTGAGACTCATCGTGGATTCAAACTGTGCGAGGGATCTCGAGACGGCTTTGCGGCTACCGTCCATGTATGGACTGCAGGGGCCGCGGTTCAGCTGCTGCCAGCTGCTGTATCGCTCCCTGTGATGACATCCCGAGGGAATCCTGGGAAAAACGTTTTCCATCCTCAGTCTGATGAGAGTCGAGATCTATCACTCAAACATCACACATTTCTTTTCATTCTCCTCTTGGGAGTTTTGCCTTCCCAGCACTGTCTTTTTACTTTCTGTTATTGCTTTTTGTCTTTTCAGCAACATGTCAAGCTCAACTTGAATTTGGTTGATTGTAATGTTGTTTATACTGTGTCTTCTTACTGTGCCTTAAACCTGTAAATGGGTCAAGGACAATGTGCAAAAAAAAAGAATTATAATAATGTTATAAGATGTGTAATGCTTCATACCCGGATGGCTCGCATGGATAAGATGCTCCGGAGAATGTTCTAGAAATCTTCCTGTTCAGCGCCCATGATGAGTTACTAAAAGAGCCCCCTGGAAAACAAATTGGTATGCAGTACTTATATAGTACTTATATTATGGCTTTCACAGTTGGGTTGGTAAATGTCTAAAAACTTTATGTTTTTTGAGTGAGATGAGAAGATTGTTACAACCTTCATGTCTGAGATTGGTGCCCCTCTTCTCATCTAACTCTGCAATAAAAGTGAATAAGCATATTTCCTAAAATGCTGAACTATTGCTTCAAAGTGACATCACATTTAGTCGTCCCTTTTTGTCGTTCAACAAGCAAAGGTGCAGGACAAAAGGCGTGTGTTCATGTTTTTTAAGTTATAGACTTTAGCAGGAAAGTTAACGTGGGTTGTCCCCCCCCCCCCTTTGGTTTCTGATCCTCAAGGAAGAACAAAGGACAAGTGGTTTTACAGAGCAGATATATGAACGCTCTCGCAGACAGTTTAATTTCAGTTGGACTTTAAATCTGACAGATGGGATCAGTTTCTTACTGTGTAATCGGTCCCTGATCATTTGACTGCGGTCAGTTAGCCGGGATCCATTTTCAGCCATGGACACATGATCAACCTGCAAAGACATCAGTGTCCAGGTCAAGGAAATAAGCAGAGTGCAATCAGTAGACTCAAAAAGAAAAGAAAAAACATCTCAAAACCAAACATGACCTCCTCCCCTAACCAGCTGAAACCAAGCCAACACCACCCACTCATCCACCCACTCACTGAGTTTCTGTAGACGTCTTCTACCAGCTGCCGGATGAGCCGATCGGCCGGAGGCAGCATCAAGGCCCTGTGGTGGAGCTCGCAGGTCTCCAGCACCGTCAGCAGGTCGGTCCGCCGGATCACCATGTCCTCGCACATGCTCAGCAGCAAACCCTCCAGCGCTGCACTCAGCTGGACCGGCTGGGAGGAAAACAAGTGACGGTAAAATGCCTGATAACGCAAAAGTACTACGAATATGCAAGAAAAAAAAGGGAGGATGGTACCTGGTTTTGAGGTAGATGATAATCAACACACCAATAAAGAGTCATCCCCAGTGAGTACACAACCATCTGAGGAGAGCAGGAATGAGGAAGTGATTAAGACGTTAATACGCTATACTATAAGGATGCTCCTTTATGTGCGGAGCTGCTATTAACTGACATTCGCTGGCTGATTAAAGTTAACTTCACACACAATCTTTGGACAGTTAAAATCAGGAGACATGGGATATTACTCCTCTCCAAGCAAAGCGCTATCCAAGGATACTGTGGACTAATTAAAAATAGCAAGTTACATGGACCTGATTTGTTCTTATTTCAAGATGTTCTGGTGCTCAAACCTTGTAACTTGTGTCCTCCTAAAACAAAGTATTTTCTGTCTCATTTTCAGCAGTGACATTTAAAAAAATTGGATCCTTCCCTAATCCCATTAATCCCCTAATGACCCCTCAGATTATCTTTTCCCGGGGTCCCGACCCCCCCGGGTTTGGAACCCGCTTGCCCACGTCATGACATTTTGCAGCAGATGTCCTCACAACAAGTGCGAGTTTTTCCCAACCTTTTCGGCTGCAGTCCTGGTGGAGGCAGCCTGGCCCTGCTGGATCTCAGGAGCTGTGAAGGAGGCCACGTCTTCGTATCGGGCACAGCTCTTGAAGGCCAGGCTCCCATTGGCTGACAGCAGCACCGAGCCTGGGCTCAGCACACTGCACATGTTGCCCGAACCTGAGCGGAGAGCACAACGCAAACTGGTGACATTTACTAACTCGTAGGGGCTCCTCTAGTCTTTCTGCTGTGCTATTTCGTAGTGTTTCAACGTCTTTGGATGCTGCCTGAGAAAAGAGCCCTGTGCACTGAGACAGGTGGAATCTGGAGGAAATGAGAACTGATGAGCGGTTACCTTTTTTGGAAATGGCCAGTAAGGCCTCAGTGGTGGCGAGCAGCAGACACCAGACCTCATCCTCATCCAGTTTCGAACCCCGGCCCTCCAACACTTCTGCCAGGGTAACAAAAGTACCCATCCTGCTGACACACACACGCACACACACACACACACACACACACACACACACACACACACACACACACACACAGGTTGAAAGACTGTCCTGCTGTATTACGTGTGGAGTTTCTGTACCGCACATTGGTTGAATTATTTATCTACATTAAAAAGCAATATCTTTTAAATATGTATGTATGTTACCTGGATTACCACCGTTGCATACCGCAGCACGGTACATTACAGGAGGAGTTGTGTCATTTCTTAGCCTGAATGTCCTCACGGGCTGGAATCCCACCACTAAGTATGTCTGACACAATTAACGTTCAGAGGTCAGAGGTCGGAGTTTGAGATAGACAAGCTTAAGGTTGAGTAGATTTAGATTTAAAAAAATCTAACAGTTTTTGTTTTGCTTTCATGCTCAGAATACAGCCATCTCTACTGACCACATCTAGTTTTTTTTTCTTCTATTTTCTATATATAAAAAGAAAACTAGCAAACATGCAGAACAGACAGCAACAGCTCCCTTTTTGTTTGACCAGATTAATGACGATAGGACAACCGAAAACACATTATATTTGTGCTTTTTTGTTTGTTAATTTTGTTTGTACCAGTTCCGTCTGTTCCATTGAGCCTGCGGGGATTGCTTATGGCACAAAACAGGAAGAAGGGCGAACAGATTAACAAATCCCTCTGGAGTATTAGCATGTTTCTCGGTAACCACAGCAACCTGCGAGTTTTCATTAATTGTTTCACAATCAGATTAACATCCGGATGTCGCCTCCAGAAGGAGTCTCATTATAACCATCTCATTCCTTCTCATATTAGAGGATACCAGAAAATGGAAGAATCTTTATTGTTTTCCTGTTTAACTCCGCTCTGATAATCAGATGCACTTTTGATTCACCCAGACAACCTCGTCGGCAGCAATCAGTAAAGGCCTTTTTCAATGCAGACATTTTGACTCGTCTGGAAAAGCACATGTGTTACGAGTAACTTTCACGCTGTTTCTGTTCTCTTCAAGCGTCCTAGTGGAATTGCAGAACATGCACGTTGTGACGCTGTAATGTGAGCCAGCGATGCCACACTGTTCCTGGAAACCAAAGCAGCTAAATGGAAATTCAGCCACCATTAATTTTGTGATATTACCCAGTAACCCCAGTGCTTTTGCTCCTGTGACTTGTCAAAATGTCTTGTGTGAAAAATTACCACACTTTGAATTTAATCGCACGTAATCAATAGGGATTATACCACTGTGTGTGTGTGTGTGTGTGTGTGTGTGTGTGTGTGTGTGTGTGTGTGTGTGTGTGTGTGTGTGTGTGTGTGTGTGTGTGTGTGTGTGTTATTGACCAGGTTTGAGTGTGGCTTTGTGCTGTTTGTTGCCTTGATTTATCCTCCCCCTCTGTGCGAGTTTGAGTAAATGGTGTGATTTGTTGCACAGGAGCGCCCTTAGTCTCATTCAGTTCTGTACTATTTGTCTACATCCCAGATGGAAAGTGTGTTGTTACAGCAGTGGGATCTGTAAGGAATGCTGCTCCTCTCAGCACTGTGCAATCACACATTCTCAGGCCCACAGGTGGTTAGACGACTAAACGCTTAGACTAAAAAACATTACAGCTCGACACGTAACGCAGTGTACCTTATTTCATCCGGTATCTGGGAAGACTCGTCTTATTAAGTTCCTTCAGACATCCGCCACTCTGGACCTAATCCTTCTTCCTCTCATGCATCCCCTGCTGCCATTCCATCCAGCGCTCCCTCGTCCTGGTGCTACTGTCCGTCATGGCAGCTTGTCACACACGGTCATTTCCTCATGGACAGATCAATGGTCTCCACGCAAAGGACACATCAGCTCTGTAACATCATTTGCTCACAACTAATGACGTGTTGTTTCTGCGTTTTGCTTAATTTGAACTATTTTTAGGCCGGGGGACGTAAGAACATAATTGGATTTGCAGGACGAGGGAACGGCAGATGGGGCAGCAAAGGACCAATCCATTGTGTTAATCTGATGTTTCACCCACAAGTGACACATTAATTGTCCCACTTTCTATTACCACTTTACATAGATTAGGTTGATTGACTAACAGTACAGATTTCATGGCTTATGTAACCTTTCTTCTGTGCTTCAAAATATTTGAAATGTTACTAAATAAAAGAGAGAAAAAAGCGAATATATAAATAATGTATGTAATATTAAAAAGTAACGTATTGAATATCAAATATAATAAAGTAGCAATGGTAAAAGTACTATTCTGAAGGATATATCTGGACTTGATGAAGAGGTGACATATTTGGATTCATATAGGTAGCTTAACTAGGTTAGTGGTCTAAGAGTATAACGTCTTATGACTCGACATACAAAAGTCGCAGCACCAAGAGCCTCTGAGAGGTGCTGTTCCTGCTTTTCTGCTGTTTGGTGTGCAACTATGCCTCAATTGTTTGCAGTTTAACAGTATTTGTCCACTTACCTGTAAACTGCATAGGATATGCTGACCCACCACTTCATCCTTGCCACATCATCAAGAAAGTAAATTAACTTTGAGCCCAAGGAATAATTAACACATTGACCTGTGGCAGAAGGTCAGAGTGACGCATACATGTGACACCTATAATACTACTTTAAACTTGCTAACGCTATAGTATCCTGGTGATGAATTCTTAAAAACGGGTATATCAAATCATTAGGACATCTTTGATTAAATGAGCTATGTGATGTCTCAGGCAGACACCATACGCCGTTACAAGTCTTTCTCTCTAAGATAATATAGTTAAAATGTTCTGAAAAATAACTATAGCAGCAAGATAAGCATATAACAGTCTATGGCCTAGATAGTGTAGTATGCAGTATAAAAAACTAGGCCTATAAAATTGTATTTAGGATAAGTACAGTACTTCAAATAATAATGTAATAATGTTGTACATGTTAAACCTTCATAAAGGATTACTCAATTTACAGTTGTAGGCTACCTGATAAACTGGCATCTGAATCTCCCAAATATAATTGGGCCCTCCAATTTGCAAGCTATATTAGCCAACCTAACTTGTTCAAATGAATGCATTTAAAATGAGTGTACCCAACTTTATTACACAATATTTTAAATGTAATCCATGGTGCAAACTCGTTTATACAATGTTTGCATACATGTATTTATGTATGTAGTATATATACATATGTCTTTAAATCATCAGCAATACATATGTGTGTAATAGCAAAAATCCTAACGCTGTGCGCCGTGTCATTACGAAACGTTGCGAAACCGTCGCTTCCGCTTTCCAGCGGCGGCTGCCGGGAACGCGCAGGCGATCTTGAACGTGCCCCGGTGCTCATTGTGCAGCCGAGGAAACATCGCAGGCTTTCAGACGACGCTGGTATGAAATGGCAGAAACTGCTTGTGTCGCGGAAACTCAGAGATTAGGTTACGCCGGAGCCACACGTGTGTTTTGCGATGACACTGGTCTGCTAGTGTGAGGGGAAACGGGAGAGTATCCGGAGGAAAAGGGGATTAAAGAGCTGTTTTTCTCCTGCACCACCACCACCCCCCCCCCCCCCCCCCCCCCCCACCCCCCCACCCCAAAAAACGTCCGGGTTGTGTCTCCAGCAGGCAGCAAACGGCGACTGCGGCTCGACACTATTGGAATTAACCGGAGAGGGGTGAGCTCGACATATGTTTTTCTTCTTCTTCTTCCCATGAAGCAGGTTGGACGTGTTGTAGTGAACAGTTGGGCGGTGGGGGGGATGGGAACGGACACATTTGGCTCACGCACGCTACTGTGACTAAGTGTTACTACAGTATACACGGTGACTGCCACGGCGGGCAGGACAGGTCTGGCCTAACTGGTAGAAGGGAGCCAGACCGAGTGGCTACACCGGGGCAGCGCTCCGCAGCACACTGCACCGCTAACCTACCTATGCCAGTGCTACACGCACACACACACGTTAGCACAACGTACGCTGTAAACTGCGATGTAAACTGCGATGTTTAGTGGCGTTGCCAGTCGTGAAGATTAACGAAAAAGCCTCCAACTGCAACGCCGTGACCTCCAGTCTGTGGTCATACCCCGGAGAAGAGAACCGGTGTTACCGATTAACTGGTTTTTGAATTAACTGGTTTATGTTCGCGTGCGTGAGGCAGATGTGTCGTAGGAGTGGCCTCTCAGGACCCGTGTTGACTAACTAGGAAATACACATTTCGATTGCATAGCCTCTCTGTCACATTCTTCTTAGTGTATCTTTGTAAAGAATATAAACGGAACAGTTTACTGTAAAATGCCCTACCTGTCCGTGAGGCTGTGCGCGGACAAGAGTGAACGAAAAAGTAGGTGACTCTGTTGATGCCTGTTCAATATGCTACTAACGTCAATAAAAACTAGATAAAACGCTCTTGTTGTCCGTCTGATATTTAAGTCATACATTGTTAACAGACGTCAAGTCGATATGAGACGAGTTTACTCTTCATACAGTGTGTAAGTGAAACGTGAAACGTGTTTCCACCCAGATATATCGCTACTGTCAGCTGTGGGAAACTGTGATCGCTCAGATTAATTTGTGACAACACTGTGCTGTCTCACATCGCTAATGTTTTGTATTAAAGACTACGGACATGCATAGCTATCATCATAACAACATCCTACCCTGTGCAGCACGCATTCATCCAGATTAAACATGACTGTTAACTCATTGTTTTACGATAAGGACCTAGCGCACATTGAATAACTACAGGAGTTAGCGCGTCTCTTGAAACATTACGATGGAGCGGTTTGCTGCAGCATTCATTTAGGATTTACGACAGCATTGGCACGAAACGGTATCCATCTTCATTACGAAAATATCACTTGTTGACTGTCTAAAAAATCAAATCAAAACAAAGTTGCGACTCCAGGCAAGAATCGAACAGCTGAACGTGTACATGCTTTACTCCCGTGTCCCCTGAACTACCACTGAGCTATCGTGAGAACATAATAATATTGAGCACTATTAGGATTAAATTGACATTAGTACATATATCCATAATAACCACCATCAACTGCGTTTCCCTCTGGCACATCAACGTTAATGCACGTGTGCTGCCTATGCAATCACGTATTTGATGCCGATGGGTCTAAATGATTTAAGAAGAAAAGGCAGCAGGTGTTCGAATATATTCTACTATAGACTATATTCCAAGGTTACTACATGCCTCATTTGTAAAAGTTCAAGTTTTATTATTGTGAAGTATTTTCTAATGTGCACATCATATCCTTTGTACTTTCACCCAGTATCAACTCATGATAGCTCAGTGGTAGTTCAGGGGACACTAAGGGAGTAAAGCATGTACACGTTCAGCGGTTCGATTCTTGCCTGGATTCGCAACTTTGTTTTAATTTTATTTTTTAGACAGTCAACAAGTGATATTTTCGTAATGAAGATGGATACCGTTTCGTGCCAATGCTGTTGTAAATCCTAAATGAATGCTGCAGCAAACCGCTCCATCGTAATGTTTCAAGAGACGCGCTAACTCCTGTAGTTATTCAATGTGCGCTAGGACCTTATCGTAAAACAATGAGTTAACAGTCATGTTTAATCTGGATGAATGCGTGCTGCACAGGGTAGGATGTTGTTATGATGATAGCGATGCATGTCCGTAGTCTTTAATACAAAACATTAGCGATGTGAGACAGCACAGTGTTGTCACAAGTTAATCTGAGCGATCACAGTTTCCCACAGCTGACAGTAGCGATATATCTGGGTGGAAACACGTTTCACATACACACTGTATGAAGAGTAAACTCGTCTCATATCGACTTGACGTCTGTTAACAATGTATGACTTAAATATCAGACGGACAACAAGAGCGTTTTATCTAGTTTTTATTGACGTTAGTAGCATATTGAACAGGCATCAACAGAGTCACCTACTTTTTCGTTCACTCTTGTCCGCGCACAGCCTCACGGACAGGTAGGGCATTTTACAGTAAACTGTTCCGTTTATATTCTTTACAAAGATACACTAAGAAGAATGTGACAGAGAGGCTATGCAATCGAAATGTGTATTTCCTAGTTAGTCAACACGGGTCCTGAGAGGCCACTCCTACGACACATCTGCCTCACGCACGCGAACATAAACCAGTTAATTCAAAAACCAGTTAATCGGTAACACCGGAATCCCGCATCGACGCCTTTTGAATACCCCCCTACCCCGTTTTCAGCTAACGTATCGGCTCGCGGATATTTCCTGCTAAAGATGTGTTCTCGCACATGTGCCCGTTCGTTCTCTCGGAAGGGAAGGAAGGAAAGAAGGAAGGTGGGCAAACCCGACGCGCCGTAACGCGAGCATCGGCGGGTTTAACCGGTTGTTGTGTACTGGCAGCGGGATCTCCGTTAATGCGTTGACCGCTGTGGGCAGATGGGGTGTCGATATTTGGCTATACACGCGATGCTGCTGTGTGTGTGTGTGTTTTGTTTTTGTTTGTTTTGTTTTTGTGCGACAGGAATGGCCTGCGGAAGGTGAATATGTCGAGCAGGTTGATTTAATGTAAAGGGGTTTTGTAATCCATCAGATTAACAGTGATATTTCAAACCGTGATATGGGCCTAATTATTACAACTGTCCTATTTTTTTATTTATTTTTAAAGAAGAAAATCAGGTTTGACGGAGATTGTCACAGGTTGCAGCTTGTGTGTGTGTGTGTGTGTGTGTCTGCATCTTGGTTTGTGCTATTGGTCCAACATGTTTCCTCTAGTCACAGTTGGTTGATGCAGCTCCCACACTGCACTGCACATTGCTAGCAAGGGTTTTTACCTGCCAAGAGAACAGCAGTGGTCAGCCAAAAGCACCAAGAAATCTGATTCCTGCACCAAAAGTAAAACGTAGCCTTCAGAGATGACATCACGAGTCCGGCCGTTCATATCTGGAGGTCTTATGGGTTGATACTGAGATTTTGGAGCCTGGCACTTGTGGATATTGGGTCATTTTTAAGTTTCCCAATAGTTGAACCAGAGTGCCACTGCCAACAGTATCAGGGTTGTTGAATGCATTGTTTCTCTGTGGTACCCACAGTTGTTTTACTTATCGAAATGTGGTCAGTATTTTAATAAACCTGGTGGCCGGGAGGGGCCCTGACGGCATGTCACAGTTCATGGGTGAGTGAAAAGACGGTTTTCTTCGAAAGAATTGTCCCCTCTTGTGTGTCTTTCCTTTTGGATCGTGCTCCAATCCTAATTCATTAGTCGTTTTTCTGTCCTTGTGCAAATATGTGTTTTGTGCTTGCACCTGACATGGCTGTTCAAACAAGACTCGCTGTGAAGATTTGCCAGCACAAATCGATTCATGTATATCATGCATGGTGACATTAATGATGTTAATTGTGCGACTAGACGATGTGGAACAAAAATTGTCTTCCTCTTCTACGTAGCTGTCCATATTGCTATCACTTGCAGTCGCGACTGTTCAATTCCTTTAACCTTTCAATTATTTCGTGGTTGATTCGAAAGCAAAAAAATTGCATTTTTGGCAAAAAAGACATTTGTTGGCCGCCGCCTTGTTTGAGACACGCGGAAGCTTCAGAATTCACTATGGTGATCTATTGACGTGCTTTAAACCCATAAAAAAACACAACAACATTGACTTGTAGGCCCTCATAGAGCCTACAAGTTCAGTTGTTGTTTACGAGTAGCACATTAGCTAAAATTGGGCTCCGATTGTTGGAAGCACAAGCTTAAATGCCGCCCCAGAGTCCTCCAAACTATTAGAATAGAAGTGTTGTTCACTGTCTTCATTGGCACCAATGTGCGGCACAGAATGTGCCCCTCATGTGCTCTTATCAGCAGCCATTACTTTGGCTGAATGTGAGCAATTCAAAGATAAAATACAACCCTCCCAAATTGCTAGTGGACTGGATCTCGGTCAAACCTCGTTATATACGAGTCTGGACAGTGAAGCGTCTGTATTGGCAGTGAGCGAGAGCAGACCTGTGATATCTAGATGAGGGACAGATTGACTCCCAGCGGAGCCTGTGTGATGGACTGATGCCAGGGAGATATCGGTGTAAATCCGGACACGATTGCATAGACAAATGTGTGTTCACCTCTACAAATGTTTTGTCGCGGTTCTTTTCTGTCTGGTTGTCCGATACATTATTTCCTCACGGCCTGCGATGTCAGCTGTGGTTGGTGGGGAATCTTTGCCAAAGCTGCAACTTTTGATGCCAGTACATCGAGAAGGATTATCGGTAGATCTAGTTGACCTTTGACCCCCTGAAGGAGGGGGGTCACGTGGTCGTACAGCTAAAGTGTAGTTTTGCGCCCGTCTTTTGTCCTGTTGTATCAAAACGTGACAAACCCACTCTATCACTCGGCGAACAGATTTCACTCATTCCGTATGCGTTTGCCCTGGTTGTGTAATGGGCCTTCTCATGGTCTACTCGGGTTGACAGTCTGACACACACAGTCGGCCCACTTCCATACGCAGCCACAGATCCTCCAGACTTGCAGTCCCCCTGATATGTGCTGTTCTGTCTCCAAATGGAGGGAAATCATGTCACACAAGCCTAACATCAGTTTAGACATATTCTGCAGTGCTTAAATACGCCTGGTAGAACACGACGGGAGTACACTCACTCACACTCTCACTCTCTCTCTGTCTCTGTCACACTAGGGCTTACTTTTGATTTACCGAATGACATTTTCCAAAAAAGAATTATAGAAGTTCCTTTCATTTTATTTCTGGGTTCCATGGCCGCTGGCAAAGAAAGGTTGACATTTTTTTCGCTGTTGGGTGGATCAGTCTAGAGATTTAATGATATTCGACATCGGACTGAATCGCATGGAAATAAAGGGACGTGAGGACATTATATATCAGGATTAATTTAGCCATCATAATGCTCACACATCTGCACTCATTTTGTTTTGCACAGGTTGAACGTTATTGTTATTATCTTGAAAATATATTTAGTGCAAAATAGGTTATTTGCATCCACAATAGTTTTTTTTTTTTTTTTTTTTTTTTGCCAAATAATAGGTATTGTTTGCACAGATAAAACTTTATTTGCATTGTTCTAACAAAGTGATTGCACATGTTATTAGTTTTTGTCTGATGGAGCAATCTGGTTTGCTTGGAAGGGATTTCAATTTTCTTTATTCTATTATTTGAAAAAGCACAGATGGAGGAGTCACAAAAAGTTGGACAATTTTGTTGGGGCCCGAACATTTTTCTTTCTCCAAAGTGGGGCGTGACAGAAAAAGTTTGAGAACCACTGCCCTAGTGGCAGTATCGCGAAACATACCGGGGCTGACGTTCATTACTTTGGAGCTACAAAAACTGAACCTAGTGAAACTCTTAATTTTTTTATTTTTGTGCGTGTGTAATTGACCCTTGAACGTAGACTAGCCAAGCATAGCGTAACATTGGCCAGGCTTAAAAACTATCCGGCTGTGTGCTCCATAGACCCTCCATGTGATCAATGCAGAGCTCCTTCAGTTCACAGGCTGGTTATGAGGAGTCGGCGCTGGTCCTGGTTAAACGTTGTGTCAAAGTGATACATACTCCTGTGGAGCTAACATTAGCAGAGTACGTTAGCACATGCTAGGTACTTATTTACTGTACATGCAAATGCTGCTTTTGCTTTACTGATTCACAGCGAATAAAGACCAACCCACCTTTCCAGGGAGAGAGGTGTTCCTTAATTTAATTGTCTTCTGTCTCACTCCCCAGGTGATTGTTCACTTTTACACTGTTATCTGTAGACATTAGCCTCTATCTTTTTTGTTTCCCTCAGAAAATGTGATCATATTCATCAGGGAGTGCAGTTAGTGACAGTGTGGGCTCTATGGCGCTTAGCGAATGGTCGACTTCTCTCCAGTTCGTCCGCGTGCACGGGCACACGTGCCTTCCTCGGTCCTCGGTGCGGGCTCGGTAGGGTTCTGATTTGGTGGAGCGTATATAACTGGTTGGTTTAGGGTCCAGTGAAGCATCTCAGAAGACGACTGGTTGGTTCAGGGTGCGTTTGCTTGAGTGCATTTGTTTAGTAAGCTCTCGATTCTGTGGAAGTGCACCTGCAAGGGTATGCGTTCAAGTATGTCTTTTTTTTTCTTCCTCCCCAAATCTGGCAGTATGTCTCTTGCTGTTAGATAACATAACTGAGTTATAGCTCCTGTGTAAACCTTTCATCCATCCCCCGTCAGCTGCAGACTGTTGTTGCGGTTCTCCGGCGGGTGACGGGAGATGATTGAAGGCGGGAGAGCGGGGAGGAGACAAAGATTAGAAGAAGCAGAAAAGGATAAAGCGCCAGAGAGGAGGTGGCACAGGTGGATGCGAGCAGCATTTGAGTTTAATGTCGAGACCGCTTTTCTGGCGTACACAGAGGAAAAGTGAACGAGTTTAGTAGCGAGGAGAAGGAAAGCCTAGTAGGCTAATGGATACTGAAAGGAAGGGGGGGGTCAGTGAGATACAGAGGTCAGTTGGGGTCATGGTCCAAGGAACGTACAGCTATCAGCACAGACCCGACCACTGACCTCCTCAGCGCAATGTTCCAAATCCCACTAATGATTCGTCATCTTCAGACGCGGCATGAAACCCAGCTTTCCTGCTTCCTCTGTGCGTCTCTCTCTCGGCCTAGATCATCACTGCGTCGGCCAGACCTTTTGGGGGTAATACAGTAGTCATTATAGCTGATGAGGCAGAAGTAAGATTACATTTATACTGTACCATTTTTGCGCGCGCACACACACGCGCATATCTGCACTTCAGCGGAGTTGATCGCTACTAGGGACTTGACAGTTCTTCAAGAAATACATGCCAATCTGGAAGCATACAGTAGAATTTTTATTATTTTTAAAATAAAATCGTGGATGTGTTGGCTGCTGGAAGGCGAGTGTGAAATCAAAGGTTGATTGGCGGTGGGGATGAAATGACAACATCTTCTTCTCTTTACGAACTGCAGGTCTTGAGAGGACAGCCCCACGTGAATGCCCAGTCATAGCGTTCGTCCAAGGCTTCACCATGAACCGGAACAAGCGTGAGAAGGAGTACTACAGCATAGATGTGGGCGATTCAACTTTTATGGTTTTGAAGCGCTACCAGAACCTCAGACCCATCGGATCCGGAGCACAGGGAATCGTCTGGTAAGTCGAAGGACAAAGAAATATAAATCCTCGTGATTTTTTTTTTTTTAATAGTGCCTTGAACTTGGAAAGAATTGTTTGACAAAATAAATTAAGCTCGTAGTCCACTTAGCATTTTCTGTTTTCAACTACATTTCATGGTCTTCATCAGTGTCTGTGTGTCAGTGACCTCCAGGAACATTTTGATGAAAGCTAAAAAACATAATCAGAAATGAATCGACGAGTGAATAATTCTACCGCTTCATGTATGGCTGTGTCTCGTCAGCCATGCAGACAAGGTGCAGTTTCTAAAAATCCATTTATCTGTCAGAAATAAGGGGGGGCGGGGAACTAAAACACAAAAACTGTCAGGTGAGCGAACATTTGATGGAAGTTATCGAGTTTGCGGCTCTGAAAGTTGATGGATCCAATTTATTTTGCACAAGTTGCATACAACAGATGGGAAGTATTTGTTGACCGTGCAGCGTGGAGTTGTGTCCCCTGTGGATTTCTGTAGATGTGAGAGGATTAAAGGAAAGGCTGGGAGTTGAAATACATTAGAATCTGAACTTGAGGATCACTACATATTCATCATCCCGATGATTGATGGATTGGACCAACATACATTTATTTTAAATAAATGAGTTGCCAAAAGCGAAAAGGAAAATAATCCTGCTCCAGATCTTGTAACCTAATCTAAGCATGAACTCCTTTGGAGTTCTCTACTGTCATTAAGCCTCTGGTCCTCATACCAGGTAGGAACACCGAGAACTGGCTGCACATGAGCATCGGCCAAGACTTAATTTTGATACGTGATAAATTGATGGCTATCAAAAATCGGAACATACGGAGAGTGACTATAAAAATAGAAACCTGTGTGCAGTTAAATGCAGTTCAATAAAACAACGATAAAGTTATTTTTTAAATACTTTTGTTCCTCCTAAGACATAGTGAAGTGGATAACGCTGGAGAAAAAGCTGCTTTCTCACGTTATTGATATTGCATTATAGTTTGTTGTCTATATTCATTTTAAAAGCTCATCTCGTGAATTAAAAACAGTCATGTGAATTGCCATAAAGCAGTCCTGTTTCTATCTACTCGCGTTATTCATCGTCATACCGTCCAACTAGTTCCTCCATAATGCACATGAGGTGGACAAAATATTAAAACACTCTTCAGTATAATTCTGTCCAATACATCGACACAATAAAGTACAAGTCTAATAAAAAGCCTTTATGGACTACAGCTACCAAACAAAAGAAGGTGTGTGTGTGTGTGTGTGTGTGTGTGTGTGTGTGTGTGTGTGTGTGTGTGTGTGTGTGTGTGTGTGTGTGTGTGTCAGTGTCAGAGTACCTCCTGAGGTAGTTTTTGCTTTCATTTCTTCACCCCAGCTCAGCGTACGACCACAACTTTGAGAGGAACGTCGCCATCAAGAAGCTGAGCCGGCCGTTTCAGAATCAAACCCACGCCAAGCGGGCCTACAGGGAGCTGGTGCTCATGAAATGTGTCAACCACAAGAACGTAAGAGATCCACTTCTATGAACTGCTTCTGTTCATTTTTTAAATGTTCCTGGATATCCGTTTCTCCATCAGGGATGAGCTGTGACACCTGCACTGTTTTGTGTTTTAGTCTGGTTCCTATGGATACAGGCTCACATCTGGGTTTATATGCACAGGGTTGTTTTCTCGAGGAGAGCTCTCCTGCAGATCAATTTTGAATGTCATCCTTGTCCTCATGCGTCCATTCAAATTTGTGCTGCATCAGGCTGCGTTTCCGACCACCTCACTCACCTTGTTTTGGTCGACGGATTACAACAACGCTCCTCCCCCTGCTACTTCTGCTGCTGCTGCTTCTTTTTTATGCAGCTTTTTAAATCGGGGACTGTCCTGTTATGGCTTATTGTTGACGCTCAGGCTGCTGCAGTCCCAGACTGTCAGTTGTTCCTCCTTGCCCTTCGTCTCCCTGCCACACTTGCAGATTAATAACTGTTGTTTGTTGTTGTTTTTTTCCGCCAGATAATCGGCCTATTAAATGTATTTACGCCACAGAAGACACTGGAAGAATTCCAAGACGTGTGAGTACTACTGAGGCCGGGTAACATCTGCTCTCTGAGTGTTTGTAAAATCAATACAGGATGAGTTTATCAGGATCTCTGGTTTATGGTTTATCCTGCGTTACTAGAAGCAGGGGGATGTATTTCACGAAAGACATACAAATTATAAGTGGACATGTTTTAATATTTAATACTCTTCCCACAGACTGGATTAACAGGTGTTGTGCTTGAAATAACTGTAAACATTGACTTGTGTCACAAACAAAGGAATATGTTCATAATTGATATCATGGGTCTACTCGAACAAAAAAATCTGCTATCACGACACACAATCTAACAAACAAAATACAAAATATGTGTGCATGACTACTTACTCTCGTCCTTGCACACTTTGACAGTGCATTATACCCATTTTCGGGTTTACGGAGGATGCAGAAGTCATGCTTTGTTTGGTGCAAAGCTGCACGCTCTGTCACTAAGATGTTTTTTTGGCGAATAACAATCTGTCGGAAGGTCCTTACTCCGAGTAGGAGGACTGGAGGGACTGATGATCTAACAGCTGCCAGATAGCATAGCATCATCACAGTTTTTAGGAGTAGAGCCATTACTGTCACTTCCCAAATGTCATGGGAAACAAGTGCTGCGTGGGGAAGGAAATAAGAGTTCAAAATGTAGCTTTTGGCTTTGCATGTGTTTTTCTTCCACGGCTATCTGGAGACTAATGAAAAATGTCCAGAAAAGTCTTATGAAAATAATGAATTAATTTAGTAAAATTTCTCGAATTCTTTCTGAGGAAAAAAAGGAAAGCAATGTAACATGTCCAAAAAACTGTAAATCATAATCAAGTCTAGTTTTTATCGTACACCGCTCAACCACTCTGGTCCTATTACATTTATAATGTGTTTATATAGTATCACATAAGTCATAGAACTGCATATGTAGGATTCTGCCTGTGTGCCTGCAGGGTTGCTTCACTCTCTGCGGTTCCCTTGCAGGTATCTAGTGATGGAGCTGATGGATGCCAACCTCTGCCAGGTGATTCAGATGGAGCTGGATCACGAGAGGCTGTCCTACCTGCTCTACCAGATGCTGTGCGGAATCAAACACCTGCACGCTGCCGGCATCATACACCGGGTGAGGCACACAGGCGCAAACCCCTGCTGGTTGTCTGGCAACCACCACGGTGACGACGGGACTCCAAGAAGTCACTGCCGTCGGCCAAGAAATAGTCAGACGCGTATTTCTGTAAACGGAGGTTACAGCAGCGCAAAGTACATCGGATAGCGTGGTGATTTGAAATAAATACACTTATCAGTTGGTCTCATCGCTCCGACACAGCTGATCCAACAAACGCAGGTGTCTGCTTCTCCGGGGAGAAAAAAAACTTGCTTCCTTTCCATTTATTGGGAACATAACACAAGTTGTTAGGCAGCTGTGAGGAGATAATGTACAGGTTGCAGTGAACCACGCACGCACACACTGATACACTCAGGTGCTTGTTCATTTTGAAACAACAGAAAAGGTCGACCTAGACGACACACACTCGCACACCCTGAAACCCCAGCGGCCACACACAAAGGGTCCCTCTTGCATGCGCGCGCGCACACACACACAGACGTACACACACACAGACGTACACACACACAGACGTACACACACAGACGTACACACACACACGTACACACACGTACACACACGTACACACACGTACACACACGTACACACACACACACACACACACACACACACACACACACACACACACACACACACACACACGTGTGTACACACGTACACACACACACACACACACACACACACACGTACACACACACACACGTACACACACACACACACACACACGTGTGTACACACGTACACACACACACACACACACACACACGTACACACACACACACGTACACACACACACACACACACACACACACGTGTGTACACACGTACACACACACGTACACACACACACACACACACAGACGTACACACACAGACGTACACACACACACAGACCCACTCTTGCGGCGCTCTGTCAATCACCCTCAGTGAAAGACGCAGCAGTAGAGTAGCAGAGCTCCTCCTGCTCTGCCAGCCAGAACTAATGGAGCCGCAGGCGGAGCTAACAGAGCCGTTCGCATCAGCACGCAAAGCTCTCGTATGGTGAAGGAAGCAGTACGAGTCATGGATCGCCAAAGATTCCGATCTCTGGTTCTCGTGGGCTTTGTCTCTGCAATGAGAGCTCTCTAGTCCTTTTTTATAAAATAAATTTTCCACAAATGCTCAGAGTTGCTAAGCGTCCCCTCTTAGAATCCATTTTCCTACCTGTCAAGGCAGCCGAACACAATCCACCGGCTTTCTCACTACAGCTACAATGATGTCTCATTGTCAAGAAGTTTTTTTTATTATTACTTGTGATGCTTTCCAGATTTCCTGCCATTAGGGTTGTATTGTTTGCCAGTGAGCTCTGAGTGATCACGATAAAGACGAGAGTAATTGTTCCAAAACTATAGATAAAGTATCCAGTCTGCCAAGTAGTTAACCTTAAACTGTCATGGCTGGAAAGGGAATTGTTGTACTAAATCAACTGGCAGATGGCTATCATTGGGAAATTATAGCCGCAGGTGCCAAGTTTTATTTATGACGTGACAACCATGTCGTTTTAGTTTGTCAGGATAACACTTGAAAGGAGGCTGCCAAAGACAATTAAGTCCCTTTTCACACGTGCAGTCCATCTCTAAAATGTTCAGAAACATTTCCCGTACAGGGTCATGTGCGACTGGGATCAGGGGATCTAATATTACACCTCAAGACCTTGTAGCGCCCCGGGGGGGGAAACAACAACATATCTGTGTTGCAAATATAAGAGTCAACATTGCGTCCCGCTGACAAAATCTGCTCTCAAACAAACCAATCCCAGGGCTCCGCTGACGACGTCGTTGAGACGGCAACTCTTATTTACAGTTTAACATTCACGCCATATATTACAAGAACAATGACACGAGGCAAAAACAGCTCCTCGTCCGCCATGCTCCTGAACATGAGAAGAGATGTAGGCCTACGTGTAAGCAGAAGAACAACATCTGGCTTTGCCTTCTCTGCGTCTTCTGCTGCTGAGTTTTATTTCGGTCCCCATCCATAAGTGTTGCATTACAAGTGTTTGCCGGACAATTCCTTGCCCCCTCTATTCCAGCGTTGGCACGGTACGTGTGAAAACGCAAGAGACGTAAATGTCCCTGAATGTAGAGCATGTGTGAGTGGCGACTTATCGGGCTAACTATGTTTGAAAGAGGCTCCAGGTTTTTGGCTCAATGCTTTTTGGTAGCGTTTCTTCCTGCATGTGTCAGGTGACTGACATGGAGCAGTGCAGAGCATGATGCTGATATGAAAGCACTCACGGAATGGTTAGATAAGGATCAAATAATAATAATAATAATAAAAATAGATAAAGGAAAAGAACCTTTTTACTATTCTTTGAACCGTTTTTCTGAAAGACAATTCTCGTTACGAGTTATTTCTTCCTTTCACCTTTCAGAGCGGAATGCCATCATATTGTACAACTGTGCCACCGCCAGTCTAAATCGGGCTTCTGACTTTGTCTGTCTCCCTCTCTTTCCCCGTGTTGTGTTGTCTGTACAGGACCTGAAACCCAGCAACATCGTAGTGAAGTCTGACTGCACACTGAAGATCCTGGACTTTGGCCTGGCCCGGACAGCCGCCACTGGCCTCCTCATGACGCCCTACGTGGTCACCCGCTACTACCGCGCCCCCGAGGTCATCCTGGGTATGGGCTACCAGGCCAATGGTGAGTGAGTGGCGGAAAGCGGCTTCTTTGACAGCAACCAATGGCGGCCAATGACGAGCTGCCTAAGCTGCTGCCTGGCCTGCTGCATGGCTTTTCACCCCCTGGGATGTTTTTCAACACCTCCCAAAAACACACACACAGACACACTATAAAGGTCACACTCAGTTGGGGGGGAGTTGGCATTTTGGGCATCGGTGCTTTGTGGGGAACTTCCTGTCTGGGGACTCCAGTTCCCAGCAGTGCTTTTAAGCATGCTTTTGATGTTTTATTAAGAGGTTGCCTGTCTTGAGCTCCATACAGCCTGGCAGTATGAATACAGGCATCTGCATGCGTCAGCAATTTCACTGGGTGCTCCTGCTTGGATGTATCACAGTTTCTGCAAGACGGTCGTTTAACATTTTGAGAAATAGGCTTATTGGCCACACGCTTGCTTGGAAGACTGGCACCACTCTCATGTATCTTTTTGTTAGATATGAAGCTGGAGCCAGGAGACTGTTATTTAAGACGGGACGGGGAGGAGCAAGCCCAGCTCAGTCCAAAGATAACAACCCCTCCCCCTCTAAAGCTCACTGATTAACACGGTCTTGTTTCTTTAATCCATACAAAAAGCAGGGTAGTGGTCTTTTGGGGCGGGGGGTTATGTGCTGGACTGTGCCTTGGCAGAGGACTCCATGAAATTTGACGTGCATTAGTGAGCTCTTATCCGAGCTGGTGGCCAGATTATTCCACCCTCCCATGCTAGCCATTCCTCCCTGTTGCCAGACCTTGTGCTAAGCTAACTGCCTCCTGTATCTAGCATCATATTTAGCGTAATGACACGAGAGTCGTATCAACCTTCTTGTCGTATTGGCGCCAAAAAACAACAACGACGAACAAGTGTATTTCTTGGAAATGTTGAAACATTCCTGTGATAGAGACGTGACTGCAGTAGTCCAGCGAATAGTTTGACTTTTAGGTATCAAGTCAGATGCATAATCGTCAGTTCAGCAAATGGGGGGGTTAAAACAACTCTGAGTAAAATGTTATCCTTTTTTGTCCAGACATCATGAGGTGGGTTACATAACAATAATGATCCTGTTATAACACAACTCAGGAGACTCTTGTTAATGTTAATTCCCTCTCATCCTCTGTCCTCCTGACCAAAAACATTGACCCTAATTTCCTGCTGACCTGTTGCATTCTTTTGCTTAATCTCTTCTCCCTCCTTTTTACGCTGCGCATATGTAGTGGATATTTGGGCTGTGGGCTGCATTATGGCAGAAATGGTTCGCCACAAAATCCTTTTTCCAGGAAGGGATTGTATCCTTGAGCTGCTTGCAGCGGTGTCTGGCTTTTTCTGAAGGAACCAAAACGTGGAACGCAAGCGCCGTGTGTTGCGCCGAACCATTTCCTTCTCATCCAGCGGATCACACAGAGATCACGTCCCGCGAGCAGCGACAGAGATTCTAGTTCTCAGATTTGCCCGACGCATTCGACTTGCACCCGCCCACCTGTTCTTCTTGCAGATCAACAAACTCGCACAACTCCCTCCTCACTCACCGTCCTCAGCACCGGCAGCACCAAACAAAAAAAACTGAAATAGAATTGAGCAGTTTGCTCTCCCATAGCCGAGAACTAAACTAAGTAAATCTGCTTTCCATATGTCTTTGTTGATGCCATATCAGCCGCACGCACAATGAGATTGTTAGGTTTCGCTCCACAACATAACACTGAATAATAATGTTCTAGAAACATTTGTTAGACTGGGAAAGGGGATTATTTTGTCATGTGAGTGGCAATGATAATTTTGGCTTAACCGATAAGAATATGCTAGTTTAAGACATAAAACATGAATGGCAGTGAGGATGCTGAGGGTGGTAGAGCCTTCTCAGTGGACCTTGACAGTCGGTGTTTCACTTAAAGAGCTCAGGGCTCACTGTTGTATGCACAGGTCATGCGAGCCTAAAGGAATAATAATAATGATGATGATGAGTTTGCTTAGCTTTGTGGCACGCTGAGTGCACTCAACTGCATGAAACTCTTTTTTTTCTTCTTTTTTTTCTTTGTCATGTATCACACATATCACCTGGCACCCACACCATGTTTTAATTTCCTCTTTGTTCTTTTGATTATTATTATTGTTTGTATGTTTTCCAGTCCTGCATGCTAAATAGTTGGTTGTCATTTAATTTTTTCAGTTGATGTCTGGTCTGTTGGCTGCATCATGGCTGAAATGGTCCGGGGTAGTGTGTTGTTTCCAGGCACTGACCGTATCCTTGAGTTGAACCTCCATCCAAACCCCAAAATGCCGTCTTGTCTCATCCTTTTTGTCTGACATCTTGTTTCATGTCTTGTCACATTGGGCGAAAAGAAAGTGAGTGATTTAACGAGTCATCGTGCTCAGTGTTGACGTTCATTTCTTTCAGTGGCTGAGTTGAAGAGGAATAGATACAACAGTTTGTCATGAAAACGGTCGTTGCGTAGAAACCGTGTGGTATTTAATATCTTAATATTTAGGGTGAAAAACAATTACTTTGCATTAAGAATCTAATGGTCGCTTAACATTCTAATATGCCGGTTGACTTTGGTTAGCTCAGGTTATTATAGCCTTAGAGATAGAAGCTAAACTATTATAGTACTATTCAATTTAACCAACTAATATGACAAAAACAGCTGACATACTAAACTTTCTTTTTAATTTTGTATGTATGTATGTAAAGATTTTGCGTTTTTTGATCCTTCAAGATCTCCAGCAGCCAGTTCCATTTCAATAAGACGTCTTCTTAATTTATTCTATGCGTGAACTAAAGACTTTAAATCAGCTAACAACGACACCAGCACTGGGAGAGATAGTGTTGGCCGTCTGTACACAAGGACATCATCAGCAAATTAAGACAGTGTCTTTTGCTGCCATTTTTTAAAGGCTTCACCTTTTCCCCCTCATTTTTCATTCAGTGTTATGGATGAGCAAGATGTGAACAAGGTGTCTTTCTGTATCTGTCGATGTTACATCTGCATGTAAATGTGTTTCTATCATCAAGAAGAGAGAAAAAAAGAGTTGCATCCATATTGCCAGCATCTGGATCATCTGAGGTGAGCAGCACCTGCACTTCAACCAGCCTTCTAATAGGGCTGTGCAGTATACCGGATGAACCGGTATACCGGTTTCGGCTTTCCGTACGGTATGAATTTTTCATATACCGTCATACCGGTCGCCGCGCTTTGGCAGGCAACAACATTTAACATTCACAGCTTGAAGCTGAAGGAGCAGCGGACGGAGCTACTTAGCTCTCATGGAGACTCAGTTGACTTATGGTTTGAAGGGAATGACAATGCCCGCCCACACAGGAAGACTCTTCATGTGCAGGAAGAAGTCTCTTCCGGTGCGGCTGAGTGGGTGGGCTTTTCCCAGAATGCATTTTGTCGATGTCATTTCTTTGAAACCGTGAGTCAACCTCTATCCGTGAGACATAAGTAGCTCAGACCGCTGGACACGCAGCTGTGACTGTAAACATGAAATGTTGCTGCCTGCTGAAGAATGACAATAGTCGTTACGGCTGCACCTAAATCCCTCCATGTTTAGCTTCCTAACACAACCTATGTACCAACGTACAAACAGCTGCTGGCCAGTTGCGAGCGAGTGGTGAATAACGATGGCGGGCGGTCCTTTTCGGCGTCAATAAATGAATGTGTTTATTCGGAAAAAAAAATACCGTGAAACCGCCAGAATCCTACAAAATACCGTGATATGGATTTTTGGCCATACCGCTCAGCCCTACCTTCTAAGTACAAACAGTTGAAGTTACAGAAGTATTTTAGGAGCATATCCAAGATAGAACCCCGCAGTATGAGACGTAGCAACTTCATATGGCTCTTTTTAATTATTCATCAGTTCAAAAAGGACCCGGCCCGTCTCTGGAATGGCCGCTCCTGTTGTCCAAACCCAGCCCAGTGCTTTTTTCCCCTTAACACTTAAACCTAAAAGATATCGACCAGTGGAACAAGGTGATCGAGCAGCTGGGGACGCCGTCCCAGGAGTTCCTGATGAAGCTCAACCAGTCGGTGAGGACCTACGTGGAGAACAGGCCCCGGTATGCTGGCTACACCTTTGAGAAGCTCTTCCCCGACGTCCTGTTCCCCGCAGACTCTGAACACAACAAGCTGAAAGGTAACGGAGTCGGTCGTCTCTCTCAATGCCAGTGGAATCCTCTCGTAAAAGGCTCACTGGGGGCACGAGAAATATTAAGTGTGGGGTTGCAAAATCAGTGCCTGCTAAGAGTTTAAAAACCAATTTGGGGCATAGTTCCTCTACCACAGGTGCAGCAGTCGTCCAGCCTGAAGGGGAACGGTTTGTAAAATGTAAATTGCGCTTTTTTTTTATCACATCCCAGAAGGCGCGATGAATAATGAGGCAATCGATGTTTTGAAAGGGTTTTACGTCTCCATATGCTTCATTTTTAATCCTTAAAATTCGAACAAAAGCCTCAGTAGAGTCAGTTTGCGTTTGCAGCCTCTCGAACATCTGCTGGCTGCAAAGCCCAGGTGACAAATCCATTTTCACAGGCTGCCTTTAAATTAAGCACTTACTACAGGAGCTGACAGAATTCACCTCTAGTGTGTCTTCATGTGTAAATAGAGAGGAGATGATGGGAACAATCACCGCAAGTGCGGGGGAGCTGTTGCAAGAGAGAAAAGAAAGTTTTTTTCTGTCATTAATTTAAAGAGGCAGGAATATGTGACAACAGTGTATTTCCCCTGAAGTACTTCTGTTAAAGCGCATCTATCGGATGTTCTATTTTCTGTTCTTAAAAGGCAATGTTTAAAGATACCCTGTGTCGTAGAAAACACTGAATGTTACAAAGAGTCCCACAGGGCACCTTGTTAAAGTCTGGAACCCACATCCTTCTGATCGACATCCTCCTGTACCAGCCTCTCCGCCCTCCATCTAATCCAACTCTTTTCTTCACTCACTGATACTCCATTCATTGAAGATGCCTTCCACATATGTTTTTATGAACAAATATTTGTATCTAATATATTTCCCCCCCACAAAAACGGTTAAATCAACAAATTATTCTTAAAATGTAATGGACTCCTCCCTCAATTAATATAAATAAAGCGCAAATAACACAGTGAAGTTCCAATAATTGCATCACAGTTACATTTTTTTTGCACTGTTTTGAAAGGTCCTATTCTACATTGTGTCCAGCTCCAACATCCTGTTTAAGCAGAATATATAGACACTCTCAAATAGAAGACACTCCAGGATGGAAACTCGAGTGGGTTGAAGCCTTAAAGTTTACACTTTTCTCTCTGTTTCCACCCCTATTTCTTTTCAGCGAGCCAAGCCCGAGACCTGCTCTGCAAGATGCTGGTAATAGACGCGTCAAAGCGGATCTCTGTGGACGAGGCTCTCAAGCACCCGTACATCAACGTGTGGTACGACCCGACTGAAGTGGAGGCGGTAAGTACTCACTAATCCCTAAAGAATACTCAGTTTCACAGTATTTTCCTATCAAACTAAACAATTGTGATTTAAAAAAAACAGCACTAAAGTTCTATTAAACTAAATATATTTATATTTATCATATAAATAATTTCTAACCACAAGTAAATATGTGGAAACTTCGCGTAGCTTCTAAAGCCATGAATCCTGTCTACGGACTACAAACTGTTAAACTCCACTTCCTCTTGAGTGAAAACATTTGTGCTCAACATTGTGTGTTTGGTGACAATCCACCACACTCGTCTTGAAAACACGATGACTCAGCAGCCGGTATAAATTGATTTATGCCTGTGATCGGGGCCGATTGGGAGAGGAGACGAGTCGTTGCTTTCTACCTTCCCCAGCACGAAGAGTCAGAACTGACGGCGCAGCCTCGGAAAGTTCAGAGGCGTTTTTGGAGATAACTCTGTCCCCCGGCTGGCTTTTGAGGTAGTTTTATTCCAACAACAAAGTTTGTGTCGTATTTTTTTTCTTCTTCTTGAAGGCGCGAGCCCTAAGCAGAAGACGTCAGCATTACGTGGGCTTAATGTGAGCCGTTTGCTGAGTCTATAGGTTTTACAGGTGTTTTTTTGTTGTTGCTGGGACCTTCTGCAGCTGAGCTTTCCCCTCGCCTCCTGTTATGCGAGGCATTCACCTGCTGAAGCGTTTAGGTGGAATGAAAACACGCATTAATCCCACAGCAGCAAACGGCCTAGTAGTGAAGACATACTTAGAAACTGTCTTTGTAACTCTTATGCCGTGTTCACACAGAGTTGTGAATTTTTGCAACGCTTTTTCGCCTGAGTTTACTCGCTCGACTTTGTGGTTAATTCGCTTTTTCATAACCATTTGCTGCGGAAAGGGGGCGGGGCTTATCTCCGTGGCATTACTCTGTGAAAACATTCACCATTGAAATAACCACTAGTTCTGCTTTATACTTGTTGAGGAAGTCCCACAAACGTCGTAACATCAAACGCCCCCGTGTCTGGGTTCATAATATTATCCGTAGTCGCACACAGCTCCGACTCCTCCAGGACGAGTGTCTGAATGAAGCCGCTTCCAGCGCTCCTTCAGCGGACCAGCAGCATTTTGATTCAGTAACGGCAAGACGGAGGTGATGCCGGGCGGAGCTTCTCAACGCTGATTGGCTTTCGCAACTCAGCGTCGGGCGAATTCTTCGCCAGAGTTGAAAAAGCGAATATTCGCAACGCCTTTTCGCCTCTATCGTGCCGCCCGGCGAAAAAGCGAATTTTTCGCAACCATTCGCGTCTGTGCATTGACTTAACATGTAATCTACTCGCGCGAATATCTCGCAACTCTTTTGGCGTGAACACGGCATAAGGCTTCAGTTCTGTGACCGTCATTTGCGTGACAGCAACTCAACTGGCTTCAAGGGTTCGGGTGAATTTTTTTAAAGGACAAAACCAAAAGGACTGTGCTCTATTGTGTGGAGCTCTCGCTCTATGTTTAGAATATGGTTAGAACACTGAAATACAGCAAACGCGTGTCTGTCTTTTATTTTCTTTCAGCCGCCACCCGCGATCACAGACAAGCAACTGGATGAGAGAGAGCACACGGTGGATGAGTGGAAAGGTAGGAGAGATCCTCTCTGAAGAGCCGACGCAAGCGCTTAGCTTTGTTGCGTAATGTCGGCCTGTGCTCTTGCTTTGCAGCCTTTGAGGCATTTCCTCTTTATTCTCCAATGGATATGCATGTTTTCCTCTGTGTAGTCTGAATTCATAAACTTCTGTTGCACAATTGTAATTATTACCCCCCCCCCCCCCGCCCCCGTATTGTCGTTAATAAATGTGTCTTGTTTGTTGCAGAACTCATATACAAAGAAGTGTTTGACTGTGAAGAAAGGACAAAGAATGGCGTCGTCAGGGGACCGGCAGCATCCATAGGTGAGTGGAGTTTCTCATGAGAGAGATTGCGTTGCATTGGTACAGTTTTCATTGGATGCGGTAGTAAGTTTTCTGCTGGTAAAGTTTACTTTCCACTCTTGAGCTCATTCTTGGCATTTCGAGTCGCTCCTGATGAGCCAGTGTCTTCAGTGCAGCCCGTTCTCGGCCTGCGTGTTCTCCTTCAGTCGGCTGACCACGGGCCTTCTCCTGTGTCTCACAGCACAGGTGCAACAGTGAGCGGCGCCACACCTTCACGTCCTCCTCTGCCGCCCCGTCAACGACCCGACCCCGACCGGCCCTGAAAGCAGCCTGGAGACGGCCAGCGCCCCCGCTGGGCTGCTGCAGACGACTATCACCTCCACCTCCTCTCGGTCCTGGGCCGGGCCTCGCCCATCCTGGTCACATCTGAGACCAATCCTCTTGCCCGACACTGGCTCCTGGCCCCGCCCCCCTGCATTTGCCCCCCATCCCTTGTCTCTGCGCTTGTCTTCAGTAGTGTAGCGATTAGCCAGCTAGCTAAAGATTTTGATTTCTGAAAGGACAGATGATCTTTTTTCTTTTCTTTTTTTTACGGTCAGTCTTTTTCTTTTTTTATTAGGATTATTTTCTTTCTTTTTTCTTTTGAGTCCTAGCTGTAATTTATTGTGGCATTTCTTAATTTTTCAGAAACCTAAGATGATGATAAGAGAATTTTTATGATTTCACTACGTTCCGGTTTTTATTAACCGACAGTGAGAATTGAAAGAAATATCTGTAAAATGTTTTAATGTGATCTATTTTTCTGTTGAACGCCATTTGTTTCACTTGTATGCTACTGCTTTTACAATTTGCCATATACATGTAGATTGAGTTTGTACAGATTTTACGGTAGAAGTAGATTTACCTTCGATACAAGTTTGCAGTGAGCCATTGAAACATAATTGAATTGACAAATGTATGGTCTTAGTACTCCCCGTATCTGTTTTATCTCGCATCATATGGATATTGTTTTAAGTGCATATGACATAACCATCGATATGAACTGAGATCATTTAGATTTACTTGTAAAAAAATGTATTTCTTGAGTCACGACTACTTCCTACATTGTAACAATTAATGAAAGCTTTATAATTTTACTCCTTCTTCACTTCCTTTCCAGACATGATAGGATTTCAAAAAAATTACTTTCACTCACCATATGATTACTTTTCTGCATTTAAACGAGGGGATTGATAATAGCACAGTTGGGTCCCGCATGATAACCCGGAGCTTTTTGATGCTTTAAAGAACCTCTAGTCTACAACAGGCTGTGTGACCTTAAGGAACCGGAGTGGTGGCACTGCTTTTGGAGGTCTGGATGCACACCGCTCTTTCACATTCTCCTCTGGCTCGCTTTGACAGTGAGGTACCGCTAACTGTTTTGTTTTTTTGTGCTTTGGGAGGTTTATCGAGATGTAGAGTTGTGCGAGGTTGTGAAGTTGGTGACGGTGTAAGTAGAATGTGCTTCAGTCAAGTAGGGAATCGTGATTATTAAGAAGGCAAGTGAACGTGTTTGGTGTCGTGGAGGGTTCGGGTTCTGCAGCCTTACGGAACCGTGTGAAAACATGTTGGCTTCCTGCTTCCAGATACCGCTATTAGTAATGTACTTTTTATTTATTTATTTGGGACATTTTGAGAGGGATTTTTCTAAAAGTTGGCCAAACACTACAAGTGAACCAGACTTGCCTGCAATTGTGGAGAAGAAAAAAGAAGCTCAAACTCAGCAGCACAAACAACCAGTCAAAAGAAACGGATTATTCTCACGTTATGCAATAATAGTGCCCATTTTGAGTGGTTTTTGTTTTAGCGTCGAAAGGAAAAGTGCCTGTTGTCTGTCAGTCATTCCTGAGTATAGTATGTGGGAGGAAGCGTTTTCATGTGATGTAGGCGTTCACGGCATCTGGTTAACAGTAGTAGTCTCTGTATCAAATGGATAACGTATGATAGGGGTTGTAGTTCTCACAAATGTATTGTATATTTTTCTACTTGTTTGGAGTTTTGGCCCTCGAGCGGGAGACCTGGGTGTTTTGCAGGGTAAGAAGGCGATGACGTGTGCGTTGAGATGCTCGAGCCCGCGTTTGAGTCATCTCAGAAGGAAAGGCAGTTGTATCAAGGTCTTTCATCAAAGTGATAACAAGTGTTTCTTTGCAGCAACCGAAATATTTTTATTTTTTGGCGGGGGCGGGCTTTTCTTTGGGTACTTCAATGTGATGATTGTAAGAGAGATCAGAATGAACAGGGTGTTGTTTTTTTTGTTTTTGTTTTTTGTTTGTTTTTTACTCAACTACCGGATCAAACTAAGCGCGGGAACTCGGCGACGGCATCCTCGTCAGTATTTGGATGCTTTACTGTTGGAACTGCAGATTGATGCTTACGGTCTGAATACCTATCTGAGGGGAAGACCCAAACAGCCACAGTGGGAAAAAATGCTCTCACCGTGGTTGCTCAAATTAGAACAAGCCATACCAGCTAGGCGAGTCGTGTCATGTTTTTTCTTTTTAAGATCGTGAATATCACGGTCATAAATTAATAAAACCAAGGAGTCCATGCTATTTTAAACTTCCCATGTAGCAATTCTGTTTGCTTTAAATGTTCACATAACCAAGCCTGCTATCAGCAAGAAGCCGAGTTGGGACGGACGTGAAGACTTTAACGGCACGGTCTCTCAATCACTGACGCACTGTGGCGCCTTCTCTTTTTCGAGCGTGTGCGTGTGCTTGCTTCCAAACTATGTTAATGGGGTTGCACAATTCAAACTTAGTCCATCTTATCCAGTTAAAAACCAGAGCAGCACGTAAATCTGTTGCTACAAATCCTCTGAGTTCGCAGTGTAAACGGGAAGTTCTTACTAAAGCATCTAAAGCTGCAACATAACTTCCAGAACGTTTTAGTAGATATATTACATGTATCTGCCTTTTTTTAAATCTAAGTATGACTATTTGATGTATTTTTTTTGGTTGTTAATTCTGTAGAATTAGTTTTACGCTATACAAACTTCCCAGTTGACATCATTATCAAACAGCATTTTGTCAACTATATAACCTTTTTTTTTACCCAGCAATTTGAATGGGTAATAAATCACCGAACATTTAACGGTTGACATTTGATGTGTCAGCAAACAAATGAGCGATGCAACAGCTTCAACACGGAGCTACACAATATTCAACATCAAAATAAATTAGCAGGCAAACGTTAATCATAGCTTTGTCAGTAAAGCTACACAACAGGTAGCAATTAATATATTTGCGCTACGGTCAGTTCTTTTCAATAACTAGTTATGTGGTGCAACCCATTTTAATTTTATGATGTGCTCCACTTTGTCAACGCCTGTGTAAAAACTAGTTTGACCTTCCGAACAGCTCGTGCCTCTGGCTCTCCTTCCAGCCACCAGAATTTGAAAAGGGAAGGTTCGGGTCAAAGTGCAGCAGCTGCAGAGCCAGATCGCTACAGTACAAAACTAACTTCAACGCGTCAGTTATTGTTGGATTCCAACTGCAACGCCATACATTGCCCAGTAGCAAATGTGCAGCCGTATTTTGACAAACAAAATGTTAACAAAAGATGCCCCCTTAACAGTGTCATATCTGTAAGACGCAGTGGTATGCATGTCATCTGTCATATTTGCTCAAATAATCAATTTGAAAAGATCTTTTGTTGACTAAAGTGCTCTTAATTTCCTCAACCCAACCGTAGGGAGCTTCAATTGGACTATTTTGTTATGTTTTCTTCTTAGTTTTTTTTCTTCTTTAAATATAATTACCGCATCTCTCCAAACAATGTAATTCTGATTTGAGTCTGCTTTGATGAACTACCTCACGCTGAATTTCTGCCAGTTCTTGCATTTACTTAGTCGCCTGCAGAATTAGCTATCGAAGACGTGTGAATAACAGATTCCATTATTTATTTATTTGAAAGTGTACTATTTGTCGGTTTCAACAGACTTCTAGTTTTGTACATTATGTATACTTCACCTAGAAGTAAGAGAATTGTTATATGTATTTTTTGTTCCTTTTTTTTTTTTGGAGGGGTGGTTTTATTTTATTTTTGTTTTGAAACTAAATGTGCAATACCTTCAGCAAACTGTGCTAGTAGAGTGTGATGCGCCTAGCCTGTGTTAGCTGTCTCCTGAAGGTAAAGAAAATGTTTGGTACTGTCAATCCATGTTTTCCTTTTTTTAATTTTTATGAATAAGATCAATTTTAGTTCTGTGACTGGTTTATAGTCATGATGTTACGTAATCAGTCTTACCCGCCGGCGGATCCGTCGGCTGACGTTCTGATGCGGAGACCCGGAGTTCCTCGAATCGGAACGCGGCCGACAGGTTTCCGATTTTGGGGATGTGGTAGGGACAATGATGTTAACAAACGCATTAAAGATGAGTGAATACCTACAATAAATCATATGTATGGTGCTGGTCTGTTATGTTTGCTAGTGAATCCAGCCATGCAAGTAGTTTTAAGAATTCCTGGATCTGCGCGTCCCAAAAACCGCAACCAACGAAGAAGTGCACGATTAGAATGAATGCACTGGAATCTGATGATGCCACCCCTAAAAGAAACAAAAAAAAATCATGTACTGCAAATAAAAAGAAAAAAATACACTTTGATCTATGGTTGTATGTTTTTTTTGTTTTACCCAAACATTGCATACAGCACAATCCAGTACAGTTAAGTAGCATTTTGATGGCTCCGCCCACAGCCGGTGAGGAAATTAGCATTATAGTTTGGAATACAATGTGCATCCATGAAATATACATGAAATGTACTTATTTTTGCTTAATGGGTTTCAAATTTAGTAGAAAGTCATTCCATTTTGGGGGTCAAGAGGTCAAACTCACTGGCGTCCGTCCCATTATGAATAATTTGTGCGCTAATTTTGATCATTTCCCTGCAAATGTCTAACAGGCTAAAAATAATGAAGTGATGACATTTTGGACAGACGTGGATGTCGACTGCAAATTCTCTGGTGAACAAACATTGTGTGGTGAACAACCACAGGCAGTAATTGTCAAGAAATTACTGTTAAAAAAAAAACTATCTGACACAGTTGTCTTCAGTATGAACAAACAGGCTTGGGGCGGATTTGCATTTTTAATCAATTAGATAAGGTTATCGTTTCACTGTCATGTCATAATTACTGATATTTATTTAAAACAACTACCTTTTTTTTGTTCTTTCTTTGTCACCTTTATTTCCGTACATGTCCATTCATTGCAATAGTGGAAACCCATAATAAATACGCACCATAGATAATCAGTAGAGCAGTAAGGAACATTCCGCCTTTATCATGAGACGTACATAATGGAAAATAAATGTCCCGTTGGAATCAAAGATCTTGCATTAGATTTCGACCATCATATTGTGAGCTGGAGGATAATTACCTTGTAAACCTGTGCAATCAAAGACTGTAATGTATCAACATTGCCTTTGTTTCTTTATAAAAAAAGAAGAGAAAATACAGTCACATTGTCTAACCAAAAGCACACTTTCACTTGTAATCAGTGTTTGTCAGGCCCTTTAAGAAATACGCGTCACACTTGTGGACATTCTTCCGATTGGTGAACAGACATTTTCAACCACATGCAATTCCCACAAAAGAGATATCTGCAACTCTTCATTTTGCAAACGTATAATTAAGTGTGTAATACATCACATTGGAAAGTGAGACCGCTGGAGTCGGGTTGAAGAGCTGAAAGCCGTCGGTGATTAAAATGTCTTTCCCCGCTCTGGTAGTCGTTTACATTTCCTTTTTTTTTTTTTTTTTTTCATAGCTGGTTTCATCAACAACAACATTACATTCACTACAGGGATACATTCTGAGTTCAAAACTTCCATTCAATTCACAATTCACTTTCACAAGAATTGGCACCTTCTAAGGGGGATTAAGTTAGTCAACTTCAGCAGTCTGTTGCCATATAAAACAAATAAATAAATAAAAGGAGGGGGAAACAATGCAGCTACTGTGTACTATGGGTGAATATATTCACTACATCTCTGAAGAAAGCAACACTACATTTCTTTCCCCATTTTTTTTTAAAACACTTCCCTGAAGGCACAACCAGGAAACTCCATTGTTTCTTTGAGGGCAGTTTCAGCTTCATGTGCCAAAACCAACATGGCGTCAAGGCTGGCCATTCTGATCTTTACTGAGCGAACAGCTGAGGCGGTCCAGCTTTGGTATGTACTTGTGTACTGTAAATGGCCTTCGCCTGCCGAGCCATGTGTCCTGTAGGCAGCATGCGCTGAGTTGTTTTCTTTGTCCCTGTCGTATTATCTGTACAATTAAAAAGGTACGTTGACATCTGTGAGGATCGGGCCCAAAGGGGCCGGAGACTGAGCAGACGGTGGCGAGGCGTAGAGGCACTGGACGGGCCTGAGGAGAGAAGGTACAGAGGCAGCTGTTGCAGAGGTTCCACCTGTTACGCTCCAAGAGGGATCGTTTGGAAACTCTAGCGTTCTAAACCTGCGTTTATGTTACGATATACAAGTTAGATTCTACAGGAAATACATCCAGGGGTGGGGGAAACAATTATTCTGCACAAAATACAGGACGGGAGGATAAATGCAAGTGGAGGAACTTCTGCCCTAAACTACCACTGTACAGTTTACCGGTCAGTTCACTCAGATTACAAAATAATATCTTCTCAATTACTCAGAGTGGTGTCTATCCGGACAAATAATTAAGGATTTATATACACAGGTTTCGAGATACCACCCCCAAACAAAATTCAGTTGAGCAACATCTTTCAGAAAAAGTAAACCTGTCCTTCTGAGTATTTCACAAAACTCCATTGCAACTCTGAACACCTTGCCAAAAACAAAGCAATCTGCATTTAGCTGAACTGACCCTACAATTGAAGGAATAGCTTGACATTTTGGGAAATACACTTATTCCCTTCCTTGCTTCGATGAGATGTACAATTACAATGATATTAATATATCCAAAGTAAAACAAAAATCTGCGAAATATAAAGCTGTGGAATTAGGAATTAAACAGACAAGATATAACATGTTAATTAGATAGCTTTACAAGTATTAATAAGCAGATTTTTTTAATTTAGTTTGCTAGCTCATTGGCTGCTGGCTGTATAGCTTCATGGTAGGCTACCAAGAAAGCAAGTGTGTTTCCCAAAATGTAGCACTGGTCCTTGTAAGGTAAACTTTAGTCTCTAGATGGATACAGTTTAAGTAACGAAACCCATTCCTGTCGTGTCCTGGTCGGGTAGTCGTCGAAGAGGCCAGCGCTCTCCGGTCTAGAGAACATCAGAGAGATGCCGGTACGTCCCACTGGTCACACGCAGGAATCTGAACATAGCATCCGCGAGACAAACCCCGGACTCATCGAGGAGACGCCATCTCCTTATCTCCACGTTCCCTTTTCAACCATGCGTGAGACGCTCGGAACCGCCCAGTGCTCAAATGGAGACGACTATGCCTTCGTCATCTTCACAGGAGAGTTCCCCCTTCGAGTTCCCCCTGATTGTTACACAAATATTGCGGCTTCCTTCCCCCACCTAACAGTTTTGTCCACAAGCAGATGCCGTATTAAATATCGCTAGTCCTCGCACCCAGGGCCAGATCCCCCAGTGTGGAAAAGAAATCCTCCATCTCCTTCTCCAGGAGCCGGTTGCGGTTCTCCGCGTCCTCCCGCGCCCGCTCCGAGTTCCGCAGTTTGATCTCCAGCATGCGCTGCTTCTTCCTCTCCTGCTCCATCTCCTGCTCCAGGCGCTCCATCTGCGCGCACAGAGCGGCGCTGGACTCCTCCAGCCTGAGGAGCACATCACACGACAGAGGGCAGAGGTCATTGGCGTTCGGCTTTACCGCTTGGCTACGTGACAACATCAAAATGTCAAATGAAATAATCTCTATTTGTGTCTACATTTTGATTATGTTCATGCTTGTTGGGAGATAGACTGAAATAATGTCTCTGGACAGTTTACATTGGAACTACACCGCGTTCCACATTATTATGCAAATTACACTTTGCTCAGATTTTCCTAAATAGTAATGCACAGTCAGTCAGTATCATTTTCAAGTCATCAACTGTTAGAGTATAAGTCAAATTCTATTGAACAAACCTCCTAATGATAACAGTATTTTTTTCAAAAATAAAAAACTCAAAATGCAGTGTTCCAAATTATTATGCAGAATTTCAGAGTTTCAAGATATTTTATAGGTTGTAAAGAACTAAAAATTGTCATTTGTTGAATTTGCAGCATTAGGAGGTCATATTTACTGAAATCAAGAAAAGTTTGAATCAAAAACATCTTAACAGGTCAAGTTACCCCTTCTTTGATATCAACTTCACAATTCTTGCATCCATTGAACTTATGAGTTCTTTGATAGTTTCTGCTTTAATGTCTTTGCAGGATGCCATAATAGCCTCCCAGAGCACCTGCTTGGATGTGAACTGCCTTCCACCCACATAGATCTTTTGCTTGATGATGCTCCAAAGGTTCTCAATAGGGTTAAGGTCAGGGGAAGATGGGGGCCACACCATGAGTTTCTCTCCTTTTATGCCCATAGCAGCCAATGCCCCAGAGGTATTCTTTGCAGCATGACATGGTGCATTGTCATGCATGAATATGATTTTGCTACGGAAGGCACGGTTCTTCTTTTTGTACCACAGAAGAAAGTGGTCAGTCAGAAACTCTACATACTTTGCCGAGGTCATTTTCACACCGTCAGGGACCCTGAAGGGGCCTACCAGCTCTCTCCCCATGATTCCGGCCCAAAACATGACTCCGCCACCTCCTTGTTGACGTCTCAGCCTTGTTGGGACATGGTGGCCATTCACCAACCATCCACTACTCCATCCATCAGGACCATCAAGGGTTGCACGGCACTCATCCGTAAACAAAACAGTTTGAAAGTTAGTCTTCATGTAGTCCTGAGCCCACTGCAACCTTTTTTGCTTATGAGCTTGGTTTAGGGGTGGCCGAATAACAGGTTTAAGGACACTTGCAAACCTCTTGAGCATCCTACATCTTGAAGTTCGCGAGACTCCAGAGGCACCAGCGGCTTCAAACACCTGTTTGCTGCTATTCAATGGCATTTTAGTGGCTGCTCTCTTAACCCTACGCATTTGTTTGGCAGAAATCTTCCTTATTTTGCCTTTGTCTGAACGAACCCGCTTGTGCTGTGAATCGGTGACAAATTTCTTCACCGTCCGATGATCACGCGCAATTCTTTTGGAAATATCCAATGTTGTGATACCTTGACCAAGGTATTGCACTATTTGCCGCTTTTCAGCAGCAGAGAGATCCTTTTACTTCCCCATTTTGCCTGAAACATGTAGCTTGCTTAATAATGTGGAACATCCTTCTTAAGTAGTTTTCCTTTGATTGGGCTCACCTGGCAAACTAATTATTATTATTACTATTTGGATGATTTCAATCATCCAAATAGCCCTGAGACACAATACCATCCATGAGTTTCATTGAAAAACCAAAAAATGAATGTTTATGACCCTTAAATACAATTTGCCTAATAATGTGGAACGCGGTGTACTTTCTAGCTTCAAGAGAATCGCTACAAAAACGCTTCACATTGACTTTTAGGCGAGAAAGATGAGATGCAGCAAAGATTCCCCTAGAAGAATCGAACATGTGAAATTAAGGTCACATGATACCGCTCTTAGAGTACCACCTGTTGTTGCTGCAAGTTTTGTCTGGAAATTTGAAAACAGTTGTTGAATGTCTTCTATGGGTCGAGGGGACCTTTGTGAAGTCTGACCAAAATAACCCTGATGATGTCATCAGGGGTTCCAAACAAATGAGCGCCATAAGAGAATGCACACACATATAAGAGAGTTTAGGAACAGACTTACTTTTGGATCCTGGTCTCGTATGTCGTCTTCTGTGTCCTCAACTCGTCCTTCATTCCCTCCACCAGACTGCTCAGTGTCAGTGTCTCGTCTCCGTCCTCCGACGTGATGATGGATGGCAGCCCGGCCGCCGTGGCCACGTTTCCGTTCTCGCTGCAGGCTGCGCTGCTGCTGCACAGCTCCATGGCCTCGCAGCTGTCCTGCTCGGAGCTCGGGTCCGGCGTCCCCCCTCCCTCCATCTCTCTCTGGCTCTCCACCCACTCCTCTTTCGCCCCGCCCTCAACCCCTGCTCCGCAGTTGTGGTTGGCTGAGGGCTCGCACCCCGAGTCGGGGACTGAGATCTCGCAGGAGGAGGTGGACCACGGCGTGCTGGCGACACTCGGAACGCTCCCCATGCTGGAGGAAGAGGTGACGTTGTCGTAGGTGGACAGTCTCTGGGAGGAGCCCGTGGAGTCCCGATCGCGGGCGGACCGCTCGCCCGACGACGTGCGCCGGTGCCCCCTCAAGGAGGACAGGCCGTTCATGAGCCAGTTGCCTCCACCAGAAGATACACTAGCGGCGTCGGCCACAGAGCCGCCGCCGCCACAGCTGCCGCTGCTGGTGCTGCTGGTGCTGCTTGGCTTGCCTTGCGGCTGGGAACGAGGCGCCGAGGAGCTTTTGAAAGAGTATTTCCAGGAGGGTATGGTCTTGGATTGTTTACTCGGGCTGACCACAATCTCTCCTTTCCCCGATGGAGACCCCAGTTTTGGTCCAGGGTTCAGGTTCGGGGTCTGGGTGGGAGTGACGGCGGCGCACAGTTTGGCGTCCAGAGATGAGGCACTGCTGTGCAGTTCTTGGTCGGGGTTGGACACCGGGCAGCTCTGGAGGTCTTCCTCTGAGATCCAGGCTCCCAGGCTGCGATGCTGGAGCTGATGCCCCGGGATGGGGAGCTCCGTTTGGGGCGTGTGGGATGCCTCCTGGTCCCTCCCTGAGTAAAAACGGTTGTGTTCCCTGATGAGGATCGTCATCAGGTGCTGGACCAGGGAGGTGCCTGTGGATCACGGTCAGACAGGATATCACACATGTTTAGTTTGCAGTGGCCTTAACCATGAACCCAGTCATTACGTCGGTGAACGTCGGCCCTGACCTTCCATGATAGTGACCGGGTCCTCCATCTTGGGCCGAAGGATATTTGGTCCAAATACGGTGGCGAGGTTCTGGACGCTCATTTTGTTCTCACTGGAGTGCGACTGGACCTCATCGAGGAATCTGAGCAGATAGCAAAGTTAAAAGTACAAAAAACGGAAATCATTCTTGAAACTTAACAGCGATGAGATAAATGACTTACTTGCATATGTACGTGAGGAGATTGTAGTTAGGGAGAGGTAGAGTGTTCACCTGCCTCCCGAGCTCCTGGACCCCCTGATGAAAGATTAAACGGCTGTCAGTCTCACTCACTCACACACACACACACACACACACACACACACACACACACACACACACACACACACACACACACACACACACACACACACACACACACACACACACACACACACATACATACATACATACCTCCTCCTCATCTTTGGCCAAAAGCTGTGCACAGTTTAGAAAGTCTTCATATTTGGAGAAGGGAATGACTGGCTCAGGCAGCTCTCGCAGGTACAACTTCAGCAAGGATGCCACCGTGTGGATGTCCGTATTACTGCAAGCGAGCACAGAAAGAAAGGTGTCAACCGCATGTTCTGTGACCATCTTCTCGAGAAAGCGGGCGTCCTCCTGCATCCGCTCCCCGCCCCATCTACCTGTCAAACAGGGGCTTTTCGCCGCAGTCGAAGGCCTCCTGCAGCTCCTTCACCAGGTTGGCCTGCCCTGGCATCCGAAAGAGACCCTCCTCGTCCAAGCCCCTCTCCCTGATGAAGTCCACGCACTGCTCCACCAGCAGCGGGGCCAGTCGGGGGCCAAACTTCTTCTCATACTGCACGGTGTCCTCCAAGCGCTGACCAAATATCCCTGGGGACAGATGGGAGGGTCCATTAGATCATTCATTCGTGTGTCCACTGAGTGGCACTGCTTTATGTCTGGCTGTATGAAGTTAGGCCCGAAGTTAGGTATAAAATGGGATGTCCTTGTACAATGATATTGTTGAGCCATGGAAGCCTGACGCCCCTTGAAGCACACATTATAGATTAGTGCAACCTTTAGAGGTCACATTTTAACACTTTAATGTAACTTAAATCTGGAATGTAACGGTGTGTGTGAAAGCTGGAACAAGGCCTACTGAACTATGCACCATTTTACGTACACCAACATCAACACTAGATGCAGTGCTTTAGACTGGAGGTCTTAGATGATGCACGTCTGTCTAACAGGGAAAAACCTGTGACTGAATCAGTATACTTTTATTTCTCATGTTAAGCATGTTGCCCCCCTCCCAAACACTCCCTCTATTTAGTAATCTTTCAATAATGCAAACTTAAACTTAAACACAATAAATACTAATAACAACAACAACAACAAAAACAGTATTAAAAGTACTGGAAACTGTTTAGCCAAAACGGTGGCCCCGCCTAATAGCTGCACGTGTCTGACTACGTTGCTGATTAACGGCCGTTAATTGATTACCTGCTGATTGGCTGCAGCTGTCACAACTGTCGCACAGCTCACAGTCATCGTAGTAATTCACCGAACAGGAGCTGCACAGCAGCAGAGCGCGTCTCTCATACGTCCCCAACCCGCATTTTACCAGGTTCAGCCATTCCGGTTCAGGCATTTGACTCCGCGGGTGGATTATTAATCCCGCGGACGAGGATCCCACAGTTTAGAATACAAAATAACGTGTGGGTCAAAGTGTGCTGCAAGTGTCCGCGCAAGTGTCCGCGGGACCGCTGTTAAGGACGGTGGCGACGCATCTATTCTGGACCGAGACCGAGACACACCTACCCTGTAAATATGAGAGGCAGGCTGTAAATATTACCCAGCAGGCATGAGGTGGGCCTCCACCGAGTCAACAGGGGGTCGCTCTGGGGTTCAGACCCCCCCTATTTATGACAGCTGGATCAGAAAGGATAACTATCTCGCCACGATTGATTTGCTGTTTTTTTGTTTCTTCTTAAATATAGCGTGTTTGTCAAAATTAAAGCTGCATATTGACCAACTTTTGGCAGGCGGCTGAAGAAGCTAAACAGACAAACAGCCCTGAATAAGGGTTTTCATTGACGCGCACCTATACAGTTTGACCAATACATTGGAGTAGCTACTAATACTATCACCCATTTTATATATATATATATATGGAATATATATCATTCCCAACTTTGGAAACGGGTTCCAAATTGTGTTATTGTGCAGTAAAGGAAACGCCTTCAGAACGGTGGGATAAAGGTGTTGTTAAACGGCCTTCTAGGTGTTTTGAAAGAGTGCTGCTTTTTAGTTTTAGAACAGGAGAACTTTGCTCTGTGAATGTAATGAAATACACGAAAGGCACAAGTACCAACACTGATAGTAGAGGTGAAAAAAGCTAAACACGGCTCCACAATGGTATGCTAGCTCTTGGGTTCAGCAGAATAATAGTCATTTGATTCAGTGTTGATACAGATATTAACACTGCAAATTTAAAATACACCTTCTCAAATGAGAATATACAGCCCTTTTCTGTATTCTGTAATTGGCAGACATTACTTGCATAATGCAACTTGAAATTGGCCGAATTATTTCCATTTATTGGTCAAAACTAATGACGAAATACAAAATCAACATTGGTTGTAGCTCTAGCAGTTGGCGCCGTGTTCCCCCTCTGCCTACAGGGCTCAAACCTTAAAAATGGAAGTTTCAAATGAGACCAGTGATGTAAAAAACACTACTGTATATGACCGATGAGTTATTCCACATTTATCCCCCTATTAATATACCACTCCTTTGTAACGTAACACCATGCTGTCCAGCTGCTCCTTGGCTCCCAGTTCACACCCAGGCAGGTCTGGTTATATTTCTGGCCTCCCGTCAAGTACACTAGTTAGACAGCTAGACCAGAGCAGACAGGGTGAGAATTAACCACAGGCTCCCTGTTGCATGGAGGGAGGGGGGGGGGATATACTTTTTATGGGTCCGAGGAACTCAGTTTGACTGCATTCAAACACCGTGTCCTCTATTTAATTTTCTTTTTTTTTCTGGAATAGATTGACAGCAAAGTCTGATCACATTTCCCCAGTCAGGTACAGCATAGTTGGACACCAGAAATAGAGTCATCTGGGTGAGAATTAACTGCAGGATAGGAAACAAATGAGACACAGTAGGTGTAGGTGACACTTTGCCTGACTGGGCTCAAGTTTGTAACTCATACAGTTTGATGGGGACGCACCAGAGAGGCAAACTGCAGTATTTGCAGTCTTGCGTTGTGAGATCGCTGGAGCCTATGCGGTTTAAGGGAAATGAAAACTTCCTGACTTAGGATGGCATTTCTTCTAATGATTATTGCCTATATAAAAGATCTGAATAGGTAATATTCAGTTATTTCCGTTGCTGGACTTAATCTTTCTCGCGTGTTCAGGTATATCGTCCATTTAGGCTCCCCGCATTCCACACGTTGCATCAGAAAAAGCCTTGAGTTTTAATTGTTGCCCGTTCCTCTGAGGTCAAGCAGGCTCAGGGATGAAAATATGTCTGCATGCTGAGTGTGTTTCAGTTCAAAGGCTTTGGCTTTACCTCCTCCAAACGGCGCCCAGATGACCCGCCGTATGGCTTTGACCCAGTCATCCATGTCCGTCTGGGAGTTTGCCATCAGCAGGAAGGACTCATGGCTGATCGGTGCCCGGTCCTTCTCCCCGGTTCCACCTGGAGGGACCAATGAGGGAGGGAGGAGACAAAAAGTAGAGGTGAGCGCACAAGAGATAAGAACATATTTATTTCCCAGAACACTGGCATTTATCATAGAGCTAACCCAATATGTTGAATAGTAGACGTGTGTATATAGAGTAGTTTTCTTTTACATGCATCATGTTGCAACCGCTTGAGCCATTTCCAAAATTCCCTAGATCCTTTTTTTTCCTTCCAACACTTCAATGTTGTCATATTGGTTCCCTTTCTTCTAGTACACTTTATCAGAGGCCGGTGTATTTGCGGCAGATCATTTGCCTCAACCAGCACCTTGAACCAGTAGGTATTTCTCACAAAGAAAATGGGGTTAACGTCAGATTTAAACCAAATATGCTGAATGTGTTTCTCACCACTAGATGGCACAATTGTCCTGTTGTGCATTCTCTGTATTTGTACTCTGGCCCTTCTTTCGTACCATTTCATTCAAGGCATTTAGCTGGTGATCCAGAGCAAATTTTAAGTGGAATGAGCCTAATTTTTCTTCATGATTTTGACCTCATGAACATTATTAGTGAGGCATGCGGAGCCTCAACACGTGAAACTAAATGGCGTGAAAGCTGCGACATAAAAACAACACAGCCGCACGTGTATAGATCCTATCTTGACCCCAGCGCCTTCGTCTTTGCTCCACATTTAAATAACCCGGAGAATGTGTCATCTGTCTCCCATTTGTCTGAGCCATTATTGTTGCATGGTGTTGTTGTCTGCGAAGAGGGAATCCAAATATAAACAGTGGCGCCATAAAGCTAAGTGCCATTGTCACCCAGCTCTGAAACTCACACCGTCTTGATGGACAACACCGTGGTCTGTCTTCAGATGGGCTCCAGCGTCGTGGAAATAGCCAACTGAGGATTTAGCATTATTTGATATTATTTTGCCTTAATTAATTAATTTGCCCTGTGCACGTGTACACATGTGCACAATATGATTTCAATGGATTTCCCCCCTGAGGGAAAAGAGGCCAATAAAAAGGGTGACTGGAAGACGCTCAGACATTAAGGAGCCTCGGCACATCAAATACTTCCACTTAAAGGAATCAGGCCCCTGATAACACACACACACACACACACACACACACACACACACACACACACACACACACACACACACACACACACACACACACACACAGCGAAAGTATTGGATCATCCAAGTCTGGGTGGATGAGGACTACAAAGATTCCATTTGGAGCCAGTTGAGATAACCCTGACTTGCGGGTCCCCCTCACACTGAGTGGCCCCCTCAAAGTCTCAAGATCAGACGGGACGTTGACATTTGTGCCACCGAGAAGGTCGACTGTCCACAGCGTGTGTGCGTTTTCAGCTTGTGCCTTTTCGAGTGTCTGACATTTAAGAACTGAAGACATCATGGCTTTCGCTCTTAAATGTCAGACGCTGCTGAATGGGAGATGAGGGCGGGAGAGACGACGGGGAAATACGAACAGGTAACTCTTATTGTGATGAAAGGGAGAGAGAGAGAGAGAGAGAGAGAGAGAGAGAGAGAGAGAGAGTGAGAGAGAGAGAGGCCTTTGAATATGTTAGATTGTCCTCTGTGGTCCTCGGTTCTTAAGCAAGCGTCTCACAAGATCAGTCATTTTCCTCTTATGCACTGTGCGATTCCAAGAAGTAGCCCAGCACATAAAAAAGCATTACTTTTTAAAATGTTGTATACTACCTTTTGAACTGAGTACCAATGAGATCAAGTTCTAGTGGACCTGTTTTTTATTTACCACTGGAGGAGCTCGGCTGGCTATACTATATGCTCTTCTGGCCTCGCAAAACTAATGCAGTGTAACGTAGCTTTCGGTGTGGTTTATGTTCCTCAGGTCACACCCTCCATTAATAATGTGACTGATGATTGGGCGCTGTGAATCGCATGGGGATTAACTATGTACGACCTCTTTGCTACTTATTGTTGCTATTATGTACGTATGAGAGAGAAATAGAAAAATCTGTTATTTTTTATAGTAAGAGGAGCCCTTTTAGCACTGAAGTACTCAAGCTTTAAAATCACTTTGACATGTTTCTTAACAAAATGCAACTATATATTGTCTAGATGGGACTAGTTTTCCAGGACAGTTATGGTAAAGGGATTGCAGCGCTGAAAGTTGCGCAAGAAACAATATGAAATCACAATAAACAAAGGCAGATGCCTTTTCATATATCCGAGCTTGTGTTTTTCATCCAGTATGCACAACCAATCCACCTCAATATACTGTATCTACAGCAAATAGGTCACAGAGTACAGGTCACCCGTCAATCAGTGACTAATAAGAGTAATTATAAGATGCTTGGAACAACTGTAAATCAGATACTAATTTTCATATAAGGATAAGAAAAGGTTCCTTTAGTTTGGGGCGACAATTCCTCCACCTTCTCATTCAAACATTTTGCACAAGTTGGTGGGTTACTGCAAAGCTTTGCACAAAAAGATTTTGTCGAGAGGTGCAATTATCTCGACAGATGACATAAAAAAAAGCATTAACTAGGAGCCAGTACCTTTTACTACTATGCACACAAAAAAGAAAGAAAAAAAGCCGTAAAAGAAGAGGTTGTATATCAGATGCTCGCATCAATCTCAAAGCTACTCACGCGCTCCAGACTTCAGCCTCTACGACGCTTGTAAAAAAAATCTCCAGCATCTGTTTCCTGTTACCTTGGAGATGTTGTTTCTTCAGTCTGTCCGGCTTGCAGCACACCGGCCCCATGTCTGAGGGAGCGGCGCGGGCTGGAGCTGGAGCTGGTACTGGGACTGGAGCTGGGACTGGTACTGGGACTGGCCTAAAGCTGCAGCATGGAGCGGCTTCTCCGTCCCCACTATACCTGCTTGGAAGCAGATCAGTACGCAGGTAGCACTGATGGCCAGAACCTGCCAGTGAGGCATGCTCGATGCCAGCGGAGACAAAAAAAACCGTCAAACGCGTCCCACTTCTTGTCCTTCACTCATTTATTCTGTCCATTCATCCACTCTTTTCTTCCCGTCTTCTCTCATTCAGTAGTGTGGGCATGCAGGTCCGTTCCCTCAGCCCCCCTGGGGAGAAGCAAATCCCTGAGGAGGAATGTAACAAGGATCTTCTCTCTCTCTCTCTCTCTCTCTCTCTCTCTCTCTCTCTCTCTCTCTCTCTCTCTCTCCTCTCCCTGAGTGTGTGCAGTGACAGGAAGATGGGCTGTCCTCCAATCTTTGCCAAACAAACTTGGTGACACACACACACACACACACACACACACACACACACACACACACACACATACACACACACACATACACACACAGGGCGTAAACAATGCCAATCAATCTCTGTGAGATACAGGCGGTGCAGACTTTGGTTTTCTTTTTTCGGCTCCGTCTACTTCTTGAAAATGCCACGAAAGCCAACGGAGTACACGCATGTCGTTGATGCAATACAACTTCATTTCAACAGTTTTCTTCGAAAATACAAAATGTTCAAAATACTCTCCTGGCTAAACAAGCTCAGGCATAACTTTCTAAATATTAACCAAACTGAGGCAGGAGCTGCCAGAGGTTGTAATAGGTTATTATCTATATATATATATATATACTGGAGACCTAGTAATTCTTAGCAAATATTTTGAACACCATACTGAACAGACACAAAAATTATAAGTTGTGTTCCATCTCTAAATGTTATTTATAAATCTAAAGTTCAAGAGAAAAAAACTAAAACAACATGACAGTCCTGCATCCTCATGTTGGAGGCTGAATACAGAACAGCAATCTCACTTAATATGTCCTATTTCATGCATTTTGAGAAATATTAAGCATTCTTTTATTAGTTATCGGCATTCCTCTTCATACTGTAATTGCCAAGAATAGTATTGTGTCCAAGATATGGGATTATTTGGTTTGGCAAATGCAAAAGAAATCTTGAGACATGTGTCTTAATATCAGCCAGCAGGAGAAACTAGTTTATTATTAGAAAATAGTGCAGGGAGTCCCCCCCCCCCCCCGCCTGTTTTTGTGTTCATATTTTTTCTTGAGGTTGTATGGTAGACAACAGGGTCTTAAATTAAAAACCTTTTCACTGCGTGACTATTAGAATAGAACACTGAGCCAAGAAGAACTTTTGACGAAAAATGATTCATCATCTCAGTTGTTCGTTTCTGCTCTGCTCAGAACATCAACACTTGCAAACATGCCTGCTCTGAGCACATCCAGACATCTTTTCCTAACCGAAGCTACTGTCTGACCTACTTTTTGTTTTAGTTTTTTTTGTGTCGGCTCTTTTACAGAGGGAGGTTAAGTAAAGTGCCCGGCCCGGACAGTGTGTCACCCTCCTGACCCATCTTTACGCTGAGCTTCAATACATCACTGAAGCACCGTATTGAACAACATTGTGTCTGTTGTGGAAGGTTTCTGGGATTAATCATCTCCCAAGACCTGAAATGGACTTCCAACATTGACACCATCATAAAAAAAAAAGAGCATACAACGGACCGCCAGGACCGGTGCCCACCTGCCCTCCATTTAGGACTTATACACCTCCAGAATCAGGAAGTGTGTGGGTAGAAACACTGTAAGAACCTTCACACCCTGAACACATCTTGTCCCCTCAGGTGGGGACAAAAAAACAGACACAAATGAAAATTTGACCTAAAATGATGCTCGAAATAGCATTATGTTGAAGAAAACAAAGTGTCTTGCATGAGGACAAATGGAGCCGGAGATCACATTACAAACCCTGGAGATCTGGTCTTTATTAAACCCTAACAAGCTAAGGACTCAAGGACTCATCGAGAACCCCTTTAAGAATCACTCATCCCTGAGTGTCAGCCTTTTTTGTTTGCCAACAGTAAAGACTCACGGTAGCACTTTATAATAAGTACACACTATTTAGCATTAGTAAAGCATGAATAAACACTTAATTCATCATTTATAAAGAATTATTCCAACATGAATACTCGTTAGTAACTTATTAGTAAACACAGTTATACATGTTTCGTTCTTGATTAATTAGCTTGACTATTATGCGTTTCATGATTGGTTTTCATACTTTATAAATTATGGATTCCCCATTTGTAAATTAATTATTAAGGACTTATAGATGATTCATAAGATCATTTATAAAGTGTTGATAAAAACACGATTTAAATGTCATTTATTCATGCATTTATTTATACATATAATGATTTAGATATGCACTTTATGAACGTGTTTTAACACTGTAATTAATGATTAATTCAGGTAGTTACTACTCGTTAGTTAAGTATTAGTTAAGTATGTTCTGTGACATCTAAAGTGAGGACTATTTATGCCTTACAAAGCATTAATAAACGTCATGATTAATTCAGTAGTTACTACTCGTTAGTTAAGTATTGGTTAAGTATGTTCTGTGTGATACTTATTATAACGTGCTACCAGACTCACTATGGGCTTTCCCTCTGCTTTGCCTCTTGGGGCTGAATAGAAGCACATGAAAGGTGTAAAAGAGCATCGGTGCTTGCTGAACTTGTTGCTGATTAGCGTTGGCTGAGAGTTTCCAATAAGCTGCTCTCTCCTCTGTTTGAAGCTGTGCTGTTCAGGAAAAAAATTGGCTACGGATGTGAGGGGGGGAAAAGCTGCAAGACATGACTGGACACCATAATGACTGTTTTAAAAAAATGTGAGGAAGCGCCATCCTCCGTGAAGCGTTACCTTTTATTTAACACAATGTGAAGCCCGGAGTCTCAAAGTCTATTCATTTCATACAACAAGGCCGGGTGAAGCCTGCATCACGCTAAGCCGATTACATAGTGGAGAAAGAGCAGAGTAACTCATGTGGTTCTCCCCGAGGAGCCTACAAATCTAATATGGTGTGAACAGAAGACGTAGTCAGTGTCAGGTTGCCGTGCGAGAGAGAGAGTCTTCGCAAGGTTAAAATGAAATGCACTAAATACAGGGTTCATACACGTTTTGACCAATGGATTTCCGTGACTTTTCCATGACTTTAAACCAAATTTCCATTTTGTGAAATCTCGGTGTAAACATGAAAAAGTGAGAAAATGTAGTATTTAAACTAACAATGATAATTCCAAAGCATACAGTATACCTTAAATGACACAAATGAATGAGAGACAATAGTCTGATTAAAAGAATAAACATTTATATAGATGCCTGTATGTATGCCTGCTTATATTTTGAGCGTCTTTCTTTTAAAAGCATATTCATTATTTCAAACTCAGCGTAAATGAACGCCATGAACATATGAATATAACACATTTCCATGACTTTTCCAAAACTTTTGTGATTTAATTTTTTTCAAGGACTTTTTCAGGCATGGAAATAACCATTTTAAAATTCCATGACTTTTCCAGGTTTTCCATGACTCCTTATCTTCATCCCACCTGTCTCTTTTGTATCCCCCCCCCCCCCCCCCCCCCACCTAACTACTTTCTTCTCTGGCTGACTGCCTTTGCCTTAGCATCTCCCCTTCCCTCCCCTCCCACCTTGTCTACGGCCTCTCCGTAGAAACTCCCAGGGGTTCTCACCCCTCTGCTATGTTGACTGGCCATAAACAGAACACACAGAGACTCACAACCCTGTCGGCCACTCTAAACACAAGCAGAGACCTCCGAGCAAACACTCCCATAATGACTCAATTGTGCTTCACAACCGCTGAGCTCAGCTGCTGTCCTGATGCAGTTTCAACTGCCGGACTTACATTCTGAGATTAAACGTTTAGTTCTTTGCTGGTTGAGAGTTGTAAAAAAAAAAAAGGCCCTTAAAGGCTTCCACCCAGCTTTTTGCTGGATATAATGTGCCTTAACACTTGAAAACATCACATTGGCGCACACACAATATCACACTTCAAGACACGAGAAAAGGTGGTGTATCGATTGAGTAAAAACTACGAGGTCAATCTAATCAGACTTTGCAGCCGCAGGCAGAGCCTCTCTGTGCGTTGGCTGTGAGTGCCACATGTGACATGTGAAGCTGGATGGATCCCCGACAGCCCCGAGATCTACAGGCACAGGGCGTCTGGAGATGATGGAGTGGCTACTTTATTTCCTATTTATTTGATGGTACTTCTCACAGGAGTTGTCCATCACAAGTGTGATACTTGACCCATCAGCAGCTCTGAGGTTGCCACCGTGAGAGAAGGAGATTGACCGACACAGTCAGATCCTTGGCTAACAGTGCTCTCTGCTGTCTGAATAAAGAATAGCAACTGTCTGTTTAAAATGGATCTTTTTAATTTTTTTTAAGAGAACAAAACCATCAAAGAACACACAATACATGATTTGGTTTCTCAATGTTTGTTTCAATTTTATCTTAGCTTTTATGTGTTTTTGGAGACTTTCAATAAGTCAATATCTGTATAGTGTTGTTAACTTAAAAGGCACATTTTATCCCCCACATTCTATACCAGCTAGAGTACCTCCGCATAGATGCACTTCTACTGTTTTTGGACCAAATGTGATGCCATGACGTACATTTTTATCTACATTCATGACCACCACCTCCATATTGATAAGTCAAAACAAAGATTATCCATACTATAGCAACTACAGTAGCATAAAAGCCATGCATAGTGAATGATTTACAGATGTGGAGTAACTGGGACAAGAAGTGAAGCTGGTGGAGGAGGAGGCGTGGGAGGAGCTCGGGGGTCTCACCTGGGACAATCTCAAAAAGATGTCTTCCTGGTTCGTCCGGATTAGCTGTGAGTTCGTTGACCTGGCATCCCTGCAGAGGTATACAGCCCTGAGAGAGAGAGAGAGAGAGAGAGAGAGAGAGAGAGACATTCAAATACTGGGTGAAAAAAAAGAAGTAAAATGTCCTGACTTTCCAGTCTTAAGCCATTTTTATATCGAAATGACAATTTTAAAGGGCTTGTATAAGTGACTTTAACAGAGGGGACTTTTCTCTGTCGGAATAAGTCCACGTTGGTGTTATTTTTTCCCACCTTATTGGTCACGAAGAAGATTTCTTAGCGTCTGTTGAGTTTGTATGTTCATTGCATCTGTAACCAATTTTATGAACAATTGGTCGAAGCTCCATGCAGGACTGTAACACACACACGTTTGTAGGACTGTCCCACATGCCTTCTGGCTTCTTCTTCTTCTTCTTCTTCTTCTTCTTCTTCTTCTTCTTCTTCTTCTTCTTCTTCTTCTTCTTCTTCATTTCTCTCCTCCCCCTTCCTTACGTCCGTCCTTCCTATACCTCTCCGCTCTTAACCCCTCTCAAATTGTCAGCAGCTCTGCTCCTGTGATTGAACAGGGACCCACACAGATTATTAGAATACATTATCCAGATCAATACCCATTTAGCCCTGAGAACCGAGAGGCCAAGTGAGCTGTGAAGAGGTGCCAGCGTCTGTGGGTCTGCCCCGTTAATCTGCACACTGGCATCCTCCATCAAACGGGGAGGGGAGTCTTCCTGAAGCGCCTCAACCAGAGGGCCGGGTCTGTCGCCAACATTAGTTGCCATGGCAACAAATGGAAGGGGTGGGAGTTGTGGATGGATGGAGCACAGGGGCAGGGCAGGAACCGGAGGGGGGGGGGGGGGGGGGCTCCCAAGGGTGCTATGTGCTCGGAATAACACGAGTAGCTGGCCAGGGATGAATGAATAAGGAGGCAACACGTCAGCCGAGATACACAAATCACACAGTCAAGCAGTGGAGGGTAGATGGCACAGTTTGTCCTTTTACGCTCCTCAGCCCGGTGACAGAGCCACTTTGAAGTGGAGCTCACGCTTTTTTGTTGCAATCAATATGAAGCTGTCCCTGCACGGCCTTTAGCGAGCCCCGAACAGATGTGGACGCGCATAGTTTAACCCGGTTTGCACATAAACGCCAATCAACATCCAGGACCAGAACCCCCGAAGACTGGTTCTCGCTTTGGCAACGTGCTGCGACGCCATCGAAGCACGCACGTAGTACACACTGCTATTTATTGGTGCTATGTGCGTGGGCCGTCAATAGAGTCTCGTGAATAGCTCAGACTTTAACACGCGCCATTACGCTTTCTCTCAGACTTTCAACAGCTGTCTCCTCCTTACAAACTTCTGACAAAACCTGACCGCGCCAGACCCAGCGCTCAGACGCACCATCCCGAGAGACGGCTTACTGCAATGCTCATAAGTTTTCCAGAAAATATACTGGATTCTAATGGAATTTGCCTTAAATCTAAAGTCTAAATCCAAGGGACAGAGTTGGAAATGTTGGCCCTTTGATGTAGGGTGCTTTGAAGGGCCGTTAATAAAACCTCCTCTGGTATACAAGAAGTGATGTGCTTTTTGTTTCAGGCCTCTGCGTATGACATGCACAGTCACAGTCGAAACTAAATCTCCATCAACGGATGAACTGAAGGGAAGAGACGTCATAGTCCTGCCCCTGTTTGATTGACAGGTGGCCTTTACATCAATCATCACAACAGCAGCATTTAGTGCGATGGAAGCGAAACAGAACACGTCTCACCCCTTTGAAACATGCTTTTCATCTCTTGATGAATTGCAGCTGGAAGCTCATTTTGTATTCAGAGTACCGATGATGCGCCGCCACCCATGTGTTTGTCTGCTGTCCAAAATTGCCCGATAAGTGAAGTCCATTTGTTCAGCAGTGGATTTATCCCCACATGATGAAAAGGAAAAGAAAACCTGTATAGATCCTACGTCATTATTGCTCCACCTTCGACCAATTATCCCATCTTTTAATCTCGAAGGGGGCGAGGGGGGGAATGGTTGTGTTCTGTTGCAGCAATTTGCCGTCATAACCCCCCTTCCCCCCACACACACACACACCACTCCCGGTCTCGTATTTCTATCGATTAGAAGATGAGAGGGAGAAAAAAGGCCAGAGTGACACTTCCTCACACATCCTGCTCTCTGAGGGCGTGGATCCATGTGTGTATCCTTCTGAGTGTATATGTGTGAGTGTGTGCGTGAATGCCGTCCATTTAACCATGTGTGTGACTTGAATCTACTGAGAGTTGCAAATCAATATAGGCTGGATGGGTATTGGCAAGCTCTGATTAAAGACAGTCTGTCACAGCCTTCACTCAGTTGCTCCCCACAGAATGGAGACTGCGAGGAGGAGAACACGTCATTCTGTGTGTAGAGTGTGTGTGTGTGTGTGTGTGTGTGTGTGTGTGTGTGTGTGTGTGCGTGTGTGTGTGTGCGTGATTGAAAAAGACAGTGATGGCAGACGGTTGTTGCCTACATTAAATGAACAGCAGTCATGCAGCGAGAAGACTGAAGGAATCAATAAAAGTTTCGGGAATTCAGCCAGAAATGTAAAGAGATGATTATTAGTGTGTGTGTGTGTGTGTGTGTGTGTGTGTGTGTGTGTGTGTGTGTGTGTGTGTGTGTGTGTGTGTGTCAGAGACCTGCCCCTGCCCTCTTTTGTTGTTGGATTACTATCATCGCCTCATGTTACGACTATGTAAGCCTGTCAGCTATCGGGTGACTGTCCATCCCAACATGGCTTTTATGAGTGGGAGGTCAGTCCAGGCCAGCTACCTTTCTGCTTGCGAACTTCAATCAGAATCAGAAAGGAGAAAGTGTGAGTCAGCATCTGGCCACAAGAGAGATCCCTCATCAAAGGAGCAAAGAGATCGATTAGGGGTTTTATTCTGGGAAATATTTGTGCGGCGGCGTACTAATGGAGGAAGAAACCAGGCGCTGCTGTGCTGTTTGTTCTGATACGCTAAGACCAATGATATTTTCAAGTTAATTACACGGCAAAACAGTGTATATTTTCTACGGTAGAACACTTGTATTCATACATCAAAAAGCTTTTAAAATAACAAAAAGCTGAAATCTAGTAAATTTAATCTTATTAAACAATATTTAAATATTAGGTGAGATTCATATAAAGCCAAGGTCAGTAAAAAACAGAGACGTCTGTTACATCTCTTGAGAGCAATGGAGTGTGAAGGAAAATGTTACATTCTCTGCTGGAGCATTTCTTAAAGGAAATCCATCGATTTAGCATTGTTCTTCTTGTTGGACTCGACGGCCATTTTTTGAATATTACCATCAATGCAATTCAACCGCTGACAGTTCAGTCAGAGTTGTGTGAGTTGTGATGGTAACAGCTAATGTAGCCTCGAGCCACTGACTCCAGTGACATCACTTGAGTCAATTTATCAGACTTTGTGCAATAGTAGCCTACCACCTAAGACCTGTAAACAAACTTAGGTGTGTAAAACCGGTGAGATTCAACTTGAATTATACATTTTAGACTGCTCATATTCCTTGCTGCCTTGCATTATACAGTCTGACGCACACGTGGCTTAATGTCGTACCTGCGGTTTGGTTTCTTCCTCGTCTTTGTAGAAGAAGAGCTGATCCGAGCGCAGCACGAACCAGCGGAGCTGCCAGTTCTTCATGATGCTGCGCTGCTTCTTCAGCCAGCCGGCTTTCAGCGCCCCTTCCTGGAGGCTGGGGGAGGCCGGCCGGCATGGGCCCCGGGACACCTCGCCCATCACCATGCTCTTGGACCTGGCTGCAAAAACACACACACACACACACACACACACACACACACACACACACACACACACACACACACATGAAACAGTTTTACTCTGTGTATACACAATCAGGCATAACGTGAGGGACTGGATGGGTTAAAGGTGATTGATTTGGTGGTTCTGCTAGATTTCTTTCATTTCATTGGCTCGTGTCTTTTCATTTGTCTCCCTCATAGAAGCTTGTGTTATCCCTCATTGTGCATGCTGTATGCACACACATGCTCTGCCAGGCACTTCGGTCATGGACACGCACAAAAAACCTTGTGCCCCGGGCGGAGACGTCTCTAGATGAAAGGGGAGTGGGACTGCAGAGAGGCAGCAGGCGCAAATAATAACAGAGAGCAGATAAAAAAAAGAGAGATTGCGCTGGGGGAACACGCACACACACACACACACACACACACACACACACACACACACACACACACACACACACACACACACACACACACACACACACACACACACAGAGACATAGCCTCAGGTGACAGGGATCCCCTCCCTCCATTTCAGAGGTCCTTGGGAGAGACTCATTGTGTGTTGCCACAGCCCGATGGAAGAGCGGGGGTGTTTGAGCAGGGATAATAGGACCACATGGGACCGGCTGGCTGGCTGAGTGACTGGCTGGCTGCCTGAATCATTCTCAACAAACGTGTGTAACCTGAGCTCAGTCAAGGACAGGTTTAAAAGGGAGGGGATGGCAGCTTTATAGCCGCGTCTCAATGTGATCAGTTTTGTCCCCTGTGGGGTCGACTGTCCATGTATGACATCAGCTGTGGAAAAAAAAAGATTTAAGAGTGCACCGTTTATCATTTTTGACAATATTTTATCATGATATTTTATCAGTTGACACATCAGGAGTCGAAGATGAAACATCTGGTAAAAATATCCAGCATAGAAGATGACAGAGTCATTTCCCTGGCTATCATACGTTCTAAAAGAGAACACATTCTCTTGGATAGGCTTCGAGAGTACATAACAATACTGACAGTTAAAAAAAATGCCACAATTATATAAATATATATATATTTTTTAATTTAATTTATTTATGTATTTACAGTATATATTTATATTTATATACTGCTCAAACTGTGCATTAAATTCAACACTAAAAAAGCTAAATATCCCTTTATCATATTTGGACGATGTCATCAGCTATGATCTCTGTGATGACGGCGATGTGCAGCGCCAGGGTTGCAGGCTGTATGCACAAGCCAATATGTGGTGTGTAAATTTCATAAACCAATATACCAGTAACACATAATCGGAATTTAGTATGGGTATATTAACATTCAAATTTTCATAAAACAGGGCTGCCATAAGGTTAATTGATAAAAACAAAATTGAATCATAATGGCCTTAAAATAAACAAACATGTAAGTGACACAAGGCAATCCTCCCATTTTTAATCATTGTGGATTTGTGAACCACAATGATTTGACCTTTGTGCTGTTGTCCACATATTGTATTGTATGTCTTATCTTGTATTTGTTATGGACCTGTGCGTCTGAAATAGAGTTGAAAAATGTAAGAATGATGTGTGTAGGATGCATCAATGCAAAGCACATGTCTTTTTTTTTTCAGTTGAGGATAAATTATGTTACTTACCAAACTGGCTGAAGATATTTAGGGTTCATACAAATGATAAAAAGGCCACGGAGCTGAGACGAGAGCTATATTCTGGTCAGGCAAACAAGGAGATGCTATTTGATGATGATGTATAATTTATAGAAATCAATTGTGCAGACATCCTCCCTGCTGCTGTGCGTTATACACACACACACACACGCACACACAGATGATCAATGTTTAGATGGACCAGAGGGAAGTAGGGGGTGTTTGAATTGGGAGGGGGAAGAAAAATCAATGTTTTTTATTGTCTCATCTCTTTCTCCAGCCTACATATAGCCTGAAGGAAAGGGCTCAAGTCATTTTTATTTCACATCACAGCCTTTTCCTGGCAGTTTGGTAAAAGCCTGTTGATCCTCGGTGATGTGTTGAATGAAGGATAGGTTTTCTAAAGAAAAAGGTGTAGATTTTCTCATTTCAGGTCACCACAGTCACAAGCTTTTGGTTTAATGATTTTCACATGTGAAACATTTATATTTACAGTGAATTGGGTTTTGATGTGTGAACATAAAAATCATCACACAAATTGCAATACGCCAAGTGGAAACGGTCACCGGGTTTTTCATAAAACAAATGCCACCGAGAAAAATAAAACATACTATAGGTTTTCGAGTTCTGTTAACTCCTCACGCCAGATATCCTGGGTTATTTAATAAACGTACAACTACAGCGGCAGCTTTAATTAAACCGCTGTTTGCCAATGGCTAATTATTTAGTTGGCCTAATATGGCATTTAAAGTACTAAACGTTTTTGGGGTGATTTTGGGTCCAATATTCTCTCTTCTTTTAGCTCTGTTTTGGTCTTCACCAACCCCTGAGGAAAACATCGGCTATTCCTTCCACATAACACAGTCATTTTATAAAATATTGATTAGTACAGTAGAAACCTAAAACAATCAGATTTACCAGTTATAAGATGATTTTATAACATCTGGTCTATTTTCACTGATGATCACTGTGGTTTGATGAGAACATGGCTTGTTAAATGTAATTTAAATACCATGTGCAAGGTGACTTATCCAGGTCTTCATTGTTTTTAATCCTCCTTTCCCTCGACCTTTCCTTCCTTCCTGTATCCATAATGGTTATGTTTTAATAGACATTCTTTCCATTATTATTTTCCTCCCCTCTCTCGCTCTCTTTCTCTGTTTAGCGTGTCTCCTCTTGGCTTTCCTCATTTATCCATCTTGTGTTAATTCCAGTGTTTTCCAGCGCTGTTATTTTCTCTTCCCCCATTTGTCTGACTCTGACTCGCTATGATTCTTCTCTCCCTCCTTACGTTCAGCCCCGCTGGTACTGTTGAATCAAAGCTCTGTTATTACTGAGAGCATGTAGGGCACACACGCACACACAAAAGAGGATCCTTGTTCTCATCTCTGGCACCTCATCTGAGCCCTTTTTGTAGCATAAATTTGTTCTTGAATTTAGAGCCACATTTCCACTACAGCTATTTTTTAAATATAATTATTTCCATACATTTTTTTAGATGATGTTGATACTTCTTGCATTGTAAAGCGTTCTTAATTGCTTTTTGCAAATGGGGGTAATGCATTACAGTGGTTTTATTTCTGCCTGTAAGGCTGTAAGCACTCAATATTTGTATTAAAAACCGCATCAGAGCTCTCTGCATGTTACATTTTCAGGCAACAACAACATTAGCTTGTTGTTGACTGAAAATTTGAGGTCCAAATGTGTCTCTCACATCCACAGCTCTCTTACCTGCAACCGAGCTATACTGACCATATGAACTATAATCCAGAGTACTGCCGATATCTTCATTACAAGCATACATACATGAACACTGTAATACACTGGATCATGCCTTGGCTAATGCCTGGCATCTTTTGAGCTACTATGTGGGCTCAAAGAACGGTCACGATACAGTTCTTGGGTTTTCCAATGGCTTCCAAACCTCTACATCTATGGATTATCTCTTTAATAAATTTAGAATTTAAAGATTGTACTTGTGTGATCCCCATCTAGATCTTACTTCCACTGCCACCCTCTCCCTTTTCTCTATCTGGCAGTGTCTCACAGCAGTGTGGACTGAACATTAAAACCTGTGACGGTGTCTTACTCTGTCCTTCATACCTACCGCCGGCTAAAAGTGGCACTCACCTTCCCCATGACCCCCCCCCCATGACTCCTCTTTCTTTCTTTCTTTCTTTCTTTCTTTCTTTCTTTCTTTCTTTCTTTCTTTCTTTCTTTCAATCCATCCCCACTCTGCCAGTGATAGTATAAAAGAGCCCCACTGTTTAACACTTCAGCTGTCTGGATCACGGACTGAATGGAACATACACTGGCCGATGAGTCATGCCTGAGTCACAACAGATTTTTGTGTGTGTGTGTGTGTGTGTGTGTGTGTTAGTGACTACCCACAGCGGCATGTTGGACCTTTTGCTCGGAGTGATTCAGACCTTCCTTGGCTTGGGTGGAGCTGCTCTGTGGTCACTACTATCAACTACAGCGCTGAAAAGAGGCTGTTTTACTGTAAAAGCTTCATGCATAATCACTGCAATTCACCAAAACAGAGAGCGCATTTGTGGCCCGTTCATTTAGCGAGTCCAATAATAGGTGCTTAACATCAGGCCTGAGTCTGTGTACAGTGTTCATCGTGACGCACTCCCCAATGAAAATTAATGTAAATTGGTCACGGAAGAATAATTTTGGGTACGGAGCTGAATTATTCAACAACACCAGATGGATTGGCGACTCATTCTGTCATGATATCAACATGATATCATGAACGTGTTTTGGTGTGTGTGTGGGGTATAGGGGACAATTAGTGGATTCGCTTACAAAGTAAGTCTGTGTAAATTATTATAATATTTTTTTGTTCAACTTTGGTTAACTTCAACATGGACTGTTGACCAATAGAAAGTCATTTTGGCAGTGCTTTTTGTTTGCGGGAAGTCCAAAATGGAGAAAGCCATTGTAGCTTATAAGATGTGCTACTCTCAGCTGCCGCCTACTCCACAAACGGGGAAGGGTTTTTCAAGAGTGAAGAAGCAGCAGTCGGTGGCTTTTTTTTTACATACCATACTATAACATTTGAATGACATACTACATAAATACTTTATTTTTTACACTTTATGACTGACTTTTGTGACTGACTAGCTTTGGCCGGCTTCCAACTACAGTTGTGCACCAACTAGCCCAGTAGCCACTATATCCCCATCACCATGGGCAAATACAGCCTAAACAGTTAGCATGGCTAGATTCTACGACAAACCATGCCTGATTTGTAATTTGGGTGACTGACCCCAAGGTCGCATTAAGCAAGGCTTCTAGAAATCTGTAGATTCCGTCAATTTGCCCAAATGCAATATGTTTATTCTTGATCTGCCACAGGAAGTGACCAATCAAATGATAAATTGTACAATTAAAAGTAATTGTACAATGCCAACAAATGGTTGTCTTCAGACCACAAGCCCCCTGTGATGTCACTTAATGCATTTTGGAGTTGTACATTTATCATCAGCGGGAAATGATTGTATGGCTCTCATGTGCATCGTGGAGGAGCCCATCCATTAGCATGGCGAGGCAGGTACTCCACAATAGCTCGACAATACTACACCGATGGCTAAATCACACACACACACATAAGCACGCACTGCACGCAGGCATGTTGGAGGAATTCAATTTCATTAATCTGGTTGTTGTGTGGTGATTTATGGCTCCCTGGAAAATGGCAAGGAGAGTTACAGGTGCATCAGTGCATGGCTTCCAGTTAGCCCATCACTGTTGATTAATGTGTTATCCATTATGTGTGTGTGTGTGTGTGTGTGTGTGTGTGTGTGTGTGTGTGGCAGCCCTCCCTGACGAGCTGGAGGTGTGGCCAATAATATACACGGGAAGACTGCAGTGGAGCGGGTCTGATCTGCAGCAGCGTGGGTGCCGCATATCTGTGCATTTCCGTGCATGTTATCATCTCCACATGCTCATTACCCGAGTATGTCAGTGTGTGAACGTTTCATCCATGCGGCACGCTCTTCTTGCTCCCCAGTATCTCGTCGTGAGGGCGTTCATTTATATGCCCCGGAAAGGCAGGATGTCAGGGTGTTGCTACATGTGCAGGACTTTGATCACAAAACCATGGTAACGCAGATAAAAAAAAAAAAAAAAGACACAGCAAGAGAATGAAGCAGCTGATATTTGGGCAATTAAAGCTGGTATTCATGGTGCTGGCCAAAGAAAAGTGCAACCAAAACCATATTAAAGCTTTAATATGCCGTCGGTTGTAGCATGTTACTGAAGCAGATATTCACGATTAATTAATTCCTAGTTATTAAAAGGCTTCTACTGGCATCCTAGATTCGTGGCCAATTGGGTTTTTACTGACACAAGCATTTCCAATTATGAGTTGCTCTAAAAGGACGGCATAATCTCATTATAATATAATTACCCCCTCAGGGTCAGATCAAAATAATCAGTTGGAAAATGATGTTTAAGCAATAGTTCAACATTTTGGGAAACCCACTTATTTGCTTTCTTGGATAGATGAGAAAATTGATACCCACTCTCGTCCTTGTTTTTTACAGCTACATTTCTGTACAGAATCAACAGACAAGATATGATGTGTTAATTAGGGAGTTTAAGAGGTGCCCCCGGCTTCCAGTCTTTATGCAAAGCTAATCTAACCGTCTTCGTCTCCAGAATACAGACACGACGGCGTCAAATCTTCTCACCCAACTCTCGCTAAAGGAAAACGAACGAGACGCATTTCTCAAAATGTCAAACACTTTCTTTAAGTGGAACTCAGTGAAAAAAGAATGCACCTATGTAGCCATTTTAGCTAACCTCAGAGAGAAGACAAGCTAACCTCCAGAATACTTAAATGCTGCATTCCAGTTAGCTCATCACTGGCCTTCCAAAGTCAAACATGAGCTCATAAAAAGTACACATAAGCTAGTTAGCTTTTCAGCTGACCTCCTAGCATCACGAATGCCATGCTCGATCAATAAAGAAAATAAAGGAAAAAAATTCAATGACATTTATATTATTGATTCATTCTGAGTGTCCTCTGAGTGTCCGACGGGGTTCAGTCATCTAAAATGTCACAAGCTCACTGGTCAGAGGCGCCGTCCCTTTCTTGACCCGCTTTGACCTCGGGCCGAGTATCTACTGCACTCCTACATCTGCCACATAACCGTTTATGCATGGTTTTGTTGCTTCGTGCAACAAATGTGACGCCGTTAGCAGTGGAGTGCCGATTTGCAGGAGGTTATGCTGGGAATGCTTCTCACGCAGATTCACAGAGCTGCTTTAATCGCTTCAATTTGCACCGCTTTCACAGACCGTTTTGTGTACATAGTCTAATGCATAGTCTGTAAATGCACTATACAACACTTTACTCACCAAATTAACAAAAAAAATTAAAAGTATAATGCAATTGATGTTCTTTATAATTATTTGACGTTGAGTAACGCAATGTGGTAATCATTCGAGTGCTAATTTACAAGGTGTACACAGCGAAGCACACTTCCTCATCGAGCCAGTTGAGCCTCCTCTTAATACATGCAAATACAGATTTAATCCACTTTGCTACCAATTTCATGCCCCTCCGGCGAGGGGGGATCTACACATCACTCGCCCATTCTTGGGAACTATTCATTTCATCCAAATCAGATCCAGCTGCATATTTGCGGTCATGGAGATTTGTGCCGAGGAAGGAAACACTCATACACATGGACTTATTAATACATACATCCAATGCAGATACACACACACACACACACACACACACACACACACACACACACACACACACACACACACACACACACACAGCAGCTGACAGCAGCCTGATACTGCTAAGCGTGACAGTGATGAAGCTACAGATGCTGCACACTCCTCTTAATAGGATTCACACTGGCAGCATTGGCCAGCTGTAGTAGAATGCTAATTTACACTGGTGCTTTCCTGCGTGGTCAGACCTCATTCGGAAATATGCGAGAAGAATAGATGGAGTGGGGCTGGGAGTGTTTCTGCAGACATGTTCTTGTGTAAATTCAGAATTTCTAAGAAAAAGATAAAAGCACTTTATGACAAGGCATTTGTAAAAGTGCAGGTAAACCATCACTAACGCGTCCTCTGAACCAGATAAAGCACATGCAGTGTCACGACAGAGTTGTGGATGAATAAGCAGTGAATGCAGGCGCTGTAGATGTGAAGGCAAAACGAACAGAGTCCTACCTCTCCTGGTTTGTCTGATCTTTGGGCTCAGCATGGCTGTCATCGCTCGTCCACACTCTCTCCTCTCGGCATGTTCGTGTACATCCAAGCGCACCCCACCCCTGTCTCTCCCTCTGCCTCTCTGTGCCTTTCGCCTCGGTCCTCCTCTTCCCTCTCTGACCTTCTGCGGTGCGTCCGGGCAGCTATCGGGGGGTTGGGTGAGCAGGGGAGGGGAGGAGAATGGAGAGAGATGGGGGTGGTGAAGGAGAGGCAGGAGGAGGGGGAGGTCCCCACTTTTATTTTTTCTGCGCACACACGCCCAGTGGCCTCCTCCACCCCTCCCTGTTACATTATTCATAGCGGTACATCCGCTTGGGGTTGATGAAGGAGGAGGTTTTTTTTGGGGGGGGGGGGGGTCTCCCACCGGCAGAGTGTGGACCTCACTGGCTAACAGATGCCGGGTTTTTAAGTGTTGTTATTTTCTGCTTTTTTTTTTCTCCAGAAAGATCTGCATGTTTGTAAAGGGGAGAGAAATGGAAGGGGAGGGGGTGTTCATCTGGCAGGTGTCTCCTCCTTCTGCACCTAATTAAGCTGTAGTGGTCTTCAGCTTGTCTCCACCTCCTTCCCTTAATCACTCATTTCAGCCCCCATCCTTCCTCAGCGTACTCTCATTTTCTTCCAGCTCTCTCTTACCATCACCTTTTTTGATTTTTTCTTCTTCTCTAGCCACCTCAATTCCTGTTCTAATTCCATATACGTCAGCCTCTACTCTCTTTTCTTTTCCTCTTAATTACATCCCTGAACCGTTTTTGTCCCTGACACTTTTGGCTGTTCAAGAAAGATGCTGCCTTCAATTCAAAGACGGACGTGGGATATTCCCAGCTCGTACAGTAGGTCGTAATTACATCCTCCAGGCATTCTGTGGCACAACTCAGAAAAAGCAGGGGAGAAAAGAAAAATACTGTTCCTTTTCTCTAACAGACAATGTCATGTCGCCTTGAGCTACAGTGGCCTATAATTGGCCCGAGAAAGTGTGTAGGAGTGTGGCAGCGTGGTAGCAAGGGAAATTGTAGCCAAGATGAAAAATGTCACCGCAGTGTTCATTTTGGCACCTTTTTGAGTTGGGTGCAGTTTAACTCTTTTATCAAAAATGTGCATCAGTTTGTGCAGTCTTTTTTTATGTTCTCCAAAGCTCCAGTTGTCACAATTTTTTTTATGCATGGTGTAGGCCTACTTGTACTGTGGTGGTGGCGATCTCAGGTAACATAAACACATGATATGTCATAGGTCCTGGGACAGGGATGTCATATGTGTACAGAGATTTAGAATCCGTTATCTCTTTAAAATTCCTTCTTCTATCTATCTATCTATCTATCTATCTATCTATCTATCTATCTATCTATCTATCTATCTATCTATCTATCTATCTATCTATCTATCTATCTATCTATCTATCTATCTATCTATCTATCTATCATTTAATTTTATAAATGTATTTATTTAAAAAAAAAATCTCATTAAATTGATTGTTTTTAATGTTTCATATATGGTACCATTTTTTATCAGAGTTTACATTTTCTCCTGAGTTTTGTTGAGCTTTCTTTTGTTAAATTACTTTGTAAACTCTGTTTTTAAACATGCATGCATATAAATACAGTTTTTGTTAAATAGACCTAATCCTGAATTTAAGGTAGAAACATGGATAGCAGCCAACTGACTAAGTGTTTAGTGTTATCCACAACCGTTGACAATGTTTATTAGCATTAGCTTACCTTTTTTTTGGTCTATTGGTTGTCCCAACTGTTTTGTTGCTACTTCTTGTCTGCAGATTCATTTAGTTCATTCTGTAATAAAGAATGTTCAACGTATCAAAATGATAACGCAATAGAAGAAATTGATTAAGAAATTAAATAAAACAACTCACAGCACAGTCTACTGCAGCTAGTTGAGGCTAGCTAGCCTTATGGCTAATTTACTGACTTCTTCCGACCTGTTTCCTATTGTTTAAAATCTATTTTGATGCTCCAACAACTTAGTAATCAAGTTTGTTATACCACATGAATAAGGCAGTGGCTAAATCCAATTTAACACTATTGGAGAAAATAAATAAATACTAACCTGCTAAAAGCTAGAGCCGCATATCTTGGGTGTTCTTTAGACTAATTTTATCTGACAGTGACTTTTTGGTAACAATCTATTTTTTTTTTTTTAAGTTGTATTATTTTATAATCTTATGAATCTTAGTTGTTCTACACTTTGGCTTAAAACTTTAATTTATTTTGTATCAACTCAACTGATTCTGTAGTTAGTAAAACTGTTTTTTTTCCCTGTCAAGAAGCAGTAAAGTTAGCTAATGTTAATCAAGATTCATAATATAATGTCTGACTCCATACAGTCTGTAGAATAACACTTCGTATTAGTCCACCTCTCCATTTGTCCATCTTTAATTATATCATTTAGTTTGAATTGGAAATAAATAATTAGTCATAGTCTCATTTTCAAACGTTACATTGTATTTGAGTATTAGACCACCTTCAATGTTAAAAAAGATCAACAAAAATGTTATACCATTGACAAATACCACCATGCAAATCCAGGAATATCACAACTTGTAGCATTGCAACTTTTATGGAGGAAAAGAGAACGAACCAGAAAGTGTTATTTTAGAAAACTAGCTGTCTTTTTTGCAATAACCAAAATAGCTTTTAAACAAGATTTTCTCCAGGCGGGAATACACAACAAAGGCATTTTTTTCTTCTCTAAGTTTCGTGCAAGAAATTCTGCTTTCGAGGGTTGTTTCTGTATTGCCCTGTTCTCAATCTTCCCTGAAAGGCAGCATCAGACCTGTCATTGCTGTTTGCAGCTGTGCGACAGCAGTCGGGCTTCCCTCCTCCTCCAGTGTGCAGGGGATAATAGCCTTAAGTCCTGCACTGCAATTGAATCAGAGCTGGCCTCACAACAACCACAGCTGCTCTTATTACAGAGCTAAGAGGGAGAGAGAGACGCAGAGGGGTTGGAGGAGTGTGTGTGTGTGTGTGTGTGTGTGTGTGTGTGTGTGTGTGTGTGTGTGTGCGCGTGTGTGTGTGTGTGTGTGTGTATGGCCTCACATAACATACATGCACATGTACACACAAGCTAACAAGCTGTTAAAATGAATCAGCAAATATGTAGATAGATCTACCGCGCGCACACATACACACACAGAAAATAGAGCCAAAATGAGGCTGACGGAAACAGAGATGGGGTCAAACAAGCTGAAATGAAAGGCACACGCAAAACACACACAGACACACACACTGACAAGAAGCCATAGAGTGCCAGTGTTTGGTTTTAAGACGACTGAGGTTGGGTGAAAGCAATGTGGCCACACCATGATGGGTGTAGCTCTGGGATTTGTTAGCCTCCAAATGTATCACCCAAATCATCCTCACAATGTTCTGCGATCACAAAACGGGATGTTGGACAAAAGAGGAAGAGACAGGGAGGTGAAAAGAGGACAAAACACGGACGTTTGAAACCACACTCGAGAGACGAGTAGCAGTTGTGAACCACCCAGTGCTCAACCACAGCTTTCCTGTGTTTATCTGGGCCCTGGGCCGCTCTCTATGTACACTTCATTGGCACCTTCCCTCTGGTATACACACACAAGCATCCACGGCTATTTCAGAGTGCCACATTTACAGCGGCCATGTGAGCAAAAACTTGAAAGTTTTGTTTTCAGAGGATTCAGTGAGAATGAAGAAATTATAGAAGTTAACACCGGTTAATTCTACAAACACAGGAAAAGTCAACAGGTCTGGAGACTCAAGGTACCATCACATGTATCCATCCAGCCTGTATTTTGGCTAAACTAGTGCAGTGCCTGTTCAGTGCGGGCCAAATTCACAACAACTTAGACACTGCACCTCCCAGCAATGCACTGTGCAATTTACTGCACAAGAGAGACCACCCACTTCCTCCTCCGTAACCTTCCCATCTGCCTCGTAGTAGACTACACCCTAGCTGCTGGGTACTGACCGACAGCTAACACTAGCAGTTGGCAAATAATAGTCAGAATCCTTCAATTATATTTTGGGAAAACATCCAATCAGTATCTTCATTAAACTGGATCTTTGGACGTTCAGGGCCTAGCAGCAGCTTGTCCTGTCAGTCTGTGAAATCACATTAGCCCCGCAGCCAAAGTGAGAGCTTTTAATAGGATCACTTTAAATGACATCCGATATCTTCGGCCGTAATTGTCAGACGCGATGGGCAGTTGGTCATTATCACTATAATTAGACAAGTACATAGTAATTCCAACGAAATACATTCCTCTTTTTAAGGTAATGAGAAGAAGAATAAAAAGGTTTCAAAACTGTTATAACTAAACGCAAGATACATTTAGTTATATTAAACACGTTTTCAGATTCTCTAAAGTTGATTTAGTTAAATACTGATAGTATTTGCCCTATATTTCCTTAAATTATTTCCTCTTTTTTTTTCATTAAACTCCTGTGTCGCTCTGTAATTTGATCCCATCCAGGAGTGACGGAAGAAGATTCGTCTGCGGGAAGATCGGAGGAAATCGAAAAGGTTTTTGCTCATCTGACAGAAAGAAATATAGCGCCAATATATATACCTTTTTGAGAACCAATACTAATATATAATACAAAAATGAAAGCCATCAGGAGAGCAAGAGCTCATCAAAAATGTGTTGTTGTGATGTCAGCTACATGGTGATACTGGTATCCTAATGGGTTGTCGGTTAAAATACTATGACATTTTATTTGCCCAAATAAGGCAAATATGACAAATAAACTCAATAAATGTATTGTCTTGTTAGCAGTCTGATTCACCGGATGTAGACTGTGGCTGTAAGCCTGCCATCGGCCGCCTATTTCAGCCTGCATTCTCCTCCATTTTCCGAGGGCCCCGTCGCCGCAACCTGTGGTTAGTGCCGCCTCAGATAATTGTAATTGATTTAAATAAATACACACAAGCCAGAACAGAGGGTTATACCAGAATGAAGCGTTGAGCCATACCTTTCTATGGTAGCTAGCTATAACCTTTGACCGTTAGCAAGCCAACTAGTTTAGAAACCACATTCCCAACTGCAATTGTACTCAACATGCAGCTCAACATGGTGAATTGCAGAAATACACAACCCTTCACATGGAATTGGAACTTGTGTACTGTATATCATGCCATGTTGAAAACGCAACCGTTGATGTATCTCTTATCTATAACGGTGCTTATTCTCCATTTGTCACCGCCGAGGTCAAATCATGTCACTGAGGATGAACCATGCTTGGAATGCTAACGGACCTCTGAATTCACAATGTGGAGAATACCTTTAAAAAAATTAATACTGAGGATTAAAATGTAATATTGGCAGGGATGGGCTCCGTTACAACAGACCAGTGGTTACTGAAGGTGTCACTGTTGATTTAGCATCACTTGTGATGGGCCTCATCAGTCAGTCACCGGCAGCTGTATTGACATTAACTCTGAATAACGTCATTCAAATCAGGTTTTATTTCTATAGACCTTTTTTATTAATGTGACCCGGTGATACTCAATAAAACAAGACCCAGAATAAACTGGAGTCAGAGACTACTATACCGAAAATCTATATTTTATTGACAATACATGAAATAAAAGACTTGTGTCCACTCAACAAGTGAACCTAAATGCAGGTCAGACTAAAAGAGGGATGGAGCAAATCATACAATTAATACATAAATCATATCAATAAATGAACAAGCAAAGAAAATAAACAATGGGGAGCTAAACTGCTCCATCAGGTAGGTTAGTGTAGAATAATGCGTAAAAATAGGAAATCGTCACAAAATATATTAATAAACCACCACTGCACCAAATCAAATCAATTTCACCTCCTCACAGCAAGCTAAGGTGACTCAAACAACTCAATAAAATGCACATGCAAGATGGCTGCTCTACCCCTTCAGCACAGCACAAAGCCCCACAAGAAAAATAAAACAGAACCTGGCCCAGTCAATTGATGAGTTAAAAAGACATTACAACCCAATAAGTCTGAGAAAAACAGTGGTTGTGCTCCTCTAGTGTCTTTGTTTAAAAACTAAAAGAAACAAGAACACTCTAATATACTAAGGGAAACTTTCCAAAAACATTGTACACAACATGCAAAATAAAAGTCAATAATAAAAGTCAATAATCTACTTTGCTAGACTGGAGCACAGTCCCCTCCCCCAGTTGATGACATGCAGGTGACTGGATGTTCAGAAAGAAAGGCCAGGGTGATCTTTCCTCCCCTTTATTTAGACTCTGCCCCTTTTCCTGGGTCCTAATGCAAGACTATATTCATTGCCTTCCCACAGTGACATCAGGCTCAGATCATGTAACCTGAGATGACAATTGTGTCTGTTAGAGACAAATACAATTCATACTCTTATACAGCGTATAAAATGATGATTATGGATTTTAAATTACTTTGATGACGTATGTGGACCTTCATTTTGTAAACATTCTCTCAATTAATGTTCCAGAAAATGTAATACATTCAGTTTCAATAGAAGGCCCTGTGCAGCCTGTACAGATTATGAATTAGATATATATAAACAACTGCCTTCTTCAGTTAGCCGAACTAGAATTAACCAGAAAAGAGACAAAACTCAGACAATTAAACAAAAATGACAAACAAAACTTCTGTGGACACAGCAGCGGGTGCAACGAGCATTATTAAGCCACATGGAAAATAAATAACCTTCCACCTCAGACAACGCAGTGATGTATGACAAAATTCCATAGCGGCCACAGCCACAAACATATTCAAGCAAAATGAGAGCTGCAAAGATTTTTACACACTGCATTTTGCACTCCCGCACACAACACAGACAAGGTGACGTTGTCCTCTGGAGTTGAACCATGACAGGTTGTTGTTGCACTCACCTGTCTGAGCGGCTTACTGAGAGCGCTGTCCACCAAACAATCCTGCTCTATATATCTGTTCTATTATTCACTTAATTCCCATTGCAAGAGTCCACTCGATCCGACTGTTCCACTGCGCTCCTCAACGGTTCGAGCTGAATGCAAAGCTGTAGTCAGAAGTGCAACAGACATCATTGTCACAAACAAGGGTTAACCCCTTTTTTTTACAGAAACGAGAGTAAACGTAATTTGTTATTTCAACACCTGTATCCAATATCTTGATTATCATTCCGTTTATATTCTGTTAAATATTTAATTTTACTTACATACTTACTTACATTGCACTATTATAGCCTCTGACACATTTTAATTGCACTTTGGCTAATATGCAATGAAATCCTTTTTATTCGTCATAGTACATACATACATGTGCCATTGGACAAAGTGATTCCCACCTTTTGTTCATTAAAACCCTCTCTCTGTCTCACAAGTATCAGTCTCTCATCTCATGTCCTTAATTAGAAGAAAGAATATTTAATTGGTGCTCATTAGCAGAGAAGTGTGAGTGAGTGAAGAGACATAAATACAGCAGACAGGTTTTTTCCCATGAGATCTGTCTGTCTTTAAGTCTGTCTGTCTGCCTCTGTCTCTCTCTCTCTCTCTCTAACCCCTTCTCTGCTCCCATTATCCTCCCTCAGTACTCTGTCACTGACAATTAGCACAGGGCCATGACTTCATCCACTAATGGTTATGAGAGGTGCGGCCAGGACAGCAGACTGTGGCATATGCAATATGGATGGAAGACTTCTGCCTGTCTGACCGTGTTTCTGTCTCTGTGTCTGACTTGTCTTACTCAGTCCTTTTGTTTAACGTTGCACGTATGCATTTTTCAGAAGACAAAGCAGGCGTTATAAAATGAGTTTGGAAACCAATAGTGTAGGTCCATAGAGAGGCAATGTCCTGATGCCAAGTCGAGGCCAGCTGCTGTTCCACTAGCTTCTACCCATGGCTCGTAACTTATTGCATTCTCTCATTGGTTGTAGTTTTTTAAGGAAGTGAAATGTGTTCTCAGAGCTGTCTTTCCATATTCTAGGATTATTAAGGTTACTTATCCGTGATATTCATGCATACTCTATTGTTATCTTTTAATTTTTTTCGCTGCAATTTTTTCTTTTTGTCCAAAGAACATCAGCGTTTGTCTCTTAGTCTCCAGGAAAAGACAACACAAATTAATTGAATAAGCAAGAATATTAAATTAAAGGTTCTCTATATACTATTCAGCATTAATAGTAGCAAATATTTGCTACGCAAGGTTTTAGTGGAGTAATGTCTGCTCGAGCAGAGAAAGAAGTCGCTCTACGAAGATACCGCTATGGCGGCCTCTCTGCATTGCGCTCACATTGCAGTCACTGCCGATAACGCCTCGTCTCAACCGACAGCATCGCTGCAGAAGCGGAGTCTCACCCTCCAGTTCGCCCTCAGGTAAACACTGTTAGCTCTGTCAGCACTGCCGGTGTTGCTTGCACCGTTAGCACCAGTTTGCTGCTGGCCATGTTGATACCCGTGTAGAGGCAATAGATATACTCGGAGTACCTGGAGTGGAGTACACTCCATGACATACACTGTTGAGCAAGGTTATGTTCCAAGGCTGCAATGGTAAAGCTCCTCTATATTTTGGATAAGATCGATATACACATATGCCAGATCAATTGAATTTCACTGGATATTTTTCTAAAGGTGCTAAATTTGAACTTCAGAGCATATCTATTGCCTTCACTCACTCGGGTCTCAACATGGCCACTGCTGAGCCACTGCAGCTAAGGACGCGAACAACAGCAACAGTGCCGACTGCCACTGTTAGTGTTATCTACGGGGAAAAACCAGAGGGTGGGCTTCCGAGATAGCTGCTGTATGAGCAAAATGCAGGGCGGCGGCCATTATCTAGCCGGTGGGGCATGCTCACAGTCCAGGCTATGTAAACAAAGCACACAGAAGCTCGGATTACAACACACACAGTAGGAGAGCGACTACTCCACTATATCTTTACATCGCAAATAGTTATTGCAATGTAACAAACTCCAATTGCCCTATACCTCAGCCAATAAAGGAGCCAGGGCCATGCCATCCAAATTAATTACATTATATTCATGGCCACATGGCTTTGCATCCACAGCAATTCTGTTCCATTCATTCTGCCCGCCTGTTTGTGTTTGGGTGATTGACCTACAGACAGCGAGTGGGAGGATGGAGAGATTGATGGACCGGCTGAGGAGAAAAAAGCAGGGAGAAACCAAAAGACGGCACATCTATATGTGTGTGAATTGATTTTCAATAGCACTGACAGTGTCCATGTGTCCGGGAGCGTTGCCCGAAGAGCATCAGACTGTTCAACCGTAACCGGCCTCGAGCTTTAGCCACAGGAAAATGCCCTAAGACTGAATAAACATATTTCAATACAACCATGGCTTTTACTTCAAGATCGTTGAGAGATCGATACAACAGTTGAAACCCATATTGTTACCGTTATCCATACCAGACAGCTTTGATGAAGCAACGTTGTGGTCTTTTTTCTTATTTTAAATAGTTGAGTGGTCAAGCCATTATAAGGGATCATGTGTTTTTTATCTGTATAGGCTTTTTCTGTCTCTCACATTTGACCAAACTATTGGTCAGTCTCACCATATGGCTGGGTCAATACACTGCTCGCTTTTTAATGACGGCATCTGCTGAGATCTTAATCCAGTCTACTCAGCACTCTTCAGCTCAGCGATGTGGTAAAAAATGGATGACACAACGGCCTCTGAGGTTATTCGCTGTTTTCACATCGTATCGACTGTTTGTGTGGACGTAGTGAAGACAAGCGGGGTGAGAAAGAGAATTGATCTTGATCTGGTAATAAGATAAAGAGGAATAAACAGAGGACAGGGGCCGTACGGCCTTCCTCGAAGCAATGATTTCCGAGACATTTTGTGGTGATTATAACCAGTGGTGTATAACGAAGTAGAAATACTTTGTTACTGTACTTAAGTAGTTTTTGGGGATATCTGTACTCTACTTTACTATTTATATTTCTGTTTACTTTTACTTCACTACATTTTGCAAAGAAAAATGATACTTTTACTCCGATACATTTCTCCTGAAACCTTCGTTACTCGCTACAAAATCAAATCTATCTGTAGAAAAAAAAAAAAACATCGGGGACTGTGGTGGAACACAGACTCCACCAAGCAGGTTTTGCGAATCACAATGTTTTGCATTTTCCCTCTACATCCTCTAGTCCAGCGCTCCCAAACCTTTATGCGTCACGGACGTGAAGACAATATTTTCACAGACCGGGTCCGACCTCGGAAAGACGGGAGACAACGACACCTGACGTGTGTTCGTTATGTCCAGTCTACTCCTAACTAAACCTTTAGTCCAGTCTACTGCTTAACTTATAACGCGCTGCACAAAGACAGGATGTTGAAATGAATGAATGAATGAATGAATGAATGAATATATACTTTATTAATCCCCGAGGGGAAATTTGGTGTCGGGGTAGCAGCAACTTACAGGTTTTCATGCTTTTTTGGCGATCTCAGGATACTCTGCCTTGGTTTCCAGATCACCGACAGAGTTGTAACAGACTTACGTTTCATTTTTAGAGTAACGTAACATCTTGACATGTGTCAAGAGATTCCGTCTGAGGTTACCACAGACGGATGTATGCGGCCATTTTTCACAATAAAACATCTTTCCGGCCTTGATTTTTTTTTATTTAATTGAAATGTTTCATTCATTCTTTCTGTGGCCCGGTACCAAGAGACCCACAGACCAGTACCAAGAGACCCACAGACCGGTACCAAGAGACCCACAGACCGGTACCAAGAGACCCACGGCGGGCGGAATGAGCATACTTATAACCACACTGTTACAACTCCTTAGTGTCATATTGCTTTTTGGAGAATTATGATGATAAGTTCATAGTAGATGCAAAAGTATACTTAGGTACAATATATTATGTTGAACATAATATATATGGATGGATCCCAGCCAACCCAGTTATTGTATCAACACAACTCCTGGTCCTTGGTCACGGTGACCACAGCACTTAAAAGAATAAACTTAATAATTCTAAAAATTCTGACCCTTTGCTTTTTTATTAAAAGCATGTACTTGTACTTTTACTTTCAATACTTACGTACATTTTATATCAGAAAAATACTTTTGATACTTAAGTACAGAAAATATCAGATACTTTAAGACTTTTACTCAAGTAGTATTTTAATAGGTGACTTTTACTTTTACTGGAGTAATTTTCCAGTAAGGTATCTTTACTTTTACTCAAGTACGGCTTTTGGGTACTTTATACACCACTGATTATAACAACATCTCAACTGGGAGAGCGAGTCGTCTGTCACGGTGACACTTGAGTGAAAAGTGACTCATTTGTATAAAGCAGAGGACCGCTGTGGGAGTGTGTCCAACTGAGCAGAGAGGACAGTCATGCTCAGCATAAAACACGAGACCTGTATCCTAAAAACAGTCGTTGAAAGTATTGGCAGACCACCTATGGGCAGCGGAGCAGCTAATATAAGCTGCTTACATTTAGTGTGAAATTGTATGTGGGAAGTCTGCGCTGAAGTGATCCCATTTGTCATCTCAGTAGGAGCTCAGTAGGAGCTCAGTAACAGCCTCATTTTCAGTTTGACTTGAGTTAAATTTTATAAATAATTCAAGGGTTTCTAGAGCCCATAGTGGTACAATACATTTAGATTTAAACATGAAATAAAGAATGAAATATAATTTGGATTTGTGGTTACTTATAGGATAGTGATATTACAAGTCATGTAATTTATTTATTATTACATATATTATTCATGACCATATACATATTACTTTAAACTCTGCATTCATTAACTAACTCTTAACATGGCCTAACATGAAGAATACACATGCAGACTTTTTTATTTTTTTGTTAAAGACGTTTCGAATAAACACATAAGCATCCATATTGGGGCCTACAGTGCAGTGTATTGACAGACTACTACTGAAATTAAAGATAGCGTCACGTATACGTTTCTTGTTAAAGCATCCATAATCAATGACAATGACGTCAATGACAGAGCGGTGCTGTGTGTCGAGGGTGTTGGTTTGTGTTGCTTCTGGTATTCTTTGCTGCCCTCTAGGCCAAAGAGATTGTCAGGGCATGCAGTATAGTATACAAAAACAGCACATGCTATTCATATACATATAATACACATCAAGTGTATGATCTCTGCTCAAAATTAGATTTTTTTTGTTGCTTGAAAGTTACATTTTTTAAGAAAATCCCAAAAGTGACCACAGATTAGGTTTCTGTCATTGAAGAGGCCCATTTTATATGAAGCTAATTTATTTTGAAAAACTTTAGAAGGTTGAGATAGCTTGTTAAAAACACAATTAAGGTAAATGTGTGAAATTTAAATCAGAAATGATGAGTCTTGTCTCTTGTCTTGTGTCAGCTCCATAGAAGATAGTTCGTAAGGATCCTCGTGCATCATCCACATGCAGTGGGTGTTTATTAGGCTTCTTAGTGTATGTTTCAAAAGAGCAGATGGTGCTGCAGTGCAATTTATCACCACTTTCCAATTGAGGGTCCAATACCACTTTCTTTTCTTCTTCACTTTCTTCTACTTGCATCAATCTCTCCATCTACCTCGTCTTCCCTGGCTCCTGCCTGTTCGCCCCCTCCTCCAACTTCTTCCTCTCAGTTCGGCTTTTCCTCAGACAGCCCTCACACAGGACGCTCTCCTTGACCAGATAAAGCCCCTCTGTCACCGGGAGGGACTCGTGACCGGCGGCCTCCGCGGTGAAGATGGGGTTCCTGTTCATGTTGACCCTCTCCAGCTTGGTCAGTTTCGAGAGGCAGCCAGGGACGCGGGTGAATCGGTTGTCGGAGAGGCCGATGCGGCGGAGCTCCTTCAAGGCGCCGATGGAGGAGGGAAGGGCCTCCAGGCGGTTGATGGACAGGTTGAGAGTGTGGAGTTTCTTCAGCAGGCCGAGCTCGCCGGGGAGGCTCGTCAGGCGGTTGTTACACAGGTTCAAAATCAGCAGGTTGTGGAGGCGGCCGATAGTCTTGGGCAGCTGCTCTAGCTGCAATACAAACCACAAACACATTCTTTAAGACACCAAATGGGGCAATACACCAATTCATACTTTCAGAATGTATTATTTACTTTGTATTTCTATGTGTTTTTATGTATTGTTGTTGTATCTGTGAATGCAGACAATGCTCTGCCTAAAAAAAGACGAAGAGGGGGGTAAAAGTGTTTATCAGCCACTGTGGCAACCAATCAGACACTCCATTACAAATAAAACGTTGCCAAAATGACTCATTAGACACTGTGACATGGACACATTCAAACAATAAAGCTCAATTACCAATTTGGCAAACTGGTCAACTACCCCGTGACACCAGACCCTCCGAGGGCCCGGAAGGCTCAACGTGTATGTGTCAATAAAAATTTAAAAACCACAATATAAACAGAAAGCACAGATTATTCAATCATTTTTGAGGCCCCCATCTCTTTCAGGGGTCTTGAGTTAGACTCTAGTTTTAAAGCCTTTATTATTTCAGTTTAACTTTAAAATAAAGATATGTCCAGGAACGCTGCCTGATACATGCAGAGTACATGGAGCACAATACATACAGTGGGACACAAATACTAAACATACAACATATACCAGGAAAATTAAAGGACCCAATATGGCTAACTTGTAATCCTAAATGTAGGTACACCTTCAAAACTAATGGAGCCTACAACTCAATACTGTCCCTGCATGGTAAATACTCCTTTGTGTAAACACTCCTTTGTGCAGACTTTTGGTTACACATGTCGAAATAACCCTGGCGACATCATTGAGGGTATTTCTTTCAGAGCCGCACGAGATATGAAATAGTTGCTTGGGGTCATATATCACTCACTGAAGCTTAATTTCCCTCAATTATCTGTCCTACTCACATAGTTGCTGTGCAGATCCAAAACACAGATTCTGATGAAACGCTCAATGAAGTCGGGGACCACTCTGATCAGGTTCCGGCTCAGGTCCAGTTCGTCCATCTCACACAGCTTCTGGATGCACTTTGGCACCACGGCGACCTCCTTGAAGCTGAGATCCAAACAACGTTTGCCGTCCAGCTTCAACTCCACGCAGTTCTGAGCCACTTTCAAGGTGATTGACTTCCCTTGAGCCTGTTTGGTTTTCTTCCCCTTGGCCATTTTCTTCCCCTTGGCCATTCTGCTGTAGGGAGATACAGGACGGTGACTGAGGAGTCGAGGGGGGCTCCGGTCTGAAAGGTCACGTTACCCACCACAGTCCAGCCAGCTGAAACAGTGGAGTTTATTTCCTAAATATCCACAACATCATCACCCATTGTCCCATGACAAAGCAAATTAACTAACACTTTGCAGGGTGCTTTACAGTTTGTAATCAGCATACAGCAAAATACTGTTTAAGAATAATACTGTTCAGAAGATTTACTTCTCTCTTTGATTCCTTACCAGCACTAAGAGTCAGCCTCTTAGATCCAGCACACTGAATCGCAGGGGAAAAAAGACAAAAGAGACTCCGGACACGTTCTGCAACTTGACCTCTTGATCTCTTTGTCCAGCCTGAGAATTAAACTCTGCATCAAGATGTTAAAGAAAAAGATTTGTAAAAATAAACAGAAGTCAGATTGTTGTTAGATAAGGAAAGAGCTGACACGCTGTGCAGCGACTATCCATCAGACAGACTCACTTGCCGGACAAGGGATTTGTTTTATTTTGTTCCTAGGCAACTGCTGCTAGCTCTCGCTAGACTTTATGGCTGTGAGCAGCGACAGCAGGTCCCTATTGTTCTCCTGGTGTCTGTATTCGGAAAATACATTTTAAATGCCTGCAGAAATTAAATCAAAAACCACACGCGAAGGTGTCAATGATTATCACTGACTGCATAATAGTGGAGGCCTTATGGTTTCCAGGTCTCTGAAAAAGAGCAGCGAGACTGATCTGCTGATCACATGAAATATTTTTGCTTCATGCAAAAAGATTGATTTGACCAGAATTGTGCAGTGGATTTTGTATTCTGGTTATTTATTAATTATCTTAGCATTTGAAATCCTCATCGCAAAACATTAACTATTATACAGTTCCAGGATGTCACCTGCACGGTACTTTAACTTGGCTTATTCCAGTAACAATCTGACACGCTGAACATTCCTTGTTCTGTCTGAAAAAAAACACACACAATCATTTAGGGAAATTTCAGTCTGGCTTTTGAATGCTTGTTTATGGAGATCAAAACATGCTAACGTAATGATTTAGAAACATATCAATCCTTTTCAAGAAGATACATATCTTTTTTTTGTTGTGCCAAAATGTGTTTTACATACCAAGGAAATACACATTAAAATGCATTTTAATTTATGATCAAAGCATAATAAAACAACATAACCTAATTAAAACTAATATTAAATTAACTATTGCTATAGTAGCTACTGACCTGACAAACTGTGTTTGTAAATAATTTTCACCAAGCTTTGATATAATTGCAGTGACTTGGCTGTAATGACTCTCTCTCTCTCTCTCTCTCTCTCTCTCTCTCTCTCTCTCTCTCTCTCTCTCACACTCACACTCACACTCACACACACACACACACACACTCACACACACACACACACACACACACACACACACACACACACACACACACACACACACACACACACACACACACAGATGTCTGCCGGCAGCGACTTTAATGTCTCACATACTGTGGTTGCACCTCGGACATTACTCAGCCTAAATTTAGCCTGATGCATTTCATACAATGATGCACTTTCCCTGATCACAAAAGGCCAAACAATACCTCCTAACTACCAGTAGGTGGTGCAGTCTTTTTACTAGTTTCTTCACTCTACCTTGAAATCGAGACAGTTTCCTTTAGTCGGACATTTCTAGGAAGCTGCAAAGTGAAGCATCTCTGCATTAGACCCATTATTGTTATTTAGGGAAGTTAGAGATGGGATGTTTGCGACGTAAACAGGACTGGAAGCCGTGTAACCAGCCTGTTAAGGTCTTATTCAGATCACACTGCTCATGTGAGCCATGAGTGTTTCCAGGCTTACCAGGAAGTTGTATCATGTGCATGATGTCAAGATAAACAGACACAGACAGGCACACCAACAAATAACTCAATAAGATGAATGTGAATATTTGAGGAATAAGACCATTGTCACCACCAACTTTGAAGCAAATGTTGTACATCCAAAATACTGTCAATAGTCAATCAGACACCTGTAACTGAGAGGCAGAATTAGTTCTCAACTTGTATGATGTGGCTCATAGATGTACAGCCGGCCTTGTTTCATGGGAGCCATTGACTGACACTGGTGTAAATACTCAAATAATGTACACCAGTCGGGTTCTCGTGTATGCAGCTTGTCAGAGGCCTTTCTTTTCAGCCTACTGCATTAAACCACGACAGCCCACTTCGTTTTTGTTATAGAATAGCATCGCTAAAACTCTGCATGACTCTGAGGTTTCTTCTGAAAGTAAAACCAAAGCCTGATTAAGTGGGAATCCTAACCCTTTTTTCACATAATCAGAGTTTTGTGTCTGAGACATTATTCAAACCTGGTTATTACAGTAAATGCAATTTTGCATGAACCAAACTAAAATCAGGTCACTTATGATACCACATAAAGAACGGTATATCGTTTGCATGTAAACACACACGTGAATCATGGCAATAAATATAATCATCCCACAGAAAAGAGAAAAGTCTGCTTGGGTTAGGGTTTAGATTCCACTGTGTCGGGCAAAGCAAACGCAGCCGTGTAGACTGTGGAAAATCTACCCACAAAATGCCAAATGTTTTGTAATGTTAAGTATTGAATCCCTTTAGACCATACCTGCTCTTTTGTTGGTGTGTATTTTTATTTTTGTTTTATGTATTTCATATATCAGTTTTCCTGAAACAGCAGACTAAAGTATTATATGGTCCATAAGCCTGACTCATTTCCCTCAACAGTGTGAAATACAGGTCAGGAGACACAGGACACACTGGAGGAAATGGTGCTGACCTAATTGAGTAAGGCGCTTCACGCGACAGTTCAGATTACGTCTGGTGATAAGAAATGTGCGCCATGTGTGTTTGCGTGTGTGTGTACATCTAAGCATTTGTGAACAGGACAGAGACTGAGAGAGAGAGAGAGAGAGAGAGAGAGAGAGAGAGAGAGAGAGAGAAAAAAAAGAAAAGAAAAAGGAAGACGATTACTTTAGTTTCAAACTGTTTTGTTTTTAACCCTTATTCTTCATTAAATTGAACATGAACTAGCATTTTAATGCACACAGTAATCACACAAACGAGGAATTTTTTGAGGCGGAAGGTGCATACATTGGACATGGACATGGGACGTAAGACGAGACAAACAACAATCAACAATCAACGAAAACAACAGTGCAATTGGTATTAAAATATGTGTAAGATAAGCAAGTGCTCAGTCAACAGATACGTTAATGTGAATGTACGTTAAAGTGACATGTGTATTTAAGTTAAAGTGTATGTTAAAGTGACGAGTGTTTAAGTATGCGGTGTGCAGAGGAGTGAATGTTAAAGAGAAATAAAAATAAAGAAGAGAAAATAAAAATAAAAATTAAGAGTTAAAATTAAAAATTAAAAATTAAAATAGCTGTGGGTGACAGAGACAGTCAGTGGGGGACCCGAGCCCCATTGATGAGCCCGACTGCTGACGGGAAGAAACTGTTAAAGCCCCGGATGTTTTTTAATTAGCCCCGAATATTAATTAAAAAAAAAAAAAAAAATACGTCATTCACCCAAAACAGCGGCGTCAGGCAGCAGGCGCACTTGCAGTGTGCGCCAGTGTGCGCCCCCCTATTATACAAGTCGTCATTTAAGTTTCTCTTTCATATAGAACCGGTCTACACCTTGTTCTGTTATTAAACAAACTAAACGGACGTATTTTATTGATCTTATCCACACACAGCTTGTCATTTCTGTCTCTAAATGGTCGCGTTAACACTTTGTTGAGTTCTTGAAACTCTGGGAGTTGGCGCGGAAATAAGGACCTACATATGCATGCCATTCATAATAATATCCCTTATTAATTATCATATTCCATGCATTGTAATGTACACCCAAACAACTTCTCATTTTACATTGTACAAAGTCCAATTATGACAAACTAGGTTTTAAAAACCCTACAATCCCTCTCTTTATACTATTCCATAGTATAAACACCAGTAATTCTTTATTCACCACCCACAGTGCATGCATCTTAAACCTATGGAAGAAAAAACTTCTTCCCCCCCCCCCCTCTAAACTGTATATATCAGTGTGGTTCTATTCATCACCCAGGTACAAAATCTTAAAATCAGGAACAGTTATGTGCACTGCACGTCTGCACATCTGTCCACGTGCATGTGCGACTCCAATGTTCTAGGGGGTGCTGGTGAGTGTCCCACTGCATGTCATAATCCTGTCCGGCTCCTCCAGGCCTCTCCATGGTCTGCTTCGATCCCCGTACTCCATTTGTCGTTCCTCTCCATCTCCAGAAATCACCAGTACCTTGGGAAAAGATCAACACAACAGGTTCAAAAAACTGCATCATGGTCACTTAATCTTGTACCTCAGTGTGTGTTGTTTTATTGCTAAAGTTGTATGATACTTCTCCATACTACCTGCACCCAGCGGGTCGTAGCTCACTGATGTGAAGTCTGGGGTCTCTGGTCTGATGGTGAAGCCTCTCGTGATGACAGAAGCATGGTGGAGGTCGGTAATGGTGTGACAAGTGCCGCTGTGGAAGAAAGCTTAGAAGCACAGAGAGGTCTCCGAGCTGGTCTCTGCTGCTCAGGAACTCTGGCTCAGGGGATCACATGTTAATACAGTCCTTCATTAATCGCTCAGTTTCTTTCTCATTTAATTTCTCCTTTCTTAATACTTTCTCTCCCCAATCTCCGCATCTACGCCACCACTAACCCTTCCTTCAACTTCCACAATCCATCTTCAACTTCCTTTTTCCATAATCTTCACCATGTCATAATACTCTGGCGGTGGTGGTGAATGTAGTAAAACATCACCCACGCTCTGCTCTTCCACCTCGACTTCGGGAGCCATCAACGGCATCATCAACCGCTGGTCCTCCCTGGTTAGAGCAGTAGAAATCAATCGGGTTATCAGAGTTCTTAGACATGGGACACAGCAACATCCACAGAGTACTAAAATTGCTATCATAATACCCACTGTAGTAATAACTGAAAGGAATAATTGTTCATACTTACCGAACCATCTTTCTATGAAGTTTGTGAACTCGTTGTCCACTCCTGAGTTCTCCGCCAATTCGTTGCTAAGTGAGCTAAGCCCTGCTAAGGCCCTGGACACTGAACCATCGGGGGCAGTGTTGTTAGGAATAAACGTGCAACACATTAACCCAAACATTTTACACACCCCTCCCTTCTCAGCGAGCAATATGTCCAAAGCCATTCTATTTTGAAAGGTCATAAGAGACGTTTTCTCTAATTGTTCCAGTATCCCCTTGATTGCGTCCCTGCTGTAATTAACAAATCTCTGCTGGTTATAATAAATGTAATTTATCCAATCTACGTTTTTATTCATTGTAACTAAGCAGATTTAAAGAATCTCCTTCTAATGGGATTATCGTTACAGGCATAATTAGTCCAACTAAGGCACAGGTTCCTGTCCAATTCCTTGGGAGATAATCTCTGAGCACCTTACCACCACAGTACCACCAAACATCTGCTCTGGCCATCATATGGTCACCTACCATACCACTGCTGATGCTCTTCTCCTCTGCGGTAACATTAGCGATAGTGTGGCAGCGTCTCAGGGTTCCCACACGGACTGAGCCTCGCGAACTGTGAAGGCAAATGTAGTTGCCTTTGTAATATGTAAACACTGGAGGGTGCACTGGGGGAACTGCTGGAAACAACAAGGCAAGTGTGTTACAATTTAGTCCAACTTATTCATTCTAATGAACCAAATATTTACATCACATTTCAAACCATAAAAATATCTACAAGTGTTTCTCTAATTTATCAGTGGTACCGTTTGTGAAATGATATCACTTAGTTTTGGCGTGGCCTTTCTGGAGGGCGTGTGAAGCCTTTGCAACGACTTCAAACGGCCCTACCCCAGCGTCCACTCTAATCCAGATCATTTGTTGACCCGTGTGTTTATGCTAACATGTGTCATGTCAGGTGGTGCATAATATTAAACAATATGAACTCAGCGCTCATCATATTTACAATTAATATTTACAATATCAAACCTCTTCCTGTCCAACACTCAACCTTACCAGTCACCTGGTTCCACTGATGACACCTTCTCCTCAGCTGGTGTCTGGTTGGCTCCTGTAAGACAAAAACTCAAACGCAATTTGGTTAATCTTTCAGAAAAACCTCCTCAGAGTTTGATCACGCTCGATATCTTAGCTAATTCAGACTTCATCATCTGATTAGCTCTCTTGACTACCCTGGAATGTTGGGTCATAGTCTGCTCTGTGTGAATGTGTAATGTCTAAATATGTCCCTCTCTTGTACGTGTTTGAATGCAAAATGTGTGCCATTGTCAGACCTGATCCTTCTTGACAGCCTGTGTCTCAGTATCAGCCACTTGACGACTGACTGGGTCTTCTTTCTTACAGGGGATAACTAACAGTGTTAATCACCGTTTGAATATGTCACGATTTTAACTTAAATTTTGAAAAAAATAGTGGCGGTTAGGTTAAGCTTGAATGCATTCGGGTCTCCTTTCACCCTCTCTTTTCTGAAACAATACTGTGGATCTTATCCCATTTGATTCAGAAACCATCCCGATGGAAGGGCTTGGTTGATGGGTGGAGAGCTTTGATCTCATCGCTCCCAGGATCTGGCTGGCAGAAGATGGGCATTAGGGATGTTTATGTGCCCCCCTCTTCTTCCTCCTGCTCGTCCTCTTCTTGGTTTGCGGCAATCTCTAGCCCAGTGTCCACTTTTCCCACAGTTGAAACAGCCTTTATCATTCTTTTTCTTTTCTCCTGCTTCCCATGGTGTGGTGCTTGGTTGTGCCGACAGGTTTGAAGTGTTTTGACGAAGGTTTTCAGAATGTGTCAGGAATGGGCCTGATACGGAGTTTGTAGAACGGACCAGGGCCGCTCTTCCAATGAGGGGGCTTGTTAGGTGGAGGCTTTCTTCACACAATCTCAATCTCTCTTCCCGTGCAGCCTCCCTCCTTTCTCTCTCACTTGCCCGTTCTTCCATTTTGAACAGGGCCTTCTCCAGAAATTCAACCTTGTTCAACAGGAATGGGATTGCTTCGACAACCAGGCTGCTGACATAACCGAGAACCTCCACAGTACTTTCCTTTATCTCCACTGGTTTCATCAGCGCCATCTTCTCTTCCTTGGTGGGCGCCTCCAGGCTTGTTACATCAAGTAAACCCTCAGCATGCCGTGTTTCGATGTGGTTTCTCAGTCTCCTGTCTGCCTTCTCCTTCTTTCCGTTGTCCGTCATGTTTAGGGCTGCATCACATGCTTCCTTAAGCCACGCTGGGGTATTCCTTGGACCAGACATCTTAAAAGAATCAGGTGCTGATGTTGGCTTATATAAGGAAATGTAAATGTAGAAATAAAATAACAAACACTATGTGTCTAACGTGCAAATGTGGTGTAGTTGGAAGAATACAATTGGTTAAAAAATGCTTCACACTGCCAGCGCTGGTACAACCTGGACAAAAACACAATATCACACTGCGATTGAACAACAAAGCCACTGCAATCAACCTGGACAAAAGGGAGCACAATATCACACTGCGATTGAACAACAAGGCATGCCAGTATAATGTTTATAAAACTAAAATTTTCAAAAATGAAAGATTATTAAATTGCCAAAATGTTTATTAATATACAACTATAGGTAATATCCTCAATTATCTCTATGTGTGAATGTTTTAAGCCATTAGCCTCTATGCTGTTTAAAGTATGTGTCTGCTGTGTGTGTGTGTGTGTGTGTGTGTAAACAGTCCAGGTGTCAGTGGGGAAATACCCCTCCAGCCTCTAGAGGCGCTATTATATTTAAGATATTTCCTGTTTACTTAACATGTGGTCCCACGTTTGTCTTCCCCCCTTTATTCCACTTTTCCACTCGCTTTTCAATTCAGTCTATCACATTCACAACTTGACTCCTCTGTGTATGTTCTCCTCTAATTAGTTATACTCTCGTTGTCTAGCTCTCTTGCCGCAGACCGCTCTCGGCTCCCGGCTCCCGGCTCCCGGCTCAAGGCTTCTCGGCTCACGCGTCGTCTCCTCAAATTTTTAATTTCGTTGTCTAGCACTGAATCTCCGCTTCCCTCTTCTAGCTCGTGTCGTAGCATACAACTAACAAATTCCTATAAGTACTTGGCTCCTCAGACCAGCTGAAGACGTCAAAACTGAGCGCCGGTCTCGTCCCTTTCGCAGAACTAGGATATGTTATTAATGTACAACCACGTAGCTATTGACTGGCAGGGTCCAGGCGTCGTGTATTTTAATTGATGGCGCATATGTTCAGATCCTAGGGGTTATTCTCGGAGTATTTAAAGACTACTAAGAACCTGCCGATTCAAAGCGTAACTCTAAAACTGTTGCCGTATCAGTAATCCCTACTGTAAAATATTCTATATAGTACAGGCCCCGCCCGGTCTCTGTAACCTAAACAATTCTGGCACCTTACTGCAAATTTGTATCCATACATGTGATACTACACCGCGTAATATACAACTAACAAATTCCTATAAGTACTTGGCTCCTCAGACCAGCTGAAGACGTCAAAACTGAGCGCCGGTCTCGTCCCTTTCGCGGAACTAGGATATGTTAACTATTGCGGTTAGTTCAGTTATCTTGGGAGTCAATTGTGCTTGATACACCGGCAGAAAAAACGAAGGAAAAATCAACAATGTGCGGCCATTTTGCAACCACGTGACCTCGCGCTACGCAAAGCTTCCCAAAACACAGCTGATTACTATGTTTCACAAACACGCACGCAGCCTTCCATTCAACATATAATCATATACAAACCGCACGTATTACAACAAAGCTTTTCTCACACATCCATGCCAGCTTTCATTCAACATATAACATACAAAACATAAGCCGACTATCATCTCACTCTCAACAATTATACTATGTCGTGTTTTCACGCTAATAATTTTAAATCCACGTCCGACCGTCCTCTTCCTGCTCACGACTAATTGTCCTATTTCTACCTGTACGGTTCGATTAAACAGGTCCTTAAATACCTTTTCCTGAGGCCTCTCGTGATTAGGAAGAGGAGAGCCTCGTGGTAAATCCGAATGGTTTGCCCAGCTCCATCAGAGTCCCTGCCGTGGTTGCCATCTGTTGAGTTCTTGAAACTCTGGGAGTTGGCGCGGAAATAAGGACCGGGGTCCGAAGATGATATAATATAAGAATATTTAATAAGCGAGTGAAATGACAGAACAGGTTATGTTTTCGATCGATCGAGCTGTTTTCTAATCCACCAGTGCGCTTCTCGCCTAGAGTTCCTCCTTCGTCGGTGGTGGCCAGAAAAGAGGCTGTTCTCCCAGGTACAGTCAATTTTATCTCCTCCATGGAGCTAGAGCCCTCCCTCTCATTAACATTCCGGCGTGTCCGCTACTAGAGAGACGGAGCCGCGTCCCTTCTTCTTCTTCTTCTTCTTCCTCTTCGTCTTTGGTAGATCCTTAAAGTCCGTTCTCCAGCTCCGCCCCTCAGGCGAACAAGAGAACTACAATTCCTTATCTAGTCATACATTAATCATTAATAAAAACAGTGACCTACATATGCATGCCATTCATAATAATATCCCTTATTAATTATCATATTCCATGCATTGTAATGTACACCCAAACAACTTCTCATTTTACATTGTACAAAGTCCAATTATGACAAACTAGGTTTTAAAAACCCTACAACTTCTCCTCTGCTCTGCATCGCGCACGGCGGAGTTCCACCGCGATGCGCACAGACACGTGCGCGCGCACACACAGGTGAGCACTGAGCACACAACAGCGGACAGAGAGCGTCGAAAAATATGTCGCGTGAAAAGCAGACCGCTATATCGGAGTTTTAAACGCTCCCAGGGTGAAGATGGCAACAGCAGCTCTCCTGTGAGGAACAACCGGAGTTCTCCTCGCACCGGAGCAGCTCTCCTGCTCCAGGTGAAAGAGACAAAGTGCTCTTGTCTTCTACCAACAATGAGCTGCTGGCTTCACATATTACAGAAGTACAAAGTACACGGACATAAAACTAAGTCATTAATAAATACATGGAGAAATGCCTGTACTTTCGGGTAAATGGTTACGCCGTTAACAGGTTACGCTTGCGCATGCGCGACTCGCTCGCTTATTTTTTGGCGTTTTGCCAGAAGTCTCCGTGACGTCCTTTCTGCTGCTGCGTGTCTCAAAACAGAAAACAGATCTCAACGTTGAACATGAATTGTATCAAATCTACAACCCTGTTTTAAAAAGATGTGTAGAGGAAAGCAGCTCACTGCAGCCACTAATACTGATGCAACCTGATGCTCACATATCTGCACTCATTCTGTTGTGTTTGGCAAAAAAATAAATAGCTTATTGTTTTCCACAATGAGCTATTTAGTAGTAACTAAATATTAGTAATTTTTTTTGCACAGATACAACTTCCTGTTCATTGATCTAAGTGATTGCAATTAAAACATAAAATTCTGATGGAGCAATCTGATTTACTTGAAACTTTAAGTGATTGCAATTTTCTTTATTCTGTTATTTATAAAAGCGCAGATGGAATCACAAAATGTTATTTACAGAAAAAGTTTGAGAACCACTACTTTAAGTGTTTGTGTTGGTTGAGCACTATTAGCATTATTAGCATCTTATGTCTAAATATTATGTTAAAGAGTATGTTATGTTAAATAATGTTAAAGAATATGTAAAGAATAAATACATATGAGTATGTAAAGAGCATTAAATGTACAATGTAAACACTGTACATGACAAGATGCATGGTTCATTAAACATCTCAATGTTTACTGTTGCTGAATGGTTGCTGTTGGTATGTTCAACATGATGAATGGGGCATTTTTGTGCCTGGGCTATTGAGGGAAGTTTGTGAAAATTGCTAGCCTATTTGGTATTAACTGGTAACCATGAAATGACTCAATTCAATTCAGTCCAGAAGAGCAGGTACCTGTAGGGTATGTGGAGAGTGTTTCTATGTCTAAAAATTTCGCTGCTTCACTCTTCTGGGCTAAGCCCCAGATGTGTCAAAATCCTAGAGACGCCCCTGTGAGAGGGGTCAGCTGCAATCTTCCTAGCTCGCCTCAGAGTCCTGGAGGCGAACAAGTCCTGGAGGGATGGCAGATTACAACCAATCACCCTCTCAGCAGAGCGGATGATGCGCTGCAGCCTGGCCTTGTCCTTCGCAGTGGCCATGTATCACATAATAATAAACACATAGGCTAGATATGATTCAGTCCAGTCATAAATGATGTAACCCAGTGCAATGAAGCTCAGCATTTACACTCATGAAAAAATGCTTCATGGGAAATGCGACCACATTGTAACCCGTCTCCTGTGTGTAGAGTTGAGTTTGGGTTTATCGTAATACTAACTTGAACGTGTGACAGTACAAACCTTTTCATTTTCAGTGGAATGCTCGGAATGCAAATATTGGTGTCTGCCTTCACTTTGAACACAAAAAATCGGCAGAAAATATTTAGCATATTCAATTAGTTATCTTGGTTTATGTCCCTGAAAACACTGTTGCATTAAGATTCTAGCACATTTTAATTTAATATAATTGAGTTATATGGAGGTTAAACCATAAACAGTATCATGATTATCACATATAACCTACCTCACATTATAAAGACAGAGTGGGAGCAGTATTGCATTGTCTGTTAACAATTTATACACACGTGAGGTGCAGTTCATCTTGCAAGGAGCCTGTTGTTGGTTGGGCTAATGATGAAAATGAAATCTGACATGTAGCGACCAGAAATAGCAACAAAAAAAAAAAAAAAGACATAACAAAAAAAAGACAGACCCAGCACTGACGTCATATACAACATCATCTTTGCCCTTCATTTACTAACTTGCCAGCAAGGATTTCCTGTCTTTCACTCACTAATTTCCTTCCTTCCTGTATTCTTTCATAGCGGCTTGAAAACATTTTGAAGAAGCACTTTCCTGCTGGTCACCGCCATAGTTTTGCACACAAACATGTCAGTTAAGTGTCTTCTTGTTGCTAATTTATACAGCAATGTTAATAATCTATGTCCTAAAATGTCCTCAATTTCCAAAGGCTTTGGTAAAAACATGAAATAAGTTTATTATTTTCTTAGTGTTGTGGTGAAAAACTAAACATGGCACTTGACTTGAAAACAATTTAGAACCAGATTATTTAAACATCCATCCTTTGGTAATGGAAGCCGTACAGTTTTGGCATAAAACGTCACACACAGCAAAACCTTTTTTAAAAGCATCACATGGCCTACATGGTGGTGAATTGTCACTGACCACTTCTCAGTTTTTTACACTGGTATCATGCTCTCACTTCCTTTTAAAACTGCTTGGACAGGATAGTTTGTGATTAGCAGAGGAGGCTAAATTTGGAAAAAGACTGACAACAGTGGGCAGCTCACATGTGAGCACATCAAACTACTGTCTATGAATTGTATGAAAGGTGAAAGAAGATCGTGGGGTCAGACACATGGCTCCAGAATTTGTCACACAAAAACTTTGTGATTTGTCCTCTCCAGCATGCTATCCTGCAGACTTAGTCGTCTTCATGATCTATTGTTTAGTCCTTCTAATCCAAAACAAGATAAAGCTGCTTTTTTGTGCAGAGATGAGTGATGGCTTGTTGGACGTGTTTAGGAAAGCTGGCAACGCGGGGGCAGAGACATTCAAGTGTTTATCTAAGCTTTGAATGGAAGTGGCTTTCCTCCCCTCTAACTATGTGACCGTTGTGTTGTCTTTGTCTCTTTTCCCTTTTCCTAAATGTTTGTCCACGTTTCATTTAGGAAAGCTGAATGTGGACTTGACCAAATATTCACTGGGTATTTGAGAAAGTGTTTTGGAGGCGCGTCAGTCAATCAGTCATGTGGTCGAATATGACGAATGTAATGACTGAGCCATGATTAGTTTTTGGCCCTTTGCATGGAGAAGTATCTTTGACTGTTTTAGAGCCTACATTATACGACATAAAGTGACCAGTCATTACTTATGACTGCTCCTAATCGATTTCCCAAACTCGCCAGAGGGGGAAGAAAGTGTGCATATAACAAAAAATACACTTCTATAAACTTAAACTTAAGCGATCATTTGCATCTACTGTATGCTCACACACAGCAGACACATTGAGATAATTAAGTACAATCTGTCAAATTGAATAGGAATCTGAGACATAAAATAGAGCAGTTGATAAAATGTAGTGGTCAAATATAATAGAATTTCAAATAAAATATAGTACTGAAGTAGTACTTGCATTTATGGACTTATTATATCTTTGCATATAGTGCCTTTCTTGTCTTCCGACTTCTCAAAGCCCTTTACACTCCATTTCTACATTCACCCATTCACACACATATCCACACACTGATGGCAGAGGCTTCCAAGGTGCCAAACTGCTCATCAGGATCTAATCTAAATGCTCATTCACTAACACAACAATGGCACAGCCTTGGGAGCCATTTGGGTTTTAGTATCTTGCCCAAGGACACTTTGAAATGTGATTGAATATTTACATACAGTCCCAGTGAGTATCGTATAGGTATGGCAGTAGTATAAAAGAACAGAACTAATTCCCTCACCAATAGTAACTCGGGCCTCAGGTCTGAGTTGACAATATCTTACTTCTAACTCGTCAAATACAGCAGCTTGATCAGTTGCCCTACGCTTCAAGCTATGACTGTCTTTTCAAAATAAACGTCCTAACTCGGTCCTAACTTGATTAGGTTCAGGCAACAAAACTACTTGTCTAGGTTTAGGAAAAGATCGTGGTTTGTGTTCAAATAAGTTTGTTTGTTATGTGTTAAGTAGGTTGTTAAGTATGTGATGTGGTAATGTTGCGTAACCTACATAACATAGTTCAGTCAGCAACGTTACGTAACTTAAGACGAGTCAACATTGTCATATGGGACACAAACACCTGTCTCCTATGTGAAAGTCCTGTGCTTTAGGACCCATTCGTCCACCCCGACCTCCTCCGTAAACAACTTTTATTGCTCTTTACGCTACGTAACCTGACTTCCTGCATTTCTCCAGCCATAACTAAAGCCACATAGAGCAGGAGGACGGGCTTCGATGGTCCAGAATCTCAGCGAACAGATGCCTTAAATCACTGCATACCAACAGTATGAAAACACAGGGAAACACGATCCTGACTTTATCTGCTTCATCATTTACAACTTTGCACACATTAACAAATCTTGAAAGCTATGTCGTATGATGTCATCATTTTGGGGAACCCAAAGGGCTAACCTGAGACAAGCTGTTTCTCATTAGATCTGCTCTGCCGGCAGTCCCACACAACAGCAGAGTGAATCCTATGAGAGGTGATGTTCACCTTTACTGCAGACTAATACATCTTGTAATGCCTCATCAGTCACTTTGTGTCTATCAAACCAAGCCACGTGTGAGACAATTATGAAAGAGCTGTTGGAGAAGAGCAAACAACGTTGTCCACTACTACTTTTTATGAAATAAATGAACAGTTTAGTATAAGGCAAAGGGCCTTATTCAGAGCTTGTTATGTTCCTCATCATTGTTTGTGTTTTTTTCATCCCTGGTGTTCCTCTTCAAAATTGATGACTGGACTAACAGTGTGTATTTCTAAACACACTGGATTTGTTCGCAGACTCATGGGCACCGCACCAGTGGGCCTGGTTGAAGACTGTTTTGTGTGGACGTGACCTTGGAGTAGCGGCGTATACTTACGGAGGGTGCAAGAGAGGAAGAGGTCACTCCTTTTACTGACTGTCCAACACTGGGCATTGGATCCAATGTCTTACAGAACACAACATTACGAGCCTTAAACTCATCCCTACTTCCTGTGATTTCCACTCGTCGAAGTCTTTCATTAGGCTCCCTTTTGCCTCGGGCCCCGTGTAGCTATGCATTACTGTACCACACCGGATATGTTGGGCTGTAGACTGTGTGTTTATTATGCTTTGTTTTTCTATGGACTGAGATGATGGCATGCAACGAGCGCAGACACACGAAAGCTTTAACAATAGGTTTTGGTCGACTGTTTTACTGGTGACATCAGCTGTTTCTTTTTAAGGGTGCGTCTGCAACGCCTGCTGTGTTCTGCTCAGACAGGAAACGAGCATCAGTGTGTCCTACCCTTCCAAGCCTTTACACAAATATGGAGTTTCCTTCACCGGTTTCTCTCCTTTTTAATCCCTCCTCTCCTCCTTGTACTTCCTTTCCTTTCTTTTCCAACAGTCCTGCTTGAACATTTAGACTTATTTACCTTACTGATCATATGTATTTTGTTCTTGAACCACTTCCTTCCAAACTAAGTCTTCTACTGACCTGTCCTTTTGTCAACTCCATGTGTTTCTTTGCGGGTGGGACATTTTCATAAGACCTCTGGGGTCCCTTTTGTCCCACGCACACAGTGAGTTTCCTCTCTCTTTTCCTTAAAAAAAATAAAACTAAACCCAACATTTAAATCTCCCACTCTCATTACAGCGCCTCCACCACCACAAGAGGAGCTGACACCCATTCAGGCGGCTAACGGCTGCACCCCTCTAATGTCTAATGTCTCCTCTTTATGTCAACGTGGAGGTGAAAAATAAAAAATAAGAGGAGCATCTGAGTTTTGATCACGTATTGTTTTAACTGAATTAATATTAATAACATGTGGAAGCTTTAAGATCACACTTGTTTTTAACCTTACTGTAGAGTTTAGGGCCAAAAGTGCCAATACGCTTTAATTCCAATCCATTAGATCCGTCCAAATATCTTCTATGGAGGAAATGGGCCATAGTGCAAGCCATGTAACTTTAAAAAACAACCATAGTATATGAGACTGAGAGAAGAGCCCGGCTGCTGCTTTTTCAGTGTGCTGGAAATTAAGAGAAAAAAACCTGATGTCAATTAAATAAACATTTTGAAAGCCAGATGGCATGTGTCTGACAGAGAATATCAACATTTATACAAAGAAAAACAGTCTTATTTTTGCCATGCTGAATCATTTCCACATACAAAAACGCTTGTGTAACCGGCAGGTTTGATACACATCACCACTTGTGTGCACAATGCTGCCAATTCCATTAATTGGCGCGTTACTAAAGGTAACACATTCCTCAGGGAAGCTTCGAACTTCCTCTTCTGTGGCTGGTGTCCCTGCTTGTTCACTGGTCGAGGTACCGTACGTTTGCTTGAGATCCAAACCGAAACTAACAGAAAACACTTTTGATCAGGTGTAAATCTTGTCCGGCTGTGTGATATCTGCGCCTGACGTGAGCCAACCTGATAAGCCCTTGGGTCCCCTAATTAGGAGACCCTATGTGTTCTACAGCTCATATGACCTTGATATGAATACCAGACCCTATAGTCCTTGATCTCTAACGAATCTGCAACTCCTTGCCTTTAAAAAAAAACTTATTTTCTGCATAAATATGATCAAAAAGTCAAGAGTCTGAGCAAGATTCCCCAAACATGACTACTCGATTGCTCCCTGAGTTTTCTAATTGTATTGTTCGGTGCTTTCCCATCATCCCCCAGAGTAATACTTCACATCTTTAGAAAGATTAAGACCTAAAGCATCTAAATCTGCAATGATAATCACAATAAACACAAGCATTGACATGTTATTAAGCACATTCAGTGCAAAAACTGTGTTTTTCGGTTCAGAAATTGAAAAATTACCTACTTTGACCTGAATCTTGCTCCCACCATAACATACTTGGTGACATATTTCAGCAATTTACTTTGACTGAAATCTGCTGTTGTTAGGGGTACGTACAGTATGAGTGTTTTAGTGAAACGTTATAATCGCTTAGTCATGTTTTCATGTAAAACCACACATATCTTCTCACAAGGGTTACAGTACTTTAGCAATTTAAATGAATTAGATCGGAACTGTGGATGAGGAGATGGCACCGTTTTAATTTTGAAAAAACACCATACTTATTTCCGGGAGAAAAAAAAAGCCCTTAAAATGGCACCCTCTTTCAGCCAATCAAATGCTAGCATGCTAGGTCGTATTGAAGACGCAGACTCTGTGAGGGCACATCGGAGTGATCTAATACATGCACACCTTCACCTTTGGGCAGAAGAGTATTGCCATCCAAAGATCAAAACGCCTATCTGGCTGCAAACTGCTCACATCCACATTATACATTTATTTCATTACACACTGTACAGATGAAATACACAAAACAAAACAAGAGCAGAAATGCTGGAATGTTGACGAATGTAGAGGTCAATGGAGGGCAAGGAGAGGGAAAGGAGAGAGAGGGAGAGGCACAATTCACACACATGGTTCTAGTTAGTGGACTCCCATTACGGACAATGTGGTCTGGAAGAAACTTTACATTTCACAGTCAAAGGGCATTTTTAAGACACTTCTGCCCGCCACTGAAAGGTCATTTTCAGTCATTTCATATGTGGATAATACACACGGTGCAACTGAAGTACATACATCAGAGACCAACAATGGAAAATTGGAATGGAAACAAATGGAGGTCAATCGTGGTTTGAATTTAAGTGTAACATATAGGCAGGGGAACAGCAACCACCAGCTTGTTGTACAAATAGGTTACACATTTGCGGTTCTCTACTGTATTTATTGGGAGTTTTCAAGTGTTACCTGGCTGGCAGCTATATTGGAAGTCAACTGCCGATTGATATGGACAACTTCTGTCTTTTTGTGACCGGAGACTCTTTTATCACACAAATCCAATAAATGCCAGCTAGCTAGCTAACCATAGTTGTTTACTACACAACTCCAAATACCACATATACGTACCTAAATGTTTTACAGATAAGTAAAATAATTTTACTCATGAACTAAATACTCTCTAACTGCCAGATAACTAGCCGGGTTAGCTGGTTAATCTTTTGGTTGTTTAAGGTTTGACAAAAAAGTGGCAAAACGTCAACTTCATTAGGCATGCAGCGGAAAGTGATTCTTGTATTTGTCAAGGGCTCCATCTTTATGGATAACTCCACATTAGATAGTGGAAGTATTGGGGGAAGGGAGGGATCCAGTGCCTTTGTGTCTGGGTTTCAAGTTCACCGTTTAAAAAAAACAACCTCTCCTTTGCTTTTCCATGCCTGAATCCAGAAGGATCATTAAATGGAAAAAAAGAGAGGCTTAAGCAATTTTACGCTCTTATTCATGGAAAGTGAGAACGCAAGGAGACCGTACGAAGGTATGCACAGCCGATATGGCTTCAAACAACAAAATCACCGTCAGATTTCCAGTACAGCCAGACTGAAGGCATTAATGTGAAATTGTCCAGACACCGGTCTTAAGTTTGTACCCGTCTGTAAATCAGGTGTCACAATTGTTTGCAGCCATTTGGATTTAAAGTGTGTGCCTTTGTGCAAGGCCTACAAGGAAGTTTAGCCTTCATCTAACTCCACCTTTGCATCTATATGTTTGTGTGTCGCTAACAGCCTGTTAAGTTGATGTTGGCACCAGATGAAAAGGCTTGCATGGTCTCAGTACTTCCTGTGGGGAGGGGCTAATTGCCACTTTAATATCAACTATGTGGAGTTGAGGTCATTATAAACTGCAGAAACACACTGAACTTGAGATGCAGATAACGCTGGGAACACACCCTGCATAAATCACATTTGAAAATGCATTGGTTCACATCCATAACAATTTGCTTCCCACAGTTGAGCTTAATTGGCGGACTTTAGAGTTGTCAAAGACTGAAGGATATCACAGAAATCAGTATATAGGTTGACTTCTTTGGATCCTTTATATATATTTAAATGAATCAAAGTGTCAGCATTAGCTTAGCTTGTGAACAAGGGATAAACAGCTCGTATAATTTTTTCCAAAGTTGAAAAATACATCTTGAAAGCTCACTAATAACCACATTGAATCATTTGTTTTATCCATACTCAGACATAAATGTAAAATACAATAATTTGTGGTTGAGGGACTTTCTGTACATCATTTTATTAGAAAACAACAACCGCAGGCGTTCGTTTGTCAAGGAACAGTGATAGCACCTATATTTCCCTCATCATGTTAGCCGGCTAGCTAGCTAGAGACATGGCAGCTGTTTTCCCAAGCTTCCATTCTTTATGCTAAGCTAAGCTAATCACCTCCTGGTTCTCCATACTTAACGATTAGCCTGCAAATTAAAATCTCCAATCTCCCCTCCGATTGTCACGATGGACAAATCTGGTCTGAATCAGCACAGTCTTCTATTGTGTTCCCAGTTTAAAGCTACACGTGATTCAAACGTGGGTGCAAAAGGAACGTTCTACGCCAGCATGCAAAACCTCTTTGCATCCTAGTCTCATAAAAGGAAGTCATAACAATGAACATATAAAAATCATATGTACAATTGTGCCATAATTGTGAGATGTGACACATTTTGCTCTTCACAAAGCGTTTGAATACAAAATAATACAGACTATAAATAGACAATACTTTTTACATAAGGCACATGTATTAGTGGTGTTTGTGTGCGTTTATCTCATAGCTGCTGCTCCCCAAACAGTATTTGGGCGTACACAGTACCGCTGCACGACGCCTTGGCTTCCGGAATCGGCTTCACCAGATCCAGCTCTGCGTAGGTCAGATTCTCCTCCACTATCTTCGGCTGGAGATGGAGGAGGAAGAAGGGAGGTGGAAAGGGAGGGAAGTGGTATCAGTGGTTAGAAAAATGAGCACGGCGGTTAAGTGAGATGTTTTAACTCCATCATTAATCTTAAACATAAAAGATTTGTCAGAATATGAATACAGACAATAACTCTTTTAAACCGAGTTATATTCAGTGGTGTATAGTAACGAAGTAGAAATACTTCGTTACTGTACTTAAGTAGTTTTTGGGGATATCTGTACTCTACTTTACTATTTATATTTCTGTTTACTTTTACTTTTACTTCACTACATTTTGCAAAGAAAAATGATACTTTTAAAAAGAAGAAAAAAAACATCGGGGACTGTGGTGGAACACAGACTCCACCAAGCAGGTTTTGCGAATCACAATGTTTTGCATTTTCCCTCTACATCCTCTAGTCCAGCGCTCCCAAACCTTTATGCGCCACAGACCGGTTACGTGAAGACAATATTTTCACAGACCGGGTCCGACCTCGGAAAGACGGGAGACAACGACACCTGACGTGTGTTCGTTATGTCCAGTCTACTCCTAACTAAACCTTTAGTCCAGTCTACTGCTTAACTTATAACGCACTGCACAAAGACAGGATGTTGAAATGGAAGCAGGTTTTCATGCTTTTTTGGCGATCTCAGGATACTTTGCCTTGGTTTCCAGATCACCGACAGAGTTGTAACAGACTTACGTTTCATTTTTAGAGTAACGTAACATCTTGACATGTGTCAAGAGATTCCGTCTGAGGTTACCACAGACGGATGTATGCGGTCATTTTTCACAATAAAACATCTTTCCGGCCTTGATTTTTTTTTTATTTAATTGAAATGTTTCATTCATTCTTTCTGTGGCCCGGTACCAAGAGACCCACAGACCGGTACCAAGAGACCCACGGCGGGTGGAATGAGCATACTTATAAGTTATAACCACACTGTTACAAGTCCTTCATAGTGTCATATTGCTTTTTGGAGAATTATGATGATAAGTTCATAGTAGATGCAAAAGTATACTTAGGTACAATATATTATGTTGAACATAATATATATGGATGGATCCCAGCCAACCCAGTTATTGTATCAACACAACTCCTGGTCCTTGGTCATGGTGGCCACAGCACTTAAAAGAATAAACTTCATAATTCTCAAAATTCTGACCCTTTGCTTTTTTATTAAAAGCATGTACTTGTACTTTTACTTTCAATACTTAAGTACATTTTATATCAGAAAAATACTTTTGATACTTAAGTACAGAAAATATCAGATACTTTAAGACTTTTACTCAAGTAGTATTTTAATAGGTGACTTTTACTTTTACTGGAGTAATTTTCCAGGAAGGTATCTTTACTTTTACTCAAGTACGGCTTTTGGGTACTTTATACACCACTGGTTATATTTAATGCTCAACAGCAATGAGCAGGCAAATAATGGTAGACTCCAAAGATGTTGATGTTTTTCCTCTTGTCTCTCCTTGGTTTCTGCTTTACAGCGTTGGTTTGGTACATGAGGGCAGGTTGTGTGCAGACGTACCCTTGCGTGATTCTTGGGTTAAGGTTGCCAAAATTCAATTACCTCAAGCCGACATTCTGTGCCATTAAAATGCCAAGTTGCCACAGAGACACTTCATTCCAGTGACAATTTGAACCAAATTAAACGTGGGTTATGTGGCACAGTTTATTACATTTTCTGGTACATTTGATTACATGCATTCCTGTCACATGTTGGTTGCACTTCATTATAGGTGGCACGGAAACAATGGTAGCCTGTCACTATGAATGCCTTGTTTGGTATGCTAGGTTTTAGCCAAAAGCTACCAATGCATGTGTGCTGTTACAAAACTTTGATCCAAAGTGATATATATGCAAAACAGACAGGCAACAATAAATATTGAGAATGAAGTAGACAATGTATAAAAAGGCCATGCATGGAACTCACCAACACTACTTTCCTTGGTTGAGGTTTTAAAAGTTTGGGTTTCCGTGTTTTGTCTCCAATGGGAGCTGCAGGGACAAAACAATAGTCAATGGTTTTGCAGATATCTGTTTAGAAAATAGAACATGTATATATTTATGTTCACATAGTGTTGACATCGGAGAAGTTTCAAGACTCAGTCAAAGGGATTGGTCTTCTGTGTAGAGCTCTGAATGATGCACAATAATCAGTCAACACTTTGGCTTTGCACTGTGATATTATGTCAAAGTTGTGTACTGGTTGTTCGGAAAAGTGTAAAAAACTAAAACAACTAATATTGTTTAAAAAAGTAACATCAGGTGCACAAAACAAGGTCAGCCCTAAAACGCTTCAAACTTTATGGATTTGAGCACTCTACCACATCATGATGGACATTAAGATGGTACTTAACTCAAAATAAAAAAAATGTTCCTTACATTCCACATGCTAGCCCAAAACTCAAGAGTTTTTATGTGGAGGGGGCGGAGGTTGACCTCAAATGGCAACACATCTTCATGTTTGGAAAGCAAAGCGGAACAAAAGGAACCAAGAGTAAACCTCAGAGGGGGTTGATGCTCATGCTCAGCTATTTCTGCTGGTGTTCCTCACTGACAACAATGATTTACAAGGATTATTTACTCCTGCAAAAATAATCTGATTTAGAAGGATGTACAATAAGTGAGCTACTTTGAGCTACCCATGACACAACTGTAGCGTGAAGACTCCTTTTTACCTTTTGCTGGGATCTCTGGTGGTATCTCATCTCGGTAGTCTCTGCTCCTTTTCTTCCTGTACCTCCTCTCCTTCTTCGGCAGAGCGGGAGACCCATTGACCAAACTGGTGACTGTCTCTCCTGAGCTGGATTGAGACCAAAGAATCAGAGGTTCAGTGCAGTTAAAAAGTTTTGGTTCGCTTTTATGGCTATGTGTGACCCATACAATCTTACCTGTTCTGAGGGCTTTTGACCAAAAGGTAATTATCTGCAGAGATATAATACATTTAGACACATAATAACAGGTATAGCGACAAAGCTTGATGTACTTAAGCAAACTTATAAATGCAAAATGTAGTTTGTTTTGGGTTCTAACTTCAGGAAGAAACAAGAGGAGTTGTAGAGAAAAAAGATGGAGGAAATAATAGAAACAGGATGAAGGTCAAAGGTCAGTAGAGAGTTATATTGATGTTGCTGCTTACCTTTTAACCTCAGCTTCCTCTGTATGTACTGGCAGGTTACCGTCACCGTGAACAAGCACATACACAGCAAGCCCACTGAGCAGATCAGCACTGCACACAGATACACATCTGAAAAACAAAAATATGTACACACACACACACACACACACACACACACACACACACACACACACACACACACACACACACACACACACACACACACACACACACACATCAGCTTCATGCCAATGCTCCACAATACACACAAATATGGAGAGAAAAAAAGAAGTACCGTACATGTTTTGCTGAGCTATTTAAGGCACTGTGCTATATCCTTTGGTTTGGGCTATTTTTTGCCTGCCAAGGACAAAGCGAGTCCACCACAAACACACACGCGCACACACACACACACACACACACACACACACACACACACACACACACACACACACACACCTACATGCACACACACACATGTTAAAAATATGACGTCTTACCTTCAAACAAACTCCACAAGCTTTCTTTGGCCTTGGTGGCCGGTAGGACATGCACTACATGGAGAAAGAAAGAGTGAGAGAGAGAAGAGAGAGAGAGAGAGAGAGAGAGAGAGAGAGAGAGAGAGAGGAGAAAAGCATGTTAAATCCACTGTCATCACTGGGGGCTCCCTGCCGCCTGATTACACGCTGGCTAGAGTTGAAATAAAGCTAATTGTAGGAAGACAACGGGCCAAGGATGGACTCCTCCCTGCTCGATCGTGTCTCTGAATCACTGTCCAGAGGCTTTAGCCTTAACCTATGCTGGATGAATTGATGAAAACAGTTGTTTGGAGTGATCATTGTAAACTTTCACCTCACATTCTCTATTTTTTCCTTTTTGTGACCTCAACAACATTTACATAAAAATATTGACAGGAACATTCTGACCCCGGTGCGTTTTATAGAGGCATAAATCCCAATTTAGAAAACTGACTTTCCCTGTTTCCCAGACCTGCCATGCCTAACTAGGATTGCTAAACATTGACTGGATAATCTGCGTTTGAGGGAGGGATCAGTTAACAGTCAGTTACGCCAACAACTTTAAAGGACGCACCATACCGGGAATGAAGATAGGCTCATTAAAATGGATTTCACTTAAATATTGTTTTTAGCGTCACAATATCACTTTTGGGAGTGGCTTACTGGACATTTCCGAGTAGATGACCAATGCACCCCAAAAAAAAATATATATATGAGCATCGGTGGAGAATCAAAGGCATGCGATTGCTGCCTTGTCAGGAGAATCCCAGCTATGTGCAAAAAGGCGGAGCAAATATGTTTCCGAAACTCAACCTGAAATCTCGCTCCCGCACACTCACTCGTTTCTCCGGCCCATGTGACCACAGCACAGTGAAGTGACACGCACCGGGCCATCTAGGTGAATGGAAGGAGGAGAGGGTATTTTCTGCTAGTTATAGAAAATAGAAATATAAAGAAGTAGATCGCACACTAAAAGAAAAAAACCTAATCGGACATTTTGGACTGAAGCTGTGTGGAACATCCAAACTATGAATTAAAAACCGTCAAATATCACATGATGCTGTTTACTTAAAACTGCCTGCAGTTCAGTTTCTTCAAAAAGGCTGCACCGTGCTAATACCTTCCCGGTCAAACTACTAATTTTCCTATACGATAGGATTTTAACTACATTTCTCAACTAGCAATAACAGGGAACTCTGATACCAAACTGCTGGCAGCACACCGCTTCTTTCACCAGTTCACAGAGCGCTCTATCAAGCAAAAATAAAATGCACTGAAAGGTACATTTCTAATATGATCCTTCTTTGACATCTTGGTTTTAATACTTCCTTTAATCCTTTTCTCTAGACCTTTGGTTGAAAGGATTTTATGGACCAAAAAGTCCTCTAGGGAAGATACCTTTCGGTCCCCATCTGTGAAACCACTAACCCTACACTGCCCGTGTGACCTACATTCTGCCGTTTGAAAGCACCGGCCTCAATCACGTTTAAAAGGCAAGAAAGAACTAGTTCTGGATCAGTACGTCTTTTGCTGAATATGTACTTTATAACATATGAGAGGGTTTGTCGTTTAAAGGGTGTAGGTCTGTGCTAAATCAAAGCCTGTGCTTACAGGAGAATGTGAGGGGGAAACACATAATATCAGATTCACTCGCCAAGCCGTCTTCATACTTGGGCTTTTCAGACTTTCAAAGATTGCCACCAATCACAAGGATAAATCAGACTAAGAAGATGAAATGTCGGAATAATCCCAAAGACGCAATTCGTAATTCAAGTCAGCACTGGAGGAAGAAATGTCGAAACACATTGTGTTACCGCTTTGCCTTTTTCTCCCCTTTTCAGAAAAATATTTTAAAGTAAAATGAAGTTCGAAAGAGGTGGCCGGTACTTGGGTTTGGCTCCAATGTTCCATTAAACTTTCTAATGTTACAGCTTGACAGTGACCTAAAATGTTTCTGGAAAGATGAGAGACGAGATATGGGCAACACAGTCCCATAATATTGATTCATATTTGATCAGCACTGCCTAGTTTCACGATTTGATCGTGCATGAGCTTCACGAGCAGTGATTGACAGCTGTGTTGGATACTCCCCGGCTCACGTTTGTGCCACTGCCAGTGACAGTTTGAGCAAACATGACAAATAGTTATATTTATTAAAGCTACCAACACTTAACCCCTAATTGCTCCCCGGGCGCCTCACAGGGCAGCTCACTGCTCCTTAACCAAGGATGGGTCAAATGCAGAGAAGAATTTCCCCAAGGGGATTAATAAATCATAAATTCTCTTTTTTTCTCTTTTCTCTCAACTGTAGCTCAAACTGCAAAAGCTATTTACCTCTAAAGCTATTTCATCTTGCTGCGCAGTTTCTGAGTGAAATCGTACATTAAACAGACTTTCTCCCACTTGTTTGAAATGGCAGCTGATGTAATTCAAAGGCCTGCCCTTCTTTCACAGTAGATTAATCACAGCGTAAATCTTGATAACATCTCTGACGTTTATGTGGTGTTTTTTCGCCTCGCGATGTGTGCAGCTCTGTCAGTGCGGCAGCTGTGCATGTTGAATTAATCAGAAAAGGGAGAAATCTGGTGTACTGTATGCCATTTAACTGGCCTTCATCCCCATCTAGAAAATGGCTTCTTTTTTAAAGCAACTTTTGAATGTTTGAAGACTACAGTGGAAGTATTCAAATAGACTACTTTTTGTTCATCCAAGCAACAGAGTTGCATTCATTTGCTGACTGTTTCAGATTGGTGGCTCTTTTTTTGTCCCCCAACAAACTCAATACTGTAAACATACACAGACCAGAGTGAATAAACCTCTGTGTCTTCACCATGTACTGAGTCACTCACTGCTCTGATTCACTGTATTACAAATGACTAGAGATGAATGTAAGTACACAGCGACCTTGTTTCTTAACAAAGCTTTGCATAATTCACCCTTTAACTTCCTGCTGTCTCTTTGCCTCTTTTCTTCTTAGAATTAGCATCTTCCAGTACATTATCCTCACTGTGACCCTACTATAGCAATACACACAGGCCTATTTAGTTGGCTTATAAAAAAATACTCTCTACAGCGATGTTTGTGACCCAAGAACTGTGATATTTCTAATTTTGTCTTGTAAAGCTGCCAATACAAAACCCAGAATGCTATGTTCTTGCTATGCTTAATTAAACCCATGCCGTGTGCCGTGCACCTCTTGGAAGCACCCTTGTTAACTGGCAGCCACCCACATGTTCAGTTTGTTTATGCCAAAAGGAGGCCACACTGTCTGCCTTCAGTTTTTTTTTTTTTTACCAAAACCCTCTGACCTCTCTGGATGTGTTTATTATATCAGTAGTAAGTAGAGTAATGGGATTTTTGCGTGATTGTGGAAACACCTGGTCACCTAATGTTATCCAACCGGCAGGAATTCCAACACTTTGACGTTGCAAAGGCACACATTTGTGCACATAAAGGCTCAGGCATCTGCTGTTTCTAATGTGAAGTGGGGACCAGGAACAATAGTCCCAGAGGGTCTTTAACTCCTCACCTATGTAGCTGATGTTTATCATAGCTGTCAACTGTTGGTGTGGATACTAGGAAGGAATACCACCGCCTGCTGGGCCGCTGGGAAAAATAGTGCAGTTTTCCTGTGTTGATGGAGCTATGGCCCGTCCATGATTACTCAATCTAGATACTGGGCATTGTTTTGTGTTATGAATTCTTAATTCATATGGGGGGAAATCTAATAGTTTACCTTGGAGTTTAGTTTTCCCAATTTAAAATGGGCTTAAAATGTATATTTCTTTGTAAATATCTAAAAACAAATTAATATAATATTCAAGTTGCTAAAGGGTGAAAAGCTGTTTGGAAGTACTCTCAACAGCTTGCTAAATAAGAGAGATATTTTGGTCTTCATTTCAACCAAATTGTGTAATTAAAAAACTATTATGTGGCTTTATTTTTTCTACATGTCTTGCCATTTGTGTCGTAATTGCAGTATTCATTCCGAAATGTCGCAGTAGGCTTCTTTATTAATATCTCTGAAACCACAATGGACTGCACTTCCTTGGATTAAAATAGCTCTCCACATCCTTGACCACGAGAGGTTAAGAGGTAAGACAGCTGCCCACTCGACCGTCACTGCAGACAAACATTAGAACTTTACCTTCCTCAGCACAACTACCTATTGTTGCAATTCTGCTGAGTCTCTCTGGGACTCTGTCTGTTCTACATTTGAGAGGGAGACTCCCTGTCCAGCCCAATGTCAACAGCTCTCGGTAGGGACTACGTGTCTGCCCCAGGCCAGACTTGGCTGTGGACACCCCGAAAGTCACAGCCTGTAGGAGCGCTTCCATGGAAAATGTGGTGGAGTAACGGCTAGTGTTGTTCAACACGGACAGTAGGCACTAATATGACCCGTCTTAAGATTGTTGCAAGAATGAAACTTTGTCATGGACTCATAAACCACAAAAAAAAACAATCAACCAATTTTGCATGAATGCCTCTCCAACTGCTTTCTGCTGATTTTTGACGTGGCACAGCACTCACCAAACCTACAACCAAGCCATGATGGTTTCTGCATTTGCTGCTCTAAATGCTTGGTGTCGGTTATCTCTGGGATAAATGTGACACATTTCCAGTCTGTTATAAATAGTTAAAAGGAAATCTGGATTAGCATTAGCATCACCACTCACCCAACCTTCAATTATCCAAGCAAACACAGAAGAGGACATCCCACTTCAGTTGACTGACAAATGTAGACACCTGCCCTCACTTCCTCACTTTGTACAGAGGTGAAGCCACAGTGTCCCGGATATGGGAGCTGTGAATTGTGATTGTCTAATCAATAGTAGGTGTGTAACAAATGCAAAGCTCTGTTGAACTTTGCGTTTGTCTTTTTTGTTAGCCTTTCCAAAACCCACAAACATAAGAGAACACAAACAAACTCAATCATATATATGCATATTTAGACACATTTCACAAGCTTCTCATTTTAAATGAGACAGCAGGAAACACTAGAATTTCAATTTGGGGTAATGTTCTCACAGCTGATCTACTAGTGACAGTCATCATTTCAGCCTCCCAATTGATGCTTGCTGGCTATAAATAAGAAACCAGCTCTTGTGTAGCCTACCTCTACCTCTCTCTTAAATTGAGGACCCTTTGTTGAAAAAAATCAGAGAAATATTGTGTGTGGTAAATCTGCCCTTATTATCATTGCTAATGTCACATTACGTACAGAGGAAAATTCTCATAGCTTTTAAACGCGTGTCTGGTTACATGAAAGTGACGGGTATTCTGGGCAGTATCTGGTACCAGTGGATTTGTCATCCATTCCGTTGTGTGAACGTCCCCAGTGCCAGCGGTGGCATTGAAACCTCACATTCTCTTTGCTCACTCTCCAAGATCATCTACTCAGTTGAAGCCGCAACTCATTGAGATGGAGGATCCTTTTATCTTCTGACTTGCTCCTAACCAATGACATTTCCCCTCCCAAATCAAAAACAGGGCAGCACTTTTGCTCCTCGAATGAATCCACTTCACTGCCTCATCAGCCAGATGGATCACATCATCCAATTGTGGTAAGAGAAAGTGCTACTGGAGATGCAGAACTGCTCCCCTAAGACGAATACTTTTTCTGCTATCTTCTGTGTATTGTCATCACAATCTAGGCTTACCTATAAACATCGCCCAATTTGCTTTAAACTGATATTTTGAGAGAGTTGGCACAACGAGTTGTTACGCCCCTTCCCTCTCCTCCAGATTCAGTCATATTTTGGTCATTTTTAGGTCTAAATGACCAATATGAAAATTAAAAGGCCATCCAAGCTTTTTCAGAAACTGCTCAATAGCTTTCTGTTGAAATCTCTGAAGACGAACCTGGCATCTGTGTTAAACTTCTTGCGGCTTCACTATTATCAAAACAGCATTTCTCATTGCTTCTGTTGTGGTTTCAGAAATAGCTGTTAAGTCACCGCCCTGCACCATCAAAAGCAGTGATGTCATTCTGTGAGAAACTGGGCTTCAGCTACTGGTTTCGTCTCCCAAGAGTGAATTGGAGCAGCCCAATTCCACTTGTTCAAAACAATAAAATGTTTTTGCTATTGATAGTTTTCAGATAAAAGACAGTAATATGAATGTACTTCAATCCCATCTATGCTACTCAAGAGTCCTAAGCAGTGGACACTTATACTTGTTTGAACTCACCCTGTCTAAAATTCTAATGTCTAACTTCTACATCGAGAAACCCTACGTTAGATTTCGACTTCATGTTGGGAAACAGCATCCTAATTAAGAGGTGATTCGGTAAGGCAGGGATTCCCACTCGAATAGGTCTTCATTATGTGCATACAAATAATGTAGTATTTACTATTTTTGTGTTTCCTCAAGTAAGTGACACATCATACAACTTGTGTTTCATTTAGCGTTGTATTGAAAGAGAGTTTTGGTCAAACTGGTGAGAGGCAGTGGCTGGTTTGCCTGAATCAGAGCACTCTGTCCTGTTCTTCCATTAGTCTTTACCACTCTGCCCTGGCATTTGGGAAAATGGGTTTCTTTAACATATTTATATCAATTATAACTAATAATAATCATAATAAAACAACTATACAAGGATATAACTGACATGAAGCTGAACATCCCCTTTGCTCTCACTGAGGGAGCAAAATACAAACTAATACCTTTCATTCCCCGTTTCAAACAAAGGCGTTGGGTAGAGCATCCGTTGAGGAAACTCTCTAAGCACTACTTTTCCCATTTACAAATGTGTACACTCTTGCAACTCGACAAATGCTTAGTAAATCTTCCAGTGATAAGAAAAGGCCAGGAAAAACTAAAATGGTAAGCTCCGCCCTCACCTCTGAGCTGAGTAGCGGCGGTGCAGTTGGATGAGGCCTTCCAGCGGTCCTGGTGCTTCCTGAACTCCTGTACCCGGCACGCATAGAGCCCCCGGTCCCCCTCAGACACATTCAGGACCACCAGGTCAAATATCTTCCCCTGCTTCACCACCGTCAGCTTCAGTTTGGGCCACGGGAAACTCTTGGTGTAGTTGCCATAGAAGCGGGCTTTCCTCATGTTGACCCGGGCGATGAGGAATTCGTCCTCCGGCCGGTCCGTGCCCTCTGGCAGGAAGGTCCATTTCACCACTGGCAAAGCAGCATTGCGCCGCCGCTGGGACACAACGCAAGTGAGTGTGACATTTTGACCCTCCTGGGCCACCGTGAAAGGGGAAGGGGTGATGGTGACGTTGATGGCCAAAGACAAATCTGGAGAAGATTTATTAAGTCATTTTAGAACCATTTGAAGCACGTAGTATCAATATGTCTGGATTTGTTTGGATGAGTGGTGATCTCTTGATATCTCCCATACTTCATACCCCTTATGAACTGAAAAAGATGTCAGAGAAGTGGATGCAGGTTAAGTCTTAACCAAACACACGTGAGGCCACGCTCCTCTCTTGTTATGACTGCCTGTTGGTTAAAGCAACCCTTTGATTTTGACTTTAAACACATTCAGCTATTTTCTGTCTCTCAACTGTTTTGTCTATGCAAACAGAGAGTTGGCTACACCAGAAACAAACACACCATGTCAAACCAAGTGCTAGAACTCAAACTGAATACTTGTTATTTCGTTGTTCGAGTTTAAACCCCATTGACTTAACTGAGAATTTAAATCCCCATCCATCCATCCATCCATTTTCGGCCGCTTATCCGGGGTCGGGTCGTGGTGGCAGCAGGTTCAGCAGACCGACCCAGGCTTCCCTCTCACCCGCAACACTTTCCAGCTCATCCTGGGGGATCCCGAGGCGTTCCAAGGCCAGCCGGGAGATATAATCCCTCCAGCGTGTCCTCGGTCTTCCCCGGGGTCTCCTACCAGTTGGACGTGCCTGGAAAACCTCTAATGGGAGGCGTCCAGGAGGCATCCTGACTAGATGCCCGAACCACCTCAGCTGACTCCTTTCGACACGAAGGAGCAGCGACTCGACTCCAAGCTCCCTCCTGATGTCCGAGCTCCTTACCCTATCTCTAAGGCTGATCTCACGCTCCACCTTACCCTCACTCGTGAACAAGACCCCGAGGTACTTGAACTCCTTCGCTTGGGGTAGGCAGTTTGTCCCCACCTGGAGGGAGCAGTCCACCGGTTTCCGGCAGAGCACCATGGCCTCAGATTTGGAAGTGCTAACTCTCATCCCTGCCACTTCATACTCGGCTGCAAAACGCCCCAGTGAATGCTGGAGGTCACGGTCCAAGGAGGCAAACAGGACCACATCATCTGCGAACAGCAGAGATGCGATCCCGAGACTCCCGAACCGGATCTTCTCCGCCCCCTGGCTGCGCCTAGATATCCTGTCCGTGAAAGTCATGAACAGGACCGGTGATAAAGGGCAGCCCTGGCGGAGACCAACACCCACCAGGAACGTGTCTGACTTACTACCGAGGATACGAACACAGCTCCTACTGCAGGCGTACAGAGACCGGATGGCCCGTGCCAACGGGTCCGGCACCCCATACTCCCACAGCACCCCCGACAAAACCCCCCGAGGGACCCAGTCGAAAGCCTTCTCCAAGTCTACAAAGCACATGTAGACTGGTTGGGCGAATTCCCAGGACCCCTCCAGTAGTCTTGCGAGGGTAAAGAGCTGGTCCACTGTTCCACGGCCGGGACGGAATCCACACTGTTCGTCTTGAATCTGAGGTTCAACAAGCGGTCGGAGCCTCCTTTCCAGCACCCTGGCATAAGCTTTTCCCGGGAGGCTGAGCAGTGTGATACCACGATAGTTAAATCCCCAAATAGTATAATCAATATGTCCAGATTTAGTAATAAAATAACAGTTTCGTAACTGTCTTCATTTGAGACATTTAGTTACAACATTCATTTAGCTCATTATTTTAAGCTCCAAGAACAAATGGCAAGTTTGGGAGCCAATGGTCCCTACGCCCCTCTTGCTCAGGCCGCGCCCATCTTCAAAAATCAAACCTTCATGTTGATCTCAACTGCACACCTATAAAGTTTTGCGACTGCTTTATGAACGGTTGCAGCGCTATGTCCACAGACAGACATACAGTATAAACATATGAGCATATAAACCCCCTGGCAAAGTACTCAAAACCTTCTATGTGGTAACTCTCAACACAGGGGTCTCACACACAGTCACACAAGGTGAAAACAATACCAGCATTGCGGTCATTTCTGGTAAATATTTATAATATTGAATGTTAAAAATGTTCATCGCTGTGGTGGAAATATTATAATATATGCCTGAGGTCAACAGGTCAATGATTCTTGAAACAGCCGTTGACCAATTCCTCGAGGTCAACTTCCTGCTCAGCAGATGGCGATTGGTCAGTTGTCAGGAAACTGTTCAAACGTAATTCTCAGTTCTCTGTTCGGTCTCAAGAATGACCTGTTCATTGTGACTGTCGGGAAGTCCTAAAAGTTTAAAGGATAAGCCAAAGGTTGAGCACCCTGTCATGGGATTCAGTTTGGGAGTCACCATGTATTCATGCAGTTCAGATCAGTTTCTAGACGGTGTAACATCTCTGTCAAATGTGAGGGCAAAAATAAAATAAAATAAAGATCTGAAATGTTCCCGATAATTAAAAAAACATACATCGCATTAAATAAGGTATACTTTAAACGTCTCTAATGCCTGACTTGTAAAAGCAGTATGAAAGACTAACAATCAGTCCAACATTTGTCATATCGTAAATCCATACAGTCCACATCTCTAATGAGGTCGTTGTTGCTCAACAGTCTGCTTCTCGTCACGCTGACAGATGTGGTTTTTTTGTGCAAGTGACGACATAAGTCCGATGAATATTGAGGAGCAAACTTTACCGCTGCATCTGGTGCATCACCTTAAATCACTATATGTTTTTCCCAACCATGCGCAATTTGTAATGATGATAATAATAATAACCTGTGTCCACAACCCACAAACAATTTACTGTCTCACAGCTCAGATGCTTTCAGGTCAAAACACAATTGAAAAATCAGTTTAGTCTTTTCTTTAGTTTTGAGTGACAGAACCAAACAAGGAAAGCACAGCTGAGGGGCTGAAACGTGTCGTCTTGTTGAATTTTAACTCTCAAACTGTTTAATATAAATCATCTGTTTTGAAAGAAGATCACTGAAATCCCAAAATCTTTCTGTAACTTTAAAAAGCCCCAATTTTCCCTTTTGGAACTTCCTCTCTCATCTCTTGCAATCACACTCTTTATTTTTTTTAATAAGCGTGTTATTTTCTTGCCAACAGTACCCTGCAATCTCTCTCTTGTAGACTATGTTTACTTTAGCACAAAAGAAGCTTCAGACGTTCCTCTCTAACAGTTGGTGCTCACCATCTCCTCACCCATCACCCCAACGTCCTCTCTGATTCTCACATGTTTTCTGCAAAAGCTTCTCCGGGAAGAAAAGGTGGAAAACCTTTTGTCTGCAACACATCCACTTTGGTATGTAGCAAAATAAGCTTTTCCTACCTCCAAGCAGTACTCGAGTCAGGAGAGCGAAGACCACAGAGGAGATCTTCATTTTCCACGACTGCAGCCTCCATAAACTCCCAGTTAAATGCCTCTGGAGAAAAGAAGCGCCAGGTTTCCTCCTCCTCCTCCTCCTCCTCCTCCTCCTCTTCTTCTCTTTTTTTTCCAAGCTGGGGAGTGTAACATGAAACATTGGACGCTCTGTTTCTACTCAGAACCTCCCACCCGCCCCCTCCTCATGTCACACACACAGGGAAAGCCCATTTGGCAGGCTCACATGCACACAGACACACACACACACACACACACACACACAACCATATGCATGTGCACAGACAGGTGAGCATGTGCGAGGACACACACTCACACGCACACACGCACACACCTCTGCATCCGTTGAGTAAGTGGGAAATGTAATTTCCTGTGCAGGATGGGGGTGGGGGGCGGTGTGTTGTTGAGATTGACGCTGAGTAAATCACACTTCCAGCTGTGGAGGACAGCGGGTGCAGACCAACGTCAGGGCTTTTATTTTGGAACACACACACGCACACACACACACATGCTGACACAGGAGGAGGTGGTGGGTTGCAGTCTGATTGTGGGTGGGCAACTTTGTGGCCAGTGAACTGATGGTGAAGAACAAGAGTCAATTTGTTAAATTGTCGTGCCTGTACGTGTGTGTGTGTGTGTGTGTGTGTGTGTGTGTGTGTGTGTGTGTGTGTGTATTTGTGCACATCTATCTCACCTCATCTCTTGTCTCGTACAACAGGATCCCACAGTGAATCTTTGTACAGCAGGGTTTTGAGAAACTTTGCTGGCTTTCATCAAACCTCAGATAGCATGTGCTGTGAGGATCTGGGACACTTTTGATTTACGGATAACAAAGGAGACGGCCCGCGGGGGCCTCATAAGTGCTTCCAGTCTGGCGACGTTTGACAAACATGGCTGTTCCCTCGACAAAGAAGTCCTCACTTTACCAAAGCTCTGTATTGGCCATTCAGCGCAAAATATGGTGTGGGATTCACAAAATTGGGACTCTAAACACAGCGCAGGACTCCTTGCTCACGCATTTGTTCTGTTTGTTATCAGCTCGGCTGGCAGATCTGACTTGATGTTGTACATGTGAAAATGAAACGGTCCAGCGCAATACATCCTGTTTTGGAGTCCATGGCACCATCTGGAAAGTGAGTAAAAGGGAATAGTACATTAGTATTAAAACTATCTTAACCCTAGAACACGAACGTTAGAAATAGTAACACTATCACTAACGTTGGATATATTTCACGCGATAAAATGTACTTCTCATCAAAATATATTAAATTACAACAATACAAGGCAAACTGAAGTATTTTTTTATTTTACCCTATAGAACTTCTCATAAAATGAAAAAAACAGGTATCATGGGGGGGACCTGAATAAAGGCTCAACCTCTTGAAAAATAATCTAATTGAAAAATTAGGGAATCGTCAATAAATAAAACCCTTCCATGTTAAAACCCATCCGAAAAGTTTTTCACCCTCTATCACTAACGCCGGCTGAAAATCACCCGAACACGTGCCTGTTGAAAAAAACAGGGATTGGAGCAGAGAGACATGCTCACCTTCAATAACGTCTGTGAGCAGCATGAAGCTAAACAAGGACCCACACAACTCAGACAAAGGCAACACAATGAAAACAAGGTAACAACAATCGCTCGGGTGAAAATCACCCAACGTTAGTGTTCTAGAGTTAAAGCTGCTTTAACATTTTCTGGTGGAAGAGAAGTTCCACGACAAGCTAACATCACGTGTGAGCAAGTAGCTTACGTGCTTTCACATGAAGCACACAGAGAACAACATCAGCATTCATCTAGAGCGGTTTTTTTTCTGGTGACCTGACAATAATACGTTTGATATTTACTCTCCTTTTAGCTCTCTTTTGGTCTCCACATGGACTCCAAAAAATCTGGCTACTTTGTTCGAGGTTTGAATTTCTTCACAAGATAAAAAAACTGTGTGAGAGTTTCCATCCATCCATTCATTATCAGCCGCTTATCCGGGGTCGGGTCGCGGTGGCAGCAGGTTCAGCAGGCCGACCCAGGCTTCCCTCTCACCCGCAACACTTTCCAGCTCATTCTGGGGGATCCCGAGGCGTTCCAAGGCCAGCCGGGAGATATAATCCCTCCAGCGTGTCGTGGGTCTTCTCCGGGGGCTCCTACCAGTTGGACGTGCCTGGAAAACCTCTAATGGGAGGCGTCCAGGAGGCATCCTGACTAGATGCCCGAACCACCTCAGCTGACTCCTTTCGACACGAAGGAGCAGCGACTCGACTCCAAGCTCCCTCCTGATGTCCGAGCTCCTTACCCTATCTCTAAGGCTGAGCCCGGCCACCCTACGGAGGAAGCTCATTTCGGCCGCTTGTATCCGAGACCTCGTTCTTTCGGTCACGACCCAGAGTTCGTGACCATAGGTGAGGGTTGGAACGTAGACCGACCAGTAAATGGAGAGCTTCGCCTTCCGGCTCAGCTCCCTCTTCACCAAGACGGACCGGTACAGCGCCTGTTTTACTGCTGCAGCCGCACCGATCCGCCTGTCGATCTCCCGCTCCACCTTACCCTCACTCGTGAACAAGACCCCCGAGATACTTGAACTCCTTTGTGGGTTTTAAAACCAAAACAATGAGCGGAAAGACGCACAAAGGGGGCAATCTAATCCAGTACCCTCCTTTAGATTTGCTTTGGTCTTTGTTGCTTACATTGTCCGTCTTCTGTTCCATATCCAAACTATTTCCAGAAAATAAACACATTTTCACTCCCAACGCTTGGTTGGTGGCCCTATATATGCTTCAACTACAACACGCTAGGTACCTCGGTAGGCGTGTCAGTTCCGGCACGTTACAAGCACGGTGTCTTTTCAAAATATGTGTCAGTCTTGACAGGAAGTTAGGCCCAGGCGACAAAACTGCAGAGTGACTAACAACTGATGTGTGTTTGTGTGTTTTATTCAGTCAATCATTACAATACAATACAATATTCTATATAATATACAAAACAGAAAGACTGAAAAGGTATAGGTATAAGCAAAAAATGCTTATATATTCCTATCCTAAATGATTATTATCAATTAAATCAGATAATTAATTGGAAATAAAGAAAATATTTAATAAATATATATATATATATATATATATATATATATATATATATATATATATATATATATATATATATATATATACACACCTTCCATATACATACATTTCATTCACACTTTTAGCGTTGTTCCATAACTGAACTCCTACAATAGAAATACATCTTCTTTTAATCACCTTTTTAGCTTTTTGTACAATAAACTTACAAACATCTCTCAAATCATATTTACACATGTATTGAAAACAACCTTTGTACACAGTCTGGCAGTGACTTTGCTTTAGCGCTGTACATTGTCTGCATTATTTTATAATATACCAGATCATAACATTTCATAACATGTGACAGGCGAGTGACACGTGAGTCGCTTGACTAGCGACTCACGTGTCACACCACCGTGACCGCCAACGAATCAGGTGACGAATGACTGATGCGACAAAATGGCAACATTTACTTTTAGTTTGACACGGGGTCCGAACAGCGGACGAAGGTCCTGTGTTGTTTGAGCCATCCGGCTCACTTCCCATCCACACACACACTCTGTGTGGACTATCACACTTACGCCAGTTGCGCTGACCGTCCAATAGTAACGCTGTTACTGCGTCGGTAACAGACGCCCGAGGGCCTCTGACCGACCACCCGTCTGTATTTCAAAGAGTCAGGAGTGATAATAACTTCCTGCTGTGGCTGGAAACAAGCTCAATGTGAGCAGTTAGACTAAACCATGACAGTAAAGTTGGATTGCTGTAAAACCAGAAACATGAGCCCAAAAGAAACAGCAGAATTGGGTGATAATATCAGTTTATCAAGCAGGCAGTTAACAGGATGCCTACAGCTGCAGTACTGTTATCGGTGGGAATTGAACAGTGCAGTACAGTGATGAGCAAATGGGGAAGAAATAACTACATCTGTTAGTTATTAGGCTTGTTGGCAATATAGGGTTACCAGGATATTAGTGAAGAGGTTTTTTTTATTGGTTCTTCTTAATCCATCTGTGGGCTGCAGGAGGCAGTCTCATCAACTTGGCAGTAAACAGTGCCAAAACAAACAAGTCATGGATAGCCTGAGCGGCAAAGGTGCAACACTACAATGAGTTATACAGATATATTAATATTAAATTTACATTTATAATATTTTATAGGGTTTCCAAAAGTTCAACCTCGGCTTTAAAGCTATGGGCAAGAAGTCCTTTCAGGGATATTGATATTTTTTGCTTGGAAAGCAAACTCGGAAGACAAGTGAAATGCTATTGGAGTGAGAGAATCCTTCCGCTGTATACGTGCTACTTTTTAAAGTGCGTTACGAGCAAGCCTATAGCTGATTTTGATAAAACAATGCAACGGTATATGGTGTTGTGTTCGGGTGCTGTATGTACTTATGACATGCTTGGTGGTAAGAAACAACACTCGGACACCCACAGTGCCATGCTAACAGAGGCAACAAGCTATTTTTTAATACAAATACCCCATTCAAGTGGGGGAAAAGATTCTAAAGAGCTAAGATTAAGGTACGGTAGAAAGACATTTTTGATGTCCAATATATGCTTCATGAGGGGAAACTGGGACCACATTGTTATCATCCAGATGTGATTAAATGTCCCATCAAATTATATACAAGTCATCAAAGTATAGCGTTTTGTTTACGAGGCTCTGCTGGTGTTCAGATGTGAAACTGGACTGAAGTTTAGTTTCAGGTTGTTTTTTTCTGTTTTCTTTCTTGGAGGTAAATATTGCCCCCTTGTGGGAAATATATAAAGTGCTTATTAGTCCAGAGGTTTTCTGCTGAGTGGATAATCCCTGTGCAGTATGTGTGTCAGTGGAGCAGTTGGATTTTCCCAAGGAAGAATGCAACAAAACACAAATACACACATCTTCAGGCTCTTAAATGGCTGAAACCTTCTTTATGTTTCCAACAACAACAACAACAACAACAACTCTACAGCCAAATACAAATGCTATGTTACAAATCGTATTATGAAAACCATAAGGATACATGTTATTGCATTTAAAATACAAGGGTGATGCAGATTTAGGTTTCCGTGAGACGGAACTTGAGAGGACAACGGGCCGCCTGGTTGACCTTTCACCCACATGCCCCTTCTGCAGGGTCTACGATCATCCTGCAAATCACTCCGCCTGACCTTTAACATTGCATGTCTTTGGAAACCGCCTCCTCGAGACACTCTGATTGGCAGAGGTGGCTTAAAGCGAGCATGTCAGGCTGTGGCTGAGAGTAAATAAAGGTTATGGGAACCTGTACCTTTTGATGTTGACGAGATGCAAGAAAGTCAGGAAGGGTATTCCTCTTTGTGTCATTGGAAAATAATAAAGTTCATGGATGATGTCATTAAATTAAATTAGTTTTGATTGTGTCTCATTATTATGTCAGTACTATAATTCTCAACCAATCTTTACCTCTGAAGGTTTCTTCACGTTACCATCTGTAGGGAAGAAAAGCAGTTTGACATTTAAGTACACTATGATGTTAATATACTATACAAAGCACAGAAGATTTTTGTCCAAGATTCCAACAAAATGTACGTGGATCTAATAGAAAGAACCGACCGTGCCCTCACCAGTACTGTTGACGTGGACTAGCATAACACAGACCTTGAACATAATATATCCGGCAGCTAGGAACAGGCCGATCCCTCCTCCAATCAAAACATACTTGATATCTGGAAGTAAAACAAGCAGCAGGCGTCACACGGCCATTTGACAAACAAGATGCAATGTAAGACCTGCGACAGAACGGAACATCAGTTTGGGCAATGCCAGCTCATCGTCAGCCGTCCTGACACATGGGGGATGCTTGATTTCACAACTTGTTTACTCCGTGGAAGATGAACGTCTCAGTCATGGTATCAGGCTCCTTTCTGGAAATTGTATCGCGCAATTTATAGGAATCATTGAGGGGGGTATTCTGACCGCAAAAAAATAAAGCAATTAGCATTTTTTGGCAAATATGGACCCTTCTCAACTATCATTTAACAGAGATATAATTTTTGGTGCAGCATATGGTGTCTATCATCCAGTCGGCCCCTACGTTTTTGGCTTGTTACCACTTAAAGAGTAGAAGAAGAAGAAGAAGAAGAAGAAGAAGAAGAAGAAGAAGAAGAAGAAGAAGAAGAAGAAGAAGAAGAAGAAGAAGATCCTTAAAGGGGAAATTACAGTTTTGAAGGTTAAAGGTCAAGGTCACTGTGACCTCACATCCTTCTCTTGAAAGCTATATCAACATTTATTGTATTATATTTAGGTCACTGCGACATCACAATACACATCGTTTGGCCCTAAATCACACATTCATATGGTAATTTTTAAAGTTTAACACAAATGTCGAAGAGGATGAAATTGATCAAACAGGAGCCATTGATCTACTCAAAGTTAATAGTCCTTGGATTTGTCAGATACCAAGAGCCAGCAAAACCCTGGCACATACAACTTGATCTGTCTGAATGGATAACAAAGCCAAATGTACTTTTTCAGGTCTTGCTCTAAAAACTTTTCACAAAATGTAATAATGAACTCAAAGGAATTATTATCTCATTATTTCAATATTATAGCTGAACAAATATTTTCAGGGGTCATGTTTTATGTGCAGCCTATAGTGATTTGCTCACTGTAAATTGCTGTGTGTTCAGTTTGACCTTTGACCCACCTGGTTGCTCTGCAGAGTCTGCTCCGTCTCCTCTCACACTCGTCACCAGACCCTCTGAAAAGAAATTGTTTACAGCGAATTATTTTCAGGTCACAAAAACAGGCCGTTCACACAGACAGGAAGGAGGTACCGCCACAGGGTTGTCGACATTAGATAAGCCTGGTGTCAGCGTTCTGCACGGTACAGAGAGTTGCCGAATGCTTGGTGGTGAAGTTAAGCTGCTTTCATGCACCTGTAGTATTCTGCAGCTCTCTTTGAACATCGCTGCTGCGACCCACTTCGAATCGGCCCGATTGAATGGGCGTTATCAGCGGCCATCAGCCTCAGAGATACTGGAACAAAGGGGCCTGCTACACATGCAACGAGTTTTTTTCCCTCAACCTGACCAAGTCGTTTTGTTGGTTAAACGTTATGATTGACTTTCACTTTCCACAACTCGGGAGGTGCAATTTTGGACCGTCTGAAGCCTCAGAATGGTTTAGTGTTGACCACTGGTGGCTGGGGGCAGTAGCAAAGTACCTTGCTCAAGGACACCTTGGCAGGGGTCAGGTTTTCACCACTCAAGATATGAGCACCCTGTAAGGAGCATAGAGTGATGAGAGAGGTTAACCTCTTGACCTCTTGGCTCCTGATTCAGGTGACACACCGCACTGTAAATTGACTGTGTGCCGTTGAAGGCTTTCTACTCGTGCACACTTAGGTTGTTTTAAATTGGCTCTGTGGCACTCTGAGTTTCTTTTGAAAGAAAAGTGCGCTTAAAAATGAAATTTATTATTATCATTATTATTATTACTAAATAGGCTCTTAATGTAGGAAGTAATTACATAACAGATGCGGACTCATTTGCAGCATTTAGCAGTACATAAAGGCTTTGAGGATCACACGCATAAGCGCGTCAATAGGCAAACATGCGGTCCACAAGCTTGTTTTAGACCTGGCTCGACCTGAGCCTGCTGCTTGTCATGCTGACGGCACTTCAGAGCCAGACGCTGAACAATTATGTGGCGACTGTGAAGCCCTTATGGTTTCCCCTTTTTAATACAAAACACAAAAATTTTGAGACTCAAGTTGACAAGTAAACTCAAGGTAAAAATCATTCTGATATCCAAAGTGTCTGCTTCTAGCCACCAATGTGGAAATGTAAATTGTAGAAAGAAAAATCCGAGATACCCTCGAGCCAGACACTCAGCTGCTCTGGTTTCGGACGCTACCAGACAAGAAGAGTGGTCCTGTGGGCGGCTCGGCACGACTGTAACTGAGCGAGTGCAGCAGAGTGTTTGCTGAAACAGAGCAAACACGCTCAGCAAGCGGGCTATCTTACAAATTTGACAACCCCCCGGTCGCATTCCTCTGGCAGCTCTGGGAGCTGGCCTGTTGTTATATGTGAGAACTTAAATGAGAACTAAAGTGAACGCAGGTTAAACGGGAACAAATGATTCTCAGTGGTCTTTTTTCTGTAGGCTTTGATTGGATTTTCTTGTTTTCCGCTCGGTGATCCGCACAAGAACCAGAACCTTGCTGAAGGTCGTACACTGGAGTTCAAAGAGTTGGCTGTTTCAGGGATTGAACCTGTGACTAGTCATGGGACAGTCTATGTGTTATGTATCAGTCTATGTTCATTTCAGCTTAACGCGCCCTGAGTGTTGGGAGAGATAAAGTTTCCAGTGACCACAGCGCGACCTCTTACATAATGTGTCACGTCCAGCAAGCAGAGAGCATGGGCACTCAACTCACACCCAAAGTCAAAATACTAACGCAGGTTTTCCAGAAAGACCATAAAACAACTTTTTACTACAACGTGCTTTGGAACTGGCATGTAGACGCAAATGTTGAATTTATTGGCTGGCATTATATCACCTCTTAAAAAGGTTTTAGAAATATAATCTGCGCGAGTGTGAGCAGGGTTGTCCTTCTATCGGAGGACCAGCGCTCTAGTCCACGTCGATGTGTCCTTGGGCCAGACGCTTGACCCCAAGTTGCCCCCGTAGCCTCCGGTGTGTGAATGTCGTATGAATGTTAGTTATGTATGAATGTATGGATGGGTGTGAATGGGTGAAGGATGACATGTAGTGTCAAAGCGCCTTGAGTGGTCTAGAAAAGCGATATACAAGCACAAGTCCATTTAGCATTACCACGTAGCATTTACCATTTACCATTTACAACATACAGGTTTACATTGTACTCACCAGTGATGAGGACAGCCCTGATGACCGCCGACAAACACCGACCGGTCTGAAATGCTCTCATCTCTCTCGTGGCGTTTCTGGTCCGCTCACTGACTTTTTGAAGCGCTGTGAGATTTTTTTTGCTTCTTTGCTTTTCTCATATATGATGACAAGCAGTTTCCTGAGCTTGTGGGTTTCAAAGCTTTGCTGATGAAAAGATTGCGCGTCTGTCTGACTTTTGTTGCTGTGACACAAGGCCCCTCACATGTATTGTTGTAGCCACAGTTTTAACATTGCTTGAATCATTCTGAAAATCGAAAGCAAAATGTTTTATTTCTTAGAAAATACAATGAACATTAATTAACACGAGCCACCATGTAAACGTGTAAGATTCAGTCATTCAGGCTAATTTTCATCTGCAGTCCCAGGCAGGTCAGTGTCAAGAGAAAACACACAAGAGCGCCTAAGTATGTGCAAAAGATCCATAAACACCTAAGCACAATGTATTCTTTCATGTATCTTCAGCATGCTGACGAGCAGCATTAAGTGGTTGACAATGCTACTGGTTGACATAGATTGCTAGATGTAGGTTACTGATGTTGTTTGGATGGAAAGATTAGTGGGTCATATGTTGCCAAGATGCTGAGATGCTACTCAGATTTATTACTGCAGCTCAAATTAGACTGCATCCTATTGAGAGTGTGTCTGGCAGTTGTTTTTCGACCATGTTTAACAGCTCCACTTCTTTATGCAAAGATGACGACATTGCTTTCGTGGTTTGCAAAATGCTCCCCTTTGATTGGTTGGCCACCTGCCATATCAGAAAAATAGATGGTCAAAATAAATGTACTACCTGTGTGGACACCGCTTTATCATCTTTAAAAATAACGTATATATGCAGCTTTATTTCTACAAGGATCTGTTTGACACTGCACTTCACCATACACGGGAAACAATGATTAAATACAATATTTCTTCTTGTTTTTGCTGCCATGTAAAAAGGTAATGTAGGTCCTCTCCAACACAAAGCTATCTTACCACCAGAACATATAGTCTTTGTGGTAACTGTACTGCCCACTAGATCTTAATCAGATATATCGACAAGGATCATACAGGGAGTGCAATTATATTTTGGCCCCTTGGAAGTGGCGGTGTTCGAGAAGAGGTCACTGATTTCACAAAAAATGTTTTTGACATACGTTACAATGTTTCTCTGTCACTGAGTTCATGTCTTCTACTATATATGATCGCTGTCCTAGAGTTACCATACCGGGGTTTACTAGCCTCACAGCCCTGAATGCCGGTTATCCCCTCGGCCTGTTCTCAGTGGGCATGAAGGAGCATGAGCCAGGCAGCTTGATGGCTCCCTGTAGTTTTGCAGTCACCCAGAACACATGTGGGTGTCAGTCATGATGGCACAAACAAAGACTGAATCCTGACCCTGGTGGGCTGGACTTCATTCTTTGGTGTCTGTTAAATAAATCACCTCTCTGTGTTTGTAAGGCAAGAATATCCGAGCCAAATCAATCTGAAGCATTGGTTATGGATATGATAGAAAATTAAATACTCAGTGTTTTTTTCATGCAATAAAGCCTAGCACTAATGGACAAGATCAAACAGATAATAAAAAAGGAATACAATATAATCCATGACTCTTCTGTCCATCTGTATGCTCAATAATTCTTTAAGCAAAAGTCAGCAAAATATACCAATATGGCTTCATCCTAAAGTCTCATAGGTGACATTCTAGTGAGAAAGTGCATTGGTGTGCACACTTCAAAGAGCCTGTCTGCTGCTTCTTCACTGCTCAGATCTGCAGTATGCCAGCTGTCTACCCTAAATTATCAACTTGCCTCGGACTATGGACATTGTATGTATAACAGCTACTCTAGCTGTCTTAGAATACACATATGCATACAACATATAAATACAACAAAGACACCACCCAAAATGTGAACATGACGGAGCATTATTTATAAACGATTTACTGTATGTCAACAAGTAATTGATGAAACTACAAACCTTTTACAGCCCTTTCGAGTTTACAGTTTTACAGTTCATAATCGCTTATCCTTTAAAGTTCCATTTGGGTTGAGATTTCACTTCAACTACCATTATAGCATAGGGTTAGCTTTTGTTTTTGGCTAAGACCCATATAAATGGCCAGCTGACACAAGGAAATTTGCTGTTGGAGGGTTGGAGGTAAAAAGAGAAAGGTGAGAAAAGGGCTGGAGCAGGCCCATGTGAGGCCTTATTCTGGGAAAGACATAAGTGCAGACAGTAACAGGGAAATGGCCTTGCATCCAGTACCTCTGCTCACAACATGATACTCCCACACTGCTCAGCAATTAAGTATATCACCCCAAAACAATGCAGGGACTTTTCCGTTTAAAAAAAAAGTACAATCCTCATATGCGTTGGATTACAAGTTAGACTTTTTAAATGTGATTCATATAAATGTGTATATCTTCAGCATATCAAGGGAAAACAGTTTAAAATGATCCCTTATTCATGCTCTTTGACTGATACATTCAATAATGCAACTTGACAGTATTTGTCCATTCAACATAAATATAATTGCCTAACATGAAGTCCATTGTTGTACAAGATTGCATGTATTACTGCCTAAAGCAAGACAAATACATGTGCAAAGGTTAGCAAGTGTAGAGGGTGCAGTCGGCAGAGAGCCAGGCTGTTACCTTCTGAAATACAACATGACCGAAATAGACAGGCTTAAATATGGCACCTTGATGGAGCACAGCCACACACTGTGGATGCTGGGGCCATTGGGTTGTTGGAGCAAACGAGTGCTCAACAGAGATTGTGATTTCATGCTTTCCAACCAAATTGTGCGTCTCATACTCTATTGAAACAGATGCAACTGGTTATGGCGATGCTATATACAGCCAGTGGTCTGTACATATTGTTCTCTCACGGCATATACAACCGAGTTGAGCCACACAGTATTTATTAAACACTCCACTTTCTCCATTTAGGGAATGCACAAGGTAAAGTTCCACATCTGATCTCATCCATTGACTTCCTCTGACTCACGTAGGCTTACAAGTCAACAAAATCCCCCCACTCCATTTCCGCTTAATCTCACAGCAACAACAGCTGCATTGGTCCTAAAACTAGACTACACTTAGTCCCACACTTTCATGTTCTCAACACGGTCGTGTAAACATGGCTTGAACAACAAGAATTAGACCAGCCCCGTCAAAGTCAGCAGACATACAGCCACCTCCAGCTACCAATCTCCGCTTCAGGGACTGTCACTGTCAGTTGTGTGATGCAATGGGCTATATTAGAAAGCTTGTTTCCCTGGGTGACAGAAGCCAAATGAGTCACAAGCTAAAAGTTAGCCAATGGTAACTGCACCCAGCCCATCTGTATTGTCCCCACCGAGACTCGAGGTATTGATGCCTCATCTTCATGGACACGAAGTCCCCATCATCTTTTCAAAGGTGTCTAACGGTAAAGAAAGGACCCTATCAGTCCTCACTGCTTAGTTACAAAAATAACCAATGACAGTGTCCATTTCATCCTGCCGGCCTTCCTTGCCATGCCACTCGACACCCTCTGGTTATTCCAATGTGTGTTAGCTAGCTGCGCCCTGTGTTGCTGCTCAGTTTGGCCACACCGACTTGGGCGTCTATTTTGGTATCTTTAGAGCTCGCTCTCAGAACCCTGACCACACCAGTGCATTTGAACATGGAACTGAGGGCTTGAGACACTTGGGTGAGTTTTCTTTATTTCATCAACTTCAAGAAAAATAGTTTGTTTACTATGGATGACAACCACTAACTAAAATGTATTCTCAGCAGGTTGCAGCAGATTTTGCAATGGATTCTTTACTGATGGTTTGTGATTGATACCACCGTCTCGATTGGACGATTACACTCAGCATGAAAGTCACATCGCCAAGGTGAGGGAGCAGTGTGATTATATGGATGTTTACAAAGACGTTAAAATTACTGAGGCCGAGTGGACAGAACATCAGTTTTTAATTTGTTCTAAACATTTATGTCCAAAAAGACCTACAGCACAAGGGCCTCTGCATTTTATTCCTATAAAAGCATTACACATACACAATATCATAATTTAAACAAACATTTACACATCTTTGAGGAAAATAGAAAACACTTTTTTGAATGGTTGTACATATATATACAGTATACTTAGCTGGGCTATATGGGTATAAATACACAAGCAGATGCTGGGAAAGTACCGTGGTTGCGAACTGATCTGTAGTTATGAGAGCTGGTAGACTCTTGGCGGCCAAAATCTCCTGGAAAGCCAAAACATTCTGCAAGTCAGGCTAAAGATACAGTAAAGTAAATAGGTTCTAGTAATTTGACCTGGTTTGTTATGTCCTAATAATATTAATAATACTAATAATAACAATAATAAAAGTAACAATAATTTTTCTTATGGGCTTTTGTAAACTCACCTACTGCTATTCAAATGATTGTTAATTGTGAACATGAACTGCTCTTAACAACTGGGAATGCTTTTAAATTATACACTTTTAATGTATGGATACAAACAAAAACATAACTGAATCGTTGAATGACTGTGTTTATATTTGTCTTAACCCACTGTGCTTATATGGAGAGTCATGGTTATGTAGATAGTTGAAGAGTTGAGTTATATGGCAGTGGCTATGCTCCCAGGTCAGGACATATCAATGGGCTATTCTAAGACCTCACCCAGATAGCTAAAGTAAGCTACAGTGCAGCAGCTGCTGCCAAGGCGCTCTGGGACTGATGTGATGATATACTTGGATTTCCTGTGATTTGTGGCGTAAACCTGCAGGCGTGGATGTTGTTCCGGAGCTTTGCATTGTCTAGATATCAGCCCATTAAATGTGATTGCATTTGAAAGGGACCAATGTGAAGTATGGGTCTTTCCTTTAAACATTTTCTAATTAAGTTCCTTTAAACGAGCTAGGCGCTGTTCTCATAGCCACCAAGTATGCTGAGTGCTTCACAGCTTAAGGCACCATACAGTGCTTAAAATAGCCAAGCGCATGGCATGAAGTGTTTGTATGCTGCCTGCAATATGACAGCATGGCTGAAGCTGGCACATGTCGTGTACATAAAGGTCATTGGTGCAACTGCAGAGTTAGAAACCTTTTATAGTAATCATTAAACAGCCTGTTTCTGAGCTTTTGAACTGCACACACTTTGAAAAGAGAACTGCTTACAATGGGTGACTGAGTAGATTGGTTTAAAACCACAATTTTTAAACAGACGCTAACTTCATTGTCTCATTTTAGGAACTTACATATCCAACCAATTCCCCTATGTTGACCTGAGCTGGACAAAAACTAACGGATCTACAAAGCGGCAGGAGCTGTAGAGGAGGCAAGACAGGTGATGCACGAGACTGAAAGAAGGTTGTTGACATCATGAGCTGTGTGGAAAAGCGACACATGAGCCATCGGGTGGGAAGCATGCTCCACCATCGCTTCCCCAACGGCTTCACCGACTTGTTCATGGACGAGACGGATCGAGAGGTCAGCACTCTCACCGATCGGGCGTTCCGAAGTCTCTGCGTTGGAGATGAGGCGGTTTACAATGACGAGGTGTTGTATGGATACTCACCTTTCAGCTGCCACAAACCTTTGGTGGGGGAGCCTCTTAAAAAGACTCACCATAAGGAATCTAAAAAGCAAGGGCAAAACAAAACTGATAAAAACTATGCCCAGCCGTGGAAACAGCAGCAACAGAAGAATATGTCCCACATGTCGTCTTTCCTGAAGGCATTAAGTGCTACAGAGGAAAGCTGTGAGGGGATGTTGATCAAAAACGGAGGTATGACAGACTCTAACGGGGAATCATGGGATAAATCTGCACTTCGCAGCATCCAAAGAGAGCTATCGGAATTCTCCTCGGATTATCACACCAATCTCACAGGTGGACATTACAAGGACCATCATCGACATCACTCTGGTGATGGTTCATCAAACAAAACAGGCAAAGATGCTGTCATTGTCTCTGGGAAATCCTTAAAGAACAAACATGGGAAATCCACTATCAAACTAAGGAAACTTAACATCAAAAACTTTTTCCTCCACAGTGAGTTTAGTCCTTTCCAAACATGGAGAGATTTTAACCAGTTCCCCTTTGTCCAAGAGGACACCTCTGTTCTTCCCATAGATAGTATCCCTAAATGGTACGACTTACCTTTTTACAAGGAGCTTACAGAGGCACACAGAAAAGAGACTCTGCATATAGAGGAGGTGCAGTCATGCCAGAAAGCAGCAGTTGAGCCCCCTCCTCCCACTGCTCCTAAACCCATCCCTCCCCCTCCTCCACCGAAGGTTTTGCCAAAGCCCTCAGCTACTCTGGCTGAGAAGAGGTGCTCTTCAGAGAGAGGGGATGGGAGTGCTGCCCCCTGGAGGCGCAACAGATCCAGGGCAAAAAGTGTGATTCCATTAAATCAACCTGGGATACCGCTTAAGGAAAACAGTTTAAAAACAGTGGATGAAAATCTTTGGTTGGTTCAAAAGGAGGCTAGATATGTGGACGTGACAGCAGTTGAGGAAGTAAGTTCCTTAGCTTCGACTCCGTTCAGCATCTGCCAGCTGATGACTCCCGTCATTCCCTCCAGACAACCAACGGAAACATCTGAAATCCTCCAAACTGTCCTCTCCCCCTCCTGCTTCGACCTCCCACTAAGACCACACTCTGAAGCCAAACTTACCCCTGAACCTACAGTCAAGCGGGACAGTTACAAATCACTCGCCTCAAGCATCCTCTTCAACCTCAAAGACAACAGGAAAAGGGTTAAAAGCCGTTACAGCCCTCCGAAATTCAAAACATTAGAAGTGCCTGAGGGTGGCACCCAATCTCCACAATCAGATCATCTGAAATATTTGCAAGCTGGCTCTGAAGGTTACACATCTGGCTTAAGCACTCCTGCCATTTCAACAGACAGACAGACAGTTTGCAGTCCTGTTTTGGAATCTATCAACACCGCAACTGTTGGTCATACCAAACATGATAGTGATAGACCTCTTTCAGACGATTTTTTGTTATCAAATCTACTGCAAACCAAAAGGGAGGCTGCAGGTAGTCTTGTTGAGGAGAATCCCATTTCCCCCTTAATACACTCAAAAAAGACCAGGAGTCCCAAGGCTAAAAAGCAAAACTACCCATCTCTAAATTTGTACAAGAAAGCCATCCCTGTTGACAGTGATATGAAACATCTTCTAGTCCCCCTTAGCACCGGTGCTCCTATACACGTAGACCAACCAACTGAGGCAAATGGACTTTCACCACGTACGCTAAACAACGACCTCTCTCCAAAAGCACTGCCAACAAATACAGGGTTTTCACCAAATACTATAAATGCCAACAAAGATCGTTCACCCCTAATTTCATCCAATGCAGATGAACAAGAAGGGTTTTCATCAAATGTGTCAGTAGCGAAAAGAGCACCAAATGCACCAGACAAAGCAAAACAACCTACGAAAGACATTAAAGAAAAATACGTCAGCTCTAAGGAAAAAGATACTAGTGGCCAACCCATGAGTACAATGGATGTGATCAGAGCAGCAAGGGAAGCAATTAATGCAGCCAAAAATAAAGCAGCTCATTCAAATAGCATCAATAAGCCCATTTCAGACAAAGAAGAAGTAAGGGAGAGAGAAATAGATAAAAAGGTTGCAGATTCTAGAGAAATGTTTGTCAGCAAGAATTCAACACCAGACAACAACAACATTTTAGTTCACAGTAGAAATGAATCATCACTGGTTGGCAAAAAGGGTCATGTCAAGAAAGAGCCCCCACCAGTTCCAAAAAGAAATTTTGCAAAATCTGATATTCAACTCTCTCTTGACAAACAGCTAACACATTATGCTGACAAGCTCACTAATGGCGATTCAAAGGATGCACAATTTGATTTATCACCAAGCGAAAATGAATTTGTCCAGAAACAGGGCAAACTCAAACATATATTCTCAGCCAGACAGAACAATTACATAAAATATCAGAGATACGCAGAGACGGGTGATGATCAAGGAGAGGAGTTTGAGGATGGGGATTTGAAAGTGGACCCAATAATGGAGGCGGATGAGGAGACAAAGCCACTCAGAGAAATGAAAGATAGTGAGCAAATAATTAATGACTTGCATGCTCTGAAAGAGCTGCAGAGAGCAAGGCTTGGTGATCGTATTCTCGAGAATGCGAAGAACAAATTAGGTGTTATTAACATAGATGAGGAGGCTAGGGCTAAGAATGATTTGATCTCAAGGGAGCTACGGAATATTAAGAAGGGCATGCTGTCTATGAGAGGGAATACAACAGCTAAAAGAGAACTATTTGCACAGAAAGAGAAGGATCAGAGCAAGCAGGAGACTTTCACAAAGATAGACAGCAACGTCATAGTAAACAAAGCCCTTATAAATGACAATTATGACAGAGCAAAAATGGCACTTGAAGAGATCATCTCAGACAGGCAGAGAAGAAAGAATACATTCACAGAACAGGATGGAAATCCAATGTTTGATGAGAACGCTGATGAAAGTTATGTCACAAGGGTGGAGCAACGTAAAAAAGCCATGAAAGATTCGATGACGGAGGCCAAGGACAAACAGAATGTCAGCATTCTTGTACAAGAGAACGGTTTGAAAGAGAGGTTAGGTGATCTAAGAGACCACAATCACATGAGACAGATCCTGTCACAAACTGAACCTCGACTTGATGAGACTCACCGATCAGGAGGTAGGTTAGCGTTACCTGGCATTGAAAAAATGTATGATCCGAGCTATGAATCAGAAGAAGTGAATATCAGGTACGTAGTGAGACAGATATCTGAAGAAAGCGAAGAGAATCTGATGAACCAAATTGAAGACAAGAAGGGGGATGTTCCTCCTGTTCCTCCGAGGAGCAGAAAGGGAGGGAGTAGAAGAGATGGAAGTGTTACTAAGGTGACAGAAAGTTTGAAAGATGTAATAGAAAAGGATATCTTTAACATAGATGTAAAATGTAAAAATGCTGAGGTAAGCTTAACAGCGATGCGGGGTACAGGTGTACAACAAGAAGTATATGGTGACCTGTCCCAAATAGATGCCTATCAAAATGACATCAGTCCTCTTAAAGGAAGGTGGGATGTGTTAAACAATGGCAATTCAAAATCCACCCCAATAACTGATGTGGTTAAATGTAAGTCCATTTTACATTCAAAACACCAACAATCTGAAGATAGGTTGTGTTTATCATCAGAGTTTGGAGGAAATGAAAATAAGGCAAGTAACTTGCAAGTAGATATGAGCCCCACAAAGGAAGCAACAAGCAGCATTGCCAGGGCAAAACAGAAGGCTCCTTTAAAACCAGATCATCTAAACACACCACCGGACTATGGAACTAATAATTTAGCGGCAGAAGAACCTGACAACATGAATAGTGCTAGGGAGGAAATACATGTGGATGCAGAGGTTCTTAGTGAAATCCCTAGACATATAATATCACCCTTACTTCTGGTAAATGGTATTAGTGTCAATCAGAGCCCACCTGATCAAGCCAGCTTGTCCTCAAAATCATCCTATTTCTCTGTGGAAAGTGCACTGCACAGAAATACTGAGACAGAGTCAAATGTTTACCACTCTCTGGAAAACTTGATTGGAGAGGTGGAGGAGATCGATGAGGAGACGCAGAATATTTCACAAAACACAAAACAGGTTTTGGACAGAATGGAAGCGGCATATTATTCTTTAAGCGATCATGAAAGCGAGCCAGAGGTTGTAAAACACCCTATAGAATGTCCACAAAAAGAGACAGAAGTATTGTACATGGACAGTAAAGAAAGAGACAACACTGTAGAAGATCAACCCTTAACTCTTGATGAAGATAATCTGACACCAATGTCACCCTTCAATATTTTCTCACCGACTTTGGGGATCCCTGCCTTATTCAAGGTCAAAGACAACACTTTCACTAATAAATTGAAGTTGAAGACTGTACAACCGTGGTCACCAAGAGGGAGTCTCAGTGGTTCAGAGAGGGGAGAGGAGGTACATCAAGTAATGGACAATCCAGAGCTCCCTCAGGCGAATGAACCTGCCACCAGAGGCAGCACCGCCATCCCAGATGAAGTCTTCAAACCTAAAGAGAGTCCTTCAAACAGTTCAACACCCATGCTGCAGTCACCTTCAAATCTGTTAAGTGAAAACCCAAAGAAACCGCAAGTTGGAGGGTTCCTCTCTGTCCCACAGGAGGAAGACAGATTGTCTGGGTTGAGTCCATCATCTGAAGGAGTGGAGAGTTTAACAGCCAGCACAGCTGATACTACTGATGAGATTGGAATGAATACTGGAGTGTCGAAGGTTCCCAGTGAACGGTCTGGATCCACCTGCAGTGGTAATGAAAGCCAAACAGGGCTGCCTAAACCACCAGTGGTCTTACCCAAATCCGAAAAGGCTGTTCTCAAAGCCATTAAGTTGGCAAATAGAAGGATGAAGAAGGAGGAGGCCCAGAAGTCCTCCCACAAGTCATCTCAAATCAGCAGCAAACATCGAGTGGATAGACACAAGAGTGACAAATCTGAGCCCGGAAACGGCAGCGGTAGAAGTAACAAGAGCAGTGAGAGAAATCACGGAGAAAAGACTGAAGATGGTCATCGTCACAGTGAAAGTCACCAGGACAAAAACCGTGATGACCAGAGTGAGAAACTACTCTGTGAAAGACAAAGCCACTCCGGTGAAAACAACCATCACGACCATCCAGACGTGTGTCACAAGACTCAAAGACAGAGCTATGATTCGGTGGGAAGCAATAACAATGAAGCACTACCCAGTGTAGCAACGGAGCGGCAGGGCCGCAGCAGCAGCAGACGTGAAAGGCCGGAGCAAAGACACTACAGCAGTGATAGGGTCATCAGCAATGTACCTGTGTACAAAACTCAGCTCAGCGACAGACCCTCGTCGGACAGGCCAGTCCACCGATCACAAAGCATTGACAGGTACCTAGGAGGTAAAGTAGAGCGCAGGCTCAGTGCCAAAACGTCAGGCAATGAGAAGCTTGATCCGAGGACCCAGCGCATTGAAAAGTCCATCATGGAGGAGCTTCAGCAGAGAGGCAGAGCCAGAGACAAGACAAGCAGAGACAACCTATTCCAAAGGAGTCACAGTATTGATGCGTACCCTAACCCTCCCCCAGCAACCCTCTCCCGTGATGCGTACCCTCCCCCTCCAACCATCTCCTGTGATGGGTACCCTCCCCCTCCCCCTTCAACCCTCTCCCGTGATGGGTACCCTCACCCTCCCCCTGTAACTCTCTCCCGGCAGTCAAGCCACACCAGCCAGCTTTCTCGCCAGTCTAGCATTGAGCACACCATTGTTGCGCAGACCTTTCCTTTGACGCAACGTAAGCTCCTACAGGATCCAGACTCCGGGCAGTACTTCTTTGTAGACATGCCTTTTCAAGTCAAGACAAAAACCTTTTTTGACCCTGAAACAGGAAGCTATGTGCAGCTGCCAGTCCAGCCACCAGAGGGTGTTCCTCAGGCATCCCACTTGGGAGTTTTGACCCCACCTCTGGTTGTTTACCACAGCTTCGTCCCGGTGCCTTTGTCACCCATGGCTCAGAAAGCTACCATCCAAGCCCCTCATATGGAGCAAAGATTGAGGCAAATGCACTATTCGGAAGGAAATCCTTATTTAGAGCCTGTCTATGGCCAACACGACCACATGCTAGGGGAGTTTCTAGGCACTGAGGAGCTGGACTGTCCAAGCTGATAGGCCATGGGGTATGAAAGGTCAAATCCCCCATCAGTTTAGGCTTTTTTGCCAATATCTATTTAATTTTGAACAGTGTTAAAGCGTTTCAGGTTGGATTTTAAGCGTCTGATCCTTGTATTGCTTTCCTTGCCTCAACTTACATACTGTAAACATACAGAAGGCTGCACAGGCTTTGTGAAGCTACAGAGGCCTCAATTGGCTCTATGGGGAGGACAAGATTTGGATTTTACTGTCAACTGATGGAGGATAATTATTTTGTGAATTAATGATAGTTTTTGTCGAATGCTGTGCGTTGGATATGTGTAAGATAATGTGCAATTTTTGAGAAAGATAAGGGACATGGAAAATCCATGTACATAATGTATTTAAGTGTAAACAGAGAGGGTAAGCTTGAACGTAAATGTGAAATATTTATTGTAAATGCTGGGAGTATGTTACAACTACAGTGGTATTGAGTTCTCCATTGCTTTTCAGGTATTGTGGCTTTTGTTTTATTATCTGCAAAAGTTTCTTTACTTGAGATTTTTTTCACCAGTTTTCAGTAACCTAAATTATCATTAGAGATACTTGAAACACATAGAACTCACTTTAAAACATCGTATTTAATTTGTATGTTATTGATTTGAACTGATCGTGTTCACACAACTAAATAGTTAGAAACATATTGCATGCTTAAATTGAAATTGCAGTTGCACCTGTTGAATGTGTTTGATACAAACAAATTTCATTTATACTGTCTAAAAGCTTGAACTGGCATTGTTGCAATAAATGTTTTTTTTAATATGCAGAGAACATGAAGGAGAATTGGTTTTGCACGTTTGTTGCATTGGCATTTTTCTAAACTAGACTAACGCAGGGCTGTATTGTGTCTGTGATCCATTCCAATAAAAAACAACTGTTGTTACAGATTCTATGGTGTCTTTCATTTGACTGCACGTTCATTCTTCATTGAAAGCATATGTCGTTAAAATAGAATGATTGGATATGTTATGATTGGTGATTCAACTATAATTCCAATTCAGACACAAATGACATGTTTCACATTATTGTGATATTAGTATTAACTCCTTAATAATAATTTAAAAAAGACCAATTCATTTATAAGACTAATTGTTGTACAAGGAGGTTTGTAATTTGGAACAGGTTTGAAGTGGTTCTATAATTGCCTTTACTTAAGGTTTTGTTTATTTGGAGTCTGTTTTATAAAATATATCACAACCTGATCCAAATACTGCGGAACTACTGTAATGGAGCAGGTTTGTAGTCTTCAACCAGACCTCTATCACACCATCTGTTGGTCAGTTACTCGAACCACAGGAGTGAATCGTTGCTTTAATTTACTAATCTGCACCACTATGAACTCACACACGCACACATATTCTGTCTCGTCACATGATTAGATAGACTACAAATTATTATTTTAATTAATTGAATAATTTTTTATAGTTTATTTCAAGTTTAGGTTAAATAAGCATACAATTTGACTATAAACTGTTACTGACTAGTTTACAGAAAAAAATGAAAACTTTTGCAGCTCTCCGCTCTCTCATATAATCTCAAAATAAGATCCTTACAAACAGCATAATTTTACTTTATTGTAAATCTATTCAAAGGATCACCGATTACTAGCTGAGGAATAGTTTTTTTCTCTCTCAAAATAATACAATAATTAACATGTGCACGAAAATACAGTGTTTTATGCAACTCAAGCAGACCATCATCTCCCCATCCCTCATTGTCGTCCCAGTGTTAAAGAGTGCAGGAGATGCACAGCCAGTCAATGGCAGCCGCAGCTTAGTGCCACCATGTCATCATACTGCTTCAGAACCACATTCTCCTCGTCGTCAAAATATAACAAGCTGATGGACTGGAGTCTGTCGGGGACGCAGCAGGGGGCTCCCACTTCGTCGCTGGAGAGCTTGAGTGCGTGTATGATGGAGCGCACCGTGGCGTGGTTGGTCGCTCGGAGGTTCCCCCCCAGTGGGAACGGGCAGGAACCTTTGCAGTGGTAGGCGTTGTATCCCCGCGGGGAGATGATCCAGCCCGACCAGCCGATCTCCTCAAAGTCAACGAAGAGGGGAACCCGCTGGCAGGACTGGGAGCGGCCGTAGGGCAGGAAACCTGGAGACGCACGCCGTCTCCGGCTGCGGTGGTCGTGGAGCTCAGGCGCTGGCGCGGCAGGTTGGGCTTGTCCTGTGGCAAGAGATAGCAACATGTATGAAAAAAGTATTTCATTTTTTGGCATCTGGGATGTTCATAGCACAGATGGATGAAATTCCTGAATTAAAAATGTCAACTTTTAAAATAAGATAACACTTTACTTCAATTCCCCCAATTTAGCATGTATAAGCAGTATACACACTTAATACATGGTTTATAACACACTACAATGGTGCGCATAAGGTTACAAGCTATTGAGGTTTAGTTACAGTTTTTGTGTACTGACATAAATTACAGCAGCAGTTGGTGGATTCAGAACTACTTTAGCATCGCTATTGCACACACAGGAGTTAAGAGCCTTTTAGTTATTGGCATGTAAAGTGACATTACGCAATTAAAGTTGAGATACAATGTGTTATTGAGAAAAATCCCATTATGAAACTGAACGATGAAATAACATGACATGATCATGGCTTGGGTTTTAAGAATTTCATCGGTTACTTCAAAAATCGTCGGTTCATCGTACATTTTATTCAGATGCATATTAATTTCATATCGTCTTCTTTTATCAGTTTAAAATGTAACGTTTTGGGCTTCCATCCATGATGACTACCACCTTACCCAGGTATGACTGGTTTGAAGCACCTGTCCTCCCGTCGTCTGAAAATATGACCAGGAAGGCATTTGTGTCCGTCAGCTCTCTGTTCCTCCTTGATGAGGACACCACTGACTCCATCCAGTTTCCAGAGGAAAGTGTGGTCACCACGAGGATGCCATTATTCTCCTGGCTGTTGCGGATCCACTTTGACACCTGACATCCAGAATAAGATTGCACGGTTTAAACACATCAGAAATACTTAATAAACGTCTCAATCTGAATCTCTAGATATACACAGATATAAATACATTCATGCAAAAAAATTCAAAGTAATGACCAGAAAATACCAACAATTATTTGAACAATGAGGCGGGTCTTACCGTTTGAGTGACATTGAAGACTTCCCATCCTTGTGTGTAAAGGGGCACCAGTCTGGAGCTGATGAGGTTTCCTCTCCATGGTTTCACTCGGCTGTCCAGCACCTCATACATATCCACCTGTATACAACAGAACGCTGTTACAGTGTCCATAAAAGGGAAGAAGCACGTCCAAACCTCATGCAGTTAAAGGCCAACATCAACTACATGTCTCCAGGCAAGATGACAGAGTTGTGGATCACTCTTCAAAATACTGCTCATAGTAATACAAGTATCTGTAAAATATTCGAAAGTAAAATATCTACACCAGAACAGAAACAAGTAAATGTCATACAAATATCACCTTGTAGAAATGAGGCCCATAGGACTTTCCGAGGAAAAACTTCTGTTTCCTTCGAAACCAACGGAACTCCGCTTTGATCATTCTCTCCTCTCTGCCGAAAGATGATAGATTGAAGAAGTGAAACCTCTCTCCAGCATGACCTGCAGAGGGGCACGGATATGCAGTGAGACGTTAAAATGATCTTTTGGTAAATAAATGTCACAAAGTCTTGAAAACGAGATGTTGAACAGGGACATTAGCTGCGCGTATTCGTGCGTAATTTTGTAACGTCTTTAATTTGGATAAGAATTACGCACTCTAATGAATAACTTTTAATGCTGTATGGCTTATTATTTTTTTCTCACCAAAACAAATGGTGACTAAACAGTAGTATTTCGTGCGCACATGACTTTGTTTTACTCACCTTTATCCTCGAAACTCCGCACTATGTTTCCTTTCAGAATCTCCTTCTGGCTCTTCGGGCTCCCGTCGGAGACGGTCACCGCGTTAAAAAGATCCAGCATGAACTGCGGCGCCTTCTTGTGAGGAGCCGGCGCTCCTCGAGGTAAATCCTTCAGGTGCAACAACGCGTCCCCCTTCTCGCTCGCCAGGTTGGATCCCTCCTGGCGCCCTGCTCTCTCCTTGTCCAGCGGGACAGCGACGCATCTCAGCCGGAGAGCGAGGACGAGCCAGAGGCGCAGAGCTCCTGGTGACATTTCTAGTGAGAGCGGACTGAGCTCGACACCTGAGGGACAGCGGGTGATAAGAGCAGCCCGCTGCCTTTGATGGCAGCCCGTCCCTGTGTAGGCTAACACCAGGAGATGATTGGGCCGTGATTGATGATGGTGGGAAGACGACACAAAGGAAAGGTGAAAATGACCCGAGAGTCGGCTGTAAAAGATAATAAATAAACAAATAAAGGACTAATTCCCCATACTATTTGTATGTCCAGGCTGCGATAGGTCAAAGGCCATTTGTTTTGTTTAACACGTTTAATTAACCAACTTTTATCAGGAAGCAGAGACACTTCGAGGGGTTTTAATGCATGCTGTTAGAATACAACTAAAAACTGATGAATCCCTCTGATAGCCAAAAGAGATATAACCCGTTTGACTTCATAACACTGAATACGTATGGAGTATTGGATAGACGAGTACAGACAGTTAATAAAAACAAAAGCAAATGTTGAATACAAATATGCTGCTATTCATATGTTTGAATACATTACATATGACTTTACATGATGGATCTGCTGCATTGCGGTTGTTTTGCAGTATAGGGACCAATTAGCGGGCCGACCAAACAAAGTTATCCCATCATGATGTTTTGTCGCCGCCGCTCCGCGTCACGTGTCTCTCGGCCCGGTGCTCTGTTATCAGTGTGAGGCCAGTTGCAAGAGAGCAAACGAACAGAGGAGCCGTGACGCAAATGAAGCGCGTTTTCAAAAGCCGCTTGTTAATGCGCACATTTCCACAAAAACGCCGCGGGTCATCGTGTGCCCCCCACCCTCCCCCACATACTGTTTGGACAGTGACTCACAGTTGACACCGAAATCAGCATGACGTGTGTATTCCTCCGTTTAGGATGAATCCGAGATGATCACCAATCAATCAGGTGGAACAAAAGGGATCAGATTCCCAAGATCGTGATGCTGATCAATGCCACCCCGCCCCCTCATTGTTGATTAAATTCAAGGCGATTACACAGGAATGATGATCCCCATTTAGGGGCCATTACTCACGTCTAAGGCCCCATGGATAATTGGCCCTTTTCTGATTTCTCACTGTCAGATAAGACACAGGATAGATTATAGCTATAAAACACTGTAAACATGAGAGGATCAAATGATTGGATTTTCTAAAAACTGCATTTTTTTTGGTGGGGGGAGGGGATTACTTAAATGTCAATGACAAATTTAAGGTCACATATCAGGAAGAAAAGCAGTGTCTTTGGGGGCGATGTGCCTCTTAAACTAAAGCAAATGAGATGACGAGGAGGCCATTACTCAAAGTGAAGTTGGAGAGGAGCACAGCGCATCTTCCTGTGGTGCATGTGACGGTGCTCCTCTGTACACGTACGTCCACTGTAGGTTTTATGTGTGACCTCTGGCATGTGAACATACGTGAGGCAGCTGGTGAGTGTGGGGTGTCCTCAAATGTTTACACTGACCATGTGCTGATTGCAGATATACTTAAAGGGAAGCCCTCTGACGTAGATCTGTGCAGAGCTTCACCTCACAGCTAAGGATGGTGCACTGTGGTTGTGGCTGAATTTGTGCCCTGTATGAGTTACAGGTGGGTGCCGTCTCAGGGTGCTAACCGCTAGCTATTTCCTCCGCTGTGTCACGTGGGCTAACGTGGATCTAACTCTTTGCTCATTTTTGGATCAGCAGAGACTGCCACTACAGGCTATTTAGATCATAAAGATATGAGTCCTGTGGAGATTAACTTACTACACAGTAGTAAGTAGTAAGTAAGTATTTAAACACTCATGCCACTAACATACACTTTTAACTTAAACACTCGTCACTTTAACATACACTTTAACTTAAACACACATGTCACTTTAACGTACACTCACATTAACGTATCTGTTGTCTGAGCACTTTCTTATCTTACACTTATTTAATACCCACTGCACTGTTGTTATCGTTATCGTTGATTGTTGATTGTTGATTGTTGTTTGTCTCGTCTAACGTCCCATGTCCATGTCCAATGTATGCACCTTCCGCCTCGTAAAATTCCTCGTTTGTTAAAACATTCCTGGCTAATAAACAGTTTCTGATTCTGAGTAGGCTACATGGTCTGGTGTGACAAAGCATTCCCAGTTAGAAGCAATAGAACTATGCTTCATGCCATTAGCCTTCCCACCTCCTCTTTTTAAGTCAAAATGCAGGAAGTCTCACTGTAAACTCCCGTACTTATTTCACTACCTTATCATATATATCATATTTACCCAATCATCTCATACAAGTTAATTCTCATACTTTAAATCCACCCCGCTGTGACAGTGTGGCAGCGAGCCAGCATGCACAATACGAGGACCCTGACGCTAAGCCGTCACTGATTTTACTATTACACCTATACTGTTTTTCCTATTGTGACATGTCCAAAAAAAGTCATATTCCCCTTTGTCTTCTACACTGATCACGCCAACACTGATATTTACACAATAATCTCAGCATTAATTTCAGAATCTGAATCAGAACCATTTATTGAATTTGTCCTGGCGGGAGGTGCATAACATTTAACATTTAACACTAAACATTTAACAATAAACAGAGTGCAATAAATGGGAGCATGAATATTTACAATTGAATCTACAGTAGAATATACAATTAAAGTTAAAATAAAGTGCATGGAATGTAAGTGTTATGTGAAAGTGACAAGTGTAATGATAAAGTGCCAAGTGTATTTAAATATGAGGTATGGAGGGATGTGCAGGGGAGTGACCGGTAGGAAATTGTAGGAAAATTGTCTGGGGGTGACAGAGTCAGTCAGTGGGGGAGCCTGACTGCCGACGGGGAAAAACTGTTTGTGTGGCATGAGGTCTTGGTCCTAATGGACCGCAGCCTCCTGCCAGAGGGAAGGGACTCCAACAGGTTATGTCCAGGGTAAGAGGGGTCGGCTGCAATCTTTCTTGCCCGCTTCAGAGTCCTTGAAGCGAACAAGTCCTGGAGGGATGGCAGATTGCAGCCAATCACCCTTTCAGCAGAGCGGATGATGTGCTGCAGCCTGCCCTTGTCCTTGGCAGACAGTGATGGAGGAGCAGAGGATGGACTCAATGATGCAAGCGCTTCAGTAGATTCAAGCCTAACATATGAATGTCTTCTGCTTCTTCCTTTTGCCCCTTGTTAACTGTTGATCACTAACTAACACGTTTTCGCTTGATGCCGGGTTGATGCAGTGCTCTCATTTAAACAGCAGATGGTGGTATTGACTAAGACATGGTGTGCTGGATCATACAGTCTTATTGCAGTATACATTTAATATGCCTTATGATTTTTAAGTGGAGCCATCTCATGGTTTTGAAATGGAATTGCTGTCATTCGCTCCACATGAAAAGTTCTGTGGTGTTAATTTTCTGATTTCAATTGTTTTGATGAATTGATATTCATCAGACCCCTGTGTTTTATAAGTGGAAAGGACCCCAAAGTGATGTTAAACTATGTCTGTGCACATCATTGAAAGGACATTTTAAACTCTGAATAGTACATTTGCTGTTAAATTGTTCTTCATATCCATTGATCTGGTGTTAAGTCCCCAGCTGTTGTACTGGTACGATCGTTACAGACTTTCTTCTGTATATTTTGTATATATAACATTTTAGTAATTGTTGAACTTGCAGTTTTTTCCCCCTGAGAATTGTTGCACAGCATGTTGCCGATGAGTTCCTCAGACGTCTTTATCGAGCACGGTGGATGTTGTATTAGCTGTAGCTTGCTGTTGGCCGCCTGGCTCCACATCTGACAAGTGTGTCTATGTGTTAATGACTTCACCTCGTGTTAAATACCTCTACTGAGGCAATTAGAGACACATGGAAGGCATTTGCTTCAAGTGCTGGCCACTGCCACAACCTAGTTTGAATGAATAATGAAGAGGAACACAATCACACCAAAAGTGGAAACATATGACAAGGGTGTCGGAGTCAGCCACAATGCAACGTGATAAAAAAAAAGCATTTCTATTGGCTCCGACCACAAACAAGCAGGGTCAGCGGTCCCGTTCAGTGTTGTTGCTGAAATTACAGGGGCACCACTATTGTTATAGATGGTTGGTGAAGAGTGTGACCTGTAAAAAAAACACTGTGTTCTACCTTTTTATGGGGCACAGTTTGAATTGGAATTGAGGAGTTAACTTGTTACTATTATGCTAAGATGTTAGCTTAGCATAAAGACTGTGTCCAAAGGTAACAAAAGTTCACCGTCGAGCACCTCTACAGCTCGCTAATGAACAGAAGGTAACTGCTCCCGTCAAAGATATAGTCCACACTTGTAAGTTCTTTATAAAATGACAAATTGTTGTTTTATTTCCTTTGTGTACGGATTAAGCTATCAAGACATAGTGTTATTGCATTCAAGGAGTATTTACTCCTCCTAAGTGTTATATCAGTGAGCCGTCTGAGGATATAACCACTCACAGGGTCAGCGGGGATGTCTACCCTGTCGGCAGGAACACTTGCAGCAGCTAGCTCTGCGTTGCCGAGGGCAGACAGTTAGTCTGTATGTATTTTTCTGCAATTGTTCTAATTGCCTGATGCATTTATGCTTTTGGATCAAACGCTGAAGTGAAAGCAAAAGGACAGTTTGTACACACAGGTATGACTGTATGATTAATTAAGCAGCGGAGTATTTTGGCAGAAATCCTAAAATGTCACCGCCCTGTCTTATGCCGTGTTCACACCAAAAGCGTTGCGAAATATTTCACCTTTTCGCTGGCGTTGAAATAATTCATCTCCAGCGAATAATTCGCCGACGCGGAGTTGCGAAAGCCAATCAGAGTTGAGAAGCTCCGCCCGGCATCACCGCCGTTCTGCCGTCACTGAATCAAACTGCGGGTCCGCTGAAGGAGCGCTGGAAGCGGCTTCATTCAGACACTCGTCCCGGAGGAGTCGGAGCTGTGTGCGACTACGGATAATATTATGAACCCAGACACGGGGGCGTTTGATGTTCCGACGTGTGTGGGACTTTCTCAACAAGTATAAAGCAGAACTAGTGGTTATTTCAATGGTCAATGGCGGAAATAGTAAATGTTTTCACTGACATGGAGATAAGCCCCTCCCCCTTTCCCCAGCGATGGTTGCGAAAAACGAATTAACCACTAGAGCGAGTTTTTTGCCGGGCGGCGCAATATAGGCGAAGTGGCGTTGCGAATATTCGCAACTGTTTTGGTGTGAACACGGCATTAGTCTTTATTACAGCACACAAAGTTAGAGGCTAATGCCTAATCTGAGAACATAACATGGCAATGATATACTTATCTGGATGCTTTATGGTGTCACTCACTGGGGAACAACATCCTTATTGAACCAGTTTGACACTGATGGCTATAAATAATCAGCAGACTAGGTAGGTTTTTGATTAGTCAGTTAACACCCATGGCAGCTATTTCTATTTAGCACACATAATGCTATAAAACAATAGGTTATGAAACTTAACATCTGCATGTTATAGAAAAATAAGTACATAGCTAGGTAGTACTTTTCAAACCGAGACAGAAGAAAATCACTTCTTCATGTCAACCCTTTACGAGCAGATTTGTTTAAACCTTAACAAGAAGAAAAATGGTCACGAACTCTGGGTCGTGACCGAAAGAACGAGGTCTCGGATACAAGCGACCGAAATGAGCTTCCTCCGGTGGCCGGGCTCAGCCTTAGAGATAGGGTAAGGAGCTCGGACATCAGGAGGGAGCTTGGAGTCGAGTCGCTGCTCCTTCGTGTCGAAAGGAGTAAGCTGAGGTGGTACGAGCATCTAGTCAGGATGCCTCCAGGATGCCTCCCATTAGAGGTTTTCCAGGCACGTCCAACTGGTAGGAGGCCCCGGGGAAGACCGAGGACACGCTGGAGGGATTATATCTCCCGGCTGGCCTTGGAACGCCTCGGGATCCCCCAGAATGAGCTGGAAAGTGTTGCGGGTGAGAGGGAAGCCTGGGTCGGTCTGCTGAACCTGCTGCCACCGCGACCCGACCCCGGATAAGCGGCCGAACATGGATGGATGGAAGAAGAAAAATTGAAGAAAAAAAAACACTAAAAGATAAAGCAAAGTACAAATACAATAATGTGCAATAGTTAGTGGTGCCTGTCCTAAAAACATTTTTACATTCTATTATCATAAAAAAGTGCAGAAAAGAAATGTTGCAAATGCTCCAAATGTATAAAATGTGGCCTCTTTTGATTTGTCCAATCATTGTACCTTTATCTAAAGTCCAACTGAAATTCATGTTATGTTATGTTCTTTTTAGGCTACAGCATACATACCTGTTCTGTAATTCAATGCTCTTTAAATCAGTTTCCCTGTGTTCTCCTTTAAGATAACTAGAATTACCGACTCGCAGAATGACGGACATACAGTATGAACGGACGGACGGACGGACGGACGGACGGACGGACGGACAACCCGAAAATATAATGCCTTCAGTTGCAGCTATTCGAGGCATACAAATCTAAACCATAGGGGTGACATTTTTATTTTTTACATTTTTTGGTTTCAAAACAGGTTTTTTTGCATAATTTTGTCAGTATACAATATACTTTCTGTCTATGTAGCAGGATAACATGTTTCCTTAGAGCAAATTAAACCTTTGCATAAAGCAGTCACGTCGGCGTTCTGGCTTAGCCAGAGTAGATGGTCACGCTGAGCCGGACAGCGGCCTGCTACGCAACACAAGAGCACCAACTCTGATGAACAACCCACATTAGCTTTCCTGCTAAAGTCTACTTGTTACCCACTTACAAACATGAACACACGTCTTGTCCTACACCTTAGCTTGCTCAACGAGCCATCAACGTACCTGCAAATGTCACAAGATGCTGGTGTGGTCCTAACATTTTATTACAACTAACAATACACTGTCTACCCATGACATATAGGTTACAGCTCAAGTTGAGAGACTAAAATGAGTATTTCTGATATATCCCCAAAGACTTATTTTCTCTGTAACTACAAAAAGGGATGACTAAAGGTGATTTCAGTTAGAATGTAAGTCTTTAGGAGCCAGTTGTGCCAAAACAATGTGCTTCATTTCAATGTTTGACTGTTGCTCCTTCCTATTCTTTTTGCATTTCCTCAAAGTCCTTGAGCGTATTCCTCATTTTTGCAAACTCATGAACAGTTCTCTCGTACTGCAGGGCTGAATCTGTAATACAGTTTCTTAACTTTTCGTCATGCTCAGGATTTGTAGTGATTCGGGTGATAGTGGCAATGAAGTTGATTAGTTCCCTCACTTTACTCAGCATGGTCAGAGTCACATCCATGACTTTCTTGCTACTTTCCGACAGTTCAGCTGTTCGCTTCAGAACCTACTGGAGTTGTTTTGTTTTTGTCAGACTTTCTTTGGTCTGTGCCCTAGTTGTTGTTAATAATGAGGATGATTTTTCCTCCAACTCCTCAGACACCGCCATAATATCTTTCAGGATATCCCTTTGTAGTTCAATAATTTCCATGAATTCTTTCCCCAACTCCTCCACAGTTTGTATACCTGTGATCTCTGCTGCTGCCTTGGCTACATTTGCGGTAATAACAGCTGCACCTCCACTAAATGCTGCAATTCCTCCGACTATTGCCATTTGTTCAGCTCCTGTGTGCAAAGCTGCACCTATTTCCACAGCTATTCCAAGTCCCCCTAAAACTGCCCCGACCATTCTGGTTCTGTTTGCGCTTTTCTGCGTCTCTTGCACTTCTTTAGATGTACCCCCAAGTTCACTTACAATGGCTTGCATTCTTTCTTTCTTACTTTCATACTGTTCAATAAATAATCTCCCAGCTTTACCTAGTCTGTGTAGCAGGTCAGACAAATGAGGTGGTATCTGTCTAGGCATAATTTAAATTGCTACAATACCGGAACCCTTGTGAGAAGATACATCTGGTGTGAAACATAATTCAAGTAACCGTTAAGTTTAAGTATTTACGTAAACAAATCTTTTTAACCGAACGACACAGTTTTTTGACTGAAACTCCTTTGAACACCCAAATGCTGATTGATTCCGATTCTTTAGGTCCTAATCTTTCCAAAAAGCTGTCTTATTAGTATGTGGGCTGTTGTTAGGGCACCATAATACAGTTTGAAAAACTCGGCGACCGCTCAAGGAGGCATTTCTGGGAAATCTTGCTCATATCGTGCTGCATGTTCATAGTTTTGATCAAAATATCTTTTAAAAGTGATTTTTTTGCAGATATACATTCTTTTCCCCAAGACTGTGCTGAACAAATACATACAATAAACACAAGTATTGGAATTAATTTGGGGTTCCTACGACGACTCAAACACAGGGGAAAATAAAAAAAAGTCAGGAACCAAAACGGGTTCCACCGTGCTTAAAGGGAGGGGTCCAAAGAAATGCCACATAGAAGTGATGGACATCATCTGAATGCTGGGAACTTGGCGATTAATTTGAGATGCAGCTCAGCACTGTGTATCAAGCTGTTCTAGTAATTAATAAAATAAAATAAATGAAAGAGTAAAATGAATTTGGCACTACATTAATATACCTAGCCTAGGCAAGCCATACATGCTCTGAATGCCCTTGTTCTCTAGTTTGTGGTTGTAAAGCTTCATGAGACTATACTTATTCTAGAGGTCACAACAGGTCATTTTATAGTTTAAAAAATATGTCTCACTATGTGAAATGGCTACTATGGGGACCAACATCAGAATGCAATTGGGCTCTCTGGATCCACAATAATTACAGCTTCCCAGTCATAACCAATTAATGCAAATTCATAACTGTTCAGGGTTTACCGTATGCCGAAATATGCAATGTACCAATTTTAGAATAGGTGGAAATAAGACATTTATACTGTGCACAAACAACAGCATAGTTTTGCAAAACTGCATGGGGTTATCATAAAGTGGCAATGTATGTATGGGGAGATTTATGGGGACTCATATAACCCATTTTCATTCACATATAATTAACTTTAGAGGTCAAGGCACCCCTCCGAAAATCAGCATGCCAGTATTCCCTCTTAAAAATGAAGACCAGCCAGCATGCCGTGGTTGGAACCAATAGATTCATCAGGTGGTTCAGTTTGATAATGGACGCAGCTCTAGTCTCTGAAGGACAGTATGTTAGTCCAGCAGGCCCTCAGAAGTTTGCCAACATGGTCCCCAACATCTGAACCTGGAGCGGTCCCCAATGGGCAGACACACATTACCTGGATGTGAATAAATAATTTTGGTTCTCTTTTGAGCCAAATGGAATCAATGAGGCCTTAACTAACCTGGTGGTGAGCATGGCCTCTTTTAAATTATATATTTTATTTATTCTTCTGTGAAACTAATTTAACATATCACATTCAACAGAAAAGTGCTCAAAGCCCCAAACAGCTCAGAAAATGAGAAAATCTTGTTTTCTTTCCTTAAATAAGTCTCGGGGTTTGGAGCAAAGTAGTGTTCCTACACCAAGTAGCCTACTACAGGACGCCCACTGCATTGATTGTATGAACACCAATATGTCAGGTCTTTGTCTGCCTTTCATCCTATACAATTTCCTTTCCCCTTTCCCTCCATTTACTCCCTTCAAGGTCAATCTAGACATACCTTCTCGTAAATCTCTGCTTCATAAAAATGTCAAAATACCGTTTAAGTACATTTTGCAGTAAGGTGAGCTGAAAATGAGAGTGTTTAGAGACAGACACATCGTAAAAGGACTAACAAGAGAAATGACAGACATTGATAGGGGATGACAGAAAAGAGAGGCCGAGACAGAGAAAAAAGACAGAGCGAGACATAGAAAAGGAAGATTTAGACTGATGCAGCCAGGTTTTTGTAAGCCTCTATCACCGCACTTGAGACAGGAGTATTAGATTAATGCTCAGTGGAGCCATTGGGATGACGAGAGGATATCCTCCTCAGCTCCAAGAGAGCTGATGAGAAGAGGAGTGTGTGTGCTGGTCAGGTAGGGACTAGAGGACTTCCTGCTTCATCTGTCCATAAATGAAGGATTGGCTCGCCTTTTAAATACATCATTTTCATGAAGCCCAGAAGTTATAACCGTGTGCAAATGCATATTTTGCGTGCGAGCAGGCATGGTTATGTGTGCATGACCACTATGAAGCCTATGAACACATAGCCTAGTATATAGGCGATGTGTTCTAGGACAATTTCATTCTCTTATTTCTTATGTTCTCTTACATTATTAAATGATGTCAAGCCTGTATATAGGCTAGTATATATATATATATATATATATATATATATATATATATATATATATATATATATGTATATATATATATATATATATATATTAGTGCTGTCATATTAGCGCGTTATTAACGGCGTTAACGCAAACCAATTTTAACGCCGTCAATTTTATTAATGGCGTTAACGCATTTTAATTTTTCCACAAAAAAAAATCCGCGAGCACCACGCCGGATGTAGCTCAACCGGAAGCAAAACAATAGGCACGCCGTTTGGGCTTGGAAGCTAGGCTAACGTTACGGTTTGAAATTATTACATTACATGTCATTTTTTTTCCCTTACCACATTGTGCCTCTGAATGAATGAATGGTGAGCGCGATACGGCAAAATGAATGATATTCAGTGAACTGCGAACAGGTGCGCGTGCCAGAAGGGAGCGCGAGTGAACACATTGAACACAGCAGGAGAGAACGCAACGTTAGCCAGCTAGCTAAAGCTCCGGTGGAAAATTATTAGCTTATGCCGTGTTCACACCGGACGCGCCGCGTCCGGTGTGAACACGGCATAACGCTACCGTTTTTGAGGAGGTAGATTTTGAGGAGAGGGGACTGACAAGGCAGAAGGTAAAGTGGTCCACCGTTCAATAAGCAGACCTGCCAACCTGTACGCAATTTGCGTAGCGGATACGCATTTTGACGTCAAAGTACGCTGGTAAAAATTAATCTAAAATTAATTTTAGACTAATTGACCAGCACACATTATATGCAATGCAATATAATGCATGACGAGTATTTAATGACTTATCAATATATAGGTTATATATCAAGGTTGGCAGGTCTGAATAAGGCTAAACTAGAAGTTAACACTAATACAAACATTATTTTTGCAGAATGAGTGTGTTAGGGGAGAAGGATGCAGCCATTGTTTAACAGCTGGATTGAAATGCAGCTGGAACTGGTCGTGGCTAAAACTGGAAGGCAAGGTCTCAATAAAAGGGCAAGAGGTGTCCTTTCATCTAGGAGATGTATTCTCCAAAATCAACAGGCAGGGATTCGCCAGATGCATTCTCTGCATCAAAGATATAAATTATGCTAACAAAGGCAGCCATGCTCTCCCTTACCACATTGTGCCTCATATACTGTAAATGTTAGACCCAGTGACAGGCTGGCATGAAATGGCTTGCATAATACTTAGTAAGGAGGCCATAATCATTTTTGACTCATGGCTGAAGTTAAGTTTCTCCAGCTCTCCCCAGGTTGGCAAAAAAAGCATCTCAAAATGCATCAGATTGATGCTTTAAAATATGGAATATTTAAATTTTTCTTACGGGGGAGCATGCCACCAGACCCCCTAGAGGGGTAATATCCTTCTCACCTTTTTCACCCCTGACCCGTTTTCATGCCTGGTGCACTCTATAATTTTATTTTGTAAACCCTTGTTTACCTGAAATGTGCAGTGATTTTATTTTGTACTGCCCTGTTTGGCAGTTGTTTTTCAATAAAATAAAGCAAGCCAATCCACTTTTTCATGTTGATAAGAGCATTAAAATGCAAAAAAAAAAAATTGCGATTAATTGCGATTAATCGCGAGTTAACTATGACATAAATGCGATTAATCGCGATTAAATATTTTAATTGCTTGACAGCACTAATATATATATATATATATATATATATATATATATATATATATATATATATATATATATGCCTGCAATTTTGCCTGAAATCTTTGCCAAAAAAACCCCTGGCCTATAGAAAAATTACTATATGTATAAATACTGTAAATGATAAAGCCTCAGAAGTTTTTTTTATGATTTAGGGGAACTCTGCCTTAAAAGTAATTGTTCTACATTTTCCGAAAGGCAAACTCAGGTTCTTGCTGACAGTCAGCTCTAGATCATGAAGCTACATAATGGAGTAGCCCAGCTTCCGGAAACAGCTCGATTGGCGCTCTTCAAAGTGTATTTTAAAGCTTTATGCTTACAAGAATAATTACATTAAAATAGTTGTCATGCTGTCCCCATCACCATATATGGTCATATGGTCTTTGCCTGTAGCATTCTGTTGGACCGTTTGTTTGTACTTCCTGTGCCGTCCAGAAAGTGTTGTCCGTCTGCCTGATTCCATGTGAGTGCAGCATGAAGATGATAGTGAATAACATCCCACGCCCTTTTCAACGTTTTTTTTCTTTTTCAGCCATGCATCTGAATTCAATATTTCATCTCATTTAAGATTTAATTGGGAAAAACAGAGAGAACATTTAGGCTTTGCTCGAGATCCAGAAGCAACAGATTGCATGTGGCTGCAGACCAGTTACGTTTTTTTACTCATATTTTTTTTTTTTCTAACTCTACATCCCCCTCCCACTGCTCAGCATGGCGACCTCACCTTTCTGTCATTAAGTGAGCCAGACGCTACTTCATCTTGCAAATTGTTGCGGTTTCGATGATATTCCTGATCGCTGAAACATACTTGTTTCCCTCACTGCACTCTGTTCACTCGTCCAATATTTGCAGTATAAATTGCCTCATAACGGTCACCTGTTCCTAATTATGCTGTTTGTTATTATGCTCAGCCACCTGCGTGATCCATGCATGTGTGCGTGCGTGTGAAAGTGCGCTTGTAGGGATACATTCATATTTGATTGCATAAGTGCGTCTGCACTCCGTGGCTGTGCTCATGACCACGTGCTGACTGTGTTTGGTATTTGGTCTCCATTTTTATTGCTAAACTCTCTTTGCTGGGATTTATTTTGCACTGCAGGGGGGAGCCTACGTTTCAATAGGCGTTGCTCGTGTTGGTTACCTCTTCTTCCTGTTTTTACGAACTGGAAATACTTATTGAGGATTTTCACCCCCCCTCAAAAAAAACCCACATAGTGTGCAAATAATCCAGGGCCGATCACAATTTAAATGGAACATATCTAAATTAGTAGATAACTAACCAAGTACAGGACAAACAATTTAGTAAAACAGTGATCAAATAAGAAGGAGATTTAAAGAAACCAAAATATACAAAATATAATTGCTAGATTTCCTAAGTGACTTATTTATAAAGCCATTTTGTTGTTTAATTATACCTTTACATCTGCATTATTAAGTATTTATTTAAAAGAAACAATGGATCAAATGACTATGTACTATGTGATTGGGGTTGCTTGTAGTCATGAAGCAATATTATAGTTATTTTTTCCAATGTCCAGAAACGTGACTCTAAATTAATGCTGATTTTGCTCCATGTCTGTTGAATGTGTAATCAGACAAACATAACTGTTAAACAAGATGACAATATCTCAACGTTGTGTTTTTGGTTATTTCCGATGTCCCCATGCCCAAACAACAAATTAAATGAATGCAGCTTTAACTGTGGACAGCCATTGTTTCTCACAGTGAGACCGATGAAGAAATTCAAGATGGGAATCAGAGAAATGGAGGAATTGGATGTGTTGAAGGGGCAGTTAACAGGAAGGGAAGTTCTGCATCTCTCTTTCTCTCCCTCATTTTGTGCCAACATCCTTTGGGTCCTGACAGACTGATGTAGATTAAGGTGGACTGGCCAAATAGACTGAAGTAGCCCAGTTGTTGCAGTTAAGGCTCCAGTGGCTCCAGGGAGCCAGGCATGTGGAGTAGCAAATGTTTGTTAATGCCATATGGGCTGTACCACTGTGTGCACATACTTAGATAATATGTCTATGCGTGTGTGTGTGTGTGTGTGTGTGTGTGTGTGTGTGTGTGTGTGTGTGTGTGTGTGTGTGTGTGTGTGTGTGTGTGTGTGTGTGTGCATGCGTGTGTGTGTGTCAAGTTTCCAGATGAAGTGAGGGTTTATACTATTTAAATTGGCTCATACATCATAGTACAGGCCCATTATGACTGAGGTCTACTATCTGAACCACACATCTCCGGCTTCCTTTTTGTGTTATTTATTTGCATAAACTGGTCACTGGTTTAAAAAAAACTATGTTTCTGTCTCTCTGCAGTCTTAAGGCTATATGGCCCCAAAGGTTGACAAAATCTCGGGCTGGAATAAACTGTAAAACCTAATTACAGCTCAGTGGGTTTTCAGTCATGCCGCAAATCTAGAGACCTGCATGGCGGTGCAAGCCAGTCAGCTCGTCAGCCTACAGACCTCTTTTTTTTTACTTTCAAATCCAAAGTACTAAGGCAAAGTAAATGCTGACGAAGTCCATAAATAGGGACCTAATGGCGACCAGTTTACCAATAAAGTAATTTGGATGACTTAATCTGTCCTTGAAACAGAGATAACGTTCTCACGTCTCTTTTGCATTTGAAAAAACTGAACATTTTGCTCCTTAGCCTGATGTGACAGGGCCTAGTCGTTAACAGTGTCAGATTGCCCATGAGCAAAAGCTTGGTGCACTAATACTCTTTGTATGTCATCTTGAGTAAAAATATAAAGCATAAATGTAATACACAAAAGCTTGATGGCTGCGGATAAAGGAACTCGAGATGCTGATTTGTGGTCAGTTTTCTTGCATTTCTCACTGATGGTCTAGTATTGGGATTTGGGACGGGGAACCTGATCCAGGCCTGTTGCTCCCGTCTGAGAGCAGAGCGGCATATGGAACGCATCCACCACATACATCCATTTTTCATCATCACCCTCCTCTCCTTTCTCCATTGTTGGGACTCTGGTTGACCGGTGAGCCGTTTATACGCCAAATGCTCTGCACTCTTTCATCCTCGTTGCTCCGAGAATGGCTCTCGTTCTCTAAAGTGTCTTTAAACCACACAAGGACTTAAGCATTATGAGGTAACAAGTTTCAATATCCAGAAAGCCTCCTTGGTTATGTCACTAAACTGGCTCATAACGTCCTTATTTAATCCTATGTGCATGTGTGGGTCAAAATGAACACAGCTGGTCGTTTTGATTTACTGGCTTCTTTTAAATTATGAAAATAAAGTTTATCAATAACCCAAGATTTTTTGACCCTCTTCCTTTTGTGGGTCATCTTTTTAAGTGATTTTTGGCAATAATATGCACTTTGAAGATGCTTTCACAGGAGGGACCCAGGGCCCGGATTTGAGTACACTTGACCCCAAGGTCCGGTTCGTTTGATAAGTGTGACCAATGTGTCCCATACTCGGTTCACGGAATGATGAACATGCGATCCGCAAACCAACTGAACCAAAATGAGGAATTATTTAGAACGTCTGAGCAAAATGATCTCTCAGTAAATGCTCAAGGAAATTTGGGCAGAAGAAAACATCAAAGCCCAACTGGACAGTATACACGAAAATGCAGAGATATGTTGTCAGCATCACCACTTACCTACATTATTTGACACTGCAAGACACTTTCATATTTGACACAAGCGTTATCTGTACTTTTCATATCAGCTTCTTTGTGTGGAAGATTACATACCAACCATAGTTGTACTATTGTATGCATGCGATTGAGTGAAACATTCTTGATTTTGGATTTCTTGTATTTTCGACATGGCTGCTATACAGCTGAATAGTCTCAGAAATACTGGAGGAGGAATCAGTTAGACATCTCATATGAAAAGAACCAGACTATCACTTAATTATCACGGTATTCCCTCAAGCAGGTCACTAAGGAGCTTATCACGCAACACATGGGGTGTGTCAGCCCAGTTCATTGGAGTACTGGGGAGGTGTGGTGTGGCAAACGCCTCAGTCCAGCCACATGAGAGTAGCAAACAGGGTCAAGAGTAAAGGTCACATCTGCCCAAGTAAAAAGGACTGTAAGTCAACAATTGTGTAAATGCAACACACAAAGTGTGCAATGATCGCAGTCAGAAACCGGCAGTTTGTCTAAAATGCAAATACGACGTGACACATTAGACATCTCCAATAAGTGGTTATTTTTCTCTAAATTTCTGAAAGTAGCTTATTAGCAGAAAACACTCATACCGGTGAGTTTTGACGGGTCCTTTTTGTAACCTACACACCACCCAGCATGTCCAAGTTTAAGTTAGAGGAACATGTGGGCATTCAAAACAGTAAATGTACTGGCAGGAAGTAGTTGGATACCTAAAGTAAAGGTGGTTATTTTGAGCAGTGGTATCTCCCATCACATTGTTGACATTGTTACCTGTATCAGGATACATTAAGTTAATCAGTGAGATTTAACTAAATGTACTGTCGAATCAGCCGGTTGAACGTTATGCAAACCTAAATATTCCTTTTAAGGAAGCTTTTGCTTCTTCAGAAAAAGAAAAAGAAATCCTGGCCAAGGCTCTTTACCTCTTTGGCTTTTCGCTTAAGGCAGATTGTGGTTTTGTTGCAAAGCCTTCATGAACAATCTGAGACAGGCCTCATTTATAAATAAGTGCCTTGATTGCTTGGAACCAGGAGATACTGTATGTGTGTGTGGACACTCATAGTTAAGGATTTACAAAGTGTTTATATAAAGTGTGAGTGGGACAGCCGGGGCCAAGTGTAGCGAAGAATCTTGAGTTTCAACCAAAATGCTTGTTTGAGGAGAAGCCGATAACAGTTCAGTTTGACTGCAATTACATTTAATTAATGACCAAAAAGTCTTTTGCCACTGCCAACCCCAATTTCACAGAAACACAAACATGCACGTGCATAGACATACACAAGTTGGGCTGAGGTGTTAGGCCTGGCTTTGGAACTGCTACTGCTATTTGACGTCTTCTTTAATGGATAATTACATTGTAAGAATGTTTATCGCCTCTCAGATTGCTGAGCAGTATGGATCACGTTCCCCCGCTGTCGAAGCTCCAATGAGTGACGATCATTGAGTTTGTTTAAACAGGACAAAGTGCGCCAAACGTAGAATACAAGTCGGCATGATGGTTTAATCTCTGCAATTTCTTTACTGCCAAACAATAACTAATCTTTCAAATGTTTATTATTTTTAAAGTTACATCACACCCAAGTTTGAGTAGACAAAGGCTAGAGGAGGATGCTCGAAGCCATAAGTCAACAAAGAACACATCGTGTTATTCACCCTTGATTTCATGTTTTATCTTTGTAAATAACATGAATGATTACATTATTGATGCATAATTCACTATTAAGAAATCCTCAAGCGGGACTTGACTTTACACCAAGAGGTAACCATCCCAGCTGAGTGTTGAAGCCAATGTTGAATGTGCTTCTATGCTGGATTTCCACTTATTGGTACGATACAGCTTGACTTGACTTTCTTGGAACCGTTCTTTTTTAGTTTTCCGTTGGCAAAAGTTGTGAATAGTAACTATTATTATTTTTTAAAAGCAGAGATGTAGAGGGGAAGAAGACAGGCAGAGGACACTCACAGTATTATGTAATCAATGTAACAGGAGTCTCATGGGCCTCAAGACTCATGGGGATATGAAAAGGTGATGGACGCATGAATACACAAATCATCATTAAGTGCAGCAGGTGGAGGTGGAATGATGTCATATATCTGATATCTCAGTACAGCACTGTTCTTATTCACTGCTTGTGTATACGTACATGAAATAACACACTCTACTTTGTATATAACACAATTAGTCTTGAGTCAGGACGTGCAGGGTTGCCTCTAAGGAAGTCAGGTGACGTAGAATAAAAAGTGATAAAGTCCACACAGTGAGACAGTCGGGGTTGATAGACGGATCAAATGAACAGGACTTTCACCCAGAAAACCGCTGTTCAAGTTTTTTTTACTTAACTTACACACATAACTTTGCAAGTTATGTAAGAAACCTTTTTTTGTAGACTAACCCAAACCACGATGTTTTGTTGCAGAATCGCGCTGATAGCTCATGTAGGGGAATGCACATATGGTATCATAAGATACCATATGTGCCGTTTTACGATGATACAGTTCCTATGCCACATATATCTAAGGAAGAATGCATCGTATTTGCACCTGATAAATGGCTACAATCCACGCCACTGTGACCTCTCACATGATTTTCTTGTACTATCTCAGTAATTGAATACAGACTTGAATTTCTTCAAATGGAATAATCATATAATCACTGCGCATGAGATCAGCGAGATCAGCTGTGTAGTTTGTTGTTGGGACCAAACATGTCTTGTGTGAGAAGCACAGCAGCTCAGATATCTTGTACATCTTGTAGTCTGCACATGGCTTTTATTTAATCTAATGGTGATTGTTATGACTAATAGTTAGGGAGTGGTGGTGTTAGTAGATTTCAGTCAAGAGAATAATTAGTTGAACTCCGTGTCAACTCATTACACCCTCTTTATATCAACATCGGCCTCTTTATATCAACCTAAATACAGAGTTGTCCATTACATTATTTATCTGCAACTGTATATATCGACAAACTATTATGGCATACACTGACAAGTATAAAGAAGCTCTTTTGCAACAACCCACTCTAAATTACATTTCTTCATTATATGGAAGTTGTTCTGAATCTAGTCTGGTAATATAGTATGGAGTCCACCAGGGAAGTTGTTTAGGACCGTTGCTTTTCTCTACATTTATAAAAAATACACCACTTGTTTTAGATTAAGCCAATTTTTCAATGTGTGCACTGTGTAAACATTTAGCTGTTAATGATTTAAAAAGACATTGAATAGTTAAATTTTAGCTCATTATCGTTGTGATGATCACATGGTGAGGGAGAGAGATGGATGGAGATTAGAGTCTTTTGACTTTCTTTCCCTGACAGCTCTGTCCATAAGTGATACCAAGTGAATAAAAAACAACAACAACAACAACAACAACAACTTATATATAAAGAGACAGAAGCTGACTTCTCAGTTACATCATGGTCTATCAGACTCATACTACTCATTACTGAAACAAATTATATTACTGTAATGCATAACTGCCTGATCACAAGCTCTTTAATCAGTGTGTCACTTAATTATGATCTCTTATACACACAGGAAGAAGCAAAACATCTCTAATAAGTGATGGAACTGATTAGCAGTGCTGTTTTTCCATCTGTGGACCAGATGACAAATATTGCACCAGCTTTGTGGCTCAGTCTGTAACAGTCATCTTGCGTTATGTATGACAACTGTAAGGAGCATTTAGGTTACTTATCTCTGAAACAAAAACAATCCATCAATTGAACAGATACTGTAGATGGTGTTACGTATTGCATGTCCGAGAAGGGCTTTAGTGAGTTGATACTTGTTGGTTAAACCTGAAGTTTAAAGTAGCACCTGAGGTGCTGTGATCTCTTGGATTGCAGAACCTCAGGTGAAAGTGGAAGAGAACGACTGTAAGGGAGACAAACGGTTGTAAACTAAGGTAAGAAGCGATGGGATGAGAACATGTGAGAGAGTTAAATCTATCAGATCTGATAATGAAGAGATTTAAGTTCCTTCATTATGTCCTCAACGCTCTTTTTAGCTTTAGCTTACTGCCTTTAATGACTATAATACATAGCCATTAGACTAGAATAGGTATTACATTGTAGTTTAGGATAAATTATGTGAGAAGTTAGCATGCACACACACACACACACACACACACACACACACACACACACACACACACACACACACACACACACCACACTGTATAGTTCACTGGGGTCATCTGTGTGTTGCTGTAGCTGGTCCAAGACAAACAGAGGAATCTTGGGGCCCGACAGCGTGGACGCCACGTAGCAGGACATCAGTCTTGTTATCCTAACGTCTCCTTCACTTGTGTTTATGGCCGTACTTCTGTATTTATGACACGGAGCTCTGCTTGTGTTGGTTCCTTGGAGTGCTGGTCGATCCGGTCATACACAACAGTCGCAGCTCCTGCAATTTGTTTCTGAAATTTTGCCTGAAAGCTGGTTTTCATCACTAGTCCTGGGTATTCTTGCAAATATTCCACGATAGCAACGGCCTCGCCAAATCAATGGGCTTCTGGGGGCCGGGTCCAAAATTCTGCATCCAGCCGCACAAGTTGCTTATGCTTTGCAGCCTTAATGTCAAACACATTATTTAAGACACATGAACATTTTCACAGGATCACATGGACCTTAAAACTTACATTTTGCTGTTAACGGTTCTCATTCACTTAGATAGAGAGATGATTTCGTTGGATGCGCGTTACTGATGAAAAGCAGTTAACTGAGCGGTTTTTCAGCTTGCTTTACTATCATTTCCACCAACATGGTCAAATATAACCAGCCAGTCTTAACCTTTCATCAGATCAGAATCAGCTTTATTGGCCATGTGTGTGTACACATACATGCAATTTGACTCCGGTTACACATTGCTCTTGTCGTCGTACATATATGTACATATGATATATGCTGTGGGACATGAGAGAAATAAGCTTGTGTGTGTGTTTAGGTGTGTGTTTGTCAGTGACAGGCTTGGGGAGGACTCATTCCCCTTAATTCAATTCAATTCAGTTTATTTTATATAGCCCAACATCACAAATACAAGTTTGCCTCGGAGGGCTTTACAATCTGTACACATAACATCCCTGTCCCGGGACCTCACATCGGATCAGGAAAAACTCCCCTAGAAAGATAGTAAAAACCCTTTCACAGGGAAAAAAGGGAAGAAACCTGAGGGAGAGCAACAGAGGAGGATCCCTCTCCCCGGATGGACAGAAGCAATAGATGTCATGTGGCCAGAATGAATAGCGTAGTTACAGCACATTCAATGAATATGACAGAAATTATTCATATAATGAGTATTAGGCATGGTCCATGATCCTGATAATCCATGAAGCAGAAGGCGGTAGAGAGGAGGGGGGCATCAGAAGGGCCATGGCAGCAGGCAGGACCGGTTCCAGGCCGGTTCCATCAGCAGGGCCATGGCAGCAGGCAGGACCGGTTCCAGGCAGCCATGGATCCATGGCAGGAGGGGTGGGTGGGGGGGCGGCAGGACCCGGGGCAGGACCCGGGGAAGGACCCGGGGCAGGACCGGTTCCAGGCAGCCATGAATCCATGGAAAAAGAAAGTAGAGTTAGTAATGTGCATTGAAGAGACAATAGTTTATCCAGATGGAGAGAAAGAAGAGGAGAGGAGGAGTGAAAGAGGAAGAGAAGAGGAGCGAAAGAGGAAGAGAAGAGGAGCTCAGTGTATCCTAAGATGTCCCCCAGCAGTCTAGGCCTATAGCAGCATATCTAGGGGCTGGACCAGGGCAAACCTGAGCCAGCCCTAACTATAAGCCTGAAACAGCCCTAAGTATAAGCGCTATCAAAGAGGAAAGTCTTAAGTCTACTCTTAAATGAGGTGACTGTGTCTGCCCCCCGGACTGAAAGTGGAAGCTGATTCCACAGAAGAGGAGCACGATAACTGAAAGCTCTAGCCCCCAACCTACTTTTTAAGACTCTGGGAACCACAAGTAACCCTGCATTCAGTGAGCGTAACGCTCTGGTGGGGTAATATGGCACTATAAGCTCTTTAAGATATGATGGTGCATCACCAGCTAAGGCTTTATAGGTGAGGAGGAGGATTTTAAATATGATTCTCGATCTTACAGGAAGCCAGTGGAGAGCAGCTAATACAGGAGTAATGTGATCTCTCTTCCGAGTCCTTGTTAGTACACGAGCTGCAGCATTCTGGATCAGCTGGAGAGACCCAAGGGACTTTCCGGAGCAGCCTGATAATACGGAGTTACAGTAATCCAGTCTTGAAGTAACAAATGCGTGGATCAATGTTTCTGCATCGCTTTGAGACAGGATGTGCCGGATCTTTGAGATGTTCCGTAGGTGAAAAAAGGCAGTCCTTGAGATCTGTTTCACGTGGGAGCCAAAGGATAGGTCCTGGTCAAAAATAACTCCGAGATTCCTTACGGTGGTGGTGGATGCCAGAGCGATGCCATCCAGGGAAACCATATCGTCAGATAGTTGATTTCTGAGGTGTTCTGGGCCGAGTAGAATAACTTCAGTCTTGTCAGAGTTCAGCAACAGGAAGTTGCAGGTCATCCAGGTTTTGATGTCTTTAAGACACGCTTGAAGTTTAGTGACCTGGTGGATTTCATCTGGCTTGATTGACAAATATAGTTGAGTATCATCGGCATAACAGTGAAAGTTTATGGAGTGTTTTCTGATAATATTGCCTAAAGGAAGCATATATAAGGTGAATAAAATTGGTCCAAGCACAGAACCTTGTGGAACTCCATGACGAACGGCGGTGGTCATCGAGGCCTCATCGTTTACAAATACAAACTGAGATCTATCTGATAAATACGACTTAAACCAGCTTAATGCTGTACCTTTAATACCAATTGACTGGTCTAGTCTCTGTAATAAGATGTCATGGTCAATGGTGTCAAATGCTGCACTAAGGTCTAACAGGACAAGTACAGAGACAAGTCCCCTATCTGATGCAACTAGAAGGTCATTAGTAATTGTCACTAGTGCTGTCTCTGTGCTATGATGCTTTCTAAATCCTGACTGAAATTCCTCAAATAAACTATTGTTATGTAAAAAGTCGCACAACTGATTTGCGACTACCTTCTCCAGTATCTTAGAGAGGAAGGGAAGGTTAGAGATAGGTCTGTAGTTAGCCAACACCTCTGGATTCAGGGTGGGCTTTTTAAGAAGAGGTTTAATTACAGCTACTTTAAAAGACTGTGGTACATGACCCATTAGTAAAGACCCATTGATAATATCTAGTACAGAGGCACAAATTAAGGGTAAAACTTCTTTAAACAGCTTTGTCGGAACAGGGTCTAGGAGACAGGTAGAAGATTTAGAAGTAGAAACCATTGAAGACAGTTGGTCGAGGTTGATGGTAAAAAATCCATCCAGACGCACAGCAGGGCCCACAGCCTCCTCCATGGCCATCCCACCTGAGGATGGACCGGCAGTAGTCGAGGGCAGGAGATCACCGATCCTGTCTCTAATGGCCATAATCTTATCATTGAAGAAGTTCATAAAGTCATTACTACTGAGGTCTATAGGAATACACGGATCCACCGAGCTATGACTCTCAGCCAGCCTGGCCACAGTGCTAAAGAGAAACCTAGGGTTGCTCTTGTTTTTCTCTATTAGTGATGAGTAGTAGGCTCCTCTGGCATTACGGAGGGCCTTCTTATATGTTCTCAGACTATCCCGCCAAACCAACCGGGACTCCTCCAGACCGTTGGAGCGCCATATGCCCTCAAGCTTCCGTGATGCTTGCTTCAATATGCGGGTCTGAGGGTTGTACCATGGAGCGAGCCTCCTTTGCTTAATGATCCTCTTTTTTAGAGGGGCTATCGAGTCCAGCGTCACTCTCAGTGAGCCAGTAGCACTATCAACGAGCTGATCAATCTGGGAGGGAGTAAAGTTAGCACAGGAGTCATCTGTTATATTGAGACATGGTAATGAATTAAATACAGAAGGAATCGCTTCCTTAAAAACAACCAACATTTGATTTTTGTCCATGCCAGGATTTATCGAAATTATATCCTTTTAAAATGTTGGCTTTGACATCCAAGCTTAGCTGGAAGTACAGAGCACCCGCACCACTTATTATCGGTTCTGTTCAGAGGCAAAAAGTGCCAAAAACAAGTTTCTTGAATCAGTTTTTTTTAAATCACAAATTTCAGAAACAGTTCCAGCACGCATGTTCTATTTCTCCCCCACCAAAACTGCCATAAATTCACAAATAAATTAAAATCATTATCAAAATGACCTTTGCCTGGGTGCATTCTACTGTAGCAGCATCATTTTTACTGCACTCTTTATAGTGACATATTACTGCACTAATGTTTCTGTTATCCAGCATGACTTTTAAAGAATGACACATTACTAAGACAAAGGGGTAACCCCATTTTCCTATCACAAATCTGCAAATGGATGCATAAATAGAGTGTGCTAAATTATAATTACGTGTGTATTGCTGAGTTCACATTGGAATTACGTTAAATACAGATAAAGATTGGGTAATAACTCTAAGCATAACATGAAGGAATGCTTGTGTATGCTTCACTTTGTATTAAAATGGCAGAGGTGGATCAAAATAGATAAAAGTGTCGATTGAAGTTGAAAGTGAAATTATGAATAAATACCATAACAACAATTTACCCATATGTCGTTCAAATTAGTAGTACTAATTGCCCATTTGACCGACAAAGATGTATCTTTTGACAGAAGAAATAATCCAAACTTATTTATAAAAAGTAAAATTCATAAGCATTAAAACTATTTTTTTACAATTCAATAGACAATTCTGGCAATGGCTTTGTGGGTTCCGGCTTGGCGTCCGGTTGGCGTTGATAATAAACATAGATGGTATGCATTTCAAATTAAAAGTAAAATTTAAGGCAAGACACCGACATGTTCTGTTCGTGTTTTTAACACTGGAGTTTATTTAATTTGTGGGACTTGAGAGTTGCTAGCTTAGTTAGCGAATGCAAGTGGGCATTTTAGCCCACTCGCATTAGCTAACTAAGCTAGCAAGTTGAAGTTTGTCACTTCTGTTGGACCAGTTGAGAACTGCACAGTTCTTCTATAACGGCGAGACATCGTCGTCAAAAGTGACAACATTCCTACATAGAAGGTACAAGTAGAACAATTTGCAATTCTTAAGACAGCTTGTGTTCAATCGTGTGCGTGTTGCCTGGATGTATAAATAGAGCTGGACACAGATTTTGAGGCCTATTAGAGGAATATGCGACCGCAGTGATGGCAACTTGTTAACTTCCAGTATTTTCCCGGATTTGTGTATACCCTGAGGTGTTTTACAGCTACAGCCTGGTTTGACCAGGCAACAACCTGATGGTCAGTAGAGAGAATGCATTGGCTTCACTTTCCAGACGTGGGTCTGGAAAGTGAAGCCAATGCATTCTCTCTACTGACCATCAGGGGGCGACAAAGATAAGTCTGATTGTATGTTTAGGACGGGGCTACTTTTGGATTGGCTCGCTACCGCGAGCAGAGCCGCATTCACCGTCCTTACGTCACTCCTTTACAGTCCAAATATGGTGACTTCTTTAGTCATGCCCACTTAAAGTTCTTGACAACACATCTAACACCCATTCACACTTGCATTAATACACTTTATCTTGTTTTCTCTACGGGAAAACCACCATAGGAGGCACTTTCTCTCCTTTTTTAAATATCCCTGTGACTTCTGAATAATTTTGATCAGAGACGTTGCAAAGTAGCAAGAGAATAAGATAAACCAAAAGGAGAATTTCTAGTCTGTCAACTACGACAGAGGATTCGGGCCAAAAATAGTAACCTGAGATTTTGAGAAGGAAGTCATAATATTGTAATATTATGAAACAGACTGCTCTGTGTAAGTCCCTCTGCTTCCCCCTCTCTATTAGACACCGTTGCTCTGTTTTGTCTGTCCAGAATGCTTCGCACTGAAAAGCTGAGGGGAAGCGGCTCAAAGCTCACTTTATCGGAGGTGGTGGAGTTAATATTTGTGTGGACGCACAGCCGCCTCTCTGAACTTTATCTCATCCAGAGAGAGTCACAGATATGTGTCAGACGTTCTGCAGGGAACATCAGCAGAGCATTTACGTAATGCAGAGCAGACCACAGGGCAGTTAGATTTGTTCTTTAAACTTTATGACTTTATTCTTTTTAAATCACAACTTTCATCTTGTAATAACACGTTCCTTTCACTCATAATAGTTCTCCAACATGTAGGATATGTTTTCAATGTGCAGATTGAGCGGAAATTGTGCTATCAAATCTTTTCCACCCTCGGTTTCTCTTTTCTGGCATCTCTTGTCGTCTGTCAGAGTGAAAGTCCCTGAAGGTTCGGCAGAATTGGTGAAATGTCTCCCATCAGACATCTGCTCCGGCTCTCCTCATCTGGCAGGAGATTTGAGCATTGCTTTTGCTTTGTTCCAACTACTGGGAGACAAAAACTTAGGCGGTTCTCTGATTGCTCTCATCCAGAACAATTCACAATGAGCGTAACAGCACAAAGCACTTCAATCTATTGTTTGAACACTTCTCCCTGAAACTGCTCAAAAGGGCCTCATTCATCCCCTGATGTTACCATTCAAGGTGATTATGCCTCTGAAAACTCATGAATTATGTGAAGTGCCTTCATGTTGGCCATTATGAATCACAAAGGACCAAAATGTCGAACGTTACTTTTCATTTTGTATTTAAAAGGTGCAATGTTTAAGATGTAGATGCATATACTAGGAATAGGGGGCAGCATTTCACCTCTACTAAGTTTACTAAGTAACTACTCATTAACAGAAGAGCAGGAATACATATAATTAAACCAAACAGCTGTAACTTACAGAGCTATTAAACTATAACTACCATCATATAATCTTCTTGGTTTGGTTTAAGTAAGCCATCTGTGTGTTTTCTGTGACACGAGCCAAGGGCTGGAGGGTCCGTGTACGTTTACATGTTTTGTTTGTTGGATTAAACCCAAAGCAGCTGACATGAGAGAATGACATGGGGGAAGCTCCAGGAGACAGACCCCCGGTTAGCGGAGCAGTAGGAACAAGAAAGTAAAAATGTCTGTTGCTGCCGTTCGACAGGATGGACCCAGCGCCAGCCCCGCTGTGTCTCCCAGTGCTGGGGTTTGAGCTGCCTGAATGGTAGCTAGCTGACGGAATGCTAGCTGAATTAGGGTGACCAGACGTCCTCTTTTTCCCGGACATGTCCTCTTTTCGAGACCTAAAAAAAGCGTCCGGCAGGGATTCCAAAAACGTCCGGGATTTTGCTACGTTCGGGAAAAGTTATTACCCCCTTACAAGTTTTGGAAATGGTACGTCCGGGATTTTGCTACGTTCGGGAAAATAGTTATTACCCCCTTACAAGTTTTGGAAATGGTATCTCCCTCACGTTCCACCTTCTTGCGCAAGCTCTGGCTGTAGAGAAAACTGTCATTGGTTGACCGATCTCAACGTAAATGTAAGTTCACGGCATGCTATACACTGCTGCTACCCCCCCGCGACGAAGTGTCCTCCTCTCTCTCTCTCTCTCTCTCTCTCTCTCTGCCCCCCCCCCCCCCCCCGGAACGAAGTGTCCTCTTTTTCACAAACTCAAATCTGGTCACCCTAGCTGAATGCTAGCTGCTACAGCTCCTGGCCTCATATTACACCATGCCCCATGAATGGCCAATGAAGGTCATGACTATGTCCATGCCACTGACAATTTTTGTTTCTGACTGTCTTCCAGAACAATCCAGGGACAGACAAAAAACAAACAAACATCTGCAACAGGTAGGTAGGTGTCTCCCAGTAAACTCTCTCTGTCGGACAGGACATGGTAAATGTGTTTTGAGTTTATTTTGGAAAGAGAAGAAGAAATGAACATGAGAACAGGAGCAACAGAAGTCTTTTCACATCTTAGCGGTGTTATAAACTAGTCAGCAGGCAGTGAATCGCGACACAATGAATTGCGCCGTGACTGAGCTAAAATTACATTGTATTACAATTACATTGCCTTTTTAACCTCATAGTTGCCAAATTCCTTTAGAACTACAGGGAAAGGCAGCGCTACAGACTCAATCGGGACCCTGATCACCATGCAAGCTTTGCTAAAACTCACCCATCAGCCCAGACACGAACACAGACACTCCCCCTGCAACAATTTATCCTAATGAGTCGTGACTGGTGGTGTGTGTGTGAACATGTATTTCTATGGACCATTTGCGCAAACAGGGAGTTAGATCATAATGATTTCAGTTGCAGACTTTTTAAACTGTGGATAGGTAATCCATCACAGTTGAGATTTATTTAACATTTGTCAGGGTTCTCTTCTCTTGGTGTCTTAAGGCTACTGAAAGTAAACATTGATTTTGAAAAGCATGACCCGGCATGTGGGGTGGTGGGGTGCTCAAGTGCTGATGAAAAGCACAGACATCCCAGTCGTGTGTGGAGAGAGCAGCTGCAGCCTTGTGCGCTGCGAGGAGCCATCACATTCAAATGATCCTTTTCAGGAAGTCTGCGTTCACTTATTGGTTGTTTCGTTTTCTGACAATGTGCAGCACAACAGAAGTTAACAATCCAGTGGATATGTTTTAAATTGGTGGACGTTAGTACATCATATATTTTTTTTAATCTTCTCTATCTGTCTCTCGGCTGTCAGGTGGATGAGTCGAGCAGAGGGCGGACCTGTGATAGTCGCTGATAAATATAGAGAGTGTGATGGGCCTTGAGGACCTATAGAGTCTGTAATCTGTTCCAGTCTCCAGCTGGCTCTTAAAGGGCGGGAAGAGATAATGCATGTTCCATCACCACAGTCCTCGTGATTATGGTCCAATGCTCTCATCATGAGTCTTTCTGTCAGAAGTCATATCGGTAGACAATATCCTTAATAGTAAAGCCACAGAGGCCGATTATAGCCCCTTAAATTGTGCATCACTTGCAACCGCTACCATGCCCTGTCTCAAGGTCCGCTTCTCAAATACTCCAACGATATTTCAGCACAAACATATCCATTGAGATATACAGAGTTGATTGCGATTTGCCCTTTTTTAAGAATATTTTCTTTGGGGGAGCATTTTATGCCTGTATTTGATAGTGATAGTGGAGAGAGACAGGAAATGTGGGAAAGAGAAGGCTGCCCAGGATAGATGCGCCCATGTACGCGGCCTAACTACTCGGCTATCTGGGTGCCCTATTCACCCCCTTTTTTTTGCGTCTGATGGCAATTATCTGTGTGGCTCATTTGTATATCAGGGGCTGAGTTTGCAAAAAACACATGCATATTACCAAATTTAAATAGGTGCAAATACCACAGTGGTACTGACACTATTTGCTTGGCAGTGCAGTAACCCTTTGCGGGTGCTTTGAGAAAAACTTTTAAATGTAAATCTCTTTATCATTACTGCACTAATCTACTTAAAACTGAACCTTATACTGCCTTATCTATGATTTATAACTTTGCTTCTTTTTTTTTAAAACCTAAAAAGCACACGGAGGAGGAGGAACAGGTTTTTTCAGCCCTGTCTATTAACCGTCCCGTCAGGCTTCTACAGCCCCAACAACCTCAACCAAGAAGGCAAAAGTCACCTTTGTAAACTCAGAGCAAAATGGGATTTTAAAAACTGCATTCTTATTCCCAAAATAAATTACTTCCTTGGTTGATCTCCAGTTGTAGCTGTATTATTTCTATTGAAAAACGTAGATTTGACCCCTTCCTTTTACTTTAACTCAGGTAATTACAGTAGGCTTTTACAGTTTGGGTTTTCCAGATTGAGAGCAAGTGACCTTTCTGGTCAGGTGAGGGTGGGGACCTCCCTCTTAAATTCATAAACTGTCTGAAGGTTACGGACTGTAATTGCTAAGTACTCTGGAAAAGACAACTTACTCATGAGTCCATATTTTGATCATTACTGGAAACAAATCTTCAATGGCAAATTTCTTTTTTTAAGTTGCTGTTTCTAACCTGACCTGATGGGGGTAGTAAAGGACCATGTAAAAGCCAAGTTCACTTCTCAGCAGTAACAGATGTGCACGTCTGTTACAGGAAAGAGATAATTAGAGGCAATAAATAAAAAAATATACAGTATTGCTCTCTATTTGTCTACTTCGGTTCTTCTCAGCTTTACACCTTTTTGCAGAAGCCCCCAGAAAGATCCAACAGATACAGGTGTTCACTGAATATGAGGGATATGACCCAGAGAGCTTCCCAAAAAAAGCCACCCTTTCCCATCTCTCTCTCTCTCTCTCTCTCTCTCTCGCTCTCTCTCTCTCTCTCTCTCTCTCTCTCTCTCTCTCTCTCTCTTTCTCTCTCTCTCTCCCTCTCAATCTTCACATTCACAGCTGGATGGGTCGCTATTGTTTTTACCAGCTCATCGTGTAGCCCAGGGGGACTGACAAGCGATGAAAGGTGAGCCAATAGCTCCCAGACAAACTAGACGATCCCACTCACCACACACACATAAACACACATGTGCCATCTGAGTGGGAAGCATGTTTTGAAATAAACACCAAGGTCCATGATGTTCTGAGGAGGAACTCAGGCTGAGCTGCCATATGTTCATACACTATATAGTTAGACAAAAACACTTTTTTTAGAAAACTTTTCTCAAGAACTCTATTTTGAAGTTGTGAACTGTTCTCTATGAAGAAAACAGATGTGAGTAACTTCATAAAAAAAATCTTACTGTCATGATGCCCAAACGGTGGAGAACAAGGAATTAGCTCCAGGAAGTTTTATCTGGCTTTCTCTGAAGAAAATGTTATGTAGAATATGTTGGTTTAATAAATTGGGAGCATAGTCACTGACTTTTTCTTGCGGGAGATCCTTTTACCCATCAGGACATTACGCAAACCAATCGAGAAAAACACAGCTGTACATAGTTCCATCATTTTCCGCCATGCTCTGTGCAGTTACGTAGATTATGATGCTGTTTAGAAATGATGTGTCATTCTTTCAGGCAGTCCTGGAGCTTCCCTTTCATGCTCGCCAGCAAAGTCACAGTCCAGTGCATCTGAGATTGGCGAGGCTGTCGGGTCATAAATTGAGAAAGGATGATGTTTGCTATCAGCATGCTTCTTCGGTTTGTTGGTGGAAACCAGTACATCAATATGTTGGATTGCTAACTTTTGAGCAACTCTGATACCGTGGCTCTAGGGTAGCTCTAGGGGTGGCAGCATGGGTCGAAGGGTCAGTCGGTCGAACTACCACTTTGGTCCAAACTGAAGTACCTCAACTACTACTGGATAGATGACATTTTGTTAAGGCATTGGTGGTATCTAGAGAATACATTGTAATGATGATGGTGATTCCCTGACTTTTTATCAAGCCCAACCAAGCCCAACCAATTTAAATTTGTGGTATTAAGTGAAATGTGGTATTGAAACCATTGGATGGATTGCAATGACGTTTGGCAGCTGATCGGCTTGAATTTGTTGCCTTCTTCGCATTAATGTATGCTCATTAACACAATTGGTGGAGGTTTGATAGGGTTGATGTTGTAGGGTGATGTTGCTTTGCACCAAAAACATTATGCGGGGTCACATTTAAGCTTAACGTTAACCCTAATGTTACTCTGAATAACAGGGATATCTAAAAATGTTAGCATTTAGAAAAAGAGTGCCAAAGTACAGCCCATAGACCCCCCATAGAGCTGCTAGATGTAGACTCTTTGTCTTGTTAGGTAATGAATCAGTCTTGCATTGTCCTGTTTTAATGAATACATATATGCTGTTTAATGGAAAAAGGAAATTGTATCATCAAATCTTGAGTGTTGCATAAAGAAAAGCAACAATCCTTAAACCATCGTTAAAGATACAGTTGATTGTTTGTGGTTGACAGTTTGCATAGTGACTATTTCTTTGTTCGAAATAGGTGCAATGAAAACTGTTAGTGAAAACAACAAGCAATGGGAACAACATTTCTGGAATGAAACTCTATTGGGAGAGCAGCAGAAACCTCAAAGACAGATATCCAAGATACAAATGTACCATATTTGCATGTCTGGATGCCAACAGATTTGTTTTGCTGTTTTAAAGTAAAGGTGAACTCAACCTTTTAGCCTCTCTTTGGGCGGTGCTGTTGCCTCCATCTGTCTTGTTCCCTCCATCTCTTTTCTTCTCTCTCACACTCACGCCCACCACCGGGCTCTGCTCTCGTCACTTACAGTACATGATCTCAGGGATTATCAGCCAGTATACTTGCCGCTTGTTAATGATGGCATCATTAGGTCCCCGTAGGGATGTTGAGGTAAGCCGAGGAATGATAAAGGGCCTTCAGTTAAACACCAGAATCGTGTTGTTAACCCCTAAGTTGGCAGTACAAACAAGATGACTGTGTTTTTGGAGGAAGTCAGTCTTTGGAGACTTGGCTGTGGTGGCGTTTACGCTACTCCGAGAGTCTGGGTTTCTGTGGGTGGGAATAGGAAGATGGGCACAATGTGGGAGGCGGACACAAAGACTGACTGAGAAGAATTGAGACTGTGGCATCTTATTTTAATTTTCTGTTTGTTGCCCATTCTCCCAGCAACTTTATTAAACAACTTCAACTTTTGTTGTCCAGCCTACAAAAAATATCCCTTCCCCTTCCCCTTCCCATTGTATTGAACCAGTAGGGTTCAATACCATGGGAAAATACTTATTTGACAATGACGAGTATTGTCCATGTTCTCCTCTGTTATTGTTTGGGCTGCACGCATACTGTTAGTGTGAATTATTTGAGTCAAACGCTATTTCACTTTCTTGTCAAGATTTAGACGAGAAGATTAATACCACACCCATGTATGAGTGGTAAGTATGGAGCCGTGAGTTGATTGGTGTAGCTTAGCATAAGGAGTGTAAGCAAGGGAAAACAGCTCGCCAAGCTCTCTTCAAAGAAAGACAATATGCCTTTTCCAAACTGTCAAACTATTATTTTAAATGCAAAATGAGTTTGCATGCACTACAAGAAAATGGTACCGGATCAAAACATAATGGAAACATGCTAAATAAACTTACATAAGGTCATTGTAAAGTTAAGTGGTACTTTGGCTTCTCTCCCTAACCTGCGGATAAAGAGTGACGGCTGCCGTTTAAATACAGTGCAGGTGTATCGCTGTCCTCGTATCCAAGTAGCTAGCGAGTGGGGAAGCCCCCGGTCTGAGCTAATGACTGCTGTCGATCAGCTGTTTTCCCGAGTCAGCACGTAATCTCCCTCTACTACAGCTGATGACTGACACTTCAGCACCCTCCCTCTACACCCATACACACCTCACACCCTCTACCAGGTGTGTAACGTAGGTGGGTTTAATACTGTGTGCGTGTGTGTGTGTAGGTGTGTAGGTGTGTGTGCGTGTGTGTGTGTGTGTGGGGCCATAGATGGCCCTCGCAGCTGCAGTGTCACTGACATCAGCGCTGCAGCTTTTGGAAGACCTCTCTAATTAGACATGGGCGCCCTGTCATCACCTGCTGCGGTTATCCCCCGAGCAGCTGTCTCACATACACATACAAGAAGCTCCCGCCCCCACACAGGTGTCCTAAATTGAGACAAATACCATAGCAACCTTTTGGGTGGCTGGACGAGACAAAACACAAGACAACAATCGTAACAAGAGAAAAGAGGCAGCTTATATATTTTTGCGGGAAGAATATCAGCTAGAAGATGCATCACTTTTATCAGTGTGTCCCTATTTGTATTGCATTTTAACACTCTACACTTATCTATACTCAAATGATTTACTCATACAATCAGTGCATTACCTATTTATTATCAATGCAGTTAGACATTCAACCATTTCAGTTTTAATCCCATATTAAAATGCTAAAAACTAAAATGCATAGCACTGCGACGCCCTGTAAGAAACTGTGAACCCAAACCCTTTAAAGCTGCAGTATTCAACCTGTTTGCTGTAATCAAAGGGAACCCACAGAGAATTAACACCAGACTTTGCAGTTCAATCACAGTTCTACGGAGCGGTTTAGTGCCTTTAAAGTCATTGTTTTGGTTTTGGTGTTTCGCAAAGTCACTGTTGTGGTTCATTCTCATGGCCTCCTTCCCAACTAGCAACTAGCTGGTGAGCATTAGGGTTGGATAACAGTGGATCTAATCCGGAATACGTAATCAGATTACAAAAAATAAGTATAGACAACCCAGATTACATTTTCTCTAAAATATAGTTATTAAAAAATAAATAAAAAAATAATCACACCTGTAGTTATTGCCAGTATCGTTTTTGTAAGGGCCATTTGATTTGACCAACTCTAAAGGCTGAATATGCAAAAAAATGCTGCTGCCTTTAGTTGAACCAGATTCAAGGATATCAAATTCTGCATCACACTACTGCATTTTATTTCTTAAACTGCAACTTTTATTCTATTTTTGTGCTTTTTGACTGTTTTTTTATGTTTTAAAATGAATGTTCTTAATTGTTTTTAAATCTTGTTTTCTTCTGCATTATGTTTTGATCCTTTTAATGGTTTTATGTGAAGCACTTTGAATCGCTAAACTAAACTTGCCATGCCTAAAGAGACTAAAATAAATAACATAATTTTTTTTAAATTGTAGTTACAAAGTAGTTATTTTGTGCATTTCTACTGATTGCAATTATGTTAGTGAATTGTATTGTCCTTCTGTTTAGATTTTCCTGTATCATTTCAGCATCCAAACCAAATTAACGCCTGTGCAGAGGAGCCTGGGTCACAGCCAGCTGCTAGCACATCGGTTGGTGACTAAGCTGGCAGGACGTGGACTGTGGCAGCTGGTAGTGATTCAGCAACATGGAGCATTTAAAAAACGGTTTGAGCTTTCGAAACCACACGGACCGAATGTGTTTTGTGTTCTGGGCAATGGGACTCTCATGGGCCAAATGGCTTCAAGATAACAGGCGTCACAGCACAATTCTTCATCTGCATTTAAAGAGAGAATTTGCTGGTTTTGTTCAAGAGCTCCCCAAAAGCATTTATTAGTGAACAAGGTTTTACATTACGTAATTTGGTAAGGAGCGATAAAAGAAGGAGATGCAGGAAGGGCATTACATATTCATTCTGTCATTGCAGTCATTCTCTGCTAACTTTGATTTGATATAATACTGTAAATCAGCCAAGTCACCAGGAAAAGAGGTTGGTATCGTGCGTTTCTAATAACATTTCATAGTTTCTTTACGCTGTTGTATTACCCTTTGTTGCATTAAGTTGCTGTGACACATTTTGACGTTATTATTTTAGCAAGAAATCATGATGTTTTTTCTAACCTTAACCAGTAACCTTAACCCTCTGAGGTCGGCGCCCGCGTCGAAGCGTTACACCAGGTGTCTAAATGTTTAATAAAATTATATCATCACAATAATACGTCACATAAATATGGTTAAAAATCTGGCGGATAGATATGGTTTCCACTTCCGCGTCTGAGCATCTAAACATGGACATGAGGCGTGCAAAGCTTCCCTGTGAGTAAGAAGGTGCCAAGCAAAGAGTCCTGAGCAGAGCTATATTGGAGGGGACAGACGGCGCAGCTTCAGAGCCTGAAGGATTCACTAACAAGGAGCTAGCCGGAGCTAACGGGCCAGATAGCTGGCCACAGCGTTTCTGTGAGACTGAACGGTGAGTAATCAATTGTTGTCCCTATCACCATTAACTTGTTACAGTGAACATAGTACGACCAGTAGTGCTGGACCTCCATTATGTGTTTGTAAGACAGTAAATAACGTGTGTTGACGAGAGCTACGAGCGGTTAGCACGTCGGTAAATAGTTCTGTGTTGGCTGTTATCATCCGTATATATGACTAAACGGGGCATAATCAATTGTTGTCTCTATCACCGTTAACTTTCTTACAGTGAACATAGTACGACCAGTAGTGTTGGACCTCCATTATATGTTTGTAAGACAGTAAATAACGTGTGTTGACGAGAGCTACGAGCGATTAGCACGTCGGTAAATAGTGCCGTGTTGGCTGTTATCATCCGTATATATGACTAAACGGGGCATAATCAGTTGTTGTCTCATTATATAGATAGCTGAGATTGTTCTGTATTTTTTGATATACAACACATGATTTTGTATCATATGCTAGTGACTTTAAAAAGGGGAATTTAAAAAGTATGTAAAATCAAGAAAAATCAAGAAATTGACCACCAGACCTCCAAGTGTTAACCTTAACCAAGTGTGGACTAAGCTTAACCAATTGTTTCACACTGTCAGCCACTTGGAATGATGTGTTTCTGCTAGTGTGATACAAGGCTGATATGAAATATTGTTATGGACATAATTTTTGGTTCAACATTCAGCATCTCGACAATCTTCCCTTGCAACTTGTTCACTTAAAAAAAAAAATAAAAAATGGGCCCAGCCTCCCTGTCAAAAGCCCAGCTGTTTATAGACACAAATGAGTGCCTATTGCTAATTTCCCTGGTAATTATAGGTTCAGCTCATCTCTAGAGTTCCCTGATTATCCTGAACAACACAAACTAGAGCTGTCAGAGAGTGTCAAAAGAGGGAATTTCCCCGACTTAATTCCATTGAAAGAGTCTAAAGTTTAGAGTAAGAGAAACAGAGAGACAGACACGGAAACAAAAGGCTACACTTTGGGTTTCCTTTCTTTGGATGACTGTTATTAGTATTCTAGGATGCCTTCAACCAATGTAAAATGACAGTGATGTGAAAAAGCTGTTAAATATTTTTTTTTACCTATGCTTTCTCCGATTGTACCATTAAATTAAGATATATTGGACAAGAAAGAAATGACTCGAGGCAGCTTTTTGTTGTTAGTCATGAAAACATGAACGGGACAAAATGATGACGCTTCACTTTAAACGCTGTTTAAAAGGAGCGGCCAAAATAAGACAGAGGTAAATAATAAGAAAATGGGGAGTTTCCTCTCACCCTCACTGACACTTTTGCCCTTCCTCTCACTGCTGTGTTGACTTATCTTAGAGGTGAGTTGTGAAATTGAGAGGTGTCCTTTGACATCCATCTGGAGCTGCTTGCCCCGACATGCAACCACCTGTGACCTGTGTGAACCTGCAGGAGCCGGAGCCGGAGACGAGAGAGGGCTGGCTCACACTGTGGAAGTGCTTTTCAGGTAATATAAGGATTTCCTGTTTTTTTTTTGCTGTCTCATTAATACAATATTCAAATGCCATGTATTCAGGTTGAGAGACATATCAGCCACTGTAATCATCCCTGCTATGTCAAGTGGCACAGGGAGGTGGGCAATGTCCCCCAAAATGCATGTTTAACTAATGAAGCTTACAGAGTAAGTTCAGTCCAAAGACCATACTTTTGCATGCCTACGCCCGCAATTTATTCCTCATACATCTGCCAATCACTTATCATGCTTGCATCATTCACTTGCATTTGTGCACGGACGAATTACATTTTCAACTGAATTGCACTGTGTTTGTGTGCCGTAATGTCTCATATCAACCACTTGTAAATCTGCAATTACATCTAAACCCACCAAAAGACCCAACATGTAATCTGTGCCCTTTTTTCTCTCTCGCTTGACCATTTGTGAAGAAATCAGTCTAATTACGCTTAAATAGAAAATGGCTTTGGTGAATTTACCTAATTTTGTTTGTCTAAATGGGCCTTGTTATGGCTTTACGTAACCAGCACAGACCGGGGCCTGATCCCTAACTCGAATGATGTTATCGAATCCATGTGCAACCCAGGTTTCACCATGACTCCACGAGTTTGGACCAAGTAGGAGAGGAAAGAGAAAAAGAAAGACAAAGAGCAGGGAAAGAACAGCAACAATAAGATAGTTACTTATGGATTCATGAGCCCATCGATGTTTTATTGCACATTAAGTTGCCATTTCTCGATCAGGCATGGTTAGCTGTGCTTCATGGGAATTATCACCTTGGCCTGACCGCACCATCATCCAATCAAATTGTTTGGCTGAAACTACCCGCTGTATAATTACATTTACATTACGACCAGTCGCGGGTCAGTCCTCGCTCAGCCAGGGCAGCGCATTCCACCTCCACGCCTTCTCTCGTCATGCTCTGCGGGCAGACATGAAGATAGCCCAGATACAAGGATATGACATTGCTGCAGCCCTCGGTCTCAAGCCATTATAAATAGAATTATGTCACGGTCAACGGTGCGCTATCTGATTCCGAGTAATGGTAAAAAATCCCCTCCCACGTATGCTAATGCTGTTTTTGCAGCCCCTGCTGGGAGAGAGACGCAGCAGAGATGCCAAGAAGTTCAGAGTTTGAGAAAAGTGAGTGGGTGAGGCAAGTGGTTGATGTTTTTCCAGTAAAATATTAGAGAATTATAGCTGAGAGGGCACACAATATGCATTGGGACAACGTATTTTAATGTTATTGTTTTCCTTGATGTCGGTATTCTGCTGTATAGTCATCCAAAGCGAATGTTCGCTGACCATGAGTGCAGGATTCAACATCCACCTTCAAGCATTGGAGCAGCATGTGGCTCAGAACATCCATTAATCATACTGTTAGTTGAATCAACACCTTATCTAAATTGTATCCTCATGAAGGTGGGATGTATTGCAGGACTGTTGTATTAGACAGCATTACTTGTAGCTAGAGTTGTGAAGAATACAAATAAATAAAATTAACCTTTAGGGGTACTTAATGAACTAGTGTAATTAATGCAGCCTGGTTTACAAATTACGGCAGGTTGAAAATCCATGTTTCACTGCCCTCTCTGCCTTAACGTTTCAAGCCAGTTTCACATCTGTCCGTATGTGTGTTTAGTTTGTACATCACAAAGTCATCGTGACCTCACCCATTGTTTTGTGGGCTGGATTGTTTTTTTGGATTATGGTCGTCGCCATCTTGACTATTTGCAAACCGCTGAACAGAAGTTATCATATTTTGCATGTGGATGAGTGACGAAGAGTCGCCGCATACAGTTCTGATTTTCTCATAGACTTCCATACAATCTGACCTTATTTTTGCAAGTGGCGGAGCCGCCCCCTGCTGGCCAATAGAGAAAATGAAATTTATAAGACACTTCCGCAATTGCTTCACTCGGCAGAACCGGAGGTTGCCGCCTGGCTTAGTTGCACCAGAACCACACCCAATAGCAATGTCACAGGGTACCAGAGTACACATGTACATCACTGAAGTAAGGCCAGAAGTTAAATTGCTGGAGGAAAAAAGTTACTAAATGTTAAGTTACTATTTCAAAACTGATAATGTTCCTTAGATCTAGATCATTTTACCTTCTCATCCCTGTAAACAAGTTCCTGGCAGGACATTTTCAGAGCGTACAATGGTTGTTTTAATGAGAAATGAGAAACATCAGGTTTTGTTCACATCAAGTTCACTCAGAGTTTAAGTTTGGTTCGGACTAAAATGCCCCCGCAGCAAGTTTTAGCAAGCTAACATCTTAATCTAAGCATGGCGGACATTACTATCTAAACATCAATCACCCTGTTAGCACGTTATTTAGCAGTTAGCTCAAAGCAGAGCTGCTAACTTTGCAGTGGGTAGTCAACATGCACTAACGCCCAGGGAGCACCTCCAGGTCTGGGGCGATTTGAGTATTAATAACATCAAATAAAATAAATTTTCTACACTTGTACATCATTTATTTGTGTTTCTTTTACTAACATTATCCCTTTTGCACTTTCTGCTGCATGTTCAAGTTCTTCATTTCTGAGGGGTTGTAAAGAGTCATGGAGAACCAGATGAAACAGATGCAAGGCAATTACAACTCTTTGTGAAAAACAACCCTGTCTTAACAGTGTTAAAGTATCTGAGGGGGAGACTTTCTCTGAGAGCTGAACTTCATACAAGGACAAGACCTAGTCCGAGGGCTGAGGTCGATGATGCAACCACGTCTTTGTTTTCAAGCTTTGAAGTCAGACAGTTGGCCTCGGACTCTCTCGGTTCACATTTGAAAGGAACCGCAAGAGATGCAGACATTCTCTTCCCAAGTCTGAGCAAATAGGTCTGCAAGACGACAATATTTGTCTTCCAGATGGAGATATCAATAAAATAACAGAGTCTACATCCCACTGGCCTCAGTGCTGGCCAAGGGATGGCTCATTCTGGTACACAGTCAAGTGCACCCAGGCATAAACACACACGTAGGTGAACCAATCTGCCAATATGCACACACACTCAGGACAACAGGAGATGTGTGTTGTCTTGTCTAAACAGAGAAAGAGACAGAGACAGATGTTCCAGGATTTTGATTTACTGCCGGGAGGTGATGAAGTCAAAGTGGGTTAGCAGTCAGGAACTATAAATCCCAAATATTTCTCATCTTCTACTTTAAGCCAGCAAACTAAACAGCCTAACCACCAGAGATGAAAATATTTCTTTTAGTGTGGCACCGACCCTGAGTTGGAGGGCGGTGAGCTATCCCAGGACATGGCTGATTCAAGACATCCCTCCCAAGTGTGAGCAACAATGTTTGCCACCCATTAAACTATTTTTCCAAAGTTTATCCATGATTAAATTAGCAACAATCAGAGTTCAAGTTTTAAATAATATATTGTTAAGCTGTATTTATTTTGAGTCCCTGTCATCCCATTTTAATAAAAATGTAGGCTTTGCTAAATTCTGGTTGGTGCAGGGAAGTTAAACTTTTTCAACTTTGTCAGATTATGTGTTTCATGTTCAACCAATACCTGGCATATATAGCATCATGATGCTCGGTTTTAAGGGTTGATGTTCTGTGCAGTCGCTCAGTGATATGACATTTCCAGCTTTTTTTTTATATTAACAACATATCACATGACTATATGCAGTGTTGTATAAAGTACCCAAAAGCCGTACTTGAGTAAAAGTAAAGATACCTTACTGGAAAATTACTCCAGTAAAAGTAAAAGTCACCTATTAAAATACTACTTGAGTAAAAGTCTTAAAGTATCTGATATTTTCTGTACTTAAGTATCAAAAGTATTTTTCTGATATAAAATGTACTTAAGTATTGAAAGTAAAAGTACAAGTACATGCTTTTAATAAAAAAGCAATGGGTCAGAATTTTGAGAATTATGAAGTTTATTCTTTTAAGTGCTGTGGCCACCGTGACCAAGGACCAGGAGTTGTGTTGATAAAATAACTGGGTTGGCTGTGATCCATCCATATATATTATGTTCAACATAATATATTGTACCTAAGTATACTTTTGCATCTACTATGAACTTATCATCATAATTCTCCAAAAAGCAATATGACACTAAGGAGTTGTAACAGTGTGGTTATAAGTATGCTCATTCCGCCCGGAACAGAGGAATGAATGAAAAATGTAAGTTAAATTAAAAAAAATCAAGTCCGGAAAAAAATTTTATTGTGAAAAATGACCAGATACATCCGTCTGTGGTAACCTCAGACGGAACCTCTTGACACATGTCAATATGTTATGTTACCCTGAAAATGAAACTTAAGTCTGTTTCAACTCTGCCGGTGTTCTGGATTAAAACCAAGGCAAAGTATCCTGAGATCGCCAAAAAAGCATGAAAACCTGCTTCCATTTCAACATCCTGTCTTTGTGCAGCGGGTTATAAGTTAAGCAGTAGACTGGACTAAAGGTTTAGTTAGGAGTAGAGTCAGTAGACTGGACACAGTGGCGGTGCGTCAATAGAGGGCGCTAGGGCGCCGCCCCTCTTAAAATTTTGCGATGAAAAAAAAAAAAAAGAAGAAAAAATATATATAATATATACTGTCAAAAAACATTATATACCAAATAATTTAAATAAGAAATATACCGTGTTGACGCGCTAAATGTGTGTGGGAGACCGTAAGCCCCTGTCAACAACCACTTAAGATATACCAAATATAATATATCGCCATTCATCATCACTGAGAAAAGCCCCTCCCCCTGTCGGGGCGCCGGCCCAATGTGAGTCTATGGCAGCGAACAAACATTTCACCCTCGTTGCGGCAAGGACAGCTTCTCATTGGCGGATGAAACGTGAATCTTCGGGCGCACAAATCTGCGCCCTAGCCAATGACATCGTTTCTTATTGCAACGTGGTTGGACTATTCGTCGAATCAGAGACCTTTATCATTCCCTCACATCCCATATAGCTCCCACGTAGCTACGCCAGCAACACAGCTAGCAGAGACTTTGATTATGTTAGTATTGCGACTGAAAACTCTGTGGTATCTCTACGCGAAACACCTTTCAATCCACGATCAGATGTTGACAAGAAGAGGCTGAAAGAGTTGGGACCCGAACGTCCGGATTTAAAAAGTCAGCAGCAAAGCACTGACCGCGGGAGGACGTACACCCGGAGCTTCTCCTCAAGCTACATGCTAACCGGAGCTGTTAGCTGGAGGCTCAGTGTGTAGCAAAGCAGTGGCTCTGAGCAGCCGAGGAAGCGCCGGCTGTGAAGGAAGATGAGCTTGAAGGATTTCTGCAGAGGTGAGTGTCAAAATCAGCAGATGCCTGTGTTAGAGTTTAATGTTTTATCTTTCCCACAGCAGAACACATGTTGGACATTGTTAGATTTGGGTGGATATCATATCAGGCTATAACTTTATCTAAAATACCAATTCAACCCCCAACAAGTTTGTGTGTGTGTGTGTGTGTGTGTGTGTGTGTGTGTGTGTGTGTGTGTGTGTGTGTGTGTGTGTGTGTGTCATAGCTACAGCCATCAAGGTGGCTCCTGGCCTTTTGTCTATGTTGCTGAGCCATCAAGACACACAAAACATAGTTTTTTGTCTGTAGTATGAAGCCTGTTTGTAGTAGATATTTCCCCACAACTTATCTTACTGTCTCTGTCTCTCTCTCTCTATATTTATCTGTAGGTTATTGACACCATACTTGGACACACCAGGGAACGCTTTGCCTTCAAAGACCACCTCACCAGTGCCACCTTACTGCAGGGCCCCCAGTTTGAATGCTACGTCAATGTATTCCCTGAAGTTGCTCTGGCCACCACATTGAATGTTTCTTAAACCATTCTGCTCTGAACCTCTCATGCCCAAAGTTACAGTTTGTTGATAGTTGTTATTGGACAGTGTTGAGCACTGTGTTTTCTTGAAATAAAGCTTTGTTTTTTAGAATATTCTACTCCAAACCTCTTTTCCTCTCATTGTGGAGTGCTATTTAAACCGCGCCGCCCAACTGCGCCCCCCCCCAAAAAAAATGTCACCAGCCGCCACTGACTGGACATAACGAACACACGTCAGGTGTCGCACATAAAGGTTTGGGAGCGCTGGACTAGAGGATGCAGAGGGAAAATGCAGAATATTGTGATTCGCAAAATCTGCTTCATGGAGTCTGTGTTCCACCACAGTCCCGGATGTGTTTTTTTTTCTTTCTAGAGATAGATTTGATTTTGTAGCGAGTAACGAAGGTTTCAGGGGAAATGTATCGGAGTAAAAGTATCAGTTTTCTTTTCAAAATGTAGTGAAGTAAAATTAAAGTAAACCGAAATATAAATAGTAAAGTAGAGTACATATATCCCAAAAAACTACTTAAGTACAGTAACAAAGTATTTCTACTTCGTTACTATACACCACTGACTACATGTAATATGAAACAAATTACTCTTGTAATGAACTGCCAGATAATTATCATCTGACTGCAGTTCTCCTCAGTTTTACGTAGCATTTTATCAACTTTCAGGTCATTGTTTTGGTTTTACTGCCCGCAACGTTTCTGTTTTGATAAACTGTCACCATTTTTATTTTTAACCACAGCTGGCAGCTGCTCTTCATACCCACTGTGCACTTTACTCAGCAGGTATGGTTAGCAGGTAAAACACAGGATATTCCCTTGGTGAGGGGCCAAAACAAAGCTAACAGGAGATTGAATATGTACTTACATTTGGGAGTTAGGACGCCAACATGATTTCAGCTCAATGCTGATGTTGCTCCATGTCTTCTCAATCAGAATCAGAATCAGAATCAGAAACCGTTTATTGCCAGGAATGTTTTCACACAAACGAGGAATTTTTTGAGGCGGAAGGTGCATACATTGGACGTGGACATGGGACGTAAGACGAGACAAACAACAATCAACAATCAACAATCAACGAAAACAACAACAGTGCAATTGGAATGCGGTTGAATTAAAATATGTGTAGGATAAGCAAGTGCTCAGTCAACAGATACGTTAACTCACTGAACACTGGAGGTCATTTTCAGTCGATTTTCTCGATTTGACATAATTTTCTTAGATTCACCTTTTAAGGCACTTGCATATAAGATATATACCCATGTTTTACATCATAAATTGCAGAACAATCTCAGCTATCTATATAATGAGGCACCATTGTCATAAGGCAAAAGTGTAAAGAAAAAAACTTTATAATATGACACTAAAGCTGAAAAATGGAATCTCGATTTTTGGAAATTCTTCATATCGCTTGAAAAAACTTAACTTTACTCAGGTGGTGACTCTGTTTAGGTGATGGCAATTGGTGATTGGCAATTTTTTTTTTTTTATATGTATTATAAAAAAAAAAAGAAAATATGTACAGAATATATATTCAGAAATATAAAACAGAACAAAGACTAGACCATTTACAATATACAAGTATATATGCTTCAATGGCATATCCTCATGCCATGGCATGCCAGTCATGGAAACAGTTTCTGAGGGGAACGTTACACGCCTCGCACTTCCACGCCGTGTCTTTTCTCACTTTCTTCATGCTGCAAAGCTCGCAAACCCTGCGACCCACCGTGGACTTAGTTGGAAGAACAGTTTGAAGAGTTCAATGGGTGTTGCTGTGGCACTGACATGTGGACCTGGTGTCCGGGCTGGCTGGAACTTGATGACGGGGGGAGCAGTGTCCGGGTCTTCATCCGTCCTCCAGGACAGCGTAGGTGCAGGTGGTGCACGTGCTGCTGTCTTTCTTGATCTGGCCTGAGGTGAAAGTAGTCACCGGGCAGCACGCGCCCTGTTTGCTGGAGATGGTGTTTTTAGTCGTCGGTCAACGCGCTGCCTCTTTGCTGGTCGTGGTAGTTGCCGTCCAACACGCTGCCTCTGTGCTGGCCAGGCTGGTCGGGGCGGCTGGTGCTCCTCTCTGTAAAATAAATCAATACTAGTCAGTTGAAAGAAAGATGACGTAACGATTGAGCAGAATGCTCCACATTGGATGTGTAAATATTATTCAGATCATGACTGTGGTAGTAATTTCAGCATAGTGCTCCGCATTGGATGTATAAATATTAGTGGTAGTAACGTGAAGCAGAGTATTGTACAAAGCAGACTGTGTATAAACATTACTCAAATCATGACTATATAACGTGAGCAGCAGTGTGCACCGCGTGGCTGGCTCTCGTGCTCTCCTGCACAGTGTACACATTACTAGTTTGTACACATTACTAGTTTGCACCATGCAGTCTTACAGACACGTAACAAAGTTTAGTAACTACACTTACCCATCTTCCTCAGAAGAACTAAAGCCTTCGAGCTCTGACGACGACGCGTCGTCATCCTCCTCGCTGGTCTCCAGAATCATGCGCTTTGCTTCCTCCGTGTTGAATCTCTTTGTCGTCATGTTGATTTTCTCTGATTGTAAAATGTAGCGTGTGTACATGCTCAAGTGGGTTGTCCTTTTGAGATTTTCCGTGAACTAATTGGTTGTTTAGTTCACGAAATGGCGACGGACATATGACTCAACAAATCACAGAGAAGGATTTTTTATTTATTTTTTTCAGCATCAGATGACACACTGCTGCCCTTTCGCTTGCTTGATGATGTAAAAATTATGCTGGGCTCTGCCTGGGCAGGCACCTGGAAGCAGGAAGCCGTCTCTTTCCGCCAGACGTAAAATTATATTTCTACGATGTATTATCGGGGTGCTGTGAATATTTTAGAAACTTAGAGAAACGTTTCGAGTGTCACCACGCGAAACCGCGGGCTCAGTGGACAGAGGGTTAATGTACGTTAAAGTGACGTGTGTATTTAAGTTAAAAGTGTATGTTAAAGTGACGAGTGTTTAAGTATGCGGTGTGCAGAGGAGTGTATGGTAGAGAGAAATAAGAATGAAAATAAAGAAGAGAAAATTAAAATTAAAATAAAAATTAAGAGTAAGAGAATAAAAGTTGAAAATTAAAATAGCTGGGGGTGACAGAGACAGTCAGTGGGGGACCCGAGCCCGATTGATGAGCCCGACTGCTGACGGGAAGAAACTGTTTGTGTGGCGTGAGGTCTTGGTCCTGATGGACCTCAGCCTCCTGCCAGAGGGGAGGGACTCGAACAGGATATGTCCAGGGTGAGAGGGGTCAGCTGCAATCTTCCTAGCTCGCCTCAGAGTCCTGGAGGCGAACAAGTCCTGGAGGGATGGCAGATTACAGCCAATCACCCTCTCAGCAGAGCGGATGATGCGCTGCAGCCTTGCCTTGTCCTTGGCAGTGGCTGCGGTGTGCCAGACGGTGATGGAGGAGCAGAGGATGGACTCAACGATGGCAGTGTAGAAGTGCACCATCATTTTCATCGGCAGGTTGAACTTCTTCAGCTGCCTCAGGAAGAACATCCTCTGCTGGGCCTTCTTGGCGATGGAGCTGATGTTCAGTTCCCACTTGAGGTCCTGGGAAATGATGGAGCCCAGGAAGCGGAAGGACTCCACAGCGTCGACGGGGGAGTCACACAGGATGAGAGGGGCGGGTGGGGCTGCGTTCTTTCTGTAGTCCACAACCATCTCCACTGTCTTCAGAGCGTTGAGCTCCAGGTTGTTCTGGCTGCACCAGGTCTCCAGGTGGTCAGTCTCCCACCTGTAGGCGGACTCGTCCCCACCAGAGATGAGTCCAATGAGGGTGGTGTCATCCGCGAACTTCAGGAGCTTGACGGACTGGTGACTGGAGGTGCAGCTGTTGGTGTACAGCGAGAAGAGCAGAGAGGAAAGAACGCAGCCTTGGGGGGAACCGGTGCTGGTGGTCCGAGAGCCTGAGACGTTTTTCCCCAGCCTCACGTGCTGCTTCCTGTCAGTCAGGAAGTCTGTGATCCACCTGCAGGTGGAGTCGGGTACGTGCAGCTGGGAGAGCTTGTCCTGCAGCAGAGATGGGATGATGGTGTTGAAGGCAGAGCTGAAGTCCACGAACAGGATCCTGGCGTAGGTTCCTGGGGAGTCCAGATGCTGGAGGATGTAGTGGAGGGCCATGTTGACATCATCGTCTACAGACCTGTTGGCCCTGTAGGCGAACTGCAGAGGGTCCAGGAGTGGGTCAGTCAGGGTTTTGAGGTGGGACAGGACCAGGCGCTCAAAAGACTTCATGACCACAGAGGTCAGGGCGACGGGCCTGTAGTCATTGAGTCCTGTGATCCTGGGTTTCTTGGGGACGGGGATGATGGTGGAGGCCTTGAAGCAGGCTGGCACGTGGCATGTCTCCAGGGAGGTGTTGAAGATCTCAACGTGTGAATGTCCTCCTGTTTGCTATGTTCACCATATTGTGATGCTATGCTGATATTGTGTTTCCAGGTTGTTGCGCTTTTCCCAACTGGTTGTGGACAGCCGTTGGTGATTAATTAATATTTAACAACTTATTCCTGGTTGCTATTTCATGAACATTTGTCCAAGCTCAACAGTCAATTAGGGCGGCTGTAGCTCAGGGGGATGAGTGGTTGTCCCGCAACCACAAGGTAGCCGGTTTGATCCCCAGTCCCCCCCATAGCTCACATGTCGAAGTGTCCCTGAGCAAGACACTGAACCTTAACTGCTCCCCGGGCGCCTCACAGGGCAGCCCACTGCTCCCCATCCAGGGATGGGCCAAATGCAGAGAAGAATTTCCCCAAGGGGATTAATAAAGTGCATGTTTCTTTTTTCTTTAACAGTCTATCATTTCGGGGGAACTGTGAGTGGACAGCTGTTTATTTTCAGTGGTTGCGGGTCAAAAAGGTTGATTACTCCTTTCATAGATGTCACTTCTTTTAGATTTTTACACTCTCGCTCTCTTATTTGTAATTATAGCATTACATTCAAGCACTAAGCGTTCCCACACAGGACAAGCAGGAAGACAGTGAAGCCAGTCACAAGAAAACAGGATGTCTGTTTCATGTTTGACACCGTGGCACATTGGTAATTACATATGAGTTTTACTGAAAAACGGAATCATTAGTGGCCAAGAGCCACAAACTCATGATCACTTGAGAGCCAGTTTTCATCATAAAAGGTTGCAATATTGATGCTTATCTCACACTGTTTATAAGATGATTTATTAAATATAGTACCATGTTAAATCAATGGCAAAGTAGCATAAAAGCAACCCTCCCTCTTGGATTTTGTTTTTCTAATATTGGTTCACTAAATATTTCGGCAGATTGTATAATTTTTTTTCTTTTTTTTAACCATTATCCTCTTCTTTTGGAGGTTGAAATCTCTCGAGCCTATACGATTCATCAATCACTGATCACTTATGCGAAAGTATGAAATTCTCATTTATCCTAATCCAGCAGGGCCCTCATCCAAATTGGCCCCATGCTGCATTGTGGGTGATGTACTGATCCAGCACACACTCATGCAAATCAAATGCTCGTGAAATCTCAAATCTGGAAATTTGTTATTTGTAAGAAATTGCTCTGATTTATTTTGGGGGAATTTAATGTTTTACTGTCATGATTGCATCCTGTAATGATTCACAAAACAATTCAGTCAGTAGAACATGGTCCACTGGCGCACTGCCATCTTGGATTGAACCAGTTGGCACCGACTTTCCTGTCACTGGGTCGCTCCTGATTGGTGGTGCTGACCGCAGGCTTGGCACTGGTATCTCATTATTTCCTAATGCTGAAGCCAACTATATGCTCAGGCCGTAGCAGAGGAACAACTAAAGGTCTGCGAAGGCACAGAAGTAGAGGCGAAAATGTACTTTGGGCAGGACTTCACTGCTGCGCGGCGCAGAGAACGTGGTTATAGCTACAATCTCTTGACCAAGAAAAATAATCTGTCCATCCATTTTCCTTTTAATGATTTTACATGGTTTTGATAACAAGAAAACATGAATTAAAGTAGAATTAGATTTAATAAATCAACTTCATGGATGAATGAAACTCTCATCCGATTTGAGGTGTTGTTCCTTCCAGGTGAAATCTCTCATAAAAGGGACATTTTAAAAGGGTGAAATCTGCTTTTTGTTCATTCTACACTTTCCAGATGGACATGTTTTCCTCAAAATCTGTAGGAAAACAAGAAAAGTGTAATAATTTGATTTAAATGGCAGGTTAAAACCCCCCAAACTACACTCACCTTATTGTGCAGTACATATTATACATACAGTGAAAATGATATCCTCACTGATGCTCAACACAGAAGCATGCAACGAGTATTCCAAATTACACAACAAAACAAATTGTTCGTTGTTGCTCTCCAGACGGGCAGCAGGACGACATCATTTATCTGTGCCAGTAACAAATTCATGTCGGAAATATATCATTTATTTCTCATCTGGCACCACTATAGTGAAAGTTTTGTTAGGTTTATGCACAAAAATGATGATCATGGTTAAAAAAAAGAAGTCCTCCTACATCTGTGGACATCGTGCCTCTATTATTCTCATTGTGATAATTGGAAGAAGCTATAACACGGTTGCACATTTCATTCAAAATGTATGCGAAATCCAAAAGTTAACCCACAGAACCTGCTGAATTAGTAGCGTTGTGTGATTGGTGTGAAACTTCTTTACTGGCAGTAGAGAAAGTAGGTTGTTTGGTTGATAGGCTGACAGTTAGGTGGGAGGTTAGAGTGCGTCAGTGTGACTTTAAATTCCTCTGGAAGCACTTCAGCACCACAAAGCTGGAAGGACGGTACATAACTGTAGCGCATGGTCCGTCCTTCCAGCTTTGTGGTGCTCCTCATGCGAACGGGACGAGGAATAAAAGTGGAGGAACGACGGAGTGGAAAAGGAAACTTTTAGAAAAAGGATTGCTTCGCTGTGTTTATGTGCCCTCTGACACTGAAACTCAAGATCTCCAGAGATTCAAGCACCGAATCTGTAAATCCCCCACGAGTTTTCACGGTGGTGTAAATTAGAGTTCAAAGTGAGAAAAAAACAAAAGCTCTCATTAAATCCACACGCACTGAAATTCAGCATGCACGCAGAGAATTTACATTTCCCTAAAGCTGAATCTGAATTTGCGTTTTTACACATCTGTAGCTACCAAAAAGACAACAGCAATGCCATCATATGTGTGTATGTGTGTGTCCTATACTGACTGCCCTGTTAAATGAAGAGCCAGTGTTGGAGAGGAACCATGACGGGACCCTCAGAGAAGCAGAAGTCCCAGAAGAACAGTCTTGGCTGGGATTCAACGCTCCTTTAAAACACCACAGAGGCATTATGGCTGAGCGAGCAGGAACACTGAGTCTGTGTTATGGTGCGTAGCGCTGTTGCTCGACCTGATGGAAAGTGAGAAAAATAAATACTGCCACATATAAACTTATTATTGTTTTGGTAATTTTGTGAAAATCACCATAGCTGCAAAGGAATATTTTTTTGGTCTTTAACTAAATTTGCACAGGGACTGCTACAATAAATGGTCGTTTCAGGAGTTGCTAGTTATCACCCAACTTTGCAGTTGTCAGGTCGACAGAGAGGTTAAGCTTTTTGGGGGGCTCAGTGCTCCCTAACCTTCTTGACCTTTAAATTCAACCTTTTTCTACTTGCACCCCACTGTCACAAGTTGCATGAGCATATGTGCATGCATTTGAAAGTACATTTAAATTAAAAGTAAAAAAAACAACTAACAGTTTTGCCTCACAGAAAATTGTTTCACAGTTTTTTCTCTTTTTCTTCTCATCATCTCATGACCCCTCATATTTATCTCCCTAATCCCCAGGCTGAGAACTATTGTTTAATTTTTTTGGTTATTTGGGCCAAAAATGTAATTCTCATTAACCTTGTTTTTGTTTTGTACAGCAGCGGGAGGCAGCCGTTTTTAGTAAAAAAGCTGTCGTATACAGCAGAATACCACAGTATTACCTGCCCAGCACCAAAATGGCTGACACAAAAAGTTAGTAGCTGGTGAAGGAAGTCGAGCATTTAATGTGAGTCGTCTAAAAAGCAAGATACTTTTCTCAAGAGTTGGAAGAGCAAAACAGCTGAGTGAGTGTTGTTCCATGTCTGCTGGAAGTGTACATAGGCAACTGTTCGCGAACACTCTTATTTTGAGATAATATGTATGTTGTGTTTGCAGATTCTTGGCTACCTCCAAGTGGCCAAAACAATCTATTTCTGAAGTTTTAAAGTCTACCTTCGGTGACACAAATTTTCTGTGTTCCTGTGTGGAAGTGAATATGCAGTAATGGGACATATTGTACAGTACATTGTACGTTTTTTCCCACCCATAGTATCTGATAGAGAGCGCAACAGCAAGATAGCCAATTTGGGTAAAGGTTTTGAAGCATTTCCTGCACTGCTGATGCTCAAACGTCCATGAAAAACATTGTAATATCAAAAAAGAAAACTGAAGAAAAATATCTGGCTGCGTCTGACATATCGATTATCCTCGCCTCAACCCTTGCATGTGGACGGACTGTGGTGCCTATAAGCAGTGCATATATACTGTCAGTCTGGCTCAGAAGTCTCCAGGGAATAGTTATCTTTTTATAAGAACATGTTTAAGTGCTCTGGTCTGGCTCAGTATGAGCTCATCGTGCAGTTCTCTGAGTGCCTGGGAAGAGATGGCCTGGACGAAGTGAATGTGCTTAGAGCGGGTAACTGAGGAGCCCTGACAGCACTGATGTGCTGTATGTGTGTGGCCCTGCATTCATATCGTAAGAAACACATCATTGGAAGACAGTTCATTTCCCTACAGAAGTCGAGCATCCAGGGCAACTTGCCAATGTGTTTTATTGGACTGACAATGGTCGAAAACACTCTGAGGAAATGGTGAGCCATAATCGCAGTAAAAAAGAAAGTAAAAAAAAAGTCTTAAAACATGCAGAGAAACAATTTAAAGCCACTCCTGCAGCACTATCCACTACGTCAATGCAGATCAGTGTATTATTGATGTACCCAACGACGATCACTTTGCCGATCAATTATTAAATATGCTAATTGCTGTGGAGCTTCAGAGTTATACGTTTGGTACCATTGACATTGGGTTCATATATTCAGGGTACCCAGATGATGCATTGGAAACATTGGTGATCCCCTGACTCTCCATCTTCCACTAATTGTAATTTGTTCAATATTTTGCTTTCTGGTGGAATTTCTGCAAAAGCATGGCGTCAGTGTTGCTGAGTAAAGCCTCCGGTTCCTCTGTCAGTCAAAGCTACTCCGCTAGGGAGCAGAGCTGTGGGTTGAACGTAAAACAGCAGATAATGCTGAGGTTGCAAGAAACATCTCAGATTGTCACAGAAATGAACACAGTAACTGAAATACAAACACCCAGTGATTCCACTGGTACAGCTTTGCCATATGGTGGGGGAGGGGGGGGGGGGAAATGAGGAAGAAAAAAAACATCACAAAAGGAAAAAAGTGGTCCACGAGAAGTGCAAGAAGAGGAAGAGGGAGTGAGACGTGACGTGCCCAGTCTTGTGTATGACATAGTGTCATACACAAGACATTTTGAACGCCACTTGGCGGTGCGCATTCAGCCCACGCTGGACCCAGTCACAGCTTCCGGTCTGCAGATAGCGCCTACACTTCACTGACAAACCAGCAACAATGGGCTTCACGATCATTTGGACAAAGTTTAAAAACAGTCCAAATGACTGCCTTGGTAGTTCTAGTGTGAAAGGGTTAAAGGAAGAGTCAGTTCAAATATTTTCAAGGTACAAGTAAACTGCTGACAAACCCAACGGTGATTTATGCTACAATGTGCAAATGTTTCTTCTCCTGTATGTTGCAATAATCCGGGATGGACGCATGATTAATGCATGAACTGTGGCTGTTACCATGCGTGTGCGGCGTCGATGTGGTTTAAGGCAGACAGATATTTACTGTATCCCCGGCAAGCCCAGAGCTTCCTCTTAATGCCAAGACCTTACAAGCACATAAAACAAAAGATTTCATGCTCGGCCTCAGCACCAGTGGGTCAGCAGGGGAATATCAGAGGCTTTTAAAGAATTTCCTTGGGAAAAGAGAGCAGGGAAATGGAAAGAGGATCAGGGAGGAAGCAACGTTATTTAGTGAGGGATGCTGCGTTGGACAGAGCGAAGTATAGATTGATCCAGACTCTGTGTGTGTGTGTGTGTGTGTGTGTGTGTGTGTGTGTGTGTGTGTGTGTGTGTGTGTGTGTGTGTGTGTGTGTGTGTGTGATTCTAAAAGTCACCACTACACAACAAATTGACATTTTCTCAATGCTTGCTAATGTGAACAATAATTTAAATTTTTTTGTACTTGACACAAAATGCCAACACAGAATTGTGTTATTTTTTGTGGGTACATTTTGAGCAATTCCATTACATGATGTGAGACGTGAATCAAAAATGTGATCTCATTACTTCGGCCACTGACTTATTCCTCCATGCTGCCTCAGTATCATGTTTCAACAGATCAAATGACAGAATAAATTACTTTATTAAACCTACATACCTTTTGGGCCATTTGGGGAGCTCAACAAGCTGTAAGCCGCCAAAGTCTTTGATGGTCGACTTTGCCGGTCACTCGAGTCTTGCCGGTCAGTCGACTCTACCTGCATGTCTTTTATAGTGTTTTAGCTGTGTTTGACTGTTGTGCACGCATTGTAAAAGCGTCAACATTTTATAATCTTTGTATACTTATTTCTGTTTTTAGGTTTGTTTTAGTTTTTTAACATCTGCCTCTCGGAACTACAGATGGAAAATAGCCTCTTGGCTAAATCTGGCACATTTACCAGAAATGTTTTTATTAATGTGCACTGTCCCCTTATTAAATAAACCATTTGAAATAAGCAACACTGAGACATTAACATTTGAACATGTAGCAGATATCGAGCATAAAGCATTCATATGGAGTTGTGTTTCTGTCCACTTCATCAGCGTAGATCCAATATTCACTCCTCCTGTAACTGTTATGGTCTATACTCAAATATCTCATTCTTTAGCTGCTAAATGCTCCACTATCAGATCATAATTCTCTGTGGGTTTGTAACTATAGGCAACCTGTTTTACATAACAATTGAATAATTTGTTAATATATAATATATTGGTCAGAGCAGCTTTAATTAACACAATTTTTAACCACATTGCATATACGGAGGTAAATGTAGTGTTATGCAGCTGATAGTATCCCCCGATAACAGCCCAGATGCAGTCATATTTAACAAAGCTTCTAAAATGAAATACTCTTCATCGTAAACTAAGGAGGTCCAGCAGTTTTATATATATATAATGTATGGAAGTCAAAGTTTGTATTTCTTACTGCAGACCTATTGCTTTGTGCTACAGCAATTTAGATCGACCTAAATCAGAGGCAGGGTAAATGCATCTCATATCTGTAGCTTCTATAATGGCCACCTGCACACACACACACACACACACACACACACACACACACACACACACACACACACACACACACACACACACACACACACACACACACACACACACCATAAGCACTTATTGCTATCCACAATCTAAACTAAGTTCTTTAAAAGGTCGAGCAAAAGAAAGAGGGAGAATTACAATTTCACATCATGGGTTTAGATTCAATTGTAGATTAACAAGCGTGCATGGCTGATAAGTAAAAAAAGAACACACGCAAACACTGAAACACATTAAAACTCTGAGAGATTAGCCACTTAAACCCCAGCGACAGTCACAGACCAACGAGCCTATTTGGGCTCATTTGTCACCGTAGTTGCCCCCCAAAGGCCGCCACATTGTTCTCAGGCGTGTTGGGGCCACGTAAAGTTTGAATTAGACCAGGCGCCCGGCTAAAACCACTGGGGTAAAATTAGGCATGAGGGCCGGCTTTCTCTCACAGCCTCTTTTAGGGGATTAGGTGACGTTTTAAGTTATTGGAGGACTGATATGCATGATTAAAATGTCTGATTATTGTGCAGAATTGAGGTGTATTTTATTAGCCTCACCTAAAGACCTGGGTCTGGGGGAAGGGTAGTCAGAAGGTTTTAGTGTAGTTTAAGAGGCTCACTAAGGGCCCAGGGTGAGATTATAATGCCTTATTTAAAACTCGATCTTTGGATAGCAGGCGGTGAACTACGAGTGAACCTTCATGGCCGCCATTAGAACAATGTGTGTCAGCGGTGGCTGGCCATTTAGTCACTTTTTGTAGTTTCGGTGCAGTGTTTACTTAGAGTAACCTGCAGGGCAGTAAAAGGGGGGCTCTTTAAAAGTTAAGTCAGCCTAGGTATCAAATGACACCCACGGGTGCCCAAATTAAATGGGGACACTTCCAGACTGGGAACCAGACTCTTATCAGGGGTCAGTGGGGATACTGCTGCAAAGATGACAGCACTGACTGTTTTCTTCCTTTTTGTTCGACATTCCCAAAGTAGGTTCTCATGTCAGTGTGATTAAAAAGCAGTGTCAGAGACTGAAAGCAGCCCCAGAGAGGTGAACTTTGCTCAGTGTTGCTGCTAGCCGTCGAAAACATCTGCTGAGTAAAAATACAGCAGCAGCAAAGCAAGTCTTGTTGGTGGCCTGCAATAAAAGAAAACAGGCTGGGAAAACACTTCTGTTTACTAATTGGACCAGTAGTTGTGGTAACAGAGTGACATCATGTCATCATTAACAGGTGCCTCATCCGGTTGGCTGTTCATGGGAAAGTTTTAATTAAAGCTTCCCGGTCGCCCGTCCGCTCCGGCGCAGGCCAGCGATTAGTTGCGAGTAAAGGGCTGTTGTCAATGTTTACGAGGTGAAAGGCGGACGGGAGGCAGGCCGGTTGTAACTCTGAGGGGTCAAAGTCGGAGGTCAAGGAGAGGGAGAGCGGGGGCGGGGCTGACCAGAGGAGAGCTCAATAAAGAAGAGGAAGGGATGCTGATCGTTGCAAGTGGCGTGACTGTTTTGACTTTTTTTTTTCAGTCCTGTTTGTCCTTGACAGATTTTACTGACATAGGTACAACGGATTGGGTTTTGGAATGGATATTACTGGGTCATCCCTATTTTTCCCCCAAGGTCCTATGTTCCTTGTGTTAAGAGATTGGTAAGGAATATCTTCACAGCTCAAATTGCAAAAGATTGAGGGAATATGGATGTTTAAAATGCAGTAAAAAACTGTTGAGTCACTGTGGAGACATCAATGCCTAAAATCAAGTAAACCGTCTTGTCAGCAATGTTGAGGGCATTGGTTATTTCAACATATTGACCCAGGTAAACACGGCCTACATTGAACATTTCACCTAGGATCATATTGAGAAAATAGTGAGCTGGGAACCCTGGGAACATAGCTTTGCTCACGATAGTGCCACCATGTGGCCGTTTATGAATCACGCTTTTGCACATTATGTGTATCCTAATTGTTCCCACAATTATTTTTTTTGTTTTGCTAAGCATGACTCTTGGGATTGCGATACATGTCTTCTATAAAGACATGGTCACCAGATTATAAATCCCGCTGACTTGTTAGCTAGCGTGAGGTTGACATTTCTGGTTTTAAAGAAATGCCTCAACAACTATTAGATGGATCCCATAATTTTTCATCAGCATGCCATTGACATTAGCATTTAGCTCATAGCAACTCCGTGGGAAAGTACAACATCACAGAGCCGCTATGAGGTTGTAGAGTCAGTGGCGGCCGGCCAATAGAGGGCCATGGGGCCTGGCCCCACCGTGAGCATTACAAAAAAATATATAATAATAATAATCAATCATACAAATTGTCAATATTTAGGGTAGCAGTAGTGTGTAGCATGCCGTGAACTTACATTTACGTTGAGATCGGTCGACCAATGACAGTTCTCTCTACAGTCAGAGCTTGCGCAAGAAGGTGGAACTTGAGGGAGATACCATTTCCAAAACTTGTAAGGGGGTAATAACTATTTTCCCAGACGTAGCAAAATCCCGGACGTTTTTGGAATCCCTGCCGGACGCTTTTTTTAGGTCTCGAAAAGAGGACATGTCCGGGAAAAAGAGGACGTCTGGTCACCCTAGTCAGTGTTGTATACAAATTATCAGTCAAGTGCAGGACTGTGCTTATCTGTATGCTACATGATATATATATATATATACAGTATATACTGCATTGCATTAATAAGATGTCCTTATTATGTCAAAGTGTTGGAATAAATGTTAAATATTTAACTGCAAAGTAGTAATGCGTGTCTGATACCTAAATTTTTCAATATTATTACTATAAATCTTGAATGCAAAGTAATTGTAAACAAATGAAGATGACACATGGCCATATTAGCTCCAAGCAACTTTGTGGAATTTTGTGGAATTTACCATATATATGGAGTGAAAACAATGATTCTCACTTGCTAGGATTTTTTCCAAATTCCTTCCGAGGTCCAAAATGTTTTGCCACTGTCAACCAATCATCATAGCACCAAGTATGCAAATGTATATGGACCAGATTTTTTTTTTTCTGGATAACATTTTTCATTTATTTCACTCACAGTATGGCTGTGACACAATATTAAAACAAGGAAATACATACATATCTCACATTAAACCCCGGAACAGACGTTGGCATCCCCTGCATGTTGAGGTGAGAGGTGAGAGAGGATAAGACCAGATCCCACAACAACATAGAAGAAGATGGAGTACAACTAGACAGGGAGGACGGATTTCGCCTTCTCTCTAAGAGGGGGTCCAATTCATCAGGATCGGGAGGAGAGGCAACATTCATCATGGCCAAACCCTGGCTCTGTTTTCAGCTGGAGACTCTGTGAGACCTCCAACAAACCAGTCAGCAGCTTAAAAAGGGAGATCCTGTGACTAATAAAGAAAACCCAGATGAATAATCTGTCACCACTCACTGTGTGACACACTGTGAAAGAGTAAAAAAAAAAACACGGACAAGGACAACTCCAACACTGTGGCAGCGACCTGTCAATCACAAGGTAGACACACCCTAAAGCATTCCTGCTTTATTGTCTAATTTACTCGAAAGTGGACCATCATTTACTAAATTAATGACATGCTGCATGGAAGAAGAACCTGAATCGAGCGATTGAAACCATAAACTCGTGTTGGCACTTTTCAGACCCGGAAGTTGTCCCTTGGTTTAACCATCTGCGACACAATGAATGTGTCAGTCCTGAATAGAGCTTTTTTTCTGCAGCTAGCTAATGCTATGCCAACTCATGGCCTTAGACATAACCTAGCGTTACTCGCCATCAAAAACCTGGCAGAATTGCCGTGCCTAGTGTTAAGCACAGTGTGGGCGAACAGACGGGACACAACAATTGAGGCAGGCATGCCTATAAACTTCCAGACTATTGACAGATAGCCGCAGCTGGAGGGCTGGTGTCTTGCTCAAACACACTTCAGCACTACTTTATAGTGGGGGTGGAAGCCGTTGTGAGAGGCCCTGCGCCATGCAAAATCAGCAGAACGTAATATGCCGAGGGGCTTTTAAGAACCTCAGTGAGCAGCACACCAGTTTAAACCATCTATTGAGAAGGGAGCATCCACTGGGATCCATTTGGCAATATTTCTGGCCACAGCGAGGCCGAGCAGAAAGCATATTTTCTCTCTCTGTCTTTCATTCTGCATCTCGGCTTTCCTCTTGCTCCCTTTGCTAGTCTAGACACAGAAAGAAACAGAGGAGGAAGAGCTGCTGATGCCAAGTCATGTGCTGTCGAGAGTGTAGGTGACACACACGAGTATGCACGCACGCACGCACGCACGCACGCACGCACGCACGCACGCACGCACACACACATACACACACACACACACACACACACACACACAGCTGGTGAGGTCTGGTCGAGCAGAAGAAACAAACAGAGGTGGATTATGACAATCAGTGGCCTGGTCCAAACTCTGGTGTTTCCAGAGCTTTGTCGATAGGACTAATTAATCAGAGCTCTGTCGAACACACACACACACACACACACACACACACACACACACACACACACACACACACACACACACACACACACACACACACACACACACATTCAGACATGTGGGAACCATTTATCCGCCCACCTCCTGCTCTCTCTCTATGACAACAGAGAGGAACACAGCAACATTTGGAAGAAGAAAACATGCCACTGAACCCCGACTACCATTCGCAGGCGACTTGCGGTTGTAATGAACCAGGGGCAATACGGATAAGAAGATTAATTAACGTCCAGCGGAAACAAAGTCACCGTTTGTGTGTCAGACAGCTGCAGAGCTGCAATCGCCGGCTTTCAGCTTGAATTGTATAAATTACGTCATTGGCGAGAGCAATGGCATTTTAACTCCAATTCTTGTGAGTTTCAATGCTCTCATTTCAATGGCAAGATTACACACTCTGATCAAACACTTTCATGACAATGTACATGGAGGTGACTGCAACACGGCGGAGCAATGCTGTTCCCTCTTGGGGTAAAACCAATTAATTCCGCTCCGCCTGACTTCATGATAGTTCAGCCTACTAATACAATATCCATAATTCAAAAATTGGAGGGAAATGACTGCTACAGATGCATATTCAAACACTCGCGAAGGAGCACACACGCACTCACACACGCACAAATGCATATACACATGATTGATTTGTTCTACCGCAGATAAAGCCTGCCAGGGAGGTTTGCGGCCCCCGTGATTGCACATACATGAACATATGAGTGTGTTGGTTATGTAAACATGGTAGCCGGGGAAATGGCGGGTCAGCCGGTTATGCTAACCTTTCCCTCCGCAGGCTAGAAAATAGCCCAACCCTCGTTTTGATTTGAGAATAAGTGAATAGGCTATTCATATGCACACCCGTGTTTTCGCAAAATTCGGGATGTGGCCCTGAAATTTGCCAGTTGTTGGAACAACTCACCCAAAACAACCCCTGTCCTCATATGACCTGTATATGGCAGAGTGCAGCGGTGACACTATTTAGAGGAAAATAGTGGGTGTGTTGTTCAATTTGTACCTGAAATGAAACGTAAGTAAGTTTTGATACCTCATCGGTATCAAAATTAAGTTTTACAATCATCTGTAGCAAATTTGAGTTTTACAATCCGCCCCCTTCTTCATTTTCTCCTTCCTTTTCCATCAGTAGCTGAAGTTCCTCCTGTCATTCCATCCGTCGGACTCTCCTCATATATCCTCGTCTGCGCCGCTCACTTCCTCTGTTATTGAGGTTATACCATCAGCATCACCAATCATTTTCAGAATCTCTGAAGGCATGACATAACCTCCTCTCTTGGAGCCCCCGACGTTATGAATATGAGTTACAGGCGCATATTTACTTAAAGTCAACGGCACGTTGAAACTGAGCAATGGCATGATGTGATGACAAAAACAGGCAGAAGAGTAATAGAGATAGTATGAGGGAGTGAGTGAAAACAGGCTCGCCCATCCGTCTGTCTCTCTAGTTTCTGTCTTATCTCCAAACTGGCCCCTCTTTACACAGGTATGAAGCTAGGTGGAACCCACAACTCACATGCATCCTACAGTATATCTCCATTGGCAGAGTAAGCAATATATGAGAAACAACTGTGAGGAATGAAGTAAAAGTAACAAAACTAATGCACAAATAAAAATGTTAACTAACAGAGTAATGTAGGGCAGTTCATATGGCCAGAAAGTGGCAATATACTACTGCCAGGAGTTTTAACTGCTTATGAAACAGTCTCAATATGCGTCTACATGAGCTACATAAGTAAATGAGACCATCAGCGAGAAGATTGGCTATTACTATAAAGTTGTTCTTAATGCTTGTCATCGGTGTCACCAGGTCAAAGTCTTACATATTCACCACAAACTCCGTCAGCAACAATAATTCACTTATTAATGTGTTTTATTTGTTATTCGAAAAGGAATCCAACCAATGACAACTTGTCAAAAAAGTAGTTTGCCACAAAAATAAAAAGCTTGATGCCAAATGTCCAGTTTGGCCAGAGGTCGGCATGCATCTGGAAATGTGTTCTTTGCTGGATTTTGAGGTCGGTCCAGTCCAGTCTGATGCAGCAGCCCACTTACACAGAAACCATGTGTAAGAAAAATGTCCCAAACAAACCACGAGCATGACATCACCATGCTCTACAAATCTCCTGATAACCCCCACCCTGTATCTTCCATCCACCCGCTGTTGTTGTTTTTTCTTAACTTCAACCTCCCTCGCACACATGTTTCGCCGTCAGCGTGCTTTGCAGTTACACAATTTCACACCTGGTAACAGACCAGCATAACTACTATGTGTCCATGCAAAACAAAAGTCTTTCTCTCACACAAAATTACATCCAGTTGATTGAGGAACAGGCTTTACTCATCAAGTTTCCTCTTTTAAACTTAAGTCAGCTGTTCCAAGAACCAGAAACCAGAAACATTACGGTAACAAGTTGGCTTTGTTACAATTTAACACTATCTCAGGGCCAAACATAAGTATCTTCTCTCATGGCATTCAACAAGGCCCTCCATCATCACTTGCATCGGTTCTCCTGCAAGCATACCCAATTCCATTATTAATATTCGTTGGAAGACAAAATGTGCATAAATGATGGTTTAATATACTGTAACGACCCTAAGGTCAGGGAAGCTACGAGACGTAAGGCTTATAGGGTTTTTATTCATGGAACATAGAACAGGCTACTGTGGGCCGTAGCCTACGCCAACACAACAGTAACACAACAAGCTTCGCCACCGCTCCGGGTCCTAGTCTGCTCCGAACGGCTCGTAACACAACACCACACACAAAACAACATCACTCGTCCTCCAATCACAGACACGCCCCACCGCCACCGGCTCATGAGCCGTTCACTGACATCCCGAACACAATACCCACAACACAACATTTCTCTCAGTCCGTTACACTACCCTCCCCCCACAAAGTCCCTCGCCCCCGAGGGGGCAAACAAAGTCTCTCAGGTGGCCAGGGGGCCTCCGGTTCCTCTGAGGCTGCCGTCGGCGCTGGGGAGAAGGAAAAGGGGTTGAGGGGACGCTGGGACCAAGGGCAGGGGATGGGAAGGGAGGGGCTGGGCCAGGGACACCAAGGCCAGTCTGTGAAGGGGCGGGCGAAAGGCTGGGCCCATTGGGAAGGGTTTGGGGGGTAGTCTGGGCTGAGTCCAGGGTTCCCCGTGTCCCAGGTTCTTGTGGGGTGACTGTGCCCCGGTAGGGGGCCAGCCTGTCTCTGTGCAGAGCGACTTTCCTTCCTCGTGGTGGCAGCTGGACCCTGTACACCACCTCTCCAAGTCTCTCCAGGACTCGGCAGGGCCCCACCCACTCACTATCGAGCTTTGGGCACCTGCCTTTCTTCCTCTGAGGGCTATACACCCAGACCAGCTCTCCGACTTCAAAATGTCGTCCTCTGACGTGCACATCGTAGTTCCTCTTTTGCCTTACGCCCGCACTGCACATCTGGTTCCTGGCAAACTCGTGGGCTGACTCCAAGCGGTCCTGGAGTTTCCGAGCATAGTCGAGCCCCGGGGGACCCGCAGGGGCGTCAGGAGGTTTTCCCATCATCATCTCCCCTGGCGTCCGGATTTCTCTGCCGAGCATGAGAAGGGCAGGAGAGCAGGAAGTGGAGTCCTGCACAGCAGACCTGTAAGCCATCAGCACAAGAGGCACGTGGTCGTCCCAGTCGCGTTGGTGTTTAGCTGTCACTATGGCCAGCTGCTGTGCCAGCGTGCGGTTGAATCTCTCGACCAGCCCATCGCTCTGTGGATGGAGGGGTGTAGTGCGGGTCTTGTGGGATCCCAGTTTGTCACACATGGCGGCGAAGACACGAGACTCAAAGTTTCTGCCCTGATCTGTGTGGATGACTTCCGGGGCCCCAAATCTGCTGAACATTCCCCCCACCAGAGCATCCACAATCGTCTCCGCCTCCTGGTTCGGCATGCAGTAAGCTTCGGGCCACTTAGTAAAATAGTCCATGGCAGTGAGGATGTAACGGTTACCTCTCTCTGAGTGAGGAAACGGTCCGAGAACATCAATCCCCACCCTCTCCATGGGACACCCAGCCGGAAACTGCTGGAGTTGAGCATGAGATCTGTCTGCAGGGCCTTTCTTCGCTGTGCAGTTGTCGCAGCAGCGGCAGTAGTCCTCCACATCCCGCCTATGTTGGCCCCAGTAGAACCCCTGGCGGAGGCGACGGAGGGTCTTCGTAACGCCGAAGTGACCAGATCCCGGAGCTCCGTGCATTGCCCGGAGCACTGCCTCTCTCAGAGCCCTGGGCACCACCACTTGCCACTGTGTCTCTCCAGTCGCCGGCTCTTTCCACCCCCTCTGTAGCACACCATCACGCAGTCGCAGGGCCTGAAAAATTGACCAGAGTCCCTTTGTGGCTCGAGAACACATGGTAACCTCTCCCCAAGGTGGTCGCTGTTGGGATCCCACCCAAGCGAGCACTGGCCTTATGTCGACATCCTCTTCCTGTTTGCACCCCCACTCTGCTGCGTCCACAGCTGTCAGTCCATGGCCTGCTGGCATGCCCACCGGTCCCACGGCAGCACATTTCACATCAGGTTGCAGCCGCTCTTCTTCCTGCGCCTCTCTTTTCTCACAGTAGTTGCAGCCATCAGCGCTGCAAGGCCGGCGTGAAAGCGCGTCAGCATTTCCGTGGCGTGCCCCCGGTCTGTGGACCACAGTGAAATCATACGCCTGTAGCTCCTCAATCCAGCGTGCCAGCTGGCCTTCTGGCTCCTTAAAAGACATGAGCCACTGTAAGGCAGAGTGGTCGGTCCGGACTGTGAAGTGGAGGCCCCCAAGGTAATATCTGAAATGTCGGATGGCACAGACCATAGCAAGCAGCTCCCGTCTCGTGACACAGTAGCGGCGTTCAGCCTTGTTAAACTGTCTGCTGTGATACGCCACCACTCTCTCTCCTTCAGGAGTCACTTGGGCCAGCACAGCACCCGCGCCTGCATTACTGGCGTCCGTGTCGAGGATAAAAGGCAGGGTGGGTTCAGGCGGTGAGAGGACTGGGGCCTCCACAAGGGCTCTCTGCAGTGAAGTGAAAGCTGTATGGCACTCCTCTGTCCAATCAAACACCACCCCTTTTTGCAGCAGGCGGAACAGTGGTACAGCTATGCAGGAAAACCCCCTCACAAACTTCCTATAGTAGGAGGCCAGGCCCAGGAAGCTTTTCAGGTCCTGCACAGTGCTAGGGGTAGGCCAATCCTTCACCGTCTGCACTTTATCATCCATGGTGCCGACACCGCCGCCCCCAAGCTTGTGCCCCAGAAATGTGACCTCCCGTTGCATGAAGGAGCATTTCTGTGGGTGCAGCTTTAGACCTGCTGCTGCCACCCTCTCCAGCACCCGCCTCAGGGCCTTGAGAGCTGCCTGGAAGGAGTCACCATGCACCAGTATGTCGTCCAGGTACACAACACACTCCTGTCGAGGGATACCAGCGAGTACCCTGTCCATTAGTCTCTCGAACGTGGCAGGAGCATTGCAGAGGCCAAACGGAAGGACTTTAAACTGCCACAAGCCCCCATTAGTGATGAAGGCAGTTTTGGCCCTAGCTTCAGGGCTGAGAGGGACCTGCCAATACCCGCTCCGCAGGTCCAAAGAGGAGTACCAGGCTGACCCTGCCACCATGTCGAGAGCCTCGTCGATGCGTGGAAGGGGGTAGGAGTCCTTTTTTGTCACTTTGTTGAGGGGCCTGAAGTCCACACAGAAACGCCACGCCTCCTTCTGCTTTTTGGGGACCATGACGATCGCCGAGGCCCAGGGGCTGGTGGAAGGCTCGATGATTCCCGCTCGCTGCATCTCTTGCAGGGCTTTGTCTGCCGCAGCCTGCCTGGCCAGTGGGAGGCGTCGAGGTCTCATCCTAATCGGCCGCGCATCTCCTGTTTCGATGTAATGCTGGATGAGATCTGTGCGGCCCACATCGTCCTCCGACATTGAAAAACAGTCCTTGAACTCAAGAAGCAGCTGCCACAACAGATCTTGTTCGCTAGGAGTCAGACCACCACAGTTTGTCTGCCAGACCTCCCTCACTGCCAAGACTCTTTCACGGTCGTCAGGTGGAGAGGCGTTTGTCACCTGTGTGTGTGGACTTGCAGCTGGCCGGACAGAGGCGGGGGGTGGTTGCAACTCAGCAGCTGGCAGGGTGGAGGGCGGTGGGGGTATCTCATTTGAAGGGATGCAGCTATGAGCAGCATAATTTGTTGTCTCAGCCGTCAGTGTGGCAACGGTGTGGGTCGCAACACAGCCAGGCCGGGGTGGCTGGCGCCACATCTGGATGACATGGCCATCAGGGAACGTGAGAGTTCCTCTCTTTGTGTTGATGACACAGTCCAAAGCCCCAAGAATATCCAGTCCCAGTATACAGTCCTCCAGGTTAGCGACCCACACCGGGCAGCGGATAGACTTCCTCCCCAGCCCCAGAGTCACTATTGCTTCTCCAACCATGGGAGTTCGCTCCCCGGTGACTGACTGCAGTTTCACTATAGTGGGAAAAATATCAGTTCCATTTTTCACCACATCGGGCCTCACCAGGGTTGCTGACGAACCTGTGTCTACCAGTGCAGAGCAGCATGTCCCTCCAATGGTGAGCGGTGCATACCAACAGTCTCCTATCCAGGTTCGGCCCAGCACCACTAGTCGCTCCAGCTGACCATCAAAATCCTCCGGTGGTCTGGTTGCCCCTATTTGGTCGGACGGTTGCGTAGCTTTGTTAATTAGAGGGGGCTGGGACAGAGTGCCAGGGGTCCGCATCGTCCCGATTATGCGGTCCCCGGCTCGTTTCCCTTGTTCGCGGTGGAACGGGGGCAGTGTCGAACCAGGTGGCCAGGCTGGCCACACCCCCAGCAGACTCTTGGTCGTGGCTTGTCTTGTCTCTCATCTCTCAGAGTGGCAGCCCTCACCAGCTGGGTTAGCTCCCCCACCCAGGCAGGCTGCGCCAACTCCCCTTCCGTCTCACAAGCAGCTCTCCCCTTTGGTGCTTTTTCAACCACTTTACCCAAGGCGCCAGCACACAGCATCTCTCTCTCCGTAGCTGACTCCAAAGCCTCCTGGAGCGACCCAGGGTGAGCGAGTAGTGTCTGGATGCGCAGGTCAGCTGGCAGCAGGGCCTGGAGGAAATGGTCCCTAGCTAGCTCGCTCTGGATGGACGGGGGCATGTGGGCGTAGGTGCGGTGGACAAGCCCCTCGATGTCATTAGCGAGCTCCCTCAGCGGCTCCTCTGGCCGTCGCTGTCTGCTGCACAGTTCAGAGCGGAGTAGGCTAGTGGCAGAGCATTGTCCAAATCGTCGCTTTAGAGCCCCAATTAGTGCATCATAATCACTCCTATCATCGGGACTCAGCAGCAGCAGGCTTGATAAAGCGTCACCCGTGAGGCACATCGCTAACTGGAGAGCTTTTACTTCAGTGGACCATCTACTGGCATTGGCTAACAGTTCAAACTGTGCATGAAAAGCTTCCCAGTTGGATTTACCGTCATATCTGGGGGTCTTTATTGTGGACGGAATAGCTTCTCTGCGTGTCTCAGTGTGCTCAGTCATGTCCCTTTCTGCGGCCGCAGTCATTCCTCTACGGCCGCCATTTCCCTCACCGTCGCGGCCCGAGTGGCCAAAGCCAGCCTCCGCAGCCATCCTCGCGGTCATTTCTTTTACCCGCTCTCGGTGCTCCGTCGTCTGCCAGACCCCGGCTGCGCCGTCCCATTCTCGTTCGTCACTTTCTCCTTCCCGTTTAATCTTGAGACGGCTCCCCGACGTCATGTTTCTCCCCGTTGACGAGCGTTAGCCACCTAGCTTCTCTGCTGCTAACTGGCGTGGCGATGTTATAGCGAAAGTTTTACTTCTGACACCAAATGTAACGACCCTAAGGTCAGGGAAGCTACGAGACGTAAGGCTTATAGGGTTTTTATTCATGGAACATAGAACAGGCTACTGTGGGCCGTAGCCTACGCCAACACAACAGTAACACAACAAGCTTCGCCACCGCTCCGGGTCCTAGTCTGCTCCGAACGGCTCGTAACACAACACCACACACAAAACAACATCACTCGTCCTCCAATCACAGACACGCCCCACCGCCACCGGCTCATGAGCCGTTCACTGACATCCCGAACACAATACCCACAACACAACATTTCTCTCAGTCCGTTACAATACAGTATAGCAACTCCAAAGAACCGATGGATAATGAACCATTGCTTTGAAAGTGTTTATTTTAATAAGGGAGTTCAGTAGAAGTATACAAGACTAACTGTAATTCACTGTCCCGCCATTAAAAATAACTTATAAAACGCTATAAATGTTTACAGTATACATTGAAATAAAAAAGAAAAGAAAATGATGTTGGGAGAGATCCAGATTCATGATTTTATTCAAATATATTAGTATTCCTTTCAATAGAGCAATTTAATAGTTTGCACGTTTCACTCTCATGAGCTTGTTGAATTAATCCGGCATGCAGATCTCTCTCGTATCCTAAAAGTTACGGAAAAAGAAACCGCGTTCTCATTTACTGTTAACGTTGTCGATTGAAACAAAACAGAAACGGAACAAAACCACCTGGTTCAGAGTAAAAGACATTTTACGCAAAGCCAAAGTAAGTCCACATTGACTTTTCATATCACACAGGACGAACAGGCCCCCAAAAGACCTGCAAACAGACTTGATGTGTGAAATGGCCGTTGTTTCCCTTTAAATACAGTAGCACACTTTGGTCACACTGGCCCAAATATGGAACAATTCTGCAACAGCAGCAGCAGCAACAGTGGCAACAGCGGCAGAGGCGGCAGCAGCAGCAGCAGCAGCAGCAGCGGTAGTAGCAGCGGCAGTGGCAGCGGCAGTGGCAGCGGCAGTGGCAGCGGCAGCGGCAACAGCAGCGGTAGTAGCAGCGGCAGTAGCAGCGGCAGTGGCAGCGGCAGCGGCAACAGCAGCGGCAGTAGCAGCGGCAGTAGCAGCGGCAGTAGCAGCGGCAGTGGCAGCGGCAGCAGCAACAGCAGCGGTAGTAGCAGCGGCAGTAGCAGCGGCAGCGGCAACAGCAGCGGTAGTAGCAGCGGCAGTAGCAGCGGCAGTAGCAGCGGCAGTAGCAGCTGCAACAGCAGCGGCAGTAGCAGCGGCAGTAGCAGCGGCAACTGTAGCAGCAGCAGCGGCAACAGCGGCAGCAGCAGCAGCAGCAAAAACGGCAGCAGCAGCGGCAGCAGCCCCTCCATCAGTGTCTGGATCCGTTCAGTCGCAGTGACGCTGTGCACCCTGAAGCCTATGACAGTGCTTGCCATCGACCTCGTGGGGCAACAGCACGTTGAAGGGAAACAGACTGCGAGTGTAAGAGGACGCTTCGGGGGGAAACTGATGCGGAGAGCTGCTGTGTTGCAATGGAAGGGGAATCTGCCTCGTCAGACTCGACGCGGGGCAGACGACTGTGTAACCAACACAAGCTGCGCATTTCATGCAATGAGCTGTTCGCGGCCTCTGTTGCCAAGGACCTCCACAGGCATCGCTACGTCACTCGAAAGGCCTTATTAGTCGTCTTGGTTACATCAGCTCCATACTGCGGAGTTTAACAGTCACCGAGCGTGTGGCCACTTAACTGCCCGCGCTGTACCCCCCCCGCCGACGGACCAGTGGTGCTCCACACGGAGGCCGAGGCTTTATTGGAGGATTTTCAAGGCCAAAGGGTTGAGCCAGTAAGCTAAACAGATGTTCTCATAAAGCAAATAATAACTGTGAGATGTCCAGCATCTGTGTCACGGGGGAGGTGGGGATAGATTGATGGATGTAGTAGGGAAGGAAAAGATTGGAAGGGGTAGGGGGCGTATAGGCAGAGTGCCAGAGAATTGGATCGATGGACGGATGCATGCATGATGGGAATGGAAGGTTCTGAAAAAGCTCTGCGGATTACCACGGAGGAGGAGAACGATGGGGGAGAAGTCAGTCAAAACGGAGCCGGCAGATAACAGCCGAAGCAGACGCAGCCCAAAACACCTACACTCTTTTCTCTTTCTTTTTCTCTGCCCTTCTCATGCTTTTTTTCTGGGGGGGATCTTTATTTCCCATGGCTCTCCTCTCCTACCCACACACACATAAGCACACACTCGCTCGCAGAGAGCTACAGGCCCTGTTGAACTCTCTCCCCCCAGGTCAAGCTGTGAAGGAGGACAAAGTGGTATCTATGTTCTGCAGTTCATATTTGTGTTGGAGGCGCCACGCGGCCTGAGCTCCATGTTAGCTCGAGGTAATTACACCTATACACCACCAATATCCCCTCCCATTACTGCACACTAATGGGCCTTACTGCTCGCACACACACACACACACACACACACACACACACACACACACACACACACACACACACACACACATACAATCACAGTCACACACAGCACTTTGTCCGGGCGGTAGAGGCCAGTGACAACATCAGTTAGCTTCGATGTGTCACGTCAACGTTACTCGTATTTTTCTGTGGTCAGGCTCAACTCCCCCGCTAGATTTCTTCAAGTGTGTGTGTGTGTGTGTCAGCGTGTGCGCGTGTGTGACAGTACAATGAGGGAATTCTGCCTGTCACGGTGTTCAGAAATGTTAATTATTACGGTTTTGACGTGTGTTTTTTGAAATTATTTTACCTGGAAAGCTGCGGAGCGGAGGAATGGGACGGAGACACACTGAACCCTATTCTAGTGTTCGGCCCTTTATTTCATACGTAAAGAAACAGAATCAACGAAAGTCAAACTAAAATCTGAGTTCTCCTCTCTCTCCATGCATGAGGACAAACAAAAGGGTTCGAAACGTTTTCGAACGATATCCAGTGTCTAAGTTTCAGGCCTCTGATTGCTATCATCTGAACTGATGATACTGATTTCTGAGCAAAAAAAGGAATTTCAGTTTGATTAAAAAGAGTCAAACCGACAGAAAAGGACAATAGTAGCGCGGCGGAAAGCCCGTTTACATTCCTGATCATAGCACAAGGCAGGTCATGAATCATTCAAAAATGCATATAGTCATCTGAAAAATGACAAACTGGAACAAAGAACACGATGCACAAGTGGTTGCTAACATCTCACTCTTGGATTCCTCCAAAAATAACTAATTTGATGACGTCAAGTACTTTTGTCTCTGTGCTTTATGGCCCGGGAAAAGTCTGATAAGGTAGTAAATAACTGACAATTTATGCGGCCGGGTCCCACCGCTGCACCTCTGTGTCTCCTCCGAAAGTGGGGATCAAAGCCAGGTATGAGCGAAGGTTATCCGCCCTCCGATAACAGATTTCGCTTTATGTATTGTTTCAGCTTCTGGGATCCAGCCGGATTCGTCCTGGTTAAGCCACGCTATAAATCATGACGAGATGATACTCAGCAAATGCTGCGTGTGCAACTGCTCTGATTAAACTCAGTTTAGCATATCGGAGCAGCAGAGATGTTACCCAGATCCGTAAGAGTAGAAAAAAAAACATACTCTAAATTCAAGTAAAATTACTAAATATGTAGAATGACTCATTTCACAGTGTGAAATTATTATTGAATATTGAACACTATATTACTCTGTTTTTATCACTAAAAATAGTTTATTGTTGATGTAGTTCATCAACAGGGAGACACTTTTAAATACTTTTTTATAGCACTGGGTATGATTAGTATGACTAAATCATATTATTTAAGTATACCTTCATTTGTATTCTTTTTGTTAACATGAAAACAAGAGCAAATAAATACAAGTATATTCAGCGTAGAAGTACGAGTAAAGTTGCTTGTGGATTGTATTACAAGTACAGTATTTTAGTAAATATTCTTAGTTACGTTCCACCACTGCAGCCAATGGCAACTCAATTTTCCAAAGTAGAAACCTTTGTGACGGATACGATTTTGGTTTTGTCAACAACTGGCAACAACTCGGTCCAACCTCATCAAATTGAGATGTGGTCCTTGTCTGCAAAGATGTACGGCCTGAGTCGCCCTCTGAAATTCAAATAAACACGTCATCCGTCTTTCCTTTTACAGAGCAGTCACACACACACACACACACACACACACACACACACACACACACACACACACACACACACACACACACACACACACACACACACACACACACACACACTGTGGAGTACTGACAGACTCCCACAGAAGAAAGTTGGAGCTCTGAGGCTCTTATTGTGAAAACAGGTTGGAGACAGAGGGGTCAGATTTTATATTCTGTCTAATAGCAAATCCAGCCGACTGATCTACTCCACATAAACAGTCAAAAACACATGCACATTATTAGGCATGCATGCACACCACAAACGTTTGATGTGGACTGTATGTACAGCTGCTGAATATGACGCATTAATTGTCTCCGTTGAGTAAAGTTGTTATAAAACATAAGCAATTATTGCTTGGCACACCTCTGTAATGTGTGAATATAAAAATCAAAGGACACACACACACACACACACGCACGCGCACACACACACACACACACACACACACACACACACACACACACACACACACACAAACAGGCACACGGCAGCTTCTGGAGCCAAACACTGGGGTGTAAATGTGACTGGGCTGCAGCCAGCTCCACACACTAAATATAACAAAGTGGTCGCCCAGCACTGAAAGATCGGTGCCAGGACGCAACTTAGCGCCTCTTTGATTCCGAAATGCACTCCCATGTAAATAAATCACACACATTAGCAACAAGCTGGCACGGTCCTCTCCCTCCGGTGTTTAGTCGCGCGGCTCCGCTTCGAAGCCCTGGTTAAAGTCAAGTGGGAGATGGTGAGGGATGTTCAGATTGCGATAGTAACAATAATACAGCGCGATCGCGGAAACTGCGTCAATAACCTGCACCGGGCACGTGCAGAAAGAACACAGAGTAACGGCACAAATTAAACCCCTGAGTGAAAGGTGGGCAACGAACTGAGGACGTCGGCTGTAGGCATCTAACTGTGGAGCAGAGAACCTCGGTCTGGATGTGTGTCTGTGTGTCCTTAGCATATCTCGAGAAACGTTCATCCAATCCACCTCACACTTGGGAGGCATGCTGCCGGCGACCCGAGGACGTGCAGTGTCAAAAACAACATTTTTAAACAATATATTTCATTGTCCATGAACACTAACATGTCTGCAAATTGAGTTGAAATGGTTAAAAAAAAGGGGAAAAGGAGGACAAAGAAACCCCTACGTTACCGTTACAATATATATGACATTATATACAACACTCAATTATTTAAGGATGGCCTCGACCCAGGCGGCAAGTACTAGTAGTCGGCGCTGTCACCTCACAGCCAGAAAGTCCTCGGTTCCAAGTCTACTGGCTTGTCTGTGTGGAGTCTGAATGTTGAGAGTTGCCGCCAATCACGTACGTTGGAACCCACGACCGAGCCGGAGGTACTTCTGGGATAAGGTCACACCACAACCAGAAATAGAAACACTTATTAGGCTGGGACTTCAGTCAGACGACACCACAGAGCAGCACTTTCTTTTTCTCTGTCCTCAATCTGTTACATATACTCGAAAACACTTATTCTTGTCTTATAAATACAATTTGACGAGAATACCCTCTCATCATTCTACAGTGTATCTCTTGATTTATTCTTGTAATATCTTGCTCTCAATGACAGTATAGCAAATGTTTCAAAAGGAGGTGAATGAACAGAATCCCATGAGGTGGTGAAGTTCACTTAGTTTCATTAATCTCAATCACAAGAATGGTACAAAAGCTGAGTGAAAACTACATAACAGGTTTCTGATCCTGAATCCCTGATGCAAGATGAAACCATCAGTATATGACACATCTCATCCTTTTCAAAAGCCCTAATATTCCTCACCAGGAAAAACTATAAATTTAGAGGACCTTGCAGCGATCACAGTCAATTCTGATTAGTTTTTTATTCAGCTAAAATATGGAAAAAAAGACTGTTGCTATTTATAGAATTATTGCTGATCAAGAGGAATTGTAAAGGAAATGTCATAATACTTTTCATACCATATTTGAGATGAGTGTACAAATATAATGCTAAAAAATACATGTTTTTTTTCTGCAGTGATTACCACTGTAAATGTCTGATTTAATATTTTATTGTTCAAAAGATATAAGCAGCAGTTGATGTTTGTTAAAAAGTTGTGGAAGTTTCATTTGGATATAAATAGTTATATTCAGTAAAAATCTATTTGCTTTAATTATTTTCTCAGGTAGAACATGTCATTTTAATATATATATATATATATATATATATATATATATATATATATATATATATATATATATATTATTAAGATAGTGTACACACTACACATTGCAGGTGTACATGCTGTAAACAGTTATAAACGTCTTAAATTATGAATACTTTGACTTTGACTGTATACATTGTTGTATAGAAGTTACAGTTCATGTTGAAGCACTGAAAGAGTCAGTCGACGTTTGAAAGTGTCAATTGAAGAGTGAGCAAGTATTCAGACCGAAAACAGCCTCCAACCGTGATCAAGGAGAAAATACATTTCCCTCGAAACCTAATCGAGAATGCAATTTAGTTGTATGGGAATGGACTTTTTTTAAGAGGCAGAGTTGCAGCTAAAGTGTGATAAAAAATTGGCCGTTTTGACTACGAAGCCACCAGATATGAAGCAATTTTTACCTTCCGTTCACATAATAACCAATCTCCCACCGAAGTTGAGCCTTTATAACTGCCGTATTTGTTGTAGTTGGGACGTCACAACTAATTCTGAAATGTATTGAACCTCTTACAATGATTCCTGTCCTTGTCTTTGCAGCCCTGGCCTCATTTTGCCTCATTATTTTCCAAAGGCAATAGTGTTCCGTTACATCTGTTTCCTGCCAAGTGCAAGAACTTAAAAAGACTTTAATGTTTAACAAAAAAAAGGGAGGCAAAAAACACACTTTAAGTACCTTTTCAATAGTTGGTTGGCAACAGCAGCAGCAACAGGCACCGCCAGTGCTTTACACTTTCTTCTTTCAAGCCAAAAGAAAGAAGTGGCCAGTGGAGAATGAGGCTAAAACTTCCTGTTAGTGAAGGACGTTATATGAGGTGGAAATCCAGGTCTTCAGGGGTTGAGAGTGAAATGGAAGTGGAATAGAGGGCAGATGCATGCACATCCATATATATGAGTGTGAATGTGAAATAGGAGTTCAAAGGCATGTACATTATTTTTCCATACATAATATAGAAAAAGAAAGAAAAGTAATTGCACATTGTAGAATAAATCTTCTCTATTGGTTTATTTCCTGCGGGCATTTGAAAGTCTTCCAAAATTCTGGAATTCAAATTATTTATTTATTTTTGCATTATGCATTAAAGTGTTCACTCTAAACCCTTGGGTTAAACGATGCTTGTTAAGTATAAAAGTGTGGCGTCCACATGACACCGTCATCTTGTCTGCCCTCCTCCTAACATTATAATCCCAGCCTTCCTTTCCCTCTTATCCACGCGGCATGCTGGGAGTTGTGTTTCATGCCGCTGGGGGCTATAGTGTTCATTACGTGGTAGACGTCAAGATATCCCCATTGATTTTTTTCAGTGATAACTGCCTCACAAGGTGACTAAAGCAGTGGGATTTGGTGCGCATGTGTATTTTATCCTCAAATTCAGTCGTTGGAGTGTGCACGCACATATGGAACATAATCTGGCAGGATAACACACTGTATTAAAGAGGATCCAGGCAAACGACCACCCGCTGTGTAAGGAGAAACCTGAGCAGGCCATGGAAGATTTACAGTGGAATCCAGTGTTTCCAATAATGGCTGCATTCACACTGAACGGCAGCAATCTTTTTCTATTTCTGAACTGCATAAAATAAATTAAAACATTTTGACTGGATAGATTTTTGATAGAAAACTGGAGCCCAACAATTGCAATTCTCACTTTAGGATTATTACATTTGAAATACACGAATGTTGCGCCTTAATTGTGTGTAATTCCAAAATATATATAAACCACGCTTGCACAATTCAGTATTTAGTCCAGTTTGACCAACATATTTTTGCTAATATCAGCAAAACCTTCGCCAAACATTGTTGTATTACCAAGTCAGTCGCTGACTTCACGGCTCTTCTCTGCTGGTGGTACTCATAGCATTTAGCTTGTTAGAGCCTTGTGGCAACAGTAGCTAACAAAAGTCATATATTATGCTAGCTTTAAAGCAGCATTAATTCATGTTTGGGCCAATTGGTGAACATGTTAGCAAACAATTGTTTCTGTACAGTTTACATCTAGCATAGACAAAGAGCAATATTCCCATGCATTTGTTGTCTGTGTCTACCCAACACAAGTCATTTAAGCCCTATGGTCTTCAGAGAAACAAACCTGGCTAAGTGCGCGATGCTAAGTGCTCCACTATGCGGCTAGCTGCTAACTGTGTCTTTTTTCTTCTGAAGAAGAACGGGGTGATGAGAGCATTGAGAGTCAACTAAATAGTAAAGTTGCAGGTTGTCAAGCGATAACCCTTAAAGATACCTGTTTTCACATCACACATTGTTAGTATGGACTGACTTTTGCAGCTTTAAGGACTGTCCTATCAATATAGCTCCTTTGCTTCTATGGATGATGATTGGAGGCAAAAGAAGGCAAATTAACCTGTATACTAGCTCTTTGTTAACTCAAGTTCCCCATAATTATAAAGAGCTTTTATAGACTGATTTGTCACACAAGGACATACATTACAAGCACACACACACACACACACACACACACACACACACACACACAGAAACGCACACACACACACACACACACAGACACACACACACACACACACAGAAACGCACACACACACACACACAGACACACACACTAATGACTCCCCGTTTCAGTCGCCCTTTAAAACACCAACCAAACCTCCCCATTTCCTTCCAGTCACTCTAAAATTATAGCCATATCATGTTCACTATCTGCCGCTGCTAGTACAAGTAAATCTTACTTTCTGCTCTCACTGAAAAGAAGATGTTTATTTTCATCCCAGACTTGGCGCACAGAAAAGAGAAGTCAGCACTGACACGTTGTAAACACCCAGATTGGATGCTGGGATTGAATGGTGTCACTGAAACCGGACCTCCGCGTAATGATAGGTAATCACCGAGTTAACATAAGACTACATGATTCAAAGATGCCAGTGGTAGGCGGCGATGAAACCCAGAGCCAGTTGGAGACGACATGCACACACACGCACACATGACGAATGTGCACAAAATGCATGCAAGCCTAAATGCATGTGCAACCATCCCATACGTCCACCGTAATGGACGGAACAAACGCGTTTGGGTTTGTTTGACCTTCAACCTTTCCACTGCTCCAACTCCATGCTTTCATTAATGGGCCTCCTCTTCCAGTAAACTCTCTCCTTTTCCTTCCCGTAACTTTGTGTATACATGGCCTTCAAAACCACAGAATGGCACGTGATGGAAACTGATGTGAAATTCTTCTTTTTTTTATAGATGGAGTGACTAGTCATGTATTAGTTGGAAAAGAAGTGACATGTAAAACATTTTGTCCAGGTCTTAAAACACAATGGTTAGAAAAGGATGAACATGCTGAATCGATTATCAACCAACTGCAGTCCTGCCATGAAAGGAAACCGTGCCATATTCCTGCCTCCACTTTATTTATGCTGGGAAAGCAATTGAAACTTGTCAGGATTTGTCTCACCGGCCTACCTGAAAACTGTCTAAAAAACAACCCCAAATCCCATAATTTTCCAATCGAGCGCTGCATAAATGCTCATGATCAGGCTGTGGCGTGACCCCGGTGGCTGGGTCATTAGTAAGCAGCGTGGCTATTGGCTGCCTGTCGCAGCGGCGGAGGGCTATGGCTCCTGCTAAATCTCCAAGGAGGGCTACAACAGTGCAGAACAACAATAGGGCCGATGCTGTGTTTAGTCTGCGTCTGCGGGGGCTTACAGCAGATTTTGCACTTTGAAACAAGACCCCAGCTTTCTACCAAAGACTTTAAGACTCTCTCGCAGTTAGCTTATTACATCTTAGTTTACTTTTCATCTGTGTCCAAGGCCCACACAAACACACACATCATCACGCCCAGACCCGAAACCAGAAGCATCAGTTGATGGTCACTGGTTCCTAATCTCCCCTGGCCATCTCTTGGTGCTGCTTCGCTCGTTTTAGGGGCTGTGTGAAAATGACTGGGGCGATAACGGTTCATGTAAAAAAAAAAGTTAGCCTACATTTATTGCAATTTTCACATTGCACCCAAATCACACAATATAAGCAATGCCAGTTGTGTCAACTTTGGTTGGGGCTGAAGACTACAAGTTTGAAAATAAAAAATACCTTCAAGCATGTCAAACAGTCGAATCTCCAACCCAATAGTCGGTAGAGTTGACTTGTAGATAATATAGGTGCCAGCTTTTGCCAAGGGAGGAAGAATGTGTGGAATATAAATATGGATATCTCGGGATTTGAGTCGATTTTGCTACTTTTCAAAATAAGAACTGCCCGTCTTGTAGTAAGCATACGGTATCTGTTCGGTTTCTCAGAACTGACACACTCATTATTTAAGCTTTCCACTGTTGATTTTGACCTGTTTTTTAAATTTAGAAAAAGTTGAAAGGCCCTTCCCTGCTTTCCCAAAAAAAGTTGAATACCCTCCCGTCAGCCAAGGAGAAAACCTCCCTCCCTCTTTTCCTGCCCTCCTCCCCTAATAGAGATGGTAGAAGGTGCTACGTAGTGAATCAGGTATGTGGGCTACAACTGGCTTTAAACATTTGCCTGTCAGACACACACACACACACACACACACACACACACACACACACACACACACACACACACACACACACAACGTTTAATACTTGTCTCTGTCAGACATCTTCTGGTTTCTGTGGGTTTCTCGGCTACCCAGAAGGAGCCTTGTCTAAATAAATGTCAACTTGCGACCAGGGTTTTAAAAAACCCGCAGCAATATACTAACGGAGAATCAGCCTTGTCAATCACGTCACGCATCCGCCTGCCCCGGGGTTACGAGCAACGACTATGGTGGGCTCCCCCCCTCCTCTGTCTCCCCATCGCTCCCTCCGTCCTCCTGCCATAAACAATGGGGAGGGATGTGGAAGTCCAAAACACACAAATGATCAGGTGCTGAACGTTTACAGTGCTTGTGTCTAACAGCTTGGCCCAGAGGTCTAGCTGGGTAAAAGCCAAACCGCTCCTTTTTATTTTTTTGAAGTTGAAGTTTTGTAAGACGGCGCTCAGTCCTTGGCTGATTATTTTTAAGGCTTGGGGAGTTAAGGCTTCTGTCTGGCTTGTGGTGAAAAGCTGTATTAAAGCTTACCTTTACCCCTCTGCTGAACCAGAGCGAGGAGAGATGGTGCGTGTTTGTTGCCAGTTCACTGTTGACACTGACGCCATATTAAGCAGCGGAAGCGCCACTTTCATTGTTTCATTTTCCTTGTATGTTTATTGTCATTTGCTTATTAATTTTCCATGCCTTTTTGGGGTCCTATGGTGACCCGAATGCCTGCTACGTATTTCATAATAAACATGCTTCCACTTATTGAAGGTTAGCTCCAAATATTAGCTACCAAAACATAAGAAAACCCACGCAAAGTGCAAATTATTAGCAACTCACGAAAACACCAAAGCGTGAAAATGACTCCCAGACGCACCAACATTCTGTTTGTGATCACTGTGTTCCACAACAACAGTCGCTTTGGCAGGAAACCAACCGCTATTGGAAATATGTTGTATTAAATGTCTACTCGGCTGATAAAAGAGTGACAGTGGCACCGGCCTCGTTGGCCAGCTGACAGAAGAGTTATTTTTCTTGTTAAACGCACACACACAGAAACACAAACCCCATCACATTGAGTATAATGCACACTCCTGAGTCCAGCCATGTCCACGTTTAGCTGAACCCTGATTAACAGTGTCACTCTAAATCACAGGGTTGATTTCAGCGCTAAACCAGACCCGAGGCTGATTGGGGAGGCATGAAGAAAAATGACTAAACGAGGGGAGAGGGAGCCGGGGCGGAAACAAGGAGGACATGGACAAGAGGAATACGGGAAGTGAAAGGATCAGAGACGAAGCAGCAGCAACTTAAAGAGGGATGAGGCAGAGGGTAGGAGGAGAGGCAGACGAGAGGACAACAATCGGGGCGAGATCTGTTACATAGGAAAAAAGGGGAATTGTTAAAGTAATAAAGACACAGGGATTTCCTTTTCGAACCGTCATTTCGCTGTCAGTGAAAGGCAGTGAAACCAAAAACACATTTCTCTGTGAAATAGTCTGAAAGCGTCAAAAACATTTATTGCGCCATTAAACTCTCTGGACAATAATCAAACTTGACGTTCCGAATTTAATTAGTCGGTGTGAGTTTGTAGCAACGGTAGCAGCGAGTGTGGTGAGTGTTTGTCTGTACACATGTTCCTACTTTATTGTGAACTCTGCTGACCGCACTTTAAAAAAAAAAAAACGTGCAGCAGTTGGGCCAAAACCAGGACGAGAGAAAGAGAGAGAGAGAGAGAGAGAGAGAGAGAGAGAGAGAGAGAGAGAGTGAGAGAGAGAGAGCAGGGTTTATGTGGATTAGCTGTTTAATCGATAGTGTGTAATGTGACGGTTTGATTCTTGCAGTACACAGGCCAATGTGGGTATATCGTCAGTGCTTGATGCTAAGAGAAGAGACAAATACTATTGTGGTTGAGCACTTTTTTTCCCAGAAGCAGTGATGGATGTTGTACTCAGATCTTTAACTTAAGTAAAAGTAACAATACTACAGAGCAAAAATACTTGGTTACAAGTAAAAGTCCTGCATGCATCTTACTTATAAGTAAAGTCCTGTTCCACCATTGACAATAAAAAAAAGTGAATCTACAAAAGCACTTCTTCTTTTACAAAAGTTAGATCAAAAGATTGATATTGATACCGATCTCTGTGTGTTCAGTATGGAGGTGGAGTCGTGATGTAGTTATCCTAGCTTAGCATAAGGACTGGAAGCAAAAAGAAATATGCCGTTAGCACGTTATAGCTGGTTTGTTTAATACATGTTATGGGCTGTATACTGTTTCTTGAAGAACAGCGGCTTACCAATCCACTCAGTACTCAGTAGCGCATGACGGAATAAACAAATGTGACATCACATATTCACAAATACAAGTACGGGTCCATCAGTGAGCTTTCTAGTTACTAGTAGGCCTTTTTTCCCCAATTCGGTCACACTCAGCTGTTTCCTCCTGACTTTGCGCTAAACTGGCCTTAACGTCTTGGCTCCACTTTTTTTAGCTTCTGACACGCTGTTAAAAAATAGCAAAACATAAACTTTTTTTTAAATATCAAACTAATGTGTTGGGATTACTTTCTATTATGGCCATTCAGGTAAATGATGAGAAATAATGTCTACTCGTGAGCGGCAGGATGATTTTTTGTTCACCAATATACAAGCTGGCATACAGGAAACGCATACTCATTATGAAGTTAAAAAGAACAAATCTAATGCGAGAGTATGTGAATCACCTCCCATCACTCAACAGTACAGGCTAAAGTGTGGAGCACCACAGCAGAACATTGACCAGAGACAATACTGACGTCTGCATTCTCACTTGTTTCAATAAACCAAGAACACAGCTTTTTCTGGTAAAATACTGGTGACATTTGGTTGGTTCTTCTGAGAATCTATATCAAAAGTAACTAAATAAAAAGAGGTTGATACAGTGGTGTGAGCAGAGATAATACCAAGAGGAAAAAATGAAAGAAAGGGTGAAGGAGAACATGTTAAAAAAATAAAAGAGGGAGAGAGAGGAGGGGGGAAAGACCAAAAACAAGTAGGAAACCTCCGGTAAATGTCAGGAGAGCAAACGTGTGACGTCAGTCTGGAAGGTGACACCTCTGGACTAGGGAAAGTTTCCACTACAAAGACCAACGCATACATACACACACTAGTGTTTGGGTTGCTATGTGTTTGTTCTGCAGTTTGTAGGTGTGTGTGTGTGTGTGTGTGTGTGTGTGTGTGTGTGTGTGTGTGTGTGTGTGTGTGTGTGTGTGTGTGTGTGTGTGCGTGAAAGGAGGGGTAGACTTCTGGAAAAGACATGGTGGCTATGTTTGTGGCGCTGGGTGGGTATATAGGTGGTGGCATGGGTGTGTGTGGAGTGGAGCTACTGTGTGTGTGTGTGTGTGTGTGTGTGTGTGTGTGTGTGTGTGTGTGTGTGTGTTTGTGTGTGTGTGTGAGAGAGAGAGAGAGAGAGAGAGAGAGAGAGAGAGAGAGAGAGAGAGAGTATGAGGGCGTGTGTAAGGGTGTGGCACGAAAAAGTGTGTGTTTATGTCCCGGTGGCACGCAGCAGCCGTCTGTGCATAAATATGGGCATGTCAATGGAAGGTAATGTGACGGTGATGTCATGGCTATTTTTCCAATAAGTGTGCTTCTATGTTTATCTGTGTGGGTATACGTGTGTGTGTGTGTGTGTGTGTGTGTGTGTGTGTGTGTGTGTGTGTGTGTGTGTGTGTGTGTGTGTGTGTGTGCAGCATCACTTGAAAACTCGTGTTTTCCCCTGTTTGTGTATGAGCCTGTACAAACCCAACCAGCTTATCAATGGATGCAGGTCCCTATAAACGACTGCACGACCCTTTCATAAAAAGGCACAGTCAGTAGGGTTCGTCCGTTGTGGTTTTCAAACAACATTCAAACTTGGCCCGTCCACCCATAGTTTAATGAGGGTTACGGTGCTCTCTATTGGGTGAAAGCCAAACCCAAATTCATTCTGGTTTTAGTACAAGCATTGTCCACTTGTCTCCATATTTCTTTTGTTTTTTTCGGGCGCTGTGTCTGCCATTTTTTGCAGCTTCCTCCTGGATGCGTGCACGTTCTGGCACCTGGCCAATACGTTTTTGAGGAGGTTGGCGCATGGAAACATCCCAACACAGCAAAATAAGAAAAATACAGGCAGAGTGGAAGGATTTCTAAAGATACCACTCACGTCCAATGGTTCGTAATTAATGATTAAGAGGGGTCATATTTGTATTTTTGAGTGTTTACATATTTTTTTTACGAAAAGTCAAAACATTGTGCCTTTAAGCTAAAAACTAGCAAGCAGGGAAATATCTTTAAAAATATGAATTGAGGCAATTGCATACATACTCAATGGACATATGTGAGTTGATGCTAATGGCCTTTAATGTGACATTTTAGTCAAAAATGTTTTAAATATAGTAAAAAATGTAATCCTAACCAGAGACAGGATCACTCTATTAATAATAGCACAAAGACAATGACTGATTACTTTTCAGAAATATATTTGTAATTAGGATATTAGTTGACCACTCTAAAACACGGGGGTACACTCTGCATGAATAAAAGCAATGTGAATAGTCACTTTTTTAAGTTGTTTAGTCTAAACACAGGTTTTCATTTTTCAACAGACAAAGAAGGTAGATATAATATGCTTAAACCTTTTGACTCTTCTTATGTCATTTTTCAAACTTTTTAGCTGTAATCTGTTGGACCACAATGCATACATTATGGTTTCACTCTCATATCGTGCAACCCCAACATTTTCTTTCAACAGACAAACAACGCACATCCAATTTTTTTTTTTATTAAATGTGTTTATGTGAGGATTTGTGCCTAACCGGGTGAGTTCTGCCCACAGCTGCGCCTCTTTCCCTGATCAGCTGTTTCACAGCTGATTCTCGTTTGCCGTGATTACCTCCTGCTGATAAATACTCCGGTCTTCCTCACCTCTGGTGTCAGTCCGTCCGTTTGCCAACCTGGCATCTCCGCCCGTGAGTAGTCCATAGTTTCCTGTGAGTTATTCCCCGCTTGTTACTCTGTTTGCTTTTACCTTCCTGCCAGTGTCGAGCCTCGGGTTTCACCTGCACGAAGAGAGCCTTCCGCTCGGTCCACGGAGATCAGCTGTGAGGCTTGAGGACCCTGGCTGCCAGTCTACCCGTCGTTAACAGCCACTTTCCGGCTTGGAGCGGAGAGGAGTTCGCGGACGTTCTACAGCCACCTTCCGGCTCGGATCAGAGGAGTTCGCGGAGGTTCTACAGCCACCTTCCGGCTCGGATCAGTAAAGAGTTCGCGGACGTTCTACAGCCACCTTCCGGCTCGGATCGGTAAAGAGTTCGCGGACTCTTCACGGCCACCTTCCGGCCCGGAGCGGAGCGCGGGCGCGCGTCTCCATTTAACATTCCACCAGCTCGCTCTTTGTACTGTCTGCACCCGGACCTTGTTTGTTTGTTCCTGTTTCTCACCCGTGCAATAAAACCCTGGTCTAAATAAGAACTCTGCTGTCCTGTCGCTGCATTTGGGTCCGTGAACACACCACACCATAACAGAACGGACTGACCAAATATGGACCCAGCAGCCGCAGCAGGATCGACTCCTACAGAGCCTCTACGGACGGCGATTACCCACCAAGGAGTTCTGCTGGGACAGCAAGCCCACCTGCTGCACGATCTTGGAGGCTCACACCAAGCCCTCAGGAGAGAGGTCGCTGAGATCGGTGGCATGGTGCAAGGCCTCTCGCAACCCTGCCCCTCCACCCAAGATCAGATGGCGGGGACCGAGCAACCAGTCCGTGAGTCTTTCGTCCCGTCGCCTGCACCTTTCCATGGAGACACAAGGGGGTGTAGGGGTTTCCTCCTGCAAACGTCGTTTGTGTTCAGCCAACAGCCCCGCACATATGCATCAGACAGTTCTAGGATGGCCTATCTGACCGGATTGTTACATGGCCGAGCGCTCGACTGGGCCCAGGCCTGGTTCACTCAGAACCCGTTGGACACGGTTACCTTCGAACAATTCCTGGCCGCGTTTAAGTGCGCTTTCGACCTTCCGTCATATTCTCAGGATGCTGTTCAACACCTTCTCCGCCTCCGCCAGGGCGCTTCGAGCGCCGCGGAACACTCCATTGACTTTCGGATCCTGGCTGCTGAGTCCGGTTGGGAGGAGAGATCGCTGAAGGGGGTTTACCTCAGCAGCCTTTCGAACGCTTTAAAGGACGAACTTATCGTTCTTGAGGAGTCCAAGACGCTGGAGGACCTGATTGCTCTCTCCATCCGCTGGGATACTCGGTTGCGGGAACGTCGGGGAGAGTGGAGCAGCAGATTTTCGGCACCCGTTCACCAGCCCTCAACCGTTTCCAGTCTCCGGTCTCCAGGTCCCCCACGTCGCCGCAGCCCCGGTGCCCAGCACTCTCCTCTCTCGGGTCCCCCCTCCGAGGATCGGGGTGAACCCATGCAGTTGGGCCGTTTCCGCCTGTCCCAGGGAGAGCGAGAGCGCCGACTCCGTTCCGGTGCCTGCTTTTACTGCGGCGAGTCGGGTCACCGTATCTCTGTTTGCCCCGTGCGCCCAAAAGAGGGGGCTCGTCAGTAGGAGTGGGAATACTGGCGAGCAACTCCACCCCGGTCTCCCCCCCAGAGCCCCGTCTCACAATCCCGGCTAAACTCTGCCTACCGTTCGGTTCTCTGCCGGTCTTGGCGCTCATTGACTCTGGAGCAGAACAGAGTTTTTTGGACTCCTCCTTTGCTTCCGCCCATAGAATTCCGTTGGAGGAGTTGGAATGCCCCCTTCAGGCAAACGCTCTGGGTGGAAGCCCCCTGACAAGCATCACTCACCGGACTTGTCCCATTACCCTGCTCGTGTCTGGAAACCACCGGCAGGAGATCCGTCTCTACATCTTCCCGATGCCCCAGACTCCGCTGGTCCTGGGTCACCCCTGGCTCCGGGATCACAACCCTCAGATCGACTGGGCAGGGAATAGAATAATTGGTTGGAGCCCCACTTGTCTCTCAAGGTGCCTCAGGTCCGCCGTGCCCCGGCAGACTCCGTCCCCTAGCACGGCAACTTCCGGAACCAATCTCACCTCTGTCCCCGTCGAGTATGCGGATCTCGGCGAGGCGTTCAGTAAGAAGCGAGCCCTTTCCCTGCCACCCCACCGGCCCTACGACTGCGCCATTGAACTGCTCCCTGGCGCCACCCTACCCTCCAGTCGTCTATACAACCTTTCCCGTCCGGAACGCATGGCAATGGAGACCTATATCTCCGACTCCCTCGCTGCCGGAATCATCCGCCCGTCATCCTCCCCGGTAGGAGCGGGGTTCTTCTTCGTGGCCAAAAAGGACAAGAGTCTTCGTCCGTGCATTGACTACCGAGGGTTAAACCAGATCACAACCCGGAACAAGTACCCTCTGCCCCTGCTCGACTCCGCTTTTGAATCCCTACCCGGGGCCACGGTCTTTACCAAACTGGACCTCCGTAATGCTTACCACCTGGTTCGCATACGAGAGGGGGACGAGTGGAAGACGGCGTTCAACACTCCCCTGGGGCATTTTGAGTACCTAGTCATGCCATTCGGTCTTACCAACGCCCCTGCCGTTTTCCAGGCTTTAGTGAATGATGTGCTCAGGGATTTCCTCAACCGGTTTGTGTTTGTCTACATTGACGATATTCTGATATACTCCTCGACTCTTCAGGAACATCGGCTCCACGTCCGTCAGGTTCTTCAGCGTCTTCTGGAGAACCAGCTCTTCCTCAAGGCCGAGAAGTGTGAATTTCATGTGACCTCCGTGCAGTTCCTTGGGTTTATCATTGAGGAGGGTCAGATTCGCAAGGACCCCGAGAAGGTTAGAGCGGTCGCCGAGTGGCCGGTGCCCCATAACCGGAAGAAGCTCCAGCAGTTCCTCGGTTTTGCAAATTTTTACCGTCGGTTCATTCGGAACTTCAGCCAGACGGCGTCACCTCTAACCAGACTCACTTCCTCTAAGGTGAATTTTTCCTGGTCCCCCGAGGCCAACCGTGCGTTTAACACTCTCAAGGAACTGTTCACTTCAGCCCCCATACTTGCCCAACCAGACGAGACCCGCCAGTTCGTGGTCGAGGTGGACGCCTCCGACACTGGAATTGGAGCAGTGTTGTCCCAACGCTCAGCCACTGACTCTAGGCTTCGTCCGTGCGCCTTTTTCTCCCGCCGCCTTTCCCCGGCGGAGCGGAACTATGATGTCGGCAACCGGGAGTTACTAGCCGTCAAACTGGCTCTGGAGGAGTGGAGACATTGGTTAGAGGGGTCAGTCCACCCGTTCATCGTATGGACCGACCACCGGAATCTTGAGTACATCCATTCTGCCCGGCGACTCAACTCCCGCCAAGCCCGTTGGGCTCTGTTTTTTGCCCGTTTTAATTTCTCTATCACCTACCGCCCAGGAAGTAGGAACGTCAAGCCCGACGCCCTGTCTCGTCAGTTTTCCGGGGACGAGGTAGACCCAGCCCCTGACACGATTGTGCCACCCGCCTGTGTCCTAGGGGTCCTCACCTGGGAGATTGAGTCCACAGTACGGGAGGCTCAGCAGGCCCAGCCGGATCCTGGAGGTGGTCCTCCTGGTCGCCTGTTTGTTCCCCTTTCCGCCCGTTCCCGTGTTCTGCAGTGGGCCCACGACTCCCGACTCTCTGGCCACCCAGGAATAAGACGTACTATTAACTGGCTCCGGCGCTCCTTCTGGTGGCCCTCTCTGGACAATGACACCCGAGCCTACGTCCTAGCCTGTACCACTTGTGCGCGTAACAAGGCCTCGCACAGAGCCCCCGTCGGTCTGTTGCGGCCTCTGCCTATCCCCCACAGACCTTGGTCACATATGGCCTTGGACTTCGTCACTGGCTTTCCCCCCTCCGAGAACAATACGGTTATCCTGACTATCGTGGACCGGTTTTCCAAGGCGGCTCACTTCATTCCCCTTCCGAAGCTCCCGTCTGCACGCGAGACCGCAGACTTGTTGGTCCAGCATGTGTTTAGGCTCCACGGCATCCCGGTGGACATTGTTTCTGATAGGGGCCCCCAGTTCACCTCTCAAGTATGGAGGGCGTTCTGCCGCAGCCTCGGCGCCACAGCTAGCCTCTCCTCCGGCTTTCATCCTCAAACCAATGGGCAAACTGAGAGGCTTAACCAGGAGCTAGAAGCCATGCTCCGTTGTTTAACGGCGGCCAATCCCTCCTCCTGGAGTCGTCACCTGGCCTGGATTGAGTACGCACACAACAGCCATACCTCCACGGCAACGGGTCTCTCCCCCTTCGAGGCTTCCATGGGCTACCAACCTCCCCTCCTACCTAGCCAAGAGGCCGAGATTGCTGTCCCGTCTGTCCAGAGTTACCATCGGCGATGCAGGAGGGTCTGGAGACAGACTCGCGCCGCTCTACTTCGGTCTTCCGAACAGAACAAACGTCTGGCTGACCGCCGTCGCACACCTGCCCCAGCCTATCTCGCTGGCCAACAAGTCTGGCTTTCCACCAGGGACATAGCTTTACGGACTCAATCCAAGAAGCTCTCCCCCAGATACATTGGCCCGTTCCCCATCGTTTCTGTTATCAACCCGGTCTCGATGAAGCTAAGGCTCCCGCAGTCCTTGAAGATCCACCCTGTTTTTCATGTGTCCCTTCTCAAACCCGTACACTACAGTCCGCTGAACCCTCCGGCCGAACCCCCTCCACCCCCCCGTCTCATCGAGGGTGGCCCGGTATACACAGTCGACCGTCTTCTGGATGTCCGTCCACGAGGGAGAGGCTACCAATACCTCGTTGATTGGGAGGGGTATGGTCCGGAGGAACGGTCCTGGGTCCCGCGCTCCCGGATAGTGGATCCGGAACTACTTCGCACGTTCTATCGCCTGCACCCCAATAAACCTGGCGGTTCGCCAGGAGGCTCCCGTTGAGGAGGGGGTACTGTGAGGATTTGTGCCTAACCGGGTGAGTTCTGCCCACAGCTGCGCCTCTTTCCCTGATCAGCTGTTTCACAGCTGATTCTCGTTTGCCGTGATTACCTCCTGCTGATAAATACTCCGGTCTTCCTCACCTCTGGTGTCAGTCCGTCCGTTTGCCAACCTGGCATCTCCGCCCGTGAGTAGTCCATAGTTTCCTGTGAGTTATTCCCCGCTTGTTACTCTGTTTGCTTTTACCTTCCTGCCAGTGTCGAGCCTCGGGTTTCACCTGCACGAAGAGAGCCTTCCGCTCGGTCCACGGAGATCAGCTGTGAGGCTTGAGGACCCTGGCTGCCAGTCTACCCGTCGTTAACAGCCACTTTCCGGCTTGGAGCGGAGAGGAGTTCGCGGACGTTCTACAGCCACCTTCCGGCTCGGATCAGAGGAGTTCGCGGACGTTCTACAGCCACCTTCCGGCTCGGATCAGTAAAGAGTTCGCGGACGTTCTACAGCCACCTTCCGGCTCGGATCGGTAAAGAGTTCGCGGACTCTTCACGGCCACCTTCCGGCCCGGAGCGGAGCGCGGGCGCGCGTCTCCATTTAACATTCCACCAGCTCGCTCTTTGTACTGTCTGCACCCGGACCTTGTTTGTTTGTTCCTGTTTCTCACCCGTGCAATAAAACCCTGGTCTAAATAAGAACTCTGCTGTCCTGTCGCTGCATTTGGGTCCGTGAACACACCACACCATAACAGTTTATGTGTATGTGTGTTTTTTGATATTTCTCTTTCCATGTTGTTTTTGAGAGCAACAACTTGTGTCCTAGACCCCGACAGAAAACATTCATGTTGACTAGTGCTTGTGTACGCTGTAAAGTCCTCCCAACACCATTCCATAGTCATTTTCCGGCGAGCCAAGAACATTTCTGCTTGCATACACATTTCTGCAAAGTCCTGCAAGCTCATAAAAACCCAACGATTGTTTTAACGTGATTAAAATTGCACATCATATCGCAGCTTTGAGACCATTTGGTCCAGCTGTGTCCCAGGAAAACTTGTATTACGATGCTAATTCCGAGGGTAAGATGTGTAACCCTTCATGAGCAGCCACCACAGGCGCAGGCCTCCCTTGTTGTGCTGGCATGGCACCTCCAATCAGCTGCCTGTAAAGCTGTCAGTAGCGACCGCAGCAGACCCTAAAGGTACACAGCACTGAGCCCTGTTAAAAATCAACAGATCAACCCGCTGGTTTTGCTCCAGAAAAACAGTGCGTACATGTTTTCAAGGCGTGTGGTTGGGGCAAAAAAGGTGGAATTAAAGGCGAGGGTATCGGAAGAGGATTTAGACATGTTGCATACGATATTGCTAATCCCCTTTTAAAAGCCGTACAGCATTAGTTGTTTACCAACGCTCAAGAGAAATTCCACAATGTGAGGTCACTGCCTTGGGTTTCTATCGAGCACTCTGGCAGATCATATTTCTCACGCCGTAGAATTGAGTCTGCCTGCAGCTAATTATTTGTGTAAACCCGAGCAGGCTACCGCTGCTGGGTTTTATGGGAGATATTGGTTATTTCAAATGACGTCGAGCACAGCGGGAGAACAGCAACGGGTAGTTAAAAAAAGGCTGACACTTTGTGCGCGTGTGTTTGTCATGGTTTGAGGTAAGCTCGAGAACGATATGGCTCACAATTATTGGGACTCGCACAAGTAAACAAGAAAAACAGTGAAACAAACAGATTTGTTTACCTTACTAATTATTATCAATAGAAATAAAATAAAAAGCTTATTCCACAATAACGCATAACCTGGAACTTTTTTTAATATTCCATCTACATTTGGACCTTTTTAAACTTCTCTTCAACCTATACACACTTAATCATACAAATGTAGCTTTTTCATACCCAGTCGAGCCCTTCAACTGTCTCTTTCACGCCCACTTCAAATTGAAGGTGCTTACATCACTTACACCTTCACTGACACTTCAACTGCTTTCACACGTTCCATGTCAATTGACACTTGGACAGATTTGTATTCCTCAACTGACAGATCGACTGCTTTAAGACCTTTGACTTCAACTGACAGTTCGACTGCTTGTGTTCACAGTGCGAGCCCCAAAGTAACGAGCTACAAGTCATTTTCAGAGGGAGTCGGTGACATGAAGCTACAAAACTGACACCAGGTACTGCGTGATGAGCGTGACACGCCACAGGGCTTTGGGAGTAACGCAATACTTGAAACGGTGTTTCGTAATTAGGACGCAAAACAAAAGAAAAAAGGTATGTATTTCATTCCAGTAACAGAAAGAAATGACGTAAATAGGTTACAGATTCATTCATTCAATTCAATTCAATCCACATCAAACGCACCAGCTAACTTCACGGAGAGGAACGAGGGCAAAACAGCATTTTTCCAGGACTTGTACTTCAACAGTTTGAACTGCAATTCTTCAGTTCAATTTGACAGAAAATGAAAATGTGCTATCTAGTTACTATATTCAAAACCTATTTGACCACCAGGAGGAAGAAACATCATGTGTTCATCATTCAAATTGTCCTAAAATATTGACGTTCCACTCCACTGTGTTATGATTGTGCCGAGTAAAAGCTTGTAACTTTGTATCTCTTTTAATAAAATGTCTTTTTATTCCATCAATCATGTTGCCAGAGTATGTGTTCCTTCTTCCATATGGTGAATATCTCATTATAACCACACACATATACTGAAAATAGAAAAACTTGTACACATGTAAAATCACATGAGAAAAGGTCTGTGAGAAGCTGGAGGGTTGTTGCTTCTCAATTTGTGGTTCGGTACAGAACAGAGGTGAAGTCAGAGAGACAGTCTGCAGACCTGTGCAGAGCTCTGTGGTGTTGCTCTGCCAGCCAGACCCGGCCTGTGGCTCAATCCTGGCATCGGCCTGCATCAAGACTGCGGAGAGATCTTTCATGTTGCTTTCACAGGCTTAGCTCCTACTCGACAGTAAGACATTAGCAGCCATTATCCGGCCGCACCAGAAGCTGCCATGAAGTGATGTCTGTGTTTGTTCATTTTACGATCGGTTCATCTCGCCTTCTTTTACCATAACGTGTCACTTCGCAAGCAGCTGAAAGGGTTTGTCGCGTGGTGAGATTTCCATTATGTGCGAGCTCCCTGCTAAATCAAATGGGCCGCTGTAAACCCGAACATGCACGAGAAACCAGCAGGCACGAATGTTACTGAATTATTTTGAAGGTCGACCCCGATATGAGTACTCTTGTGTTGAGTTGTTAGTATGTTGAACAGACTTCTACCAATGGAAACTCTTTGGATAAATACTTTCTCAGACACTTAGTTAAACCTGGGGACACCGTACATCAGTGGTTCCCAAACTTTTTGGTCTGGCACTCTCACAGCTGTAACAACTGTCACGTTCCAAATATGTTCATTTGAGTGGCAGCTGGACATTTTAACCATCTATCTGAATCATTGAGCTATTTCAACTCTTTGTCCATGACTACAAGTTATTTACCATTATTTTAGCTTACTATTTAGACCTCTCTGTTCTGCCTGGTAACTAGTGGCGCTCACAAGGGGGGTGTCACAGCCATCAGACACAATAATTGTCCTCCCCTTCGTAAGTCACATATGCATAATTAAAAGAGGCCTCCATTTTGTGTGTTTAAAATTGAGTAGGCTTGTTCCCCTGGAATTGATTTGTTACTGACAATCAATGTAGGCCTACTTCTTCAAATCAAAGCAAATCAAAACTTTGTCTTTTGAAGGAAAAGGACGAGCCCATTTGAAGAACATATACATTGCTTAACACACGTATATGCAGATACATAACACATTAACATGTGTTATCAGGATTGTTGTGGAACTCAAGATGTTAGCCGGTATTCGATGCATATCAGATATGCAACTCCTTAACTTTATTTTCAACTAGCCTCTATACTTTGTCACTTGGGGGGGAATGCACAGTGACCGGCGAGTCAGTGCCGTACAACGTCACTATGATCATTATGCAGTTTCTTCATAATTTCTGGCATGGAATAGCCTTCATTTCTAAGAACAAGAATAGACTGGCGAGTTTCACATGAAAGTTTACATATTTTCATTTCAAAACGGCGAATTTCGCCGAAAGGTGACAAGTTTGCAGGTATGCGTATAGTTGTTGGACCCTGTTAAGAGCTGGCAGATGCTGCGCTGTGATTGGCCAGTCTGCATTCTGGGGGAGTGTCTTAGCGCAGGGTCAATCGCAAACTTAAGCACAGAGCGTGTGCACATTCTAACAGCACACAGCGCATTAGGCAAGCCATTACAGGGAGGCGAGCCACCCCAGTTGAAAATACAAAGGGAATGACGAGAAGATGGATGAAAGAGAAGTTTGCAGCCAAGCCTGCAAGAAAAGATAATCCGAGCTCCTGCTCCCTAACTACTGAGTACTGTCGTTTTTTTCCGGTGCGTGGTCAGCGCCGGGCCAAAGACCCCAGAGGGAGTGGGCCCAGCGTGTCTGTAACTAAGAGTCAGATAAGGCAACAGATGGAGTGGTGCAAAATATATGGATTTTTTTCTTTTCGTAAACCACTTGCATTTGGCCAAGACGTTGCACACACAGACTCACACACAGAGCCGTAGCAGTAATGCTGTCAACATCAGCGCAGTGAGACAGGCAGGATCGCAGCCCGGCCACTGTCCGTCTGCCACCTTGTCGTATTAAGTTTTACAACATAACTCCATGGCACACGCCTGTGTGTGTGTCTGTGTGTGTGGGGGTGGTTATGCGTGGTTATGCATGCTGACACTGACAGTGTAACTGAGCTGTTCAGTACAGCTCGGGATGCTGAGTGATGAACAGGCCGGAGGTGCTGAAGGACGAGGCGTACGCTTTAGCTGCCACAGGGTGCCTTTAACTCTTGATCTAGGGGTGATGAAATAGATACATTGTGACATGAAACCCAAACTCATGCTGCTTTAAACTATTGTCTGTGACTCCGTTATTCAATAAAGATTAATTAAACAAATTAAAAAAATATTTTATTAAAGCTTCTAATGGTATTGAAATCAATTCCAATTATGTGGACAGAAAATCAATAAATGATGTCATAATCAAGCATAATGAAACAAGATGAAAATGACTATTTCGGGGTGATTAATACCAGTGACCTTGATGTTAAAAGTAGTCAGACCTGTGCATGCGTGCGTGCTTCCCCCTCCATTCCTCGGCGAGCTGCTGCAGCCTTGTGCCCTGAGGAGGCGGAGCCGCTGCCGGGCACCTTGTCTCTATCATATATTTATTATCCCTGCTACTGCTGCCCTAGTGCGACTTCATGGGGAGCGCGTGGCCTCCCACAGGACAAATTAGGCTGCAGATCGCTACATTTGGGGAATGAAAGTGGCTATTCAAAAAGCAGATTGTTCCAATTTTGTCATTAGTTTTATTGCTAGCCAGCGATTGGATGTCTGAGTTGGCTTGTCGGAATAAGTTTGAAAGGTTTTATTCCTTAGAGCTTAGAGACACCTTGTTTTTTTTATTTTATTTTTTTTCGTTTTTCGTTTTTTATTTCCCAACTATCTTGTATGTAATGACAGTTGGAAATCTCATTATTCTATTTCATTAAGCAAATTGTCTATCTTGTTTTCCTTTAATATTTACACTTAGTTCTTATTAATTATATAACATAAAAGGTGCAGGGCTGCATGCAGACTTCAATCCGAGCATGTGCACAAACACACACTCACCTCCTCAAGACTGTTGAACACAATCAAAACACACACACACACACACACACACACACACACACACACACACACACACACACACACACACACACACACACACACACACACATACACACAGTCTGTCTTAAAGATACACACTATCTAAGGATTACATTCAACTCTTGTACAAATACACACAAAAAAGAAATAGTGGCGGCAGGCTACCACCAATGAACACTAATTGTGTGTGTCGTACCTCTTATAAAGGACCAGTTCACCAATTCATGTGGAGCTGTTATTGCGCGGCTCGTGACCCTTGTGAAAATGTTATGGTAGCGAGGCTTTGGATTAGGTGTCAGCATGGGGGTCTCCAGCTCCTGGAGAGCATGAGAGGTGCTGAGCCCTGCTGCTGAATCCACTGAATGCATCGGGAGTGAGTGTGTTGGAGTGATGTCCTTTGTCCATCATATACCCCACACTGGCATGCGTGCACGTACCCTAATGTTTATTTAGGATTATAGCAGTGTATAACTTACTTTATTTAAGATGATTATATTCAGGGGTCATTGAAATAGCTGAGGTTTGGTGTCATCTATATATGAATAGAGTATATTCAATTCAAGTAAACATGGAGGTTATAGGTCATAAGTAGTAGTTTTAACTTTTAGAGAGTGTTAGTTAATATGTATATCTAATATGTATTGTATATGCCTGTGAATGTTTCTCGCCTAAAAACTGAGTTTGACAAGACTACAAGATTATTACTGAATAGACCTTGAATGCCTTATAACGTAAGGCAATGCAACCTCCGCTAACGTCAGCTTTGTAAGCAGGACCGTACAGGCAGAGACCCCTTGCTGTTGTCCATGGGAATGAATTACAATACAAAAAGTGTCTGATTAAGTTAGTTGTTCCACATGTCGTCCACTTTACATTGATTGGTGCATCTCGAGCCACTACGCGTTGACTTAAGATTGACAGACTGGCAGCAGCAGTAGAAGATGCATTGATGCATCTTCCTCAGAATACAATTTAAATCCTAACCAGGCACGTTATTGTCTCACAGCAGTGATTATCTGGACTGTTTCAGTAGCGGCCCCGTAAGCAGTCCACATGGTGGAGATGTGCCGTCAGAAATCTCCCCTCTCTCTCTCTCTCTCTCTCTCTCTCTCTGTCTCTCTCTCTCTCTCTCTCTCTCTCTCTCTCTCTCTCTCTCTCTCTCTCTCTCTCTCTCTCTCTCTGGCTCTCCCCCCGCCTTTCTGACTGCTGAACACCCTGGAGGAATAGCCTGCGCGGACCAGCCAGACTATCAGACTCCAAGAGCCCCGGGACCCCCCAACCCTCATCATCCGCCCCTTCCACATGAGTCAAAGAGCCCTTCTTCTCCATGCCAGCTGACTGCAGGAGGAAAGAGAGGAGAGCGGGGTGAGGAGAGTGGCCTGGGGAGTGCAGAGGGCTGGTGCGGGGGAGCACAGTAGCTTGGGGTGGAGGGTGGATGGGGGGTGACAGATTGGAAAGTGGCTATAAACATTGAGTTTTAAGCATCTGGCCTCAGATCTCACAAGTTGTGTTGTGCATTCTCTAGTGAACAGATGTGCTAATCCCTCTCCTCTGAACGGTGGTTGTCCAATAATGGCGTCACAGACGTAACTAAAAGTGAAACCCGAAGAGATGCGCTCTGGGTTGTGTTCAGAGTGATTCTCTAAATTTAAAGAGTTCCGAGGGCGTTGTCTTTTATTCTTTTTCTTGACTTTCCAAGACCCAAAACACAAGAGAAAAAGTGCATATAATTTGATTAAATGGTGGTTTTATCAGCTCTAGTATAAGCTGCCATCGTTAGCACACCCAGCTAACTATAAGTTCCCACAGTGGTAACCGAGCGTGACCTCCCGGGCCATGGAGCATATCTTTAGCTCACTACTTTGGTTTGTGGGGTTAAAGGTTGTGTAAAAAAACATTCACAACCAGTACATCCATTGTTAGGCGTTTCCCTACAGCGTGAAAGCCGGTCCAGGCTAATATTAGCATGGGTAATCAACTGGTGCCATGCTGTTGTTCTGACCCATTATTCTGAAACCCCAATGGTCCCAAAAACGTCTCATTGGACCGAAAGCCTGTTTTTCTGACAGATTGTTATCAAACGGTCATTAGCCCAAAGGCCCATTGCTCAAAAAAAACCAACTCGCTTCATGCAACAATCAGAAGCATAGCTAATTAGTATGCAGAATGACGTCATCAGAACTTCCCGATATGCTATGTATTGTTTTGCCTTCAATGGCAACGGGATGACCCGCCCACTCCACCTCTGATTGGCTGACCCTGATGGTCCTTTCCAAACCCTTAAACAAACCTTATGCTAACTATTTTAGAATATTTCTCTCACCCAACGTTGTTTTAGAGTTAAAGTATATTCTTGTGTGTCTTGTAAAATTGTAAAATTAGAAAAGAAAAGTGATGCAGACTAACTTATTAATTAATTTACTAATTCATTTTTTTATAATAAAATATGAGGCCAGCTTAACTCTGATCCGTGACAGCTGTGCATGGACGTAGTGTGATTTATAACCAGACCAAGTCCAAGATTCAATTAGTAGAGATTAGCCTGTGAAAAAAATACAGATATGAATGACATTCAGGCCTCTTTAATACATTATTTGTACCATCCACTTTCTAAACACAAAGAAAACAATTGAATAAACAATTAGATTTTGTCAAAGTGACATATTTGGTCCACCGCAGAGTTCCGAGAAACAGCGTACCTAAAGATGCTGCAATGAAATACCTACTACCCGCTCCAGCTTCAGAACTCAGTAACACACACACACACACACACACACACACACACACACACACACACACACACACACACACACTGAGCCAATCCTCCATTTCCCTGTCTCACATCACGTAACACCTGAACCTCACACACAAACAAACACACATGTCCAAAGTGTTAAAGACGAGACCCACCTGCTAATCGCTCAGACAGTCTGGCTACTGTAACCAGCACATACACACGCATAACACACACACTCACACACACACATAATTAATGAACACACACATTATAAGTGGACACACTTGCCTTGAGCGCCCTCCACACACAAAGTGAGACGAGTTACCCCCCCGCCCACTCCACACTGGCTGGAACATGCTCCTGCAGCACAGTGCACCCTCACAGTCTTCTGCTGAACAAGCAGCACTATTTCTAATAAGCCAGAAAAATAAATGTGGAAAGTCAAATTATGCTGCGAGTCATATTGCATCGCTTGTTAAATCACACAATAACAAGTGATTCATGTGAACCGCTAATAGTTATACCTAATGAAACAGAATGAGAATATGCTACTGAGGCTTTCGGATCAGCTTCCAAACTGACTGATTAAAACAACTTAAATAAAAAAAGTTAATAAAAATGTGGAGTGGTCTGTGGATGCAGACGAAGGAGCTGTGTGTTTTGACGAAGAGGATGTTGGACGTGTGACGAGTGAAACTCCAGAACAGGATGCATCGGGCATGTGTCGAGGCTGAGCCTGATGGACTAGCTGGCACCCTCTCGGCATGCAGCAGCACAGAGACACACACTCACACACATATTCAAATACACACAGAATCACACGTTCAGCAGCGAGACGGGCAGGCGACCATCCCGCGGGTTGCTCCTCTCCGGGCCCGGGGGCAAATTTAGCAGGAATTTGTTGGGCCGGGCCGATTGTTTTCTCTTTAAATGGCGCTTGTTTTCTCTTGTGGAAGTCTCCCTCTCGCATGAATATTGTGTGAATGGAGGTGAATGGGGGCCTTCATACGCTGCAAGGTGGCTGTGGTCTCCACCGCACACGCTGCCAGCCACGCGCCCTCTCCCACAACCCTCGCCCCGATTGGCCCGCCTGGAGGTAGCACTCCTCAGAGCCTCGGCTTCGGGCAAGTCCCAAACTGCAGATGACTGCAGAATGACTTCATGCGAAGAGACTGTAAACAACTGGTTTACCGACTATTAATGTGTGGTTAAAGGAATAAAACAACAAACTAATTACTTAAAAAACTGTTTTTTCCTCTAATGCTACCAACTTATTCAACATACAAAGATAGGACTACGGAGCAGGGGGCCCCGGGGTGGCCCCAGGAATAAACTATTAGTTACATAATACATGTTATTTGAAGGAAGGTTTTAGGTTATTTTAGGAAAGCAGACAGATCACATGAGGCCATGTATGTCTGTCTCCTTCAAAGTGCCTGACAGCTCCCTTTAACAACATTGTATCTATCTATTTTATCTATTCAAACTGCTGCATTTGGGTGCTCTAGTGCTATTTATCAATCTAGATAGTTTTGGTGAGTAGTTTGGTGAGTAGTTTTGGAGATATCGGCCTTCTCCCGAATATAACGGGATTATATTGAACTTGGATTGTGGTGCTCAAAGGTCCCAAAAAAAGAAGAAAAACTCCCACAGTTTCTACATAAAATTGCTCACAACAAGGTCTGTGGATTATCTTGAATAACCGGGTCATGGTTTTTAGAAAGAGACATGGCTTTACCTGTTCTAAAGTCACACAAACAGCATAGAAAATAAAAAAAATTTAGAAAATGGATTTCAGATTTTTTTTTTCTGCACTTGTCTCTCACGGCATCCCTAGAAATGAGAGTAGACTAAAGCTTATTTATAGATTTGTCAAAGCTCCCTGAGTAAAATCAAATCGGTATTGAGAAATAAAATGTGCGACATAAATTGTCTTGGCTCGCCTTTTAGATCAATGTGTGGTAGAAAACATATTTCTGTGGTGAGCTTTTTCCATGCGTCACAGTTGCGAGTGTGAGAGAAGTGCAACGAAATCAAAAAGAAAAACAGTGACATATAGCGGGCCTGTGTCTCGGTCTCTGTCACCGGGACATGGGGACCTCCCGCCCTCCCTTCAGAAACAATAATGCGTCATTTCACTTTGCTGCACACTCACGCCTGAGAGAGGCCCAGTAACCACGGCTCTCTGCTGTTGGGCACCAGGCAGCAATAGCAGGTTGAGTGCCTTGCTTAAGGGCAACACACTTCCTTTACACCCACACCCACACACACACACACCCACTCACACACACACACACACACACACACACACACACACACACACACACACACACACACACACACACACATACACTCCATCACCCTGGTTGTAGCTGCTGCTCTTGCCATCTCAGCCTCAGCAATTCGAGTCTGACATTTCTATTAATCACCTTCACGTCCTTGGGTTTTTTACAGTTTTTTTATGCGGCCCGCTCTGCTTTTCCAGGAAGAGCTGCATACCCGCCGTCACTCTCTCCGTAGTGCTCATCCCAAGTGACAGGTGTGTTTACGCATAGGATCTGAGGCAGCTAACGAGAACAAGACTCAATGGAACACAACGTTTTGAGAGATTTGTGGATGTTTTCCCTCCAATGTGACGCACACGGAGCGCTGGAGTCGGTGCTGTCTGAGTGAAGCAGGTGGATGTTTGCGTGTGGAGGAATGAGAGAGCCGGGTCAGAAGCCCGTAGAGGAGGGAAGAAGTGCAGGGAAGTTAATCCAAAGAGACGCCCTGGTGGGAGTTTGCCAGCACTCACTGTTTATTTGGTGTCTTCTCGAGAGTGTGTGTGCGCCGACCGCAGGATGGAGCGAGGCCCGTGGTTGGTGTCATCAATCTCTGAATCACAGCCACGTCTGGCCTGGTGTCAGACACCGTTAAAACACACACATCCTGCTCTGCCCTCACTTCCAGTAACAGAGGGCAAAAGAGAAGGGGGGTAATAAAACAAATACGCTACTTCTTTCACAATCTTCATGAACGGCTCTGTAGCAGGTGCATTCCTCTTCTGTCGCCTCTCTTTCATTGGTGATGGTGATGAATCTGACTCGTCATTGGTCTAATTGGAAGAGAGGCACAAATGTAATTGAGAGCTAGGGATGTTCATTTCGTTGCGGCCAAAATTTCACTTTCCACAGACCCAGGTTCAGACAAGAAGAGAGAGAGAGAGAGAGAGAGAGAGAGAGAGAGAGAGAGAGAGAGAGATGAGGAGCCGAATCGCTTGTTGAAAGAAGCTGAATATTGTACTAAATTAACGTTTAAAAAAAGTTTTTAAAATGCAACGACTCCCATTCTGAAACTGATTGGGAGGAAGAGGAGGGAGGAAGAGGAGGGTAACCAGCTCTGAACACGTCACTCTTTCTTCAAATACAACAATACAAAGATCTGAATGCAGATCTGAGGTCAGTGTGTTGGGTTTCTTTTTGTTTGTCTTTGCGGTCCAGGAGGGATGAACGGGTTCAACCAGGCACAGGACCAGGGGTAATCCCAAGACTGTTGACTTTTATGGCTCCTTTCAACAAGCCATAATCACTAGTGTGAGTTACTCGAAATACTGTACGACTCATGAGGATTCAAACACCAAATTAAAAAACAGCTGATTTAATTTAATTAAAATGTATTTTACTGACATAAACAGGGACAGTGTTTCTCCCGAATCATGATGGTTTCTCCATACCTATGACCCTGATACAGTACATTACAGAGGTGTATTATCAAGGAGGTATCTCAAGTTATCCTGAACTCTTGCCCATGCTTCAGCACAATAACAATGGAGGAAATATATAATTTAAATATACTGCACTTGTTTTTAATCATTTGCCTCAAAGGGTAATACAAAGGATGCAATTTGTGCAATTAGGAAATTTGACAATTGATAACCTTCATGCAAATAAACAGAATTGAAATATAAAAATTCTCTCTGGAGAGGTTTTTTCATTCCTGAATGACAAATTCAATCAAAGTGCACATTCAACAGCTCAAACAGGAGAAATCTGATCCAGATTGGTTATTCCCAAGGTCGTTCTGATCCCCAGTACAACCTGACTGTGTCCGCCTCCAGGTGTTTCACTGTGACCCAGCGCTCACTGTGGCAGCTGCTGCAGCTGGTACACTGCAGGAACCAGCTGTGTGTGTGTGTGTGTGTGTGTGTGTGTGTGTGTGTGTGTGTGTGTGTGTGTGTGTGTGTGTGTGTGTGTGTGTGTGTGTGTGTGTGTGTGTGTGAACAGCCGCAGCTGTGAGGAGAGTGAGAGGTCTTTTCCACCCCAGTCAGCAGCACCTGGGCCAGCTCAGGGCAGCACCAGCAGCCGGGCCCGGCCCACCCAGCTGATCCTGCGGCCTATGAGCCCCAGACGGTCCATTGTTGTTTTAAGGGAAAAATCCCTCTCGGATACGCTTACACTGCTCATCGGTCTGCAATGTTGCCGTGTTCCAGGAGTCCCTTTGACATAAAGTGTACCAGTACACACCTTCCCTCAACCTGCTCCTCTGGCACCCTACATTTCCCAGAATGCTGTTCAACACGCAGGGACTGGCTTTTGTCAGGGGGGGAAGTGATACTAATTTGATTTATATATATATATATTTTGATAAGATGAATGGTATCTCCAAAAAAAAAAAAAAAAAAAATATATATATATATATATATATATATATATATATATATATATATATATATATATATATATATATATATCTAATAAGATATGTCAGGTTTTTTTATACAAAGGCAATACTAATCAATTAATTGTTAGTATTTGTCTTTTCCAGAGAATGTGTTGTCAATGAGAAAAACAAAAAAGTTAGAGTGGGGGTTCACCTATTGCCAGATGCATGGCAAATTGAAACCTTTGTCATTTTATTTTCTGTGGCATTTGCTTTCTTTATCAGGGGAAGCTGCTGTTCATTAACCCCTGAGACACGGAGTTGCCTGGAATCAATCTTAAAGGATCAAAACTTCAGCGACACCTAGTTTTTAGGAACCTAGTTTAACAAAAACATTTGCAATAAACTATTTATTTCTTCTTGATACTGCAAGAGTTGGTGGTTTTGATCCTATAAATATACATTTTGCCTACTTTAGACAGTATTTTAATAACACAGTTTATAATTTGGGCCTTTTTCTTCAATGAGAAAATAAATCATATATCTTTAAGTAAGGCCTCGGTTCAAAAACCTTCAAACCATAGTTTGTCTCATGGCTTAGGTGCATTTGGCAGTGTAAAGGTTTGTGCAGAGTTTTGGATCCTCACCAGAAGATGAATAATGATGAGCTTAGAAATTCTTCAAACACATTTGCCAGGGACAATCCCTGTCCCTGGCAAACAACTGCCGCCTGACTCAAAGTTTGAAAAAAACGTGCCGGGAAGTAGCAGTTTGAATTCTGTTTACACCTCCAGTTGACCTGGATGACCTGTTGGCCCAACGCCTAATTTCCAGGGGTGTCTCTGACGTTTGAATGCATCCCTATCCCAGAACAAACAAAAAAGCTGTACTTTAGTCACACCTTGGTTCACGCAGTTGAATCAATTCAATCTCATTTCTTCCCTCTTGGTTGCGGCAAATTGTTGCTAAAAAATATGGAGACCAAGGTATCGCTCCTGCAGAGGTCATGAAGGCAGTTTTGAGCATCTAGCCGTGAAACCCCTTGCTCAGGAACTAGCAGCCTTACAGATCCTCCCCCCGTCTCCTCTCCTCTCTCTCTTTCTTTTCTTTTACCTTGCATAAACAGAACATAGCCTGCTATTCACGTCACATCTTGCCAGTAGCCATCACCTCGATGGGAGCCAGGGCTCGTCGAACCGCCTGGTGTTGAGTTCCACCAATAGGGACAGGTTACCGGCTCCCGCTGCCAACAATGTCCGTGGAGTCCAAATGTTTATTTAAAAAGTTATGTTCGAGTATTGATTTTATTTCATTTTTCACCCCCTCTCCTCCCCAGGCCGCCCGCTCTTGGCTCAGGTGAAGTGCCTGTCCATCATGAGGTTTCCCCCGCTGGAGCCAGACGTGTTGTCCGTCTCATAAAAGCCGCTACTATAGTATAATGTAGCCCGCGTGCCCCAAAACGTCCGCTTCTCCCCTCCAAGCGCGGCGAGCCTCCACGGAGGATGTGTGCCTGTGTGTGTACGTGGTGTGTATGTAAGTAGTGTGTGGGCCCCGTCCAAGAAAAATATGTTAGGGGGCCTCACTTCTTATAATAGTCTGGACATAGAATATCTCACCTACTAGTAGGGAAAATATACCGGTTAACATTAATACCTGATATGTCCCTTTGCCCACTTTTCTTATTTTATACCCTGACCCTGTATTTGTATTCAATTATCTTTAAAAGGATTTGTGTTTAATACATGGAGTCACACTCTCTCCTCCAAAAACACATACAATATATTATCTTTCGCTCTTCCTGTCAGGAGGGGCGCTGTGCTTTCTGCAGTGTTCGCGCCGGCTGGAGCATGTTGGTGGTTCTTTTTCAAATTTGTTTTATTCAAAGGGCTCCGTCGGCACACACATGACGAGAGCCAGACATCCTGTCAAGTTTTGCAGCATTCTGCAAGCCCGGCTCAGACAAAAGATAACTTTTTAATGTCTTGATGGACGAGCGTCTGTTGATTTGACTTTCAGGATGAAATTGGATGCGAAAGCAGGTTATGGTGGTCACTCTATACTGTGTATGTTCCTTTTTAAAGTCCTCTCACATTTCTGTAAGCAGGTTAAAGGCGCTCCTTGTTACTACAAGAAGAAAATACAAGGACTTACTTTTCTGCAGCCTGAATAGTGTTAAAAGAGTTTTATTGTACTGTCAGTAACAGAAAAAGAGAACTGCGACAAAAAAAAAAAGACTCAATAAATACTCAATTGATTTGTCTAACTCAGGCTGCTTAAGCCTTAAATTAGGTTCAGATAAACTTGAAGATATATTTTTGGACATAGCCGTGACTGGACTTTGTTTATCACGTACACTGGAGGGACATTATGAATGGATCTTTAAACCTCCCGTATGAACTGGAGGAAGCACAACATCTTTCAATGTTCATTTTGGCACCTTACTATTGTTTTAAGACATACTTAAAACGAATGTGAGCACAGGGCCCTACGACATGAATATGGCAATCTACAGTATATAGCAACTGTTGGAGTGTATCATTTTGGTTCTGAAACAACGTGACAAAAATGTGTAGAGAAAGAAAAAACTGACGAGTATAGTCCAACACCTCAACTTAAAACATCCGTTCACACTGTGTGCTTTTGAGAGCATCGCCTATTTACGTGACCTCTGTGGATCTCCTCCTCATTACACATCCCCTGTTTGTCCACAAAAGCAGAAAACAGCCAAGATCAACTTGTTTACAGCCAACCCAGCGCCCTGTTTTATTTTGCCAGGGACTTTAATAAGTTCGGAGTAATCCTAGAGGTCCCGAATCCCAAATCTTCCTCCATGATACCATTGTCTCACGGCCTCAGTGCGGCACAAGGGGGAGGAGCTGGAGCTCAGAGCCAGCTCTGTATTTTGAAATGCATAATATGTGCAAGAATGCATTCAGGTGTAGCTACAGTACGTGCTTGCAAAAACACACACGTCCATGCACGCTGCACATAGAGATGTGCATATACCGAACACGTCTCCACTAAGAATAAAGACGTAAGAAAAACTGTATTCCCTTCTTTGGAAGGGGATTTGTAAGCTGTTTCGAGAGCCTTTAAGAGATTCTTTCAACCATCACAGAATATTACTTGATCTTTTTTTAAATAAATCATTCAGAATGAAAAACTACTGCATTTGCAGTCGTACCGGCCCCTTAAATCTGATTAGTTTACTTGTTTTGGCATAAATATGGAGCACAATACCTCTCATATCTAAGCATTGGCTCATAAATTGAGCAATTATGAACAAAAATGGCTGTTTGGTTTGCCACTGAAGCTTATGAACCTATCAGACGGGGTATTATACAACCTGAGAGTCACTGCGTTATGCCCTCTTTGATTCTCATTTTCCCCAACATTTACTTTGTGAGAATACATCGACAACAGCTCCAAGTAAAAAAAAGTGTTGCAAAAGATATATATTTCTGTATGCAATTCAAAGATACGTTTTCTGAAAAAACTATGGTTTATGTGAAATCGCTGGAAGAAGCCAAGAGGAGAGTTCTCGAAACTGCTAGACAGTTTCAAAGGTTATTATGCAATCTGTGGCCTCCATCGGTTTGTCCAAGAGAGTTGCAGAAGTAGCACTGTTTCTGAAATATTGTCCCATTAACTATGGTAGTCTGTACATTTTCCACAACAGATCTTCAACAAACACGAACGGGGAGGTGACAAATGAGGCGTACTACATAAAATAATTAGCATTAATGCTCAATCCTAATCTGTGACTAACAAAAATGCTCAACTCGGCATTTGCAGGAGAAAAAAACTAAAAGTGACTTTGAAAGAAGGTGCGTTATTGAAGCTCAACCGGCAAGAGTCAGTCATGAAGACAACTCCATTAAATATGATAAAGATGCACATTCAACTACTGTGATGCTTGTATTTTACTGCAATACCTCAGGATAAATAAATAAAAGAAATACTATCGCTTTTTCTCCACAGGGACTGACAAAATCAACACAAAAAATATATATTAAAAAACATATAAAAAAACACACATATATATATATATATATATATATATATATTAAAAAAATAATAACAAACAGTTATACCATTAAAACATATAACAATTGGTCCAGCCTCTAGATAGAGGGCACTGCTGTCCATATCTTCTAGCATTATTGTCATAGTTATTGTGAGTGATCCCATTAGTCTACATAGGAATGATAATTTCTCGAGAAATGCCAACTTCCACAACACACATCGCAATTTTGACGAGTCTGAAAATGGTTTTGAAGGATGAGTTCCACAGACTTGTAGGATTAATGCCAACAAGCATTGCCCTGCCCGTGAGACCTCAATTAGACACTTTATTTTCCTTCAATTATTTTAAGAATATTGATCAGTGTGAATGTGAAGCAACACAGTCTTTCTCTGTTTCTGAAAAGAAACCATGAAAAAAGAAAAGAAACGATAGGGAACAATACAGTGAGACATAGTTATACTGTAGGCGGGACTTTGGTGAATGGGATGTGGCTCATTACCTGTTAATCTGATATTACCCAGCCACTGACGGGAGAATTAGAGAGCAATTATGTGTGTAAACCGGCCGACAGGCCTCGCTGGCACAAAGAAACAGTGGTTGCTCAGAGCTGGCACAGTGCGCTTTATAAACACATTATATCTGATCACACAGAGAGAGAGAGAGAGAGAGAGAGAGAGCGAGAGAAGCAGAGTGTGCACACACGTACACACACGTACACGCACACACACACACACACACAGAACGCTGAGCGTAGATACAGACAGCGAAGAAGCCACCTGACCGTGTCTTCGCTCCGCGACGATGATGATGATGAGCTGTGAACACTCTGCGTCTGTCTCAGCTGAGGATGGATGGAGGCAGCTGACGAGTCTGGACGGCGAGATGGAAGAGAAGAAGGTGGCGCTGTCAGCCGCTCCTGCTGAACTATGGGATTCGGAGTTTGACAGGGCAACGTTTCACAGCCTGTTGGGTTTCAGAGGTATGCAGGTCAAGCCGTACGCGGCCGAGGGTAATGTGTGGCACATGTGCTTCCAGGTTCCCACTGGCACTGGACTGGAGGTTGCTGATTCAGCATGTTTTTCAGTTAATTTTCTTTTTTTTTATCAATAAAACTGCATAATATTTGGTTAGTTCTATGCTAATTAAAGAAGTTGGCTATGTGAGTGACCATCGCCTATGTTCAATCAATTAAGTATAATTTGTCCCACCCAAACACAACAGGGAAAGTCACGAAAATGCCATCTTCTCTCTACTTAAAAAGCTGTCTTGGAAACAATACATTGTAAAAGTTAGCTCTTGGATTGTAGTAGCAGAGCCATCACGGTGAAGAGGATATGAACAGCTGCATATTGCGCCGTATTTCCAGAGACTTCTGATAGATTGTTAAGCCGTGGGGAGCTGAGAGGATACTCATACCCGACTTGGAAATACATCAATTATATTGGGGACTCCCAAATTTAACCCACATGTGTTTTAATCCGAGCTTTTTCGACATTTATATTTCTTTATTGACACAAAGAAGTGTAATTGTATGTCTTTAAGATCATTTTTATTATCGGTCAAAGCATAGTATTTAGAATGGTATACAAGTACAACAGTCCCGCTCGTCGGGTGCTTTTTGAATTGAAGACGATGTCCCTGTCAGTTTATTAAATGGACTGACAGCAAAGTGATGATGACAGCAGTTCGCCACCAGAGTTCATCTGTTGACGGGCGACGACAGTTCCCTGGTCTTCCCCTGCAGTGATTGGGAAACACGTAACCCTGAAGCCGGCTGATGAGAGTACACGCCCTCTATCTCCGTCTCTATCTATAAATAGCACGGGTTTATTCCAGAAATAAGTCGCACTGGTCTTCTTGAAAACCAGCACTTCCTTTATTAAATGAACTCAAAGCGAGCTGAGAAAACGTCAGTCTTGTCCACAGCTGGGCAGCTCTGAGTATTAGGGTTGACAAACGTCATTAAAATTCACTGCTCCAAATAACAAATCTTTCAGCAGCCACACACACACGGGCACACTCACACAAACTTTCAGCAACTCAGCCGAAACAAGGATATGCTAACCTCGGCAGAGGGTGTCCGTCGGGACACCGTGGCCAGACTTGGGTTTCCCCCCCGGGACCGACTCTGGCTAGCACACATGCTAATGCTCGGATGCCTCGCCTTCACTCTTCATAAAATAATCTGCTTCATCTGGGCCTCCGACCAGGCTTTTCACCACCTATTAGCTCTCCGACTTGTGGCGGTGACAAAAGACGGGTTTCGACAAAGCGCCGAAGCGCGCTGTCGCAACGCTTTCAAGAAACTCCTCGCGCCGCCTGATTACTTCCTCCGACTGACGGGACTGTTGATTAGTAGCCACTTGAGAAAAGCCAACGTCAGGAAGGGTTAGCAAACGATTTAGTCATTCGGATCAGCAGACAGTCGGTAACGGGGAACGGAGACAGCTGAAGTTAGGTGTGCTTGAGCCTCTGTGGCTGAAGACAAGCCGTCCGTGCAGCTCGAGTAAAGCTCGACCACAAAGGCCAACGACCGGAGTGCCAGCCTGCTCCAACCAGGGCGGAAATTTGGCACTTTGGGAAGGTGCAAGGTTTCGAGGTAGAAAAAAAAAAAAAAGGCTCCTGCAGCAGCCGCCTAACTCTGCTTTTCCCGGTAGGAACTTTGTCATCACTGTGCACTCAGCGAAAATTATTTTGGATTACTTGATCTAAAACTAACAAATTATGTCCATTTGATTCAAATATAACAACCTGCCCGATACCTGTACCCAGCATACTCTGGTGTAAGATGGGCCAACTTTTTAAATGGGTCACACTTCAGTTACAGAAAAAATTTATTTCCATGTGTGCCCAGCAACATTCTGCACGAATAGCAATTATTGTCTGAATAAATACACATTTATGTTGCTGTAGCTGCTCAAAATAAAAAAAAGTGGAACTAACGGAACAGTCTTTTATTTATTTTTTTAGCATATCTTATGTAGTCAGCAGTTTTTATTAAAACAACAGAATGTATGACGCTCATAAGATGCATTGCTGTTGTCAAAAATTAAGGAAGCGATTGTTGCTCATGAGCGGTTTTGCTTCATCCACTTTTATACAAACCTGTTTGAGTGCAATTTGCTCTCACAGAGGAACGGTTTGCAGAGAGAGTTTGTTCGTTACATGTCTTCTGAATAAAGTGAAATAAGTGTGTCATTAGCAATGCGAGGCAGCTAGCTTGCAGAGGTGGAAAGAGTACAAGAATATTGTGCTTGAGAAAAGGTACTTTAACAAAATGTTAAAGCACTGGTATAGCGTTTGGACAAATTGGAACTTTTGTATTCAATTAAATTAAATTAAATGTAAAAATGGACAATACCTGTGATAAATAGTTGTTAAGTTAAAGTAAAAATACCTCAAAAAGTGTGTTACATTAATACGAGTAAATGTAATGTGGTACACCCTGTTACTGTTAGCGGACTTTTTCTCACACACAACACTTTATTGAATGAAACGATGCACAATCTTTAATGAAAACAATGCCAGTGGAATAAAAGGCAGGGGACGGATCAAGAGGCCTGTGGAGTAAGTTACTGGTTAGCACTGGTCTTTTATTATGGCTCACCTCAAACCATAAAAGCCATCAATCATCACCGATCATTCAAACACATACAAATGACACGGCCATTTAGCAATGTTGAACGTCATTGAAAAAAAAAAGAAAAGCAGCAGGCTCCTTCTGGTGGCACCACACACGGCAGACAGGCCGGGCTTCTGCTGCACACGGTGCAAAACCCGGCAGAGGACTCAGCCTGCAAAACAGACGGCATGGAGACTGACTGACTGCTGACATATATGGCACAGTGAACATGCCGGCTTTTGTCAGACTTCCACATGTGTTTCCAATGGGGGGCAGGGGAGTATTAGATTCGGGGCTGGTACTGAGTGTCCGCTACAGCCGAGGTGCATGTGCACATAGACACGCTCAGCGTAGACACGGAATATGGTACAAGATGTAGACAGGCTGTGATAGGAGTGTGGTGGCAGTGGGTCACCCCAAGTGAATATAAGTGTGTGTGTGTGTGTATGTGTATGCACAGGGTTCAGGTTACCGCACGGCTGCTGAATGTCTAACGAGGGAGGATGTCAGTCTTGTTTGAGAAGCGGGTGTGACAGCAATGAGATTCAGAGGAAAATAAAACCTCAGCAGAAAATATTATGTACACAGTAGTTGCCATTTTAGAAGTTGTGAGTTGGTCCTGCTCTTAGGGGAACTGCTGCGAGTTATATTTTTTAATGTTAGGGCCTACGTTAGGTAATCAGTGCTAAAGTATCTACCTGGCCATTCCTTGAAATATTAATGTGGAAAGAGAGGGAAAGAGGGGAAAGTCTGTTCCATAAAACATGCTGTGAATGGAGAACGGAGGAGGCTACGACTGCGTCAGTGGCTCGGCGACCAATCAGAATTAAAATTCTGATTTTTTGCAAATGTTAAGTACATGTAAAAAGAGTAGAAATGAATAAAAAGTCCTTGTTACAGCTGTGCCACCTTTCCCCCAAATAACTAAAACACAACACTGAAATAAGTTTCATATCTGCTTTCTTGAGGGTTTGCTGAGGCTACATTTCCTGTTAATTGATAACAGAGTAGTCATGTTTAGCCATCCGCACCTCAAATATTAAATAATTAACATTCATCGTACATGTTTACAAAAACAGAGCTATACCACCATTTGTTTTATATGGTGAGTGCTGCAACTACTAATTCTAAGCTAAAGGCTAAACATGTGATTATACGCTAAATGCTAAAGATGTGATTCTAAGCTGAAGGCTAAACATGTCTAGCCTCCAAATGTATGTAACACAAAAATATGAAATCTATAAAAAATTTTACTCTCTGAAGTAAAGCAAAAAAACTAAAGAAAAAGCATTTCCCCAATATGTTGAACCCTTCTGTTGTGTGTGGACAGCAGCAATAGCTTTGAACTTCAACCAGATTGCAGAATGCTAAACTTGCTAAAAAAGGCAATAAAACCAAGACGTTTAAAGACCAATAATTATTGTGATACCACATATAATGAATACAACAAATGTAGCCTATTTTACAAAGGAGTAGTATGTTCAGTGATTGCACTTCTTCAAATTAAGACCACTTAAACCCCCTCATCTCCAGTTCATCTCCAGGGGGAACATTGACTTCTGTGATGTAACCTCTTTATACCACTTTCTAACTGCTTGAGGAAATGGAACATGGAATTGGAGGTTTCCAGTCTTCTCAGCAACATTTCTGTTTATTTGCAGTCATGATACATTATGTATCCAGATTAACATGCTAATGATTTATTGATATTTGAATGCTTCATGTAATGCCTTTTAAAACAAGTGTCTGGATACGGGGCAGTGATAGAAGAGAGAAGGAAAAGTCATGTCAAGAAATACAGACATGACCACACACACACGCACGCACGCACGCACGCACGCACACACACACACACACACACACACACACACACACACACACACACACTGCATCCCCGACCTCATCTATGGAAAAAAAAAGCTTACATTCTAATAACACATAGTTAAGTAAAAGTTTATGTTTTCAGCGGTCAACAAAATAAATGAAACAGAGCAAATGTGAACGTGGGACGCTGGCGTTTGGAGTTGTTTTTATCGAAGCAATGTGGACTTGGACGTGGAAGTGGAGAGAGCGGAGGGGGTGGTGGAGCACCTGTATATTTGTACAGACCTTAAGTCGTGTGATGTCATCTCTTGACAGTAAACATTTATCTGTGTTTTATAATGCCGATCCAGGGTCATTAGCGAACACAGAGTCAATGAGGGAGACCACCATCTGGGGCCGGAACTGGCCCGGGGTTTCTGTGTTTGGAGGTTGTGTTGCCGCGTTAAATTTACTGAAACGGGGGATGGTTTTTTGGCCGGAAAGACGCCAAAGTTGTGATCTATTAAAAACACACTTGGTGGGAGAATGTAAGCACCTATACGGAAGCTCTGACCCATGCGTACAAACATGTCGGAGACACAGGGAAATTGGCGACGCAGATGGTAAGGTGGTGGATTGAAATGTAATGTTAGAGGCATTTTATTTCACTTCATAGCACACATTAATTTGCCCTTTATATTCTCTTCATCATAAACAGTCAAACCAACAGTGCTATTTGTGCTTGCACTAGTGAGCCATAACTATTCCTTATGCATCTTTCAATTGCAAAGGATATAAACCAAATACTGTGCATATTTTACCAAGTAAGATCTTGAGTGTTTGTGAGTAAAATCGCGGCAGAGAATACGCCTTTATTTATTAATTTGTGGTTAATTCCATAGCTGGACGTTTGTGCCATATTTGAAGAACTTCCCTCAAGGTGTACCTGAGATGTCGCGTACACAAGGATAAGGCGAACAAAAGGTTACACTGACCTTCCCCTCTGAATCTGATCAGTTCGTCTTTGAGTCCAAGTGGAGTTTTTATTAAATCCTTCCTTCTGAGATATGGCATTCACGAGGCCGCGATGGACGGACAAATTGGTATCAGGAGAGGTAGGAACCAACGAGATCCTTTCACAGATTTACTTTGCCTTCACAAATCCACTGATTGTGGTGATTCCAATGGCTTTGGTCCAGAATGTTTCTCTGAAGAATTAAGGAATGTCTGAAGCCTTACAACTGTGACAAGGAGAAGTCCATTGCACAGCAACTACAGTACTTGTTGTTTTTGTTATAGTGCATATAATGTTTTCTTAATCAACCAAATGTGCGAGCTGGCTACTGTAAATGGTAACATCGCTTATATCAACTGACAAACACAAACTTCTGACATCCTCTTGGTATGGAGGCTTTAAAATGGGTGGTAGCCGAACACATTTTCTAGTATGTTCACAGTGTCGGCAAGATTCGACAAACGTAAAGCCTGCTCATTAAGGTTGGCAACAATAGAGAGCAACAACAACTGTGCGATGACGAATGTCTCCCAAAAGCAACCTCCACAAGATGTGTGACAACCGCATCGCTTCCATCTGCATACACGCATGGTGCTGAAGATGAAAGTATCTATCAAACGGAAAGCGTCAAAAAGCTTTACGGCTCATTCATGAGGAATTCTGGTTCGTAAGTCACCCAGATAATGGTGCGGAACCTGTCCCATACAGCGGGAGGTGATATTGCTGTTGTTCACACTGCTGAAGGTAGTCCCACGACCGGTCTCGGCGGGGGTCTGGCCCACACACAGCTTTAGTGTAGTCCAAGCATGGAGAAGGTAAACAGTGATGAAGCTCTCGCCTCCCCCACTCAGCGTGTCGCCTCACCACAGACAGAAAGAAAAACAATGAAAGCAAAGTGATGATCCATGTGAAGGTTTGGACCAGACAACTGTTGCTGTGGGTCATGCCAGGTAGCCAGTGGAATGTCGTCCCCATTTATTAGGCATCTGTTCTTGTCTCGTGCAATTTCACTTACAACCAGTTAGGTACTTTTGGATTCTGTGCAACTTCTATTGGAGCATTGAATGTCAATACTGATTGGTTCTGACTAAAGATGTGTCCAGAGATAAATGTTTGTCCAGTACTTGAATTTGCCTTTGAAATGCCTGCCTGTTGACTTGTTTTAAGCTGTTCAAGCTTCGCCAGATTGGAGTTCTTCTTCTTTTGTTAAATTTAAGTTATTTTTAAGGGTATTTTATGGCTTTTTTAATTGACAGTTCCCAAAAAGAGCGGGAAAGAGAGATGGGAAATAGTAAATAATCCCCAGCTGGGCTTGAACTCTGTATGGTTGTAAATACTAGACAACCAGCGCGTCACAAAATTGGGTTTTATTGAAGACATTTTTTTTGTCTTCCTAGTAAGTATTGGAAAAAAAAGCATATTTAACAGAAACTTTCATCCATAGTATATATATATTAATTATAGTAATAAAATAATTTCTTCTGAAGTAAATTAGTTATTAAGAAAAATGGGCATTATGTCTTAACCCTCTGAGGTCGGCGCCCGCGTCGAAGCGTTAAACCAGGTGTCTAAATGTTTAATAAAATTATAATCATCACAATAATACGTCACATAAATATGGTTAAAAATCTGGCGGATATGGTTTCCACTTCCGCGTCTGAGCATCTAAACATGGACATGTATGAGGCGTGCAAAGCTTCACTGTGAGTCAGAAGGTGCCAAGCAAAGAGTCCTGAGCAGAGCTATATTGGAGGGGACTGACGGCGCAGCTTCAGAGCCTGAAGGATTCACTAACAGGAGCTAGACGGAGCTAACGGGCCAGATAGCTGGCTACAGCGTTTCTGTGAGACTGAATGGTGAGTAATCAATTGTTGAATCTATCACGTTAACTTGTTACAGTGAACATAGTACGACCAGTAGTGTTGGACCTCCATTATATGTTTGTAAGACAGTAAATAACATAACATGTGTGTGTTGACGAGAGCTACGTAGCGGTTAGCACGTCAGTACACAGGGCCGTGTTGGCTGTTATCTTCCGTAAACAGGGCCGGCTCTAGCCCTTTGGTTGCCCTAGGCGAGATTGAGATTTTTTTGGAGTGATTCATCTTTACAATAGAAGATCTTTGATGTGACGTGTCGAGTCTTGGCCAATCAGTGTCCCGTTTTCTCGACAAAAAATTCAGATTTTTGGCCGAGTTGTTGTCCTCTCCGTAATAGAACATCTTTGATGTGACGTGTCTTGGTCCCTGCTCGCGGGAGCCAGCGCCCGTGGTCGCGAATTGCTCACAGTGCTGAAATGTGCGCTGTGAGGGCGCCCCCAACCCATTTGTCGCCCTAGGCAGTCGCCTAGTTCGCCTATAGCAATCGCCGGCCCTGTCCGTATATATGACTGAACGGGGCATAATCAATTGTTGAATATATCACGTTAACTTGTTACAGTGAACATAGTACGACCAGTAGTGTTGGACCTCCATTATATGTTTGTAAGACAGTAAATAACATAACATGTGTGTGTTGACGAGAGCTACGTAGCGGTTAGCACGTCAGTACACAGGGCCGTGTTGGCTGTTATCTTCCGTATATGTGACTGAACGGGGCATAATCAATTGTTGAATCTATCACGTTAACTTGTTACAGTGAACATAGTACGACCAGTAGTGTTGGACCTCCATTATGTGTTTGTAAGACAGTAAATAACATAACGTGTGTGTGTTGACGAGAGCTTCGTAGCGGTTAGCGCGTCACTAAATAGTTCCGTGTTGGCTGTTCCCTTCCGTGTCTATGACTGAACGGTGCATAATCAACTGTTATCTCTATCACGTTAACTTTCTTACAGTGAACTCATACTGACTGTATTAATGTATTTTACAGAGTGGATTCAGAGCTGTGAGGGTCCAGAGGGCAACATGTAGCATTGCTGCAGCAGTCTCCCTCTCCGTCTGCCTGCCAACACATCACCTAGCAGGCCGCAAAGCCAGCCACAGCTCATCATCCCCACCATATAATAATACATTTGGTTTTAGACATTAAATTACATGTGTCTACCATTTTATTCATATATTCCACTGCTTTTGTGAACCTAAGACCTTTTGGTAAACCAATCTCCATCACCAAAACCGCTATCCCACCTGAGTAAAGGTATGTTTTCACAACAAATATGAGACATTTCCAAAATCAAGATTACATTTTTCAGCTTTAGTCATATTTTCATATTTACACTTGTGCCTTTGGGACAATGGTGCCTCATTATATAGATAGCTGAGATTGTTCTGTATTTTTTTATATACAACACATGATTATGTATCATATGCTAAAAGGGGCATTTAAAAAGGGGAATTTAAAAAGTATGTAAAATCACGAAAAATCAAGAAATTGACCCCCAGACCTCCAAGTGTTAAATAGTAGATGCCTGTTGAAAACATAAAAGGGTTTTGCTTTGGAGTTTTAAGACAATGGAGAGTTTTCTTTTACTACTTAGGACCTTTCTACATAGCCAGTCCCGTTCACTTAGACAGGTCTTACCTTTGATTTTTCTTGTTCTTGCTGCATCATCCTGTAAATGAGAAGTTCAATTGTCCTGCCCAAATTCTCCAACCAACTCGCCACTGGCTGATTACATTGTAAAAGGCCCTAATAAGCCCTGTGAAATGGACAGAGTGGACACATGTCTTTCCATACCACAATGGGTTTCTTTGTAAGAAGATATGTTCCACAAGAAGATGACAAGATGCACAAAGTAAATTTGCTGTAGACCACTTCCGATGCAGAGGAATCTAATCAAAAGCAAGAGGATACTTCAGAATTTCCCATTCAGCACTCAAAAGATGTCCCTCGTATTGACCAAGCTGACCGGTCAACCACAGTTAGATGTCCCTCTCCTGTGCCATTCTCCTCCAAGACCTGCTTTGTAATTGGCTGCATCGGTGACCAGTCAGCTTTGCATTATGAAACCGCATTTTCAACATCATATTGGACACATGAAACATCATGTTTGTCACAGCACGATACTTTTATCCAAAGATCCTGTCGATACCACAAGTGCTCTTTTTTTGGCATTCGTGGTCACAGTGAAAATATGACATCCCCATAAGTCAGACAGCTTTATCTTAAACAAATTCTATTTATACAATAATATTTACATTTTCATATTTTGTTGATTAGCTTGTTTCACATCATGTCCCACTAATATAGACACACATTGCTTTTTATTAATGGCTTAATATGCAAAGAGTATGTTGGCGATCTATGTGCATGAAAAGAAAATAATCAAGGATTTCCCACAAACTTTCAAAATAAAGTACATTGTTGATTTTAGTTTCGGTGTAATCAACCGCTTTGGACAGCCTAACTGGTGTTTGTTGGCGTGCTGTCACATGGTACCCTTAAATGAAAAGAAATAGGTCAACCAACAAGGTCATGGGGGCAAAAAAAACGGAAATAATCCAAAGCAGCTCATCACTCATTTATGCAGCAGGACTGTTTCTGTTTCTTTGACACCTCCATAATTACAGCTCATAAATTACACTGCAGTGCCTGGCAGGCAGAAGTTAACATGGAAAGAGAGTTTAGGGGGTCTGTGGTGCAGGGATGTCGAGGAGGACACTAGCTGATTGATGCCAGTTAAGTAGAGTTTAATGATCTCCACGGCGAGATGAAAGTACAGATAGGTGGGGAGAAAGAAGAGAGAGAGAGACAGCAGTGATAGTCTTATCTGACATATTAGTAAAGGAGAGATATTGTACATAAGGAGAGATGCCAGAGGGGGAGTTGGCTTCAGATGGCAGGATGATTGAACAGAGGGTTCTCAAACGTGTCTGAGTAGTTCTAAAAACAAACACTGAAAGAGATGGAGCCCTGGGTTTTGTTTTATATGTTTATGTACGTCAGCTTTGTCAGCTTTGTCATAATGCAAAGAATTTCCCTGTGTGGGAGCTTCTGGCTGTGTGGGATTGACGAGAGCTCACATGTATCTCCGTTTGTGCATGTGTGTGTGTGTGTGTGTGTGTGTGTGTGTGCGTCGGGAGGTTTCGGTTCAAATGAGAGGCAATCAAGCAAGGTTTGTGTACCTATGGCAAGGCATGAAAACTCTGGGTAGGGCTTGACGTTGCTTCCCACAATACTTAAATATGTGTGTGCGTTTCCGTCGGGCAAACACAAACACAGCGAGAGCCCCCAGAGACTGTAAGCCATTCCTAGTATCTAAATTCAAGGGTAAAGACCTAAATCTCAGTCTTGAACCTCAGATGTTCATTTAATCCCCGTCCCATCTCACCGATGACCCTGTTGCCTCCCTTTTCCCTGTCCCAGCATTTATCTGTGGATCAGACAGACAAACACACATTACTTCCACAAGCTGAACACACAAACACACTAACACACACCACCCTCTTACCCTCCCCGACACTTTCTTTGGACCCCCCTCTTCTCTTTCTCACTCTCCCTTATGTGACCTTTCTCACCTTTAGTTCCATGTTTGCTTGTGTGATTCACCAATGTCTCCCTCCTCCGTGCTCTTAAACCATTCCCCAACCAGGGGACGTCAGTCTGTCAATCACTTTGTTCCTTTAATATCTCATGAACTATTGGATGGATTGACATGCACTTACAGACATTCGTGGTTGTCAGAAGATTCCCTGACTTTTCATGTTGAGCTAATATGTTATGTATTATCCGCTGAAATATTGCGATCTACCAGATGGATTTGAAGTCAATTTTGTACAGACATTCATGGTCCCCAGAGGATAAACCTCTGTGACTCTCATCCCCCGACTGTTCCTTTGTCACCACCGTGAGGTTTGATCAATGTCCTAAAAAAATAGCTTTGGTTATCTACTGGCCAAACACCATCATGTAAAAATTGTAATCTGTCCGGTACTTTGGTTTATAACAAAATACTAACTAATGGCTAATTTTCATTAATATTTGTATCTAGTACAAATTAGCAAATGTTAGAATGCTGACATGCTAAACTTGGTGAACATGGTAAACATGCTGATAAACTCAATATCTGCCGTCTTTCAAAGGATGAAAAAAGCATTTCCTGCTAATTTCTTCAACTCTGATTTCACCAGCGCAGGTTTCAGTCTACCAACCGTACACTAAACATGGTTGCCTCTACTCTAGTGCTACCACTGCCACTCATCTGTTTCCGATGGCTTTGTTTGAGAAAGACCAGCTGACCCCCTTTGAGAAATGGAGGAGTCTGTAAACACTTAGGACGGATTAGGTCAGAGAATGCAGGAGGTGAAGGCGGGGGAGGGAGGAGACACCGGAGCAGAAGAAGGCGATGGTGGTGATACTGAAGGGCAGAGGGGTTAAGGAAAAGGATAGTTGAGAGGGGAAGTTGAAGGTGTTTGACAAGGGATCAAAACAGAACGAAAGAGTGTCCTAATGAGAACAAACGAGCAACTAAACTCGCCATGTCTGATTCACGAATCCTTTAATTGATATAAGAAGTCACAAAGGAAGGGTAATGCGTCCCCTTTACAAGCCCGGTGTTCCTTTCACCAGCAGGTAGCTTTCCGCCGTCGTCCATCATCTGCTCCGTTCCAAAAGCCAGAGTTAAAGCTCTGCATATAAAAGTCTCGGTATCCGGAGCTGTGCCAGAGTAAACTGGGTGGTATATGGTGTAGAGACGTTTCCTTCTTCAAGAGTGAGGGTCCCAGGTCCCTGTTTGTGATGGAACAGTCCACCGCTTGCCAAGTGCCGGCCATTTCTGAGGCCTCTTTGTGGCTCTGAGGAACACTTCGAAAACCGCAAGTTAACATTGGAGCAGAGGAGGCTCGTGGCGCGCCGGACGACGATCACCATCAGCCTGCACCCCATTATACTCTCCTTTACCGAGCATACACACCTTGTGCAAGCCCCACATCGCACTTTCCATCTGTCCATCCACTGCCAGTTTACACACCTTTTCTCCTTCCTCTCTCCTCTACCCGTCTGGCCGTGCCAGCCTCCGCACCTTCCGTCTTTCTTTCCTTCCTTTCCCCCGCGCCCATCCATCCACGCTGTCAGCACTCCATCAGTCGTGTCCCGGCTGAGTAGTCAGAATGAATGGCAGCGCTGCCCGCCAGGTACGTGCCGTTTTGTAAACACGGCTCATGGCTTAAAATATCTAATGAGACCGTTTCTAATGCCCCTTGGCACAAAACGACTGCGATACAGCTGTGGGGAGGCAACACCTCTGACTCGCTCCTCAGTGATAGGGGACGGCTTCAATAAAAAAATGCCTGCATTGCATTATGCACTACAGTATAAACAAACTATGTCCTTGTCGCAATAAATCTTTATTTGGATCTCTCTAAGCAGTATAGAAGATAAGAAGATAAGACATTTTATATACATGTCCTTATATTGGCTCACCACTATATAGCGTGCAGCAGAGTTTGGTTGGCCAACCTGCACTGGGTCCCTCGACAAAAAGCCGATGGGATTTTTCCCCTTAAAAAGCTAAAATCCTTGAAAAAACCCATCGACTTCCAGATTAGGGAACTGATAAAAAATGATAACTAATTTCTGGTTTTAGGACTCATTCCTGCAGCAATCTATTAAAGTGTTTTAGAAGTAAGGGATAACGTGCAGAAGATAATCAGATAGTGTCTCCCACTTCTTCAACAGCATTCTCTAAGTCCCCAAGGTACCTTACACCCTCATCCTGACCTCCTCCTACTTCATACTCACCTCTGTGTAGTCGATACTATATTTTCACGGGAAATGGAGTGAGGTCTTAAGAAAATACTTCTAAAAATCATCCTTGTCTATTTTCCTTGTGTCAGCCAGTCACGCGAACGTGCAAGTACAGTGCCCTGAGAAAATATTATGATTTGGTTTTGCCGTTATTTTTAGTTGCCTTTTCCTGTATTTCTTTGACATGTATAGGTGCACCTTGTTCCACAGAATAACTCTGATTTCTTTTCTGTAAATAATAAAAATGTGACTTGAATTATATGTTATTTTCTTGATGAATGTGGCTCTTTTTTTCTCTTCTCTTTTTTTTTTTTTTTTTCATAGAACACACAAGGCATTGAGGATAATATACATGACCAGGAGAGTACACACTCATATTTGGGGAGCATTTAAAAAGCCACGATCAAAATTAAGCTCTAAAATCTGCTCAGAAAAGCATGAAATATGCAGTCATATAGAAACAATATACAAGGCTGACACAAGTTTAGCCTAAAGCGATGAAGACCCTCTGGTGTCCCACTGTGTTTCATCATCATCATCATTAACAGGCTTAATGTAGTGCCCAGTATATTATGATCATCATTAAAAAAACATCGACATGAACTTGAATCTGAACTTTTATGCTTTACTCAGAAGCGAATGGCAACAATTATTGAAATTGAAATCTCCTCATGAATCAGTGTCGATGAAGGAGCCTCATGAGTCATGAGGACATATGACCATAACATTCCATTCACTGGACTGCAGGCAGATTAAATATTAACGTAAAGTGATCCAGAATCTCCTCTCCTGATTAGACAGAGGTTGCTTTCACAGCAGATCCCGCGGTTCTCTACTGCAGAGAGAGCAAACAGAACTGAGATCCCGTCTCGGCTCCCATATTTCTACTGACAACTTCGTTCCGCTGGCAAAGAAAAACTGGTGATTAATACCATTGCAAAACTCACTTACTAATTCAGGAACATATAAACATTCGGAAGCCGTCCAAGAGCAAATAGTCCATATTTATCTAAATAAAATGATTCACAGTTGTATTTAGGGTTTGGAGCTAGAATTAGACACAGAGTTCTGGAGGTGTTGTTTAACATGCCGATAATACATGTGATTATGTGAAGAACTCTGATGTGGTTGGGTCCTGAAACACTGACAGCACTAAAGTAACCATAATGATAGTAGAGAATGCCCACAAGGCCATTACGGCAGTTTGAAATGGTTATGCATATACACTGCCAGGCTGCGAAAGATGACTCGAGTTGTTTCCTCATGATCCTTTTCCTCAATTTTAACCTCATCATACACACATTTATTTAGTGGATCTGTCCATCTATTTATCTCCCAACATACATGCTTCTAATGACTAACAATAACCACTTCTCACTTGATCTATTTCCTCAGTAAACATTGTAAACATGAGTTTATGGTCAAATTGCTAGTTTCAAGTCTTCTTCAATACAGAATGATGTTCATTGAGTAAATTATGTTCCCATCTAGAGTAAAATATACCATGAAATGCTTTAGGGCGGGCTTACTGTGATTGACAGGTCCCTGCCGCTACCAGAGCCGTATGTATGCGGCGTCACTATGTGACTCCTCCGCATTCAAAACATGGAAACTTGAAAACTCATTAGTTACAAAAAAGCCAAGATGGCGACAGGAAAATCGCCGAAGTCTAAGGAAGGCTTCAAAACGACCAATGGCTGATGTCACGATGACTACGTCCGTTTCTTGTATACAGTCTATGCTCAAGACACAAAAGTAATGCAACAATGCAACATGTCAGACTATGCGCTGTATTTCTCTTTTTGAAATGATGTCAAATTAAACGAGTCATGAATCCATGTTGGGACTTAGCGGCGCTCTGACCCTCATGGTTTCATAGGTCAAGTCATAACTTTTCAAAATAGGCAAGAGGGTGCCAAAATGACTCTGACATGCCAGTCGTTTTTTTATCTTGGTCTTTTCAGTCCAGATGCACCATATCTGTCTTGCTTTGGCCATGCTTGGTCTCATATCATGTAGTCTGATCCCAGAACTTACCCGCTCTCCAACGACTGGTCACTTCTACCCCTCTCCCATGCTCCGTCGCCGCACGACTTTTCAACATCCTGCCACAGACTTGGAGGCACTTTGGCAGCTCGACTCCATTGGCCCGAGTGTGCGAGTGTGTCTTTCCACTGTGTGAGCTCCACCGGGAGCCTGGAGGGAAGGGAAAGCAGCAGCCAGAGTGGTGGTCTGCTGTTTGGCCTCATTGAGCGAGACGGCGGAGAGCTCTGTACCTGTTACAGAGAGTAGCCGGGGCCCACTGCGGACGAACCCCACTCGCGTATGAAACCCGAGGTGCGCCCGTGGATTACGCACGAGCGTGACCGCTTTGCCAAAAGAAAATGTAGGTTTTGGCCCGGACGTTCGAATGATTTTATTATTACTATTTTTTTAATCCCTCCGCTGTTTGAGTCCCCAACGTATACGCTTCTCGGATGCTATAAAAAGGCTTTGTGTATTCAGTAATTGCTTAATAGTTATATAAAATGTCATTAACTGCTCTCGCTGGTTAGGTTACATCCACTCCAGCTACTAGAGGGACCGAGGCCTCTCACCCTACATCCCTCACTTCTCTGCCCTCCCGCCTCCATTTCCCTTTTGTCATTTTCAACAAAAAATCTCATATTTCCCCTCTTTTCTCCTCCTCTGTTCCTCTTTGAATCACCTTTCTTCCACCTTTCTGCCTTCCTTTCTCCCCTCCGCTCATGCATCCCTTCTTCCATCCGTCACCGTCCGCCGTGCTAGCGATCCGCCTCTTGACAGGTGAGACATCCGCGGCTCACGGGTCAGTCGAAGTGCTCAAGCGGGCCCACGCCATATGCGGATCCAAAACCAGGCCGCCTCACATCCCATCAACCGTCACTCTCCGCCGCTGGAGGAGAGAGGACGAGGGCCGCGGGCCTTCTCCTGTATGAGGTCATCACTGCGCTGCCGGCAATTTATGCCTTCCGCTGCTGACTAGCTCCTCGCAGCATTCCTTTTGTCAGCTCCATTAAAGATAATTGGTACATCGCTCCAGAGTAAATGTTGAAGGGGAAACCGCGGCTGGTCATTCCGGCGAATGGTGTAAAAGTTCACAATGTATTTACCCCCCCCCCGATCACTTATCCAACTTGGCGGTCAATATTTGCTCTGGTGATGATCGCTTCCAGTGGCTAATTTTCAGAAAAAGGATATCTCTTTACTTTGGTGTTGAATGCTGCCAGCTCATAGCAGAGAGCACGTTGAAGGCATTATTCTCACCACTGTGTAGTTTCCCTCTCAATCCGCCACACTAATGACGTTAATGAAAAATAATTCTAATCTAATTAGCTCTTCTCTCCAATCAGTCTCAATTCCCTCTTAGGTCTGACTACTCTGTGGTATTGGCATTGAGGTATCCAACTCTCGCCAACAACTTTGCTGCCCATTTTGCGGGAGCATCGTCAGGGTAGAGTCTGAAAACAGACAGTGGGAGTTTGGTGGATATATGAAGACTTGCTTGTATTTCCCACTGATATTCTGAAGTGAACTCCACGTTTATCTCAGAATGCCCTGCTAGTTGAAGTTTCTGAAACAGCATTTGTCACCATGGACACTGTATGGCTTTAATGAAAAAACGTGAAATCGTTTTAGTTATGGTATTTCTATGAGGCGGCGTGACCGACCACACCTATTCAATGCTAGAATAACTCTGATATACAATACTGTCTTTTAATAAAGAACAAATTGACAGAGGGTGATGTAAGTGGCTAATATGAGTTTTTATTTACTGAACAAAAGGCCAACAATGACCTCATGTTTAGTCAGTAATGCCGTGTATGGCATACTATACTTAAAGGATCCTGAGTTTGGATAATTACAGTTTTGTTAAATAATGTGTCATTTAGCTTTTTGTATAGGTTCAAACTGCCTTTTACTACATTCATCCACACCATTACATGAATCCCTTTTTTCATTGTGTTTGCTGAATAAAGACACATATGGTACACTTATGCTTTTCTTAATTGATGCTCGTACAATTCCTCTGGTCCTATGCAGTTGCCTTCAGGACTACGTTGTGTGCAAGGAGTCATTCTGAAGTAGATAATTTAAAATTACAATAAAGGGGGTTTAACGCGAAAATAGATAATGTTTGAAAGATGAAATAACACATTCCCGGTTCTTACAAATTATAGTGTGAATTGCAGCGATATTTTCAAAGGTCTATAACTAATAAAACATACTACTGTTTAATGTAATAGCTACTCTGCTGCAGCTTTATTTGGCCTGGTATGACCAACAGTTTACGGTAGGTAATGTTTACAAACATAAGGAATTTGTGCTGCAGAACTGGATTTAAAAATAAAATACACAACACAAAGTGCATCTTAAACTAATTCATTTAAGATAAATGAACTGAACTGAATTGTCCTGCAGCTTTAAATTCAGTTAATTTAAGTTTGAAGTGAAGGTATTATGTTCTTGTCATCTTCTAAAGAGAGACATGTGTGTGCAGGGACAATATCTGTGGTTATTAAAACTACTCTCTATTATTCTCCTCTCCGTTAACATCATTGTTGGGCAGTGAATGATTGCTTGAGGATTCTGATCATATTGGCCTTCATTTTGGATGTGAGTGGGTACGTTTGCTCCAAAGAGTTGTGCTTTGTCTCGTAGTGGCACTTCACATCGCTGCTTCTAATAACATGTGAGACACACTGGTTTAGAACTGCCCGTATTTAATATGAAGATATACGGTGAGAGTCTGTCCATTCTTGGTTAAAAGGCTCTGGTCTCACTGACCACATTTCTCTTTTTTGAGAACGGCACGTGACATAACTTATATTGACTCACGTTCTCTCCGACTGCTGGCTCTCTCTCATGTGTGTTCATCTCACTTGAGTCGAGGGCGGAATACACATATGTGATTGGCCGAGTAGCATCACGTGAGATGGTTTACGACGCATCTAATTGGTCGGTGTGTTTCCTGGAACACACTCCGTCAACATTTATAATTCTCAATTATCTATCGGTCTGTGGAAATACTGGACATCCTTGTGAAAGGTGCACTCACCTTGAGGGAAACGTGCCGGCGCGCTTGTGCGTCTCCGTAAACGGGGATCTCGTACAGCGCTGCCGGGAATATTTCTCTCCAACGTCTGCTCATTGTGCAACAAACTGGACGAACTTCAGCTCCTTGCTGGGAGAGACAGAGACTTTTCTTCTTCCTCCGTTTTATGCTTCACGGAGACCTGGCTCTGTGGATCGATACCGGACTCCGCGTTCCAGCTGGCTGGCTTCCAGCTGTTCAGAGCGGACCGCGACACGGAGCTCTCCGGCAAAACGAAGGGTGGAGGAATCTGATTCTACTTCAACAACGGCTGGACCTGGAATCCCTCATCATCCACTGCAAACCCTTCTACTCCCCACGTGAGTTCGCTTCATTCATCCTGGTCGGTGTTTACATAGTGCCGCAGGCCAACGCGCAGGACGCACAGCAGACACTCGCCGAGCAGATACGGTGTGTGGAGCGGACCTACCCGGACTCTTTAGTTATTGTCCTTGGGGACTTTAACAAAGGTAACCTCAGGCATGAACTCCCTAAATACAGACAGTTAATTAAATGCCCTACTAGAGAGAAGAGCATTCTGGACCACTGCTACACCACAATCAGTGCGGCTTATCACGCCGTTCCTCATGCTGCTCTGAGAAACTCTGACCACGCCATGGTTCACCTGATTCCCTCATACAGGCAGAAACTAAAGCCTTGCAAACGCTGTGGAGTCCTTCCTGGGCTCCATCCTAAACCAGGACCTCAAGTGGGAGCTGAACATCAGCTCCATCACAAAGAAGGCCCAGCAGAGGATGTTCTTCCTGAGGCAGCTGAAGAAATTCAACCTGCCAAAGAAAATTATGGTGCAATTCTACACTGCCATCGTTGAGTCCATCCTCTGCTCCTCCATCACCGTCTGGCACATCGCAGCCACTGCCAAGGACAAGGCCAGGCTGCAGCGCATCATCCGCTCTGCTGAGAGGGTGATTGGCTGCAATCTGCCATCCCTCCAGGACTTGTTCGCTTCCAGAACTCTGAAGCGAGCTAGGAAGATTGTAGCTGACCCCTCTCACCCTGGACACAAACTGTTTGAGTCCCTTCCCTCTGGCAGGAGGCTGAGGTCCATCAGCACCAAGACCTCACGCCACACTAACAGTTTCTTCCCGTCGTCAGTCGGGCTCACTGACTGACTCTGTCACCCCCAGGACTATTTTTATTTTCTTTCTTCTTTCTTCTTACCGGTCACTCCTCTGCACACATCATATTTAAACACTCATGCCACTTAACATACACTTTTTAACTTGAACACATGTCACTTTAACGTACACTTACATTAACGTTATCTGTTTGTCTGAGCACTTTATCTTGTACTTATTTTAATACCCATTGCACTGTTGTTGTCGTTGATTGTTGTTTGTCTCGTCTAACGTCTCATGTCTAATGTATGCACCTTCCGCCTAGAAAAATTCCTTGTTTGTGTAAACACTCCTGGCAATAAACGGTTTCTGATTCTGATTCTGATTTAGGTCAAAGGTCCAGATACAACGGCGTCCGCCTATTAGTGACCCCTGCAGTAGGTCCTCACAAGTTTAGCAAGGAAATCAGTGTCTTCTTGTGTGTGTGTGTGTGTGTGTGTGTGTGGGTGGGTGTATATATACCAGTTATATGCTGTTCGACGCTCGGTGTCCCATCTTCACAGCAGGATGATCTGCTGGCTCTAATTCCCTTCCATTAATCATTGGGCTAATTTGTTTTCACAGCGCTGTGCTGACAGCCAGAGGTTCTTGTTACAGCACAGGGGCTCAAGGAGACAGTGTGTTCATGCGTGTGTGTATGTTTGTGTGTGTGTGTGTAACGGAGGAAAAAAGCTGAGCTGGTCCCCTGCCTACAAGTTGCCATGGATATTGGATGGTTTGCAGTTGTGAGCACAAACACATGTTTGCTTCTTCAGGATTCAAGTTTGACTAAAGTCACTGTTTTATGTACTTAAGGCTTTAAATAACGTTTTAGAACTGAGTTAAAGAACTTTTTTCAAAAGTATCTTGAAATCAATTCATTAAAACCAGAACTGATTAATCGTATTGATTTTTGTATTTTATTTAAACCTTTATTTAACCAGGAAGTCCCATTGAGATTAAAAATCTCTTTTTCGAGGGAGACCTGGCCAAGACAGGCAAGCAGCATAAAAAACACATAGTTACAGACAGAAAACACAGAACAAGACAAGTTAAAAGAAACTAGAAGCTAAGAGACAGTGACGTAGAGTTAATTTAAGAAACATTTACATTTTTGGGAACCTGCCTCTATTTCTTTCATTCTAGATTTAAAAGCAGTAAGTATCAGTTTTCTGAGCTTTAAAACATTCTGCAACATATTCCATGATGAGGGGGCAGAGTACACAAAAGCCCTTTTTCCCATTTCCGTTCTGGCAGTGAGCATAAAAAAGTCCTGAGAACGCAAAGAATATTGTCCGACACTTCTCTGCTTGATACAAACACACAGGTAGTTTGGGAGCAGACCAATGATTGCCTTATAAATAAGGGTGTACCAATTGATTGATTTTAAAACACCACATGTATTTTTTCAGTTGCATTTTTATAGTTTTATACTGTTTTTTTATTCATTTATTTTGTATTCATTTTCATTTTTATTATTGGATTGAATATGTTCTTAACTGTCTTACGGTTACTTTAGTGCTGTCAGTGTTTCAGGACACAACCACATCAGAGCCCTTCACATAATCACAACTTCAGCATATATGTGAACACCAGAGCAATGGGATCAACATTTTAGGTCCAGTATCCTTCGAAAGCATCTATTCAATTTAAAATTTCAGTAGCCTTCCACTGGCTGTCACAAAGCCACACTGTGCTGAGTGACTCTGAGTTAGTACATGTCGATGATATATCTTAAGGATTTCCAGCTTTCACATTGACTTTCTTTCGGGGTCACTATGGCATCCTTCTTTCAAGCTGTAACTGCAAGTCTTCCTGTTTAAAGTGGGACCTCAGGGTGCAGATGCAGCATCCTATTCTGACCATTAAAGATCAACACACACATCCCTGATCCACCACAGCTCGTGGCCTCTAAAGGGGAAGCAAACAGACACGCTGCCAAGATAAGAGTACTGAACCAAGTTAGTCAAACACGCTCACCTCGTCTTAACGCTCCAGTACTATCTCTTACTACTCTTACTAGCGGCTCCTTCAGTTTAAGCCTGAAACCCTCACAGAGGACCACCCAGACGGCTTTAGCACCAGGCAAACAGCTCCACTGTTCTCCTCGAGGAGCAGCACACCACCGGGCCAATGCATTTAAGTGTTCGGTGGTCACAGTATGTACTTAAAAAAAAAATGTAAGCGGTCATTTTGTCGTCATCTAAAAAAAAAACAGTGCAAAAGAAATGAGCGAGGTCGTTATTGCTGAGCTAACTATACTGTATTTAGTTTGCATTGTAGAAAATAAACGCAGAACAAATCGTGACAAGACTCTGGTCTGACAGTTGGCTTGGACATGGTGGCTGGTTCAGCCTCCGGCGCATCCTTTCTACCACATTACATTTTTACTCAGAATTGTATGCGGTATGAACACTGACGGGACCTTGAGCGCATGCCAAGAAAAAAAAAGAGCTCCAAAATGGGAGTCAATCCCCATGGACCTCCATTTTTAAATAATCAACTTTACATGAGACAGCCTGGTACAAAATACGGTTTTAGTGGCGGTAGCTAATAGCCTTTTTCTAAAATGCACACGTTTAAAGTATATAAAATACAATCTTAAAGTTATGTATAATTAAGGGTGTGGCTGCTTTGAGCGCCGGGTGGATGCCGGTCAACAGGGGAACTTTAATGACCATAAAATCTGACTATTTTGATTGTTGATTGTTGTTTGTCTCGTCTAACGTCCCATGTCCAAAGTATGCACCTTCCGCCTCGTTTGTGAAAACATTCCTGGCAATAAACAGTTTCTGATTCTGTTTCTGATTCTGATAAATTCTGGAATTTAACCGCACTGACCGAATAGAGGCAAGAAAAAATGAGGAAATGAGGAAGTTGTTAATAACATTAATGGTAATGCATAAATTGGATTTGTGACATAAATTGATCGATCGAACGATGAAGTGCTCAAGTTTTTTCCCGAAAACTGTGCATGTGTTCGGCTGTAGCCCAGACAACTGCTTCACAACCTGGGGGTCAAGAGCAACGAAGGGATCACAAGATAATTCCGAAGGGTTGCAACATGATTAGAACATGAACACAAAATAAAAAAAACTAGAAAAATTAAACAAATTACATGCGTTCTTCTCAGATGTTTCTCTCAATAGAGTTACCACCTGCGAAAAAACACATTTTGGTTGAATTTCCCAAAACACACAGACACAGCAAGACTGGAGCTATGTGAGCACCAGAGCAGTCTCACTCTTTAAAATAGTTACAGGCCCAAAACGTTGAGGCCGTGTACTTCATTGTACATTATATTGCTTAATATCTATGAAGCCTTTGAACAGTTTCTTCTTGCCGCCACCCGGGGCTGCCAAAGTGCAAAATGACTTAATATGGCTTTTATCTTAGACACGCACACATCTACCATGTGTGTGTTTGCACTGTGCAGTGCATGCGCAGAGCGAGGCGGGTCCATGTTTTCCTCCGAGTTCGTTTGATTATGTCTTGTCCGTCATCGGGGGGCTTTTAAGTGCAGGGCCAGGACCTCGATCCCATGGTGACATAATGTTAAGACTCCACAGGTAATGTATGAGGTTGTGCGGCTTTTAAATAAGCAAGACTTAGATGGGAACGGAACCAAAGAAAATACTATATATCTAAAAGCCGGGACTATACATGTGTTAATGTGGTGGTGTAGAAAGAGAGAATGAGACTGCATACGAGGTACTAATATGTAGATCGCTGGAGAGTGAGACTTCCAAAGGACCTAAGGCGAGACTGGAATCTGCAAATGGTCAACAGGTACTAAAAAAAAAGTTCTGTCCTTAGAAAAATAGACATCCATAAGGCACATACATACAGCACACATCATAATTCATGAACGTACATTATGCTTAATAATTAATACTCTTTACTATGAGTCAATCTTTGCCGACCTGTGTGTCTTTTCTGCCTGTGACGCCATTGGCAATTAATTCCAATCAATAAGAACGTTTAAGCCTGACCTTGTCTGCTTTGTTGATTCTATTTCCTCTTTCCAAGGGAGTGCAAGGCTTATCCAAAGTACACAAACAGGCCAGCAGCACACAGAGGCATGGAACCTGAACCTGCGTCCTACTGGCGCTTACGACGTCCTGCAATGAAAGCTGGTTTACAGGGATTACTTGCAAACTTTACACTGTGTGTACGTCATAATATGTTATTCCCATGGTACTTCCTTTGATGCCTGTGTAATCACAAGCAATATTGTCACTCTTAGTGATGAAACAACCGAGAATTACACCTCAAGCTCATTGCTTCGGTTGAGTCTCACTGCTCTCACCGAACAACAGACAGCTGATCTCAGCAAGCAACACACGGACAAAGTTAGCAGCGAGCTGTGGAACAGAGTGGAGCATTCAGCTTCTCTGAAGAACCGTTGTGTGTACAATGTTTTGTTTTTGTGACCATAAACGTGACCGTATCTTTTCTCTCTGCTCTCCTTCTTCCACACAGAAAAAACACACCTGGATAATCAAAGGGAGCTCAATCGGAAAGAGCCACAAGGTGGAGGCCTTCCTTGGAAAGGGCGGCTTCGGTTATGTGACCACAAGCCACAACTTCAGAACGGACAAGGCAGGTGGCCATCAAGGTCAACAAAAACGACCCCAGAATAGTTTGATGCTGGAGATTGACATCCTGAAGCTGCTGCAGTGTCCAGACACTTGCAACATTGTGTGGTGGGATGGCTATTTCTTCGACAAGGATCGCACCTGCCTTAACTTCTTTCCCATAATAGAGCTGCGACCCATTATACAGCAGCTGGCCACAGCCCTGTCCAACCTGAAGTCTATGGATCTTGTGCATGCTGACCTCCAACCAGAAAATATTATGGTTGTGGACCGCCAGCAGCAACCACTGAAAGTTAAACTGATCGACTTTAGCCTGGCATGTCCTGTATAGAGGTCATGGTACATATTCCTTTCATTGAGGCCATCGACATGTGGTCTGTGGGCCTGGTAGCTGCAGAGCGGGCTACAGGGTTTCTCCTACACCCTGTGCAGATGGTCTATGATGTGCTGAGCTTCATCACAAAGACTCAGGGCCAGCCAGCGGACTACGTGCTGGACCGTGGAAAGGGTACCGACTGCTATTTCAAGCAACTAAGCAACGGCTTAGAGATTCAAGACGCCTCAGGAGTTTGAGTATGACACAGGGTTCCACGCTACGGACTCAAGACACGTCTAGCATAAGGGTCTTGATGACCTTGAGTAGCTGATGGATCTGATCCAAAGGGGGCCACAGCTGGACGCCGACCAACGCATCCAGGTTCTGCAACGGCCGTTCTTTGCTTACAGTCTTCATGCATTAACCCTTCGTCCACTGAGCCCGCGGTTTCGCGTGGTGACACTTGAAACTTTTCTCTAAGTTTCTAAAATATTCACAGCACCCCGATAATACATCGTAGAAATATAATTTTACGTCTGGCGGAAAGAGACGGCTTCCTGCTTCCGGGTGCCTGCCCAGGCAGAGCCCAGCATAATTTTAACATCATCAAGCAAGCGAAAGGGCAGCAGTGTGTCATCTGACGCTGGAAAAAAAAAATATATATCCTTCTCTGTGATTTGTTGAGTCATATGTCCGTCGCCATTTCGTGAACTAAACAACCAATGTACACTCAGAAAAATCTCAAAAGGACAACCCACTTGTACAGCATGTACACACTACAGTTTACAATCAACATCATGACGACAAAGAGATTCAACACGGAGGAAGCAAAGCGCATGATTCTGGAGACCAGCGAGGAGGACGACGACACCGCGTCAGAGCTCGAAGGCTTTAGTTCTTCTGAGGAAGATGGGTAAGTGTAGTTACTAAACTTTGTTACGTGTCTGTAAGGCTGCATGGTGCAAACTAGTAATGTGTACAAACTAGTAATGTGTACAAACTAGTAATGTGTACACTGTGCACGAGAGCACGAGAGCCAGCCACGCGGTGCACACTGCCTCTCACGTTACTACGTCATGATCTGAGTAATGTTTATACACAGTCTGCTTTGTACAATACTCTGCTTCACGTTACTACCACTAATATTTATACATCCAATGCGGAGCATTATGCTGAAATTACTACCACAGTCATGATCTGAATGATATTTACACATCCAATGCGGAGCATTCTGCTCAATCGTTACGTCATCTTTCTTTCAACTGACTAGTATTGATTTATTTTACAGAGAGGAGCACCAGCCGCCCCGACCAGCCTGGCCAGCAAAGAGGCAGCGTGTTGGACGGCAACTACCACGACCAGCAAAGAGGCAGCGCGTTGGACGGCGACTACCACGACCAGCAAAGAGGCAGCGCGTTGACCGACGACTAAAAACACCATCTCCAGCAAACAGGGCGCGTGCTGTCCGGCGACTGCTTTCACCTCAGGCCAGATCAAGAAAGACAGCAGCACGTGCACCACCTGCACCTACGCTGTCCTGGAGGACGGATGAAGACCCGGACACTGCTCCCCCCGTCATCAAGTTCCAGCCCGGACACCAGGTCCACATGTCAGTGCCACAGCAACACCCATTGAACTCTTCAAACTGTTCTTCCAACTAAGTCCACGGTGGGTCGCAGGGTTTGCAAGCTTTGCAGCATGAAGAAAGTGAGAAAAGACACGGCGTGGAAGTGCGAGGCGTGTAACGTTCCCCTCTGCCTGCAGCTGAACAGAAACTGTTTCCATGACTGGCATGCCATGGCATGAGGATATGCCATTGAAGCATATATACTTGTATATTGTAAATGGTCTAGTCTTTGTTCTGTTTTATATTTCTGAATATATATTCTGTACATATTTTCTTTTTTTTTTATAATACATATTTTTATTTAAAAAAAAAAAAAAATTGTTGTGATGGTCATTTTTCATTTGCACACACTCCCTGAAGCTTTATCTGCACTATGAAGTCATTTCTCAGTCCCATTTTTATCATTTTGGTGAAAGCTGTGAAAGACCATATTTCTACTCAAAAAACGATAATAAAAACTTTAGTTTTAGACATTTATTTACATGTATCTAACATTTTATTCATATATTTCACTGCTTTTGTGAACCTAAAACCTTTGGTAAACCAATTGCCATCACCTAAACAGAGTCACCACCTGAGTAAAGTTAGGTTTTTTCAAGCGATATGAAGAATTTCCAAAAATCGAGATTCCATTTTTCAGCTTTAGTGTCATATTATAAAGTTTTTTTCTTTACACTTTTGCCTTACGACAATGGTGCCTCATTATATAGATAGCTGAGATTGTTCTGCAATTTATGATGTAAAACATGGGTATATATCTTATATGCAAGTGCCTTAAAAGGTGAATCTAAGAAAATTATGTCAAATCGAGAAAATCGACTGAAAATGACCTCCAGTGTGCAGTGAGTTAAGATAATAGACGCTGGAGAGGTGGAACCGGAAGTCAGTCTGCAGCCTTCATAGTGAAGAAGCTCTGACTCTGCAGAATCGGAGGAAGAAGAGAAAAGAAAAATATTTTTTTTCTCCTTTCGGGATATTATGTTTGTATTAGTTATTTTTTGTTGTTTTCGTGCATATAAACACTTTTCATTGGCAACCAAGCATCTCCTGATTAAAATGGTTTTAATCTGATTGAAAAGTGCTTTGACATCTGCTTTGCCTGGGAAAAGTATACAATTTCCATCGTTTGTGTATGCTGAAAATATGAGCACATGATTTATGCTCATAAAAATATGTATAACACTTTTTTTTTTACAATGTTGCCCGTGTTACATCTCACCCCACCACCCTTTACCTCTGAGGCTCACAGGTTTTATCAATCCATTCACACTTTATGTGACAAATAACACACGGAAAGCACGGAAATAAAAAAAGAGGGTAAACGTGAGATATTTTTGACATGCAAGCATCTTTAACATTTGGACTGTGATGTCAGCTCGCTGGCTTCTTATTTGATCAGCCACAGCTGTCAAGTCGATAAGACACTGAGGCCTGTAAGTGCAAATCTATATTCAAAATGTATGCGTTTAATGTTTTTTTGCTACAGGGGTCGTAATGCTTTTATCATGGAAATACTAGACATTTAAAAGCAGCATGTTTGAGAGTGAAGCATGCTCTAAGTAATGCAGAGACGACACAGGGATGGAGGAAGCACTCAGATCCTTTACTTAAGGTTTAAATATAATGTAGTAACAGTAATAATGTGAACATACCCATTTATAATTTGAAAAGTAAAAGCACTATGCAAAGAGACTCCTTTCAGAACGTGTTATGTGTATATATCTATATATATACATAATTGTATATACTTAAGAACACATTCATTCGTAAGCAACATTGGTGCTGATGTGCATCATATATTACAAGGGTTTTTGTTCATAAAAGACAAGTGGCCTGTTTCTCTCTGTAATATAGTGAAATAGAGTTTAAAAAAAGTAGATGGAAATGAAAATAACCAATTTAAGTACAAAATTGTAGTTAAGAAAGGGCCTTGGTAGCATAATTATTACTGTGTATGCCACTTATCCACACCGTCTCCGGTTCGATTCCAACCGTGGGACCTTTGTTGCATGTCATAGATCTCTCTCTCTCTCTCTCTCTCTCTCTCTCTCTCTCTCTTTCCTGTCTGTCACTACATCCTTCATCGGTCCAATAAGGGTATACATGCCTCAATAAAAGATTTCAATATTCAAAAGACTATGAATTGCTCAATTCAATATGTGCTGCAGGGAAGACATTTTTTGTTGGCCAACCCAGTACTTACCATCGTACTGGTTCCCTCAAGAAAAAGCAAGTGGGATTTCTCCACCATATTTTAGATTATTGAAGAAAATAAACTGTTGCGAGAAACACAATTTAATGATACTTAATTTGCTAAGAAAGATAATCTTCACAAATGAAGGAATTTTTAAGGATATACAGTCAAAAAACATTGTTGTTCGGTTCAAAACTGGAAAAAAATACTTATTTTATGTCAAAACAGTGTCTGATTCAGGCATGCTGGGTATTGAAATGTTCAGGAGCTTCCACATGTGGTGTATGACGCGGTTTTAGAAACGTGGGCAGACCAGGGAGGACTCAGGACTCGTGCACTGAATCCTTTTTTTTTAAACCATAGGTCTCTTCTCACAAGGGTTACGGTAGTGTAGCAATTTAAATGAAGTTAAACAATCATGTGGTTGCGGAGATAATTAAGGAAACGTTTAAAAAAACTGTTGTCCGAGAATAGGTGCGGGGGGCTTGGTGCTTATAAGGTAAGACACTTAAAAACTTCAAAAGTAGGGTATTTACTGACATATTATTGAACAAAACGTTAAAATCACTGAAGCTTGTGTTAACCACAGACCTTTTTTTCAGGAATCTAACCAAAAGTAATTTCCAGGATTTAGGATTTAGGAGCTGTATAAATCAAACTCTGAATTAAAAACCCAAGTAAAAACAAATATAAAAAATAGCTTGAACATCGAAGCTGCCATAATTAAGCATGAATGAAAATGAACTAATCAGACCTCTGTCCAATCAGTTTACGCTCAGTCCATCAAACGATCAATGCATCAAAATCCAATCTGTCTAAAACGAATAAAACATGAAGTTTTTTTTACTTTATGGCTAATTATATTGCTCTTCACTTGCAAGAAAAGCAAATGTGAACCAAAAACAAATGGATAATCCTATGTACTGTTGATACCAAGACACAGCTTTCACATGTTTAGCCAGAGGTCATGAAAAATATACATGAAACAGTTTTAATCCTATATTGGCTGGAGCAATCACCGCCATAAAAAGGGTGTGTGTGTGTGTGTGTGTGTGTGTGTGTGTGTGTGTGTGTGTGTGTGTGTGTGCGTGTGTGTGGGGAGGGGGGACTCTTGGCCGTTAGATTTATAGACAGAAAACAAGCCTTGTGTGACAAGAACCTGAAGCTAAGAGCAAGCAAATTCGCAATCCTTAATCACCAAATTGGGAGTTATAAATTCACTTTTCAGTTTTTAATAGGCTGTCGACACAGCAGTTTACCAGTGCAGTACATGTGTATAATGCCAGCTTATGTGGAGGCCAATATTTTGTCCATAAGTGTTAGTCATCATGTCTTTGTCTGGATGTCTTTTCTGCAAAAGTGCTAACCATTACATCTCCATCTTTGTATCTCTTTCCCTGTTTGTGTCTTTTTTTTCTTGAGCGGCTGCATTTGTTCATGCGTGTGGCCCCGTAGTCAATGGCCCGTTGCATTTTCCCCCGATAGCCATGAAGAAGGGAAATTACCTTTAATATGCCCAGCCTTCTCCCCCAGTCCATATTAATGTTAATCTATCAGACTTGGAGTCTCCCTCACCATACAACGCCGCCAATGTTCCCAGGGCCTTGGGGTGCAATCAGTGGTGTTGAACCATAGTGCTCACTGTGAGGGTGGGAATACAAAAAACACACCGCACAATCTCTTGCTGATCTTTTCAACAAAAAGAGTTGACTCAATACATCAAAGCTGCCACAGAAGACATCGGTGAATTCAGAGAAGGATGGGAAAATTGAGACAATCCTTGAGGGGCCTCTATAGAGGTTGACCTGTAACTGGACCAGCTTGGAAAAGCCAAGCTTAGCTTCGAAAACATTGTTACCTGAACCTGAGCATTTGCTATACCTAAATGGTTGATCACCTTCAGTCTTCCCCCTGTCCAACACAGTGGCCGTATATTGCTTATCCAGACATCTAAAGTGTTATCCAGACATCTACAGTGTTATATATGAACAACCTCTGTTAATGGCCAACGGTTTGATCTATAAAGTTATTTAAAGTTGCCTAAAATGTCAGTGTGAATGGCTCAGTTTACCCTCTCCAACAGTTTTTGAGCATTTTCCGCAGCCTTCGCAATGAACCAATGCTAGTCTGACCTTTAGTTGGGGGCCAGGCCATACAACCTCCTAAATAGGTCCTAAAACCCGGAAATGAGTTTCACGGTTAATTATTAATATTTAATATTTTTACATTTTGCTCTACAATATGAAATGTGTCAGTGAATACCCCTCTCATGCGTTTGGAAGCTTTTAAGTGTTTTTAAAAAGGCGGTTGCAAACAAGTGGCTAAATGAAACTACAAAACAACATTTGTATTTGTGTTGGCACTTTAAATATGACAATAGAAAAGGCTTTACGGATGGGGGCTAGGTGATTTGTTTGAGGTTGGTCCGGGGCTTCAACTTCCCCAAGTCCCAAAAACGAGAGCAAGATAGGGTTGTCAAATTCCTAAGAGGAAATATGGAACAAGGTTGGGGGTGGAGGGATGTGTTGAGGACTTACTTACCTGATTGTAGAGCTCTGATTACTGCGGAGCGGTACAACATATTTGATTATTGTATGTGCTCATTTTTTCCAAAACTAAGGGTCTTACACCTGCATACCCTGCAGTTGGGGACTAAACTAAATATATAGCATAAACATGGCCAAATGGGCTAATTGGTTGTGGGAAGTCCTATCCAAACATGTATCTTAGGTCCATGTGTTAAAATAAGCAAACTTTTGAACTTAGATTTTTGAACAGGTATATGGCTGTAACAGAATATCAATCAATTAATTATTTTCTCATTTAGAATAAAATAGCAGCTTCTCATTACAGACAGGCATGTCAAGATGGTTTCCTCCTATCTCATACATATCACCGTGTTTGAATAGTCTAACCTGTAATATTCCTCTCCCATAGATTTGGAATTAATTAATTCTCAAAAATAAGGAACAAGGAGCGTCCTTTTTCAGTTTGATACCAAACACATATTTAAAGTTCCTATTACAGGATAACTCCTTATTTTACCGGCTGGCAGCCCCAGAGTGTTAGTGAATGGTCAATTGTCCTTGTGATGCTGCAGTCGAGCGTTGAGGTTACACTGGTCGGCTTCCACGGAAAAATGTGTTTACCTGTGAGAATATTTACCCCAGAATTGGATGCTTAAGAGATATATAATTAGAAGCAAGCAGGAATCTCCTCAAGCTTCCGGCCAAAGTAAATATGTCCATATTATAATTCTTCATCGACAAAGAAAGTACAGCCCGTTCCATTTTCAGGACAGAATTAGGCCTGAGGTTTGTGATCTCCAGTGACAATTTAATTTGATTTGAGTAATCAGCTTAGAAATGTGCCCAATCTCACTTCTACATCTCTTGACTGGCTTGATTCACTATGGATACCTCTCCCTCCGTTCACAGCTAAAACTAATGCCAAACTAGGTCATGAGATAGGGTGCTTGCATTTTAAAGGGCTTTAAAGCTTGTGGTGTCTTTTAAACATAGTGTTTGCAAATGTGACTACGGCCAAACACAAAGAGCCCTTTAATAGTTTTTGCTCTTTAGGTTTCCTGGCTCTTTTTTTTGTGAAAAGTGAAGAAAACTGTCCCATTCCCCAAAAAGTCCAATATGCACGCAAATATCGCCTTTGCATGTCTAAATCTTGAACTGAATTCCAGTGAATTAAGAAGAAAAAGAATGGGAAGGGAAAGGGACTGCTGAAATAAAATAAAGTAATAAACTCTATAGCTGACGAACTCTCAGACCATTACAACTTAGATGGACGAGAGAAAAATGAAAGGCAGAAGAAAAACATCACTTGGGAGGTCATTAGGTGGCGTTCAGTCAGTCGAGTCCAGCGGTATACTCACTCTGGACAGGGGTGAAGGTGGTGGAAGAGATGGAGAGAAAGGCCTCGGTCATTTGGGTAATCTTTGTACAGATCTGCCCACTTACTTGAAAAGGCTATGCTAAGTGCAAGCTGGGAGCAGCAGTTTCGAGGGAGGTTTGTGGAAACAAACTGCTAATGTGTTTTTTATTTGTAGCAGGGAGATCTTATCAAGATACATGGCATAAACTGTTTGGACTGTTTAGAAAACCTTGCTGCATTTCACCCTCTACCTGCAGTCAAGTCATTCCCTCTCTGTCTTTCTGTCATGGTTCTTGGAGCCCTCATGTAGACTTTTCCATGACCACACGTGTGCTCCTGTGTTTCCATTTACAACTATATTCTTCTCTCTTACTTGTTTTTAGCCCCAACAAGTCCTGTGACGTCAGAGTATTCACGCTGTCAGACAACTCGCACTAGCACTATATACTGTACGTTGAATTTAGGTTTACTTACCATGAAAGACATATTTTGGTTAGCTTTTAGACTCTGGTGTAATATTAGGTTTCTTCAACTATTTGTTTTACACTCCAGTGCTAAAAACTACCTTCAAGTGCAATGCAAATTAGAACATGTATTCTGATATGTGTCATTTTTGTAAAATTCCCTGATAGCACTGACAAGATTTTAACAAATGTAGTACATTTCCCTGTCTGGAATCCAATGCTTTGAATGGGTTCAGTAACAATGGCTGTTCAGGAGTTTGGGTCCCCTAAAAACCTCTCAGCAAGAGCTCTGACACAATAATCCATGGCACGTTCAAAGGAATTATTGATTATTAATAATTCCTCTGAATCACACATCAACGGACCCTGAATCTGTGTTTCCGATGAAGGACTTTGTAACAATCCTGTATGTTCCTCCAGATGATGTATTTGACTTGACACATCCTGACTCAGACAGTGAGGCTGTTTCAGACCGCACACACCTCCCCCTGCAGCCTATCATAACACGGTTTCTTCATCTTTTGTCTTTTTCCTTATTTCGTTCCTCATCCGGTTAACATTTGCCTTCCATGTTGTTTTTTCGGCCCGAAATAGACGTGCCCCTTCCCGCTTTCGCTCTTGTGATTCCATCTCATAAACGTCAAACAGCCCGACCAGGTGGTTCAATACATCAGTGTCCATCTGCCGTCACTCCGCACCTCACCGCGGCTTAATGTTGCTGTCTGGTTGTCCTGGAAACCGGAACGGCAGGTCCCCCGCTCGTCGTAGCGGGGCCCTATGAAGAGCCGGTGGTTTGTTATGGTGCGTCGCCACCCTCGGCGAACCACACGGCCTCCTGTTTGTTTGAACAAGGCCCCCGGTGCCCGGCTGTTCTCTCACTGTGGCGGAGAAAAATGAAATGTAAAAAGCTGTCAAAGCTCAGCTGTCACTGAGCGAAAAAAGGCAGGGAAGAGAGAGGAAAAAGGGTAAGAGCTCATAAAGAGAAAGTGAAGGAAGGGAAAGGCAGAAAAGGGGTCTGAAGTAGAGAGTAAGGGAAGGTAATAAGGATGTAAAAATTGGTAATTAAGAAATGGATAACCAAATAGATGGAGGAGAGGAGGAAGAGGATTGAAAATGTGTGTCAGGAGGACAAGTGAGGTTTGTCACTACTGCAGCAGGGTGGGCCACTCCCGTTTCCATGACTAATTGAAATCTTCCACTGGGCTGTTGAGGCCTTGCTTCTTTCCGACGCCACCTGTTAATTCCCCCCTCCCATCTCTCGATCACATCACTGTGCCCTTATGTACTGTGTGTGTGTGATGTGACAGAAATGTGGATTCGTGGTTTGTGGTCTCTCACAGGATTTAAGCCAAATTTAGACTTGCCTCAAATCATACACACTTGGGTGTTGTGCCTTGATATGTGTCACGTGAAGGTAGTTAGGTATTGAATCAATGACTGAGAATATATATATATATATATATATATATATATATATATATATATATATATATATATATATATATATATATATTAGGGCTGGGCGTTAACGCAGCAAACTATTAACGGCGTTAATTATTTGATCATGCGTTAACTCTTTATTCATTTTGTTTTGCATTGGGAGGGGCTTAATGCTGCTCACACAGGTGCTGCACTTTAAGTCTCTCCCAGACGGCGTAGTTCAGACCTGGGCATCTTACTGCTCGCGTGAGGTCAATCAAAAGAAATCGCGATTAATCCCAGAAAGATAATGTGATTAATCAGTTACATTTTTTCAACTTTGCCCAGCCCTAATATATATATATATATATATATATATTTGCAGAGTTGCATGCATTTCTATGAAGGTTTTACTAAGCATATAGAGAACTAGCTGCTGAATCCTGTGTTTTTGAAATAACTGAACACTGCGTTGCCAAAGTTGGCATTGTGTCTCTATATATGATGAGATACCCACAGATGAGGTAAAGAGTGACAATAGCATTGATTAATTGAAAAAAAAATTACAATGGAGATACAAGGTTTCTGCCCAAAAGCGACGACATAGACATTGGGACAATATATAGAGATTTGTCAACTGGTAGAGATTTAATTGAATAGGAAATGTACTTTTAGATTTCCATCCATTTAAAAAAAATTAAATGTTCTTATATATATATATTTTTGGCAAGCTAAGCTAATCGGCTGCTGGCTGTGGTTTCATATTTATAATACAGACATTAGGGTTGTCAATCTTATTGGAATTCTCTTGTCTAACTATTTCTTTTGGATGAATAAGTGTATATTAATACTACTACTACTACTACTACTACTACTACTACTACTACTACTAGTAATATTAGTGCTACTAATCATTATATGAAGAGTTTTTCCTGATCCGATGTGAGGTCCCGGGACAGGGATGTCGTATGTGTACAGATTGTAAAGCCCTCTGAGGCAAATTTGTAATTTGTGATTATGGGTTATACAAAATGAACTGAATTTAATATTCTGCGGTGCCACTGGATGATACTGTGTATGCAGTGTTGGTCGAGGCAGGCGGCTCCCAATCAACAGCAGACCAAATAAAATACATGCTGATATCTCTTTCCATCTAAAATTGACCATAAACTTTAACAAGATGTTCTGTGTGAACGAGGGGCCACACACACACGTATGTGTTAGTGAGCTGAACAGTGTGTGTGTGTGTGTGTGTGTGTGTGTGTGTGTGTGTGTGTGTGTGTGTGTGTGTGTGTGTGTGTGTGTGTGTCAACCCCATAGCACCATGGTGCTATATGCTAGCAGGTAGTAGAGGAGGGGTGCAGTAACGGGTCAGTAGCCTATACAGACACCGAGGGGTCTATGTAACACACACCCTGCAGAACATAAGTCCATTGGGGCACAGCTTGATCCCGACTCTGCCTGCTTGACTGACTAAGCCACATATTTATCGCTTACCCCGATGTGACCGTGGCTGTTGCACCAAACATGTCAACCCTGAGGTGATTCATATCAACTGTATACATTTGGTCCAGAAATTAGTGATTAATCGCCCTTTAATCAGGCTATTAAAAGGCCTGTCAAAGCTATAGGAGCTGCCCCGCTTACTGGAGACCACTGGTGGACCGGGTCGAATTTCTCCAAGCAAAGAACCCGCTCTCCATTTTTCTGGAGTTCAGCGGAGTACTCCGAGGTTGAAAGGCATGAAACGCGATTAGGTTTCATCGTGCTACGAGCAAAAGCTACTATTTTATTACATTGCATGATCAAATTTATAAATTGAATTAGGAGTCTTTTATCAATCCAGACAGCTATTGATTTCATCTCGGAGGGGATACTATGGGATGCGGTATGGGTTATGTGTGCGGGTGTGAGATGATGGAAAAATATGAAAGTTTATGGGGTGTTTTGCTGCAGTATAGTGCTTCCATATGGATTTTACAGTAGTTTTGTTGTACGGGTGAGATGGGAGAGATATATGAGATAGATATGCCTTACAGTCTGTTTCAGATTCAGGCAACCGCAACTTTTATGATATCAGACTTAGATAGATTATGCCAGAGGATATTGAAAATTCATATCATATCCAATCATCCAAACGCACCTTTTCTACTGCAACTCTTCCACAATGTGGGATACTAAGGTGGGTGTTTCAGAAAATATAATGACAGGACAGTTCTATATTTAGCGACAACTAGTTGAGACCACACGCAGTGTTTATGTGATGCGTGTCAGTTTGGCTAGGACATCATGGTACCAGCAGGTCATGTCATGGATTAGTCTAAAGTAGTAGCGACTGCAAATACCCTGCGTCATGTGTTTATCCTGCGTCTGTGTTGAATTATTAATACAGGCAGATGTTTTTTTGTTGGTAGGTTTCACGGAGGTTAATTGACAGATACACTTACATACAGCCTTATAATGTTATACGGTCTTAATATCAGATTTTCACTGCTCAATTATCATGGCCAAAATATTCCCGATAACAATATTATCGCCATATATAGAGAAAATCTGAAACAGTCAAATTTTGTCTATTTTTTGGCAAATTACTTATACTCAAAATATGAGTGTAGGGAGGTGGCGACAGAGTTAACCTTAACTCTATATATATATATATATATATATATATATATATATATATATATATATATATATATATATATATATATAAAGCGGTTTAGTTAGATAAATCATATTTGTATTATTATCATGTTATCAATATTTTATTTTTAAATATCCCAGTTATTGTAAATACTTGTCAAAAGGCACGCCTACTTTCAATGCCGGTAATAATTATATTCATTCATCATGCATTCGAATGTTGATAGTTTTTTTGATCAAATCATTAAGTGAAAGCCCAAGGGGGTGTATTTGATTATACATGTATTGATTTTAAGTAATTAAGTAAAGTTGTATCTGATTATTTTTACTATCAGATAAGACACAGAAAAACAGTACATCAACACACTCAAGAAGCTGAAACCATAAACATGTGTTGTGCATATTTTGCTGACTTGGAGGAAGTGAGTTGGTTTTTGTAAGAGAAGACATGAGAAGAAGAAAAGAGAAGACAAACCAGGCGTCAACCTCCGGTCAGATTGTATGGAAGTCTATGTCAAAATGAACCCACTTCTCATTTGATTTATTACAATGTTTACCTCAGTACCTCAGTCGCCAAGATGGCGACAACGAAATTGTCAAATTCGAGACGTCACTCCACAAATCAACGGGTGACGTCACGATGACTACGTCCACCTTTTATGTACTGTCTATGACACAAACATGCCAAAGTCACCCCCGCTTTACTAACCAATTCCACCCCTTGCAAATGACACACACACACACACACACACACACACACACACACACACACACACACACACACACACACACACACACACACACAGCAACCCATATGGCAAACATAAGGTACTATACACCAGTACCCACACACACATCTCCCCAGCCCTGTCCACCACTCTGGTCTCTCTACATGTTTTGGGGAGCCACCTCGCCACCCCCCCTGACCTCTGATTGGTCTACAACATGTGTGTGGTGTGTGTGTGTGTGTGTGTGTGTGTGTGTGTGTGTGTGTGTGTGTGTGTGTGTGTGTGTGTGTGTGTGTGTGTGTGTGTGTGTGTACGAGAAGGCTGCTTTTGCGTGTGGCAGTGTGTGAGTTGTCATGACGTGGTTTGCACAGCTCGCTGCTCACATACTAAACTGTACCTGCCACGTTATAAATCTTTGAGGAGAGAGCCCGAGAAAGTAAATAAGAACAGTAAACTACGGTGGACTGGAGCTGGAGTGAAGGTGTATGTATGCGCATTATTATGTGTTGCATTGGTTTTACGCAGAGGTGTATCATATTCTTGAATTATCCTGCAACAAGCAGGTGGAAGGTTTTCAGACGGAGCAGTTTCGCTGGTACCTGACCAAAGCATCTCGAGGCAGTGACTGTTATACGTTATGTATTTTTTTCATGTTTTCTTTTCCTAAGTTGCTTAGTGGAAAGAATTCTCGTGTCTACCTGCGTCGCCTCGGGTGTAATGAGGTGAAATTATTTTCTGACCTGACTGACGACGGCATCATTTAGTCAGTCGCTGTTTTGGGGATCTGGCTCCAAGCCTGCGAGACGCTCAACCTTTGCCTCGCACTCACGACTGAGACTGTGTTTTCACTCAAAGTAGAAAAAATAAAATGAAATAGGTCTCTCCAATTAATTGCCAATTACACATTCCTGGCTAAAGTTTCCAGATTTGGTATATGGGCGGAGTTTGAGCAGGGGCGTTGGCGAGTAAATGAGACGCCATCTCAGTCGGCACGTCGATTATTTGTGTCGGTCATTAACTCCCGGGCTGCTGTGATTCATTTTGAAATTAGTCAAACGAGTGGAACTGACGGAGGGAGGGTAGAGGTGTTCTCACCGTGGCTATGACACACACACACACACACACACACACACACACACACGCACGCACACTTAGACACACTCATTTACGTTTCCGTTGCGGTGACATTTACTGGTAAACAGTCCCCGGATTAGTTGCAGTTTGTTTTCTTTCGGGTGATTAATGCCGTCACTTTGGACCCGAGCTCCTTGGATAACCTGACTTACACCGTGTCACCTGCTCCACAGAAGGAGAGTGTGAGACACACAGAGGAAGAGGAGAAAGGGGGGCGGGGGATAACAGGGCCAGAGACATAGAAGAAGAGTGAAATGGACAGCCTGAGAGGGGAAGGTAGAGACCGAAAAGGAAGTGGAAAAGATGTCTTCTAAAGCTGGTTTTAGGGGGTAATGCAGTAAGTAAGAGCATCAGTTATCTGTAAACAAAAAACATGGCAGATAATTGTGCCCTTCCCCTGGAGTTACCTCCTGCTCAGTTAAAGATGTGACGTGATAGCTGCTGCTTTTTCTAAACCATCTGTGGTTTATTTATCTTTGGCAACAGGGTTATATTCAATCCCTATGGTATCAACATCACATGTAAATAACTTAATCCAAATAAGACCTAAACTGGAGAGTGGCCAAAAGCTGGCCATCTCCATGCACGGAAGCTCGAGAGGGAGAAACAGCGATGCTGTCATAGTACATGGAGTCAATGAGAGTCCAGAGGAGGAGGAGGAGGTGAGCAAAACATGAAGTCATGGCCCTCACAGTGGGATCCCAGTTCTCCGCTCCAGGTTTGATTCCCGCGGGAGCAGAAGACAGCGACTCTCCGGCTCCGCGGCTGACTGCCGTATCGTGACTGTGATGTTCCACATGTGGAGGCAGACCTTGTCTACCCGTCGCCACTGCCACTGTCGGCCACACTCACGGGGCAGACATAGAGGGACACAGTCACGGCCAAGAGAAGCAACCGCCAAAGGTGCTGACAACCAAAATGATAGTTTCCATTTGGGCTTTACTATTGTGAGGTGAGATCGCATTTTATTGGCAGGGGTTAGTGTTTCGGAATAAAGGTCAGAGTCAGTGTTTCCATGCGCTTTCATGCCTTCGACGACGCCGTCATGCGACAGGAGTTTGTCGGCACCAGCTGAGAAGATGATGTAATATTGCTACAAAACTGCTTTTCTGCTGGCATGGTTGCAGGACACTGGAAACGATCATCAATAAACTCATTGTGAACAAAGCTTCACTATTTGTCACATGGAGCTGCAGCAACAAACAGCGTTTATTGCAGAGTGAAGACCTTTACACATGCACGGCATGAAGAATAAACACAACACGAAAATGCCTACATGGGAATATTTTGCATCCAAACTATAAATACGATGCACATTTGCGTCAGTTGCAACACGTTTTCGACAAGTATGAAGTTTGCTGTTTGGTTTGGAAAATGACAGTGTATGGTTTGAATATTCGTTCCACACAACATGATCGGTTAATGCCTTTTTTTTTTTCTTCACCTTGCAATATTCTGGTTCTGTGTTAAAGTACTCATGCAAGAGTAAAAATTAAAAATATATTGATGTGCAAATTTATTTCATGAAGAAAAGGCCTTAATAGTGACTAAAATTGGCGCTTACAAATCCAGATTATAGACACGCAACCATGTTTTTTTGGTATAAAACATAAATGTTTCATATCTGGGCAGTAAAACTATCCTATCTTCAAATGAATGCAGTTTGTGGCTAAATCTGGCTAATTTAAGAGGTATCCTGCTGTGTAATTAGCTCTGCAGAGTCACTGACATTAGTGTGTTCCTTGTGTTATGCTATGTTTTAGCCTTTTAAAATACTTCTATGATTTTTTCACAACAGTAAAAACAAGAAGTAAACATGTAGTATCTTGTTAATTTACATGTTTGTTACCTGCTTTTGGTCCCATTGCACTTGAGATCAAAGGTCACCGAATCGCGACTCGAGAGAACTTTGGGCATTTGTTGGGAAATAAAATGTGCTTTCTTCCGTAATTATCACTTTAGGCCCCAGCTCAGCAAAGCTAACATTGGCTGGTTGAAAAATGTGACAAAAGTGCAATTAGAAAAGGACAAATGTCTGCGGTGTAGAAAATAAGAGTTACGTTTGTATTTTGAGCAAGAAAGAATATCTGGAGTCCAATATGTTTGTTGTGGCTTGTATTAGCCTTTAATTATGCCATACGTATGGTATTATTGTGAAGTCATACTTGGCACAGAGTATTTACCATTTGAACACTTACAATGGTGTCAGCCTTTAAAAGCTACTATCAGTCAGTCCCTGTTGGGAGTAGCAGTAGTAGCGACAGTCATTACTTTCCACTTCCACAAAAGCACTCGGAAATTAAGTGCCGACTCAAGTGCAGCTCGAACTGAGTTGAGGTTCAAGTGTGTTTAGAGCAAAACAAATGGAGTCAGTGCACAGAAACACGCTCGCGAACTGAGTCATCTGCTTCCCCGAGAGGCCGTGCCATTGCTCTTGGCCGACCACCAGGGAAGCTGGCTGGGTTAAAGCTGCGAGACCCCAACAGCAACTCCGGTGAACCTTAAAAACACACAGCCCTGTTCTCCCGTGTGCTCCGAGAGCGTGAGACCAGGCCCCTCCATCGCCCCATTTGGGTGACTGATAGCTTGGCAGATTTTCTTAAAACAGCCACCAATTATCAGATGCAATTAAGGACCCTCTGCACAATTACAACGCCCCTCTTGAGTGTGCATGTGTGACGGAGTGTGTTCCACTGTTTCACCCCCCTCCGCCCGCCCGCCCGCCCACCAGCCAAATGACTTGTAGAATTGGGTGATGATGAAGGATGATTGTGAGCCTTGATGTTGACTGTATTCATAATGAAGTAAGGTAGGGTATAGGCTCTGATTCAGGATTAGGGTTTGAAAACAGTTCAGCAACTTTCGGTTTAATATTAAACACAAAAACCTGTGTTTTTTGGCTGGACTATGGGGTCCATGCAAACCAACAAAACAGATGTTACGTCGCTCACGTTACACTCATTACACGAAGAACTCGGGTGATGGTGTGGTCTGTTCTTAGCAAATCTAGCATTCCACCATTCATCTATGTAGTGGATCGCTGCCCTAATGTTTACCAAATTGAGAAAGTTTTTTTTTTCCGTCACCTAAAGTATGTTTAATGGTTTACATAGTTTGCTGGCAAGCACTCGTCAGCCTGCAATAATCTAAAATGTAAGGCGCCTTGTGGAGTTGTCAACAAAAAGAGATGTTTATATAATGCGTGTGTCATGTGTGTCATGGGGTCTAATGGACATGTTGATTGCATTTTCTTCCTCAATAATAAATAATTTACAGAGCCACATTTGTGAATATTCTTCTTTTCTGCTTGTGTTAGCATGTGTGTGTCACAGCTAACCAACTGTTGATACAAACAAAACAGACACGCACTCTTAAAAACAATACTAAGCAGAAAAGTGCTAACTAGCGCATGAGAAGACGAGCTCCGTTCAATTTTGTGATTTGATAAGCGATAGTTTATGGAGGCAAACCCCTGCCAAAACTAGAGAGCGCAAATGAGCTCCACGAGAGCGCGCAAATCAAACAGCCGCGCCCGTAATTTACTTTGACGAGCGCTTTTACATCACTAGGCGAGCAAAATCCCCGCTCACGCGAGCAAAAGTTGCTCTCAAAGTTGGAACCTGCTCACTCTCGAAGCTTTAACCTGCTCGCTCGCGTGTCTGTTACCTGCTCGCGCTCGAGTAGATTTTCTTTTTGACAGTAAGTGGGCGGACCCAGTCACCATCGTATCTCTACATCTAATTGGTTACAATCCTCGGCTTCGGATTGGCTGGAATGCGTTTCTCACCAGCACACACTGGGAACAATGGCGGATGAGAAAACACAACTGAAAGTTGACGTTCTCTGAATACTACTGTTATTAAGTCTCTGTAGCGGTTAAACATGAGATATAATTCTGTTTTGAGGATCTAACGAGCAATCTTTATTAGTTTATTATTTATTCACAGTAACGTTACATCAGTTTGACTGAGGGAAAGTTAAGCTTTATAACTTAAGATTTTAATTTAACTTTTACTTTAAACTACAGTGGTGTCTTATTACTTTTGACCAAATTGTTTGCAATTATATGTGTATCTATATAAGTATATATAAACAGATACACATAATGTTATATATATATATATATATATATATATATATATATATACATATATATATATTGTGTTTATTTATGTTACACCCGTCCCATGTATCTATACTATTATATGAATCTGCTAGGTGTAGTAGTACTATGGGTGGGGTCCTGGGTACAGATTTGATGCTTAAATAACTAACTTCTCGCCTGAAAACATCATAAAATTACATTTTGTGACTCAATAACAGTAGTATTCAGAGAACGTCAACTTTCAGTTGTGTTTTCTCATCCGCCATTGTTCCACTTACTGTCAAAAAGAAAATCTACTCGAGCGCGAGCAGGTTCCAACTTCAAGAGGGACTCACGAGAGCAAAAGTTGCTCTCGTGAGCGGGGATTTTACTCGCGTAGTGATGTAAAAGCGCTCGTCAAAGTAAATTACGCGCGCAGCTGTTTGATTTGCGCGCGCTCGTGGAGCTCATTTGCGCTCTTTAGTTTTGGCACGGGTTTATCGTCATAATAGTTATACATACATAGATAGATAGATACAAACATGCACTTGTCTCACCTTTGTCATGCAAATCAATAGAGCCACAATTAATACACAGTAGTGGAAACAAGAGTGTAAACCCCTACGCTCCCTAGGGAGTAGTCAGTTGTCTCTGACGGTGTGAATCAGTCAATGAAATATGTTTTCTAAAAGTGTGAATCAGTGCAACGTTGAGAGGTCTCTGAGCATACGGTCATAAAGGAGCACAACAAATACTAGTTGGATGGGTCCAGTAGTATGCAAGATTAGCCGTGGACAGACGGACACAGACATGACACACGACTACCGAATGCATAATCTCCTGGGAGAGATAAATATAAAATACCACGAACACCACAACAGAAAACAGCATTGAGTAGTTTACAGTGTGACCTTGATAACAACCTGTGAAGTGATGGCAACGCAATGAAGAACTAATGTTGATGACAGTCAATCACATCAGTAGGAGAAACGATAACCTTCATCCATCTTCGACTGGTCACACAGCTTTACAGAGCTTACATGTCTGTACAGTCAGGGACTGACATCGATCTGAAGAAGGCATATGTGTATAGCTTCGAAGCAAGAGAAAAAGGTTTCCTCTGCTTGTTGAATACTGTAGAAGCAAGTTGACAACATGTTTAGTTTTTTTTCTTTTTTTTTCTGTCCTTTCCAGCCTATGATATCACTCTGCCTTTTCCTCTTCTCCCTCGCCGAGTCGCCCCAAGTGCTCTCTTGTCTCTCTCCCTTATTAATTTCACTGCTCCTGTCATAAACCCTTAATCTCTTTGCCCAGCTGCTAAACCTTGACCCTGTCGCCTGGCTTCTTGGTAAAAGGATTGTGTGTTACGTTGGCATTGGAAGCCTGGTTTAAGTAAAGAATACAGGTGAACACAGACACGGAGCAAACAGATGTGTCACGCTCTCGCAGTTTTAACTTCGATTAAAGATGTTTATTTTCGTCCTTCCTCTGCAGAAGGATGGAAAGACAAATACAGGAGAGGTGATCTCTGGTGAGTAAGTAGGGATGTGTAGCAAGTCCCTGAATAACTCACTGTAATTATTCACTCCTTTACTGCCCCTATTCTGCATTGAGTGGAGCGCAACACTGAAATACTGATGTAATGCACTAAATTGTAATTCGACATATGAGAAAGAAACTGAATCTATTCCTTTTTGAACGTATGTTGTAATACGAAATGCAAACTCTGCTCAAGACGGGTTGCTTGCAGAGGAACCCCCTCTTGGACAAACTCCAACTTGTTGAATGAAACAGTTTAACTCAGCTCCACAAGAGGGGGCAAAACCCCCATGGGGAGCCTGATTACTAGGCCAGCAGCTATAATGACTTCTTAAATCAGTCCAGTTCCTTCTTTTTTTTATCACCACAATGCATACTCCACACACACACAAACACACAGACACAGACACAGACACACACACACACACACACACACACACACACACACACACACACCGCAGCTACACACCCTTTCCTCGGCCTGCACTGGCTGGTGTGTGTTTCGTCTAATTCTCTTTAATGAGGCTCATTTCACTGTCAGGAGTCTAATGATGCTAATTAATTAATCCGCCCACCCGTGGTAAGAAAAGTCTGTCATCCAGATCCTGCCTTAAAGATAATATATACAGTATGTGTTATGGTTGAGAAAATAAACAATATTGTTTAAAAAAGGAGTTCATTCTTTCGTTATGTTGCAGGTGACCGCAGGCGTTGTGTTGTACATTTACATTAAAGCTTCTCACCGAGCTACTTGCAGGGAGCTTAATTAACAGGAAACTTAAATAAATGTTTGTAATGCCTGAGGTTAACGCAATGGTCAACGGTACATTGTGTGCCCAATCTGGAATAAAAATGTCCCACACCGTTCACAAAACTAAATAATAATATATATCAAATATAATAGATTGGCTATTCCTTTATTAGTCCCGCAGTGGGAAAAAAATGCAGAATTACAGCAGCAAACGGTAAAGTGAACACAAGTAAAAAACAAGTCATATAAATAATAAACGGTAAAAAACAGTAATAAAACATTAGAAATCTACAATACTGAATTATATATACATATACATCTCGTCCAGATGCCATATATTTGGCATCTGGACGAGACGCCTCAGTTCTTCTTGTCCTAATGCTAAACTAAGAGAAAACATGGACATTTTGACACGTCAGTGTTTAGTCACGTGAGACATCAGTCAAGTTAACGTCATCCATGCTCTTTTCCTGAACCCAATTTCAGTGGTTTTGTCGCCTAAACCTTTGTAGATTTTTAAAAGACACCACGCATGAAACAAGTGGAACCGACCACATCCAAATCTGACGCTAAGATGAACAGGATCTCTATCTATTGTTAAGATTATATGCACATATTGACAAATAGCACCAGATAATACTTTCCCAAATTCCATATGCAGTCCACAAACATCTAACAGCTTTAAAACATTGGGAATTAAAAAATGGCTATTGTTCTAAACAACCTTTACATGAAATGTGGTTTGAACATTATGTTAAACACAACGACAACAATTTATTACCCCATCATTCTGGCTTGTGTTTTTTATGTTCATGTTCCTTACGATTTAATAAAAAAATGCCTGGACATTTACAGAAAGCTCTACATCAGGGGTGTCCACACTTTTTTCACCGAGGGCCACAAACAGAAAAATACACGAAAGTCTGGGCCGCTATATATATATATATATATATATATTATTTTTTTAAATATACACATATATATATATATATATATATATATATATATATATATATATATATTATATTAAAAAAATAAAATCAGAGGAAACTTGGCCTTTTCCAAGCTCCAGTAGAAGTCGGGTAGAGAGAGAAGCTGAAGCTGGTTCTTCAGAGAATCATCACACTGCATCTCCATCAGTTCTAGTTCAGACTCTCTTCACTTCTTCTGCATCATCAGGAAGGAAGTCAATAACAGCTTCATTTCTTTCTCAATGCAGAAAGATCTTGGAAGCACTGGCTGAGTTCTGTCATGAGATGTGATGACAGACACATATTTCCTAATTTTAGCAGAAAGGTTGACCTCTGGAAAAGTTAATTTGATTTCAGACAGCGTGGGGAAGAGCGCAGCTTTGACGTTGTGTAGTTGTGTCTCAAAGAGTTGGAGCTTCAGAACAGGTTCATTGTGTGTGAGGTTGTGCTACTACCGGGTCTTTGCCTTGCAGGCTCTTGTTCAGTTTGTTGAGATGATGATAAGATCAACTAGAGACCAGGTCTGCCAAACATAGTGTGTCACTCAGCTTATGAAGAGGTCGTCCTTCTCTTTCAAAAACTGGTCAGCTCAGCACTGCAGGGGTTTTATTCCCTGAGGTCAGACTCAGGGAATACAACCCTGAGAGGTCAGACTCAGGGAATAAAACGCTGCAGCGCTGAGCTGTGCCTGAGCAGCGCACCTCAGAGAGAGAGAGAGAGAGGAGGTCCGTGTTCAGCTTCGCTTTAAGGTAGCTGACAAATCTTCTGCTCTGTGTTATGAAGTCTCATCTGAGAGGTTTCAGTGTCGCGTTGTGAGCTGAGCGACCTCGTAGCTGTTATGAGGCATTTTCTCGTGTTTTGTTCGGACGGCAAAAATTTGATCGTTGAGCTAGCAGGCTAGCTGCTGTTTGCTTGACTTTCTCTCCATTATATTTTTAGAACCTGCCGCGGGCCAATAAAAAAGGGGCCGCAGGCCGCAGTTGGCCCGCGGGCAGTAGTTTGGACACCCCTGCTCTACATGCACAATTGGCAGGGAATTATTTAACTTTTAGAAAAGAGCAATGGGTTGAAAAGTCTAATGATATGTTAAGTGTTTTTTTCTCTTCTCTCAAAGGCTGCATCACTGAATGATAATGAAAAGGATGTAGGAAGTTACGCAGAATCTCTCTGAGGATGTATGACTTTTACGGGCAATAACCCATAAGTCATGCGTTCTTCCATTGCATTGGACGAGGGGTTTGATACCACTTCAGCAGACGCCACGAGCATGGATCTACAGTAGAAATGCTGAGGGTCGCAGAAGAAAATCCTCGACATTCTCACTTACGTCCACAAACCTCAGTACATCAAAAAACGCCAGTCAATATGATGCAGTGATGAATGAGTCAGACTCTCGCTTCCCCACTGTTTATTTTTGGTAATCAGGGTAGACCAGCACTTCTCTGCAGGTTTGAATGTGACACATCTAAAACAAGCTTGATGAAGCGCTTGCTCCGTGACTGGTCACAAGATTTATACATGATTGGGAAATGTCCCCCCCCCCCCCCAAAAAAAAGATGTAATATTCCATGTTTAGCGTTAAAACAAACCTTATACATGAAGTTGGCTGGTTTACTTTTTGTGGGATAAATAAAGGTAACTGAAGAAGAAGAAGAAGAAGAAGAAGAAGAAGAAGAAGAAGAAGAAGAAGAGGGAGGGTATATGTGTGAGTGTATGAGAGAGAGAGAGAGAGAGAGAGAGAGAGAGAGAGAGAGAGAGAGAGGTTGAACAAACCCTACCACACATTGTTCTTGTTTGCACAGACCTTAGCAATTTGTTTGACTCTACTGCTATTGAGGCGAGACATGCTCGCAATCTCTGCATCTGTGTGTGTGTATACGCATGAGTGTGTGTGTGTGTGTGTGTGTGTGAGTGCGCGCGAGTATCCGTCGGTGTGTGTTTGGGTGGAGGGCGTTCACGTCAAACATCTCTACTGTAAAACCCGTGGACAATTTTATGTGGTTTGATTTGTGAGGGCCGACTGCCCCGTGTTATTCCTCCATTCTGATTTCCTCTGCCTTCAGACTTTATTTAGACCCACTTTGTTTCCTTTCATTGCCTCTCATTTGTTCTCATGCAGCAAAGGGAGGGACAGCGTGCCGAACAAAGAAAGAAAACTACCTTCAAACCTCTTGTCAGAGATCTGATTTATTGACAAGAACAGCAATGAAAAATCTGTCCAATCGTGTTTTTTCAGGAATACATTTTTTTCTTCTTTTTTTTTGCCCTTGATGGTTTCTTTGCCAAACTTCTGAGACCTGTCACTTCCCTGAGAAAGCCAGAGATTTCTTTCTTTTCTTTATTTCTTTCCTGCCAAGCAGTGACAAGGCTGCAGAGGAAGGCCAGGGTGGCATGGACTCTGCGGTTTCGGTCGCACACAAGCAGCATTTGATTGGCGCCTGGCTCGCGGACCGTGGTCCCGCCGTGACTCAGCGTCACCGGGACTCAAACATGCGTACAACGCGCATCCACTGGACTGGCAACATCGCCATGGCAACCTGAGGATACATTATTGGTGCAGGCCAATGCGTTTTGTTTCCTGAACATTATTCCAAATTTCTATCCCAAATCGCGTGTTGAGGGTTTGGGAAATGTACAGATTGACTCTTTCTGATTGAGAACTAAAATGTAATTTTGTTCACCTGAACATGGTGCTGCGTGAGGGCAAATGTAAAGCAGTGCAGCATTAGAGCGTACAGCGTGTATTAGGAATGAGCTTCGTCAACAAATGACACCGTCTTGGCAGATATTCCTCAACGCGATCCAAGCAAACATAAGAGCTGCTGCTTAAGTCATGGATCTTGTCAATCACTCAGAAAATGACGATATTTGCAGAGGGCTGACAGTGAACAAAAAAAGGGTAAAAACCGTAATGGTGACATCACTCCCAACTGGATTAGTCTCCATTTTGGCCCTTTGGTGGAAAAACGCCTCAGATCCTCTGGCTTTGCCTCCAAAAGTCCGGCGAACATGTTCTGGGGCCTGAAGAAGACACTGGGGGAAAAGAAATGGAGCAGAGGCACGTACACCATTTTTTTTCCTGTGCGTCAGACGGCGTGCCCCGTCAGCAAAAAACACAAACCTGACGGAATGCAGGTTGTTGCGTAAATAACAAAACTGGCGCCAACATAAACACAGACGCAGACTAATTGGACAAGCTCTCCAACACACACACATACACGCAAGCAAATAAGTAAATAAGTCATTGCTTCCATTGAGTCTGTGTTTTCTGATTCCTGCTGAATCTTTTTGTAAAAAATTGACCATGTTGATAAAAAATATATACATAAAATGTCCACAGGTCCACAGGCTACACAGTATGTGTTCCTTCAAATGGACAATATAGTGGGCTGCCCCTTAAAGATGAAGATGTCTAACACGCTCACACCCACACACAGCGTTGGATCATTTGATGCGTGTGAATCGAAGCCTGTAGCACAGACAGAAGAGGTAGTCAGAACTATTTATGCTGGATGTGCCGATTATGGAAAAAAAAAAGTGATTATATTGGTAAATCCCGCATGGCCTCTGGAGAAATCGAACAGTGCTAGTGGCAGTGCTGGTGTTTTGGCATGAGTCATAAAGCCAACGCTGTGTGTTGCTCTTTAGCATCACAGAAAGGACACTCATCAACAATTGATCTAAATATTATATACTTTTCATTAATCATGTATGTCAAGTTTACTTTAATGTCACTCTAATCCATGACACCGATCACAAAAGACCTATCGAACTGTACTCCAATCTAGTAAGGGGTACAAATACATTGGTTAAGGTTATTGGTAGTGTCATTGAAAACCTGGCCACACATAAAGGAATTATGAAATTCCCCATTCAGCCTGTAAAACAAAATGGCCGATAGGGAGTCGAGATGAAAATGCAGGTGCAGAGTCTAAAAATAAAACAGCCTTGATTTGAATTTGGGAATACAGTTTGGTTTCAATCATTCAAGGAGACGCTCAGAGTCGGTCGCCAAAGATGAAGACTCATCTCCGCCCACATTGGACAGTGTAAATGTTCAGCTGTGAGGTCTGACAGCAACATTGAGATGACATCCAAAGTCAGTTAGGCGTACGTCCATTCGGTTAGTTCTTATGAACCCTGAGTGCTCTAGCCACTGATCCTCACCCAGATTCAGACTCCAAACCCTGGCAGGGCCCGGAATCCATCTCTGTTGGTCCTGCAATCCAGCCCTGGATGATGACCAACGGCTTCCTGCAAGTGTTGTTGTTTCACCACTCCAGTAATCACCAGCTGTCGAACGCAAGTCACCCAATATCCACCATTAACCTCTATTAGAGTTTCTTCCATTCTGTCCATCTCACTTTTTCCCACATCCACAGGAATCATAGTTTCATAGCAGCACTAAATCATTCCTGTATTGGGGGATCTGTATTGTTTAGAGTGGGTCATAAATCTGGAACTGATGATGGAAAGTGTGCATAGAGATGTAATTGGGCTGCAGTCAGCTGTGGTACTTCAGTGCAGGGGAAGTACACATATTCAAACATCTACTGCTGTCATTGGACCGAATTTACCAGGGGAGTGAAATCCTGATATCCAGTTTCAGAAATACATTTATATTGTTTTATCGCAATTTCAAGCTGTTTCGTATGATTAGTCATTTAAAAAACCTGTGATCCCAATGCAGTGGATGAATAAGGACCATTTCTAAGAATGTGAAAGTGGGTGCACGTTTGAGGCTGTTTACCCACATGTGTGAGGGCGCACACCTCGCTGCTCTCTGATCTGCAAATGGAAGCATTTACATTTTATCGCCTGCTTACTTTGACGACACAGTAATTTCAGTGGCCTAAGAAAATAACTGACCAATTGCCGATAATTGTTGGAGATGGCAGCTATGTTGGAGTAGGGGTCAGAGGTCGCCGCCGACGGGCTGCTAACCAGCTGTGGATGGGTCAAGAGGGATTAAGTTTGAGTGATGGTTTGAAGCAGGGATGACACAGGCGTGGTGAACATTATGTCTTGGGCCCAAGTATGCCAGCTTGTTTTTTGTCTTTTATTCAGGAAACAAATCTAAAATCTAAATATGTTGAATACAAAAAGAGATTGTCCTTGCTTTTTCTGACTTTCGGAACAACCCCCACACCGGCGGCTTGGAGTGCCTGGAGGCTCATGAACATACAAAACATACAAAACATCCGGCCTCTCTCCTATTACCAGCCTCGGTTTTTAAGTTGCTTTAGTTGTTCTAATCCAAAATTAACAAAAGGCAACACATATGAACATGACATATATGAATATGACATGAAGAGGGCCCCTGTGTAGCATTGGGGTTTCTAAGCATTTATTACTTTTGCCTTACACACACACACACACACACACACACACACACACACACACACACACACACACACACACACACACACACACACACACACTGTATAATATATAAATTAAATGCAATAATCAAATTACCACCCAGTAAACTTTGTGCCACCGAGTATCTCAGTTTAGGAATACCAAGGAACAGGTTTAATAGGAACCCAGCAGCTCATTTTAGTAGCAGGTTAATACAATGAAAGTCACGCATGCCTTTACCAAGTGCCTTACAGTAGAACCCAATTAATATGTTGTAAAACAAAACTGTTCTTTTTCCAAACCCTTTTGCGACCATTCCAAAGACTGTAAATAAGAAGTGGACATCATCGTGACGTCACCCGTTGGTTTGTGGACTGACGTTTTGAAGCCGGCAGATCTGCGACTTTTCCGTCACCAAGTTGTTGTTACAACATTTGGAATGCGGAGGAGTGACGTAGACACGTAGCGACCTGTCAATCACAGTAAGCCCGCGCTAAAGCATACTCCGCTTCATGGTCTATTTGACTCTAAATGGACCATAATTTACTAAATGAACATCATGCTGTATTGAAGAAGACTTGAAACTAGAGATTGAGACCATAAGCTCATGTTTACAATGTTTATCTATACAACCAGAGGAATCACTCCCTGATGAATAGTAGAGATAGAATGCAAGTTTTAAGACACTTCGCATTGGCTTCACTCGACAGATTTGATTGTTTTCTTAGAGATGTCACACTATTCCATCAAGTGTATGCAGTACAACTTTACAGCTTTAATTGGTTTTAGTTTGAATTATAACACTAAACTGCACTATATCCAGATTTTAGACAAAGCACATTTTATTATTATTTGGATGACTGCAGCTTTTAAAAGAATTCATGAATCCGGTCATGAGAATAGATGCTGGATGACGAAAGAGTCACGTAGTGAGACAGTTTCTAAAGTGAAACAGAACAGCAACATGAAGAGTAAAAATATCCATAGATTGCGGGTTAGCTTTGGCACAAAAAAGAGCAACTGAAGAGGAGAAAAAGTTGAGAAAAAACCTAAAAGGAAATGTGACAACAAAACTGCGCCGGGGGAAGAAAACGTCTCCCTCTCTCCCCATTACTGTTTGAACGTCGGCCACCTCTGACCAGCATGCGGTCGTCAGTGTAATCCCACACTGTGCAACACTGTAATCACTGTTTCCATCAATGCAGAGGCAGGGATGAGTGTGAAGAGGATGTTTTAGTATCTCTTTAAAGTCTTGCATGGTTGACAGTAGATTTGGAAGCGGTGCGTAAACAACACAATGTGATATCATAATTTCATGGGATTCCCACAGAGAAAATTGAATGCCTGATTATCAGTTTGGGAGGCCTGCTTTACAAAAAAAAGGCGGAAACTGAAAATTCTCTTCGTTGCCATTTGAGTGTCAGTCAACTCTGACCACTGAGTCTGTGAGGCCAGGCCCACAGCGAGCTGCAGAGTGTAATCAGCACTTTGATTTTCCTCTGGCGGCGGAGCGTAATCACAGACTGCTGCACCGCAGCGCGGTCGCCTCTCCATCTCCAGCTGACGGCCCTGTGACAGCTAAATACCCGGGTCCCAGTATGCCCATTAGTCTCTTTCTGATTGGCCGGCTTGGTGCGGTTAAGCTGCTTAATTCCACATCATGTCTGGGTGGTTGGTCTGGCTCTCGACGCTCGCTCTCATGTGGTCGGCGGCGGCGGCATTAGAAACAACAAACAAACACACCAACACAGGCGAAAAGTACAAACTGCTGTGCTTTGAATGAAAAGTGCCCAATTTCCTGTACAGGGACTGAGTTTTTTTCTCAAATCTCTCACATTGTTAAATATGACCCACCTGTAATGTATAATATATAACATATTATGAACACCCTCAGCTGGGGTTTCTCCTCTGAAAGCAAAACCTGCCTTGCAGCAGCATGGCATTCTCCTAATTCTCCCCTATTTTCCTAAACTGTGACCAGGTGGCAACCTCCGATTCTGAAAAGTGAAACCAATGAAGTGCCTTAATCCTGCATTCTCTCTAATCGCCAGAATGGGGGGACTCCTCTGGTTGCAAAAAATAACTCAAGATAGTATGGAAGTCTATGAGAAAATTAACCTACCTCCTACTTCATTTATTACCTCAGTAAACATTGTAATCGTGAGTTTATGGTCCAAACAACGGTCTAACAAGTAAAACATCATCATCCAACAATGAATCAGACTAAGAAGTGTGAGGTTCATTATTTTCCCAGGCACAGATACCCCTGTTATAAGTGTAACTCGCGGAGTCATATAATCAAAATAAAACCACATCCTTTGTCAGACATGCAGACGACTGAAAACACAACTTAAAGAAATAGAGTACACAGCAGTTTTAAAACTTTTTGTCAAATTTGCTCAAACTGTTACTTTCTACTGACGGTAGTACATCAGACATGTAATCCTTTTACAATCTGGTTCCCCTACCCACCTTCTTTTAGGGCTCCTAATGGCATTTGCAAGATTCCACCTCGCCCAAAGGAAAACCACCAATCAGAGCAGAGGAGTCTCTAACGCAGTATCAGTCACTGCTTGTCACAATCACATTGACAAACAATTTTTCAACCTGGCTTCCATGTTATACAAATGGTCACCTCAGTGGAATTGACAAACCGTGCTATGCTGATTCAGATTAAACAAAAGTCCAATATGTTTTGCTCTCCACCTACTCCTGGGAAAAATCTATGTGTCTGTTTGGACCAAGGAAGGAAAACTAAATCAAAGAGTTAAAAAGACACAAAATCCCAATGTAGATGATTGACTTTGCACACAAGTGACTCCCACACATTACCAGTAGTCACTATAAAAATACTGATTAAAGCCAGTGTGAAAATAGTATATAATTCATTCAAAACGCGTAATGAGTCATGATCTTCCTCTGATGTTTTGTGGTCACTACTGAGAGAAAACCATAACAGAGAACAAGTGCCTGCTCGAAAGTTTCCAATCCTGCTACTTTTAAATGCTCTCTAAGCTACACCTATAATTCTTCATCGCGGGCAAATTGTGGAGTCGAAGTGGAGCTGTTTTCTCCTCAGGAAAAAAAAGGATGAAAAGTCAATAGCAGACTCCTCAGTCTCACTGACGACAGGCTGCTTTTAACACCGCGAGAAGCTTTTTCCACATTTCTACATGAGGTTTTGTCCAATTTGATGTCACTTTCCACAATGTTTTGATGATTTTGGTAGAAATTCCGAACATCATATCATTTTTTTCTTGGTAAACTTTGGGCCACGATGTGCCCGAAAGTCTTGTACAGGCTCCTGCTAAATGTTCTGTATTTCTCTAAGCGTGTGAGTCCAAGAGACACCCGGCCCAGAAGAACCAGCCTCCTGGCACTCACTCCCCATTCTGGGTGCCTCGAGGACTGGGTAGCTCCCAGACATTTGGCCCCTGTGGCTCCAAGGCTTCCAGGTTCGTGTAAAGATCCAGCAAAGGAACAAATCTACCACGCCCTCCGAAAGAAAAACAGCGGCTTATTTTTTATGGACAGCAGAGAATATAAAGGGGGGAATAGATAGAATTACTTCTGTGCTACACATCATGCTTGCTGGCCCTTGTGCCATAGATGTAGACGCTCGATAGTGGTTTAGTCTCGCTGGTTAGTCACGGCCTGACTCACCTTGCTGACAGGGAAATCATGAAGCAGCTTGACCGCCACTGTTGTCATGTTGGCTGGCTGGCTGGCAGCGCCGCTGCCTAAGAAGGTTGCAAAGTCACGGCTTCTGACATTAAATCCGAACTCTGAATTGGTCTCAGTGCTCAACTATGAGACTCAAGTCTGGGAAAAATGTATCTCTTGCGTTATGCCATGACAAGTCATTAGCTATTAGCCTTCTGGACGAGTCATGAGTCACATCTGCTGTTAACTAGCCAAAGGTATGACAGCAGTATCCATGGCTTTGTTATGAAAATGCGTGTTACTTAGCCTAACATTTACCGTGAGCTTTTCATGCTGTAATATTTGGAGACCTCGGAAAGAACAATAATCTCTGAGGTAGCAGTTTGATGACATGTTGTTGTTAGCGGTGCCAGCGTGGCTTAATTGAAGCGCATGGCAAAGGCTTTGGAGGAAAGATTCTCATATTCTACTGATCCACTTTCCCCACAGTGGTGGACCTCTATTACTCACCACTCTTCAAATCCCATTTCCCCCTTGATGGAAAATTGGATGCGTCCAATTACTAACTCTCCAATTATTATGTTCTGTGTTTTGCACGTCAATAGTTTGATGCGGTCCCTGCGCTGCTCTGCTTCCCTGCCATTCACCCGCAGTTACAACATCACTTTTTTTCTCATCCATGTTGCATTTACATTGCTTTCCATACAAAAGTTACATTGCCATCTTTCATTATTTCAGTCCAGCAAGAAAACTGATGTGATCCGTTAGACTTTTCTTTACACTTAACCACATACATACATCTCTGTTAGCAAGATTACAAATCTGATTCCATTTATCTTGCTTTTACCTGACTAAGCAAGTCAGAGTTGGCCCTTCTGCCCAGATTAGGGTGGTGAGGCACTTCAATTTGTTTGGTTAGTTTAGTTGCCAAATCAACTATCCGTAAACTAGCACAATCACATGAATAACTGATAACTGATTTTCTGGGCACATCCAATTGGTGATAGCCTCCGGGGATAGACCCAGAACATGCTGGGGGGATTATATATCTGGTCTTGCCTAGGAACGCCTCCCGGTTCCCAAGGAAGAGCTGGAAAGCCACATGCCGGCCCTGGATAAACGGATGTTTATGGATTGATGGATGGATGGAGTTTCATATCTGCTGCTTATTCTCAAAAATCCAGTCCTTTACTAGTTTACAGGTTGTTTTCGCCCCAGCTGTCACATTGCATTGGGCCATATTCTAATTGTGCATATGCTGGAGTAGAGAGTCCCCACATAAGTCACTGTTTTAAATGTGCCACATTATTGTGTACAACGTGAACAGTTGGTGTAAAAAGGCTGATGTACACCAATTGATGATTGTGCCTTTAGGAATGCCTTTTTATGTTTTTCCATTTTTCTCCTGAGGTAAGACTTACTGGTAGAGATGTTTTTGCAGCTTTGTTTGGTTAAGTTTAGTATTTCCCATATTATCCCAGGCGCTTTCACATTCATTGTTCTTTTGAAATGGGACCTTCTGACCCTTCACACATGGCTTTTTGTATTCTCAGACTATATTGTATCTTTTTTTTCTTCTTAACTTTGGTTTAGTGTCTTTATTTTGGTTGATAATACTATATTAACATTAACATTGTTTTGGCAAATGTAACAGCATGGTCTTAAAACAAGAGTAAATTAAATTTTGAGCTTGTGAAATGATTTAAGTTACATATAAACTTTGGCCTCGAGTAGGATGGGACAGAATTGAAACCATTTTGTTTAAACTTAATGTGGGAGTGCATAAGTAACTTCAGTGTCACACACAGTGTGAGAACAGTGTGAGTACTGTGTTTCACACAAAATGTGTGCGCTTTAAATTGAACTTAAAATGCATTTGAGCTTGTCATCGATAACATTTGCATTTACCTTTTATTTACAAATTCTCAACTATAAATATTTTGTTCATGTTCACAAACTTGAATTTCCCACAAAGCTGAGGGGTAACTAGATGATTCAAGAGACAAGAAAGAAATATAAAACTTGTCCTCAAATAATATTTGAGGACATGCTAAGAAAACGCTGATACATTTAAGAAGTACTTTTTAAAGACCCAGATTTGAAGATCTGGAGACCTCATTCTAAAAAGATATTCATGTATTAAGAACCCATATCAATCAAGCTGTATTACACTTGCTTTGATAGAGAAAGCTGTCAGCTGTGGAACAGGGAAACCAGACACAACGACTCCCATCTGAATGTTGCAGGGAGAATACTGATAAGTCATCACACTATGAATCAGGAAGACAACATCCTTCTCTGCTCACGTAACAACTCTCTCTCTATTAACACAATTTTTTTAAATATATCACTTCTCAAAGTAAACCCAGTGGGCCAATGTGTTCCTGATGTCCCAGCACACTGCTTTGATATTCTTTACCCATGATGATAGAGAGAGAGAGAGAGAGAGAGAGAGAGAGAGAGAGAGAGAGAGAGAGAGAGAGAGAGACCCCACAGTTGGAGGTGAAAATGTTTTTCCCAGAAGCGATACATGCCGAATACTCTGCTGGAACAGCTGCTAGAGGCATCAGGAGCTGCGGACGCTTGTAGCGCCGCTCGCCGAGGGCGTCCCTCAGGTACGCTCAAATACACCCCCCAACTCGCTACACTGCTTTGGTTTATATCCAATCCAATATGTCTGCTTCACTTTCCTCCTCTTACACTCAATAACTATCCATCTTCCTCATATTATGCCAGTTTTTCTCCCACAGCTCCTCTCCAGGGTCACTCTCTACCTTTTACTTCCATTCCATCCACCCCTCTCCCTTCTTGTTTATGCTCTCTCATAGTCCCGCTCCACAGGGGCGAGGAAGCAGCCAGGGAAGCTTAATGCATCTAGCATGACAGGAGTTGGATCAGGATGTCTGGTTGTTAGCAATGACTTTTCATGACTGGTGTTTAGGGCAGTCCTGGGACGACAGGACACATTTAGCTAAAAGTTGTATTCGTCACACTGACATATTACGCTGGGGAGAAGGACGGGGAGGAGTGGGGAGCTCCCGGTGATACTCAATGGTAAACGTTTAAAGATTTCTTCATTTTAGACACCTGAAGTGACAGCACAACACAGAAACAATGAGATTTAGGCAACACAAAAAACAATTTGGTGTGATTTAGGAAAAACGAACGTAACTTCACAATGCACACTACACTTTGGGACACAAACACAACCGGTGGCCTGACTCACCAGCTCTGAAACTTGCATAGTCACATGGAGGCGTTTCATTTGTGACCATTTTGTCCAGATATCCGCTGGCTACACTGGAACCCCGGAAATATAGACCCTTTCCCCCAAAGGTGTATCTGTCTCCAGACTGAAAGTCGATGGGTACCAAGATTGAGAAGGTGGTTGATGGATATTTGTACTGTTGGAAAGAGCCAGTTTTGCTGTTTCCACTTATTATGCTAAGATAAGCAAACTGTCTCCTGGCTTCTCTCTAAAGAGAGAGAGAAAATGCATACTTCCCAAAATGTTTCTATTCTTTTAATTCACTACAAAATTAAATAAAACAATTCTTGTAGCCTTACAGCTAAAGTCCCAGCCCTTTAACAACTGCATTATTAGAAGTGTTTCATTGCCCTAACCCCTGACAGTTTCTGTCTTCCTAACTGAACCATCTCGCTATTAAATCAATACTGGAATATCATATCTTATATTTTAACAACTAAAGTTTGTGGCCCAAACTACTTTCTTCTGAAATGGCAAGTAAACTCAAAGTGTATTGTGTGAAGGTTAGGAACTGAAAGATATTTCAGCTGCGAAGTAGAACAGAAATGTTCCCTTGGGACTCTGACAAATGGCTCTGCAGAACTCCTGGACCTCTGAGTTCATTTCCTCAACATCAGAGAGCCTAAAATTTTGTTTCGATTGAAAAAGTCAAGTGGCCGGGCTTCTTGAAGAACAATATTTATATTTTCCCCCTCGCCATAAAAGAGATACTTTAAATTCAGCCGTCACGGCCCATTTATGAGACCATTCTGTCCGTGTCTGTCTGTCTGTTGGCAAAGATTTGTGGGATTCTCTTTCCTGGAGATGAAATTTACCTCAACGAGGCAGATTTGGGTCAAAGACAGAGAGGATCTTTACTAGCCCTCTCATGGCTTTGTATTTCTTAGCCTAGAATTTCGGCTGTACACACATAAATGTCACAACCTTGAATTCCTATTTACAGTATTTCCTAAACAGATTGGTTTCTTCCTGTAAAAATCGTCCTTTTGTTCAGCTTAAGGTTTACCTGAAGGTAGCCGTAGTAACAGTTTGTTCCTTGTTGTCAAAGTTCAAATTCTTGATATTATTGCGTATGTGGAATTATAAAAGGTAAAATGGCGGCAGCAGGTCAATAAAAGCCCACATGCTTACAGTGCTATTGTGATTGAAGTATTACGCATATTGTACGTGTTCCCTTCTGGTTTTATGTTACATTCCAAACATAATTGGAAAGACAGAAATACTGACTGTCTTTAGTACTGGAACTGGAAACCACAATAGCTTTTCTTTTGACCCCGAGGTTTCTGATACAGTTGTGTAAAGTGACATATTAGGCAAAAAAAAGCGAGAAGCTCGGATTACAACACCCAGAGGGAGAGCGACTTCATTGTCTGCTTAAGTAGACGTTACTCCACTACAGCCTTACGTAACCAAACAGCTGCTTGCTGCGTTATTAATGTTATTAATCTTGTATAGAAGCCCTTTTAATTACCTCACCCATTGATGTGTATAAAATCCCCGAATAATTACTTCTTTTATGCTGCTATAATGTCGTCGTTGGAAGAAAAATGGTGTGTCAAACACTAATTTGCAATACAAATATTCTTTAAAAAGAGAAACACAAGATATATTTGCAGAAGTTAAACAGCAGTTTATCGAGCACGTCCGTGCAAATCGCTTAAGTATTATTACATGTTATTGATGAATCAGATGAAGTGGCACTAGCTAGCAAGGAAGTACAACGAGATGAGCACATACTTGGCTCAAAATCTTCAAAAAGAAGATGCATTACATTATATTCTGTAAGTAAGTCCAATTAATACAGTCTTTTAATTGACATTTGATTTCAGGGTAAACGTTAATGGATTATAACATCAGCTTTTTTGGCTTTAGGCTTTGTGTTGACAGGAAGCTAAAGCCTTCGGGTTAGGAGAAGGTTATTTTTTTCTTCCTTTCATGGCTTCAATGGGATCTCAATGAATAAAGATAAAGGCCCATCAGACACTTTGGATATCTTATTACATTGCACCTAATAAACCTGCCAGTCGCTTGCCACCAACAAACTCTTAACCACTACCTTCACCTAATAATATGCAGCCCGTTTGCCAAAAGCCTTGCTGGAATTGTGTACTTCAGATATCAAGTGATCAGATTGCGCTATTGTCTGGCAGGCCTGGGGATATTGTGTTGCACCCTTTGGCAAAATAAACTTCTTTTATATAGATTCTTTGAATTATTTGGGCTTTCTTTGACAGTTTAACTCAAAGCTCAGAAAGAGGATTTGATATGAACTGTATACACCCGGTGTTAAAGCAATAAGTCTTTTGGCCAAACCTATGAAGATATCATGGCAGGAAGAGCTGACACATAAAGCCGTCATGCGGCCTCGGGTGTACCACGCGTCTGGTTTTAAGAGGGTGACATCACTGTTTTGGTCAGTTGGAGTCTCGGAGTACTGTGATACGGACAGGACACACGTGACACCGAAATGCATGAACTCACACAAATATATATGGTGCAAGTTTCCTGAAGAAAATGCTGTGTGATTGCAATCGGAAATGCTGAAATGGCTGAAATGGCAATTGATGAAGGGGGAGGTTGTTGTTGTTTAAATCAACACTTACACCACCAGCTCACTGGTGATGCATCAGGGAATACAAATTAAAACTTATTTTCAAACTATGGACAAATTGAAGTTGGACATGATGGCAAAAGGGCAGACACAGACATGAAGGGTTAGCCGGTCCCTACAATTACTGAATCATACGCCTGTCGAACACACTTTTGTTGAATGGCTCAGGGGAATAATCCCTCTCTTTCCATCTAGTCAAGCATGTTTTTGGTAGGACCTCTTGACAAGTCCTTGGGCATGTGCACCAAAAACACGATCTGAGACGCGCCAACCCGTAACTGTAAGTGCCAAATCAGCATACACAAGAAGACATGGATACAACGTTTTTATTGGCATGCAAGCCACCGAAATGTAATAGTGCGACAGACTCCGTAAGTCTGTTGGTGTGGACGAGGAACTGTGCAAATATACGGACGTGCCAAGACCCCAGTATAGCAGTGAAGGCATGTGTAGTCTTTGGACGATCCTTGATAACAATCTGAAATGTATCCCCCCCCCACCGGCTCTTCTTCCATGTGCAAAATAACGCACCCACAGCAGACTCAGCTTACCGGTGCGTTTTATGAGCGGGGTCAAGCTTTTATTTCAAGTTGCGTGAAATCAAATCTACGGGAATACGAGCACATCTGTCTCTGAATTATTGAGCAAATATTTTGAAATAAAACAGCTTTTGCGCTGTCAAACACAGTACGTCAAGCGAGGTGGGCGCTGAGGGTGTGAAAGTGAATGGGAGGGGAGGCGGCGAGTTCGACAGCGCTGCAGCGATCGTTCAATCAGGTTGAATTGAGCCGAATGCGGCCTTGAGGTCGAGCCTGTGATCACGGGAGGCTGCGTCGTGCCAAATTGTGACTTTGCTTTTTATGACGCTGAACCATCTCGTACAATAAATTCCGAGAGGTGTACGGTAACGGCAAGGTGGGAGTGAATGTATATATCTGTCCTTTCCTCCGCGGGGATTAAAAGGAGATCACTGTAAATAGATAGTGACCCCATAAAGCTGTTCCTGTGCCATGTTGCAGTCTGCTTCCTCCTCGTCTCTCCAGTCAGACTTAATTTAAATCTATAGGCCTGCGGAGAGAGATGGGGAGCTGAGGGGGTCAGATGTAAATCACCGGGCCCAGTAGACTTCCAGTCAGCTAGCATGACCACGTAGTGCCTGAATCAAAGTCCATACAGCTAATGAGGGTAACAGTTAAAGGGACAAGACTTGTCAAGAAAGGCAGGTACAATCTTCAGTATCAGTCTGACAATTATCAAACATTTTGGTGGTTAAAAGTAGGGTGACCAGACGTCCTCTTTTTCCCGGACATGTCCTCTTTTCGAGACCTAAAAAAAGCGTCCGGCAGGGATTCCAAAAACGTCCGGGATTTTGCTACGTCCGGGAAAATAGTTATTACCCCCTTACAGGGTTTTGGAAATGGTATCTCCCTCACGTTCCACCTTCTTGCGCAAGCTCTGACTGTAGAGAGAACTGTCATTGGTCGACCGATCTCAACGTAAATGTAAGTTCACGGCATGCTACACACTACTGCTATTGTTGTCATTCTGCCTCATTTTGCAGCTGTTTTGCATCTCATTGCAGCTGTTCTGTTTTTCTCGCGGTCATTTTGAGTCTCTTCCTGGTTGTAATGCGTCTCTTCGAGTGACATTTTATAGGTAAAGGCTGGGCCTGTTCCCGTTCAGAAATCCATCCATGAGTTTATTACTTACTTAATTACAAATTGATGTTGTTGATCCCCTTGCGCTATCGCCAGGACAACATTTCTAAGTTTTTCCATTAAAGGTACCACAAAATGTCAATAGGTCTAAATAAATGCATCAAATTAATGAATTTACACTCAACAAGATACTCTCTTTGTGCAGAAATAAGTTATATTCCAAGTGGAACTCCAAAAAGTCTCAAACCTCGAAACCTTTTATCAACCAAAATGTTATAATATAGTCACATATTTAAAGCTGGCATTTATATCTAGTCAGACTTTGATCACATTGTTCCTGATTTTAGTCAACATTTTGCATATTTTAACTGTATTTTATTCAGGAAAAGGTTTTTTCGATTTTTTTCTGTTTTAACAGAATTTAATCTTTTGCCTTTTCCTTTAATGAAAAAGTGTATTTTTATTCCCCACAAGGACACAACTGAGAACACAGGATGAACAGTATACAGGGAAGAGAGGTTTAAATCAATTTCTTTCTCTTTTTTCATACAAATAAATCAACAGTGACTTTTGGTTTCACACGGGGAACAGCGGCCTTCAAATGTCCGCCGGGGTAATCTTCCCCAAGTCAATCAAACAGCCGCTTCCAATGTTGCAATGGAATTATTCTGGAGCTGTCTTTCACATTATCGATGACACACTCTCAGAATTAGGACAAGGTTTGGATCAGGATGGATGTTAGATAAATATTAGGGCTACAGTTGTCGTTAAGGAAGCTCCTCGAAAGCTAATACAATACGTACGACTGTAAGCATGTTTTGCTCTGTGTCTCTGAAATGTGTATTAGCACAAGTGTGTTACACTCTGTGTATTCTGTGTGTCTTCCCAGTGTTTCCTGATTTCCTTTCCCTTGTCAGTTGCAGGATTGTCTTCTTTGTCTCCCATGTAAGTACTTACACGTTCAAGCTGTAGCTGTAGTTTTCTAGTGTTTGTTTCCCGTACCAATATTTATCTTTGTTTGTGACTTTGTTTAGTAAAATACCCTTTTGATTTTGCCCTCCACCTGGCCTCCTGTCTGTTTCCTCTGCTCCTGAGTCTCTGCCTCTCACACCCGGTCGTGACAAAGTGAGCACAGTTTCAAGAGTCTTTGCACCAACGTTCCTTCATTTTAATATCTAAATCCATCTTCAGATACAGTAGCGTTATTAGGGTGACATAGCTTCCGTATTGGAGGCTGGTTTTTAATCGGATTAATTTATTAATGTATGTTTTTTATAATACAAGTTTGGTTTATAGACCGATCACAAGACACGTAAGCCTTCCAATGAGATGAGGGTTAGGGTTAGGGTTTGAGGAGGACCTTGTCCATACCAAAGTCCTCTAATTTCCAGCAGCGTCTTTTTCACTCTGTTTGTAATAGATATCTCCACAAACACACACACTCACCGCGACTTCTAGAGGAGGGCAAATTGGCCATGCAACCAACACATTTAAGTTGTTCCGCGGACGCCTGAGCACACGTCTGCTGAAGATTCAAGTAAACACCTTCTACCACAAGTGTTTACGTAGCACCGAGATCCACTGAAGGACACCTACACAGGTCTGCTGTTCTCCCTAACGATTACACACTGGAGGAAATGTTTGCTTGGACATGCCAAATATTTGTTCTTTGGGCTTTACCTACCACAAAGCTCTTAAAATATGCAGTAATTGATACTATAGTATTGGAAGTCCCAATATATATATATATATATATATATATATATATATATATATATATATATATATATATATTAGTGCTGTCAAGCGATTAAAATATTGAATCGCGATTAATCGCATTTATGTCATAGTTAACTCGCGATTAATCGCAATTAATCGCAATTTTTTTTTTTGCCATTTTAATGCTCTTATCAACATGAAAAAGTGGATTGGCTTGCTTTATTTTATTGAAAAACAACTGCCAAACAGGGCGGTACAAAATAAAATCACTGCACATTTCAGGTAAACAAGGGTTTACAAAATAAAATTATAGAGTGCACCAGGCATGAAAACGGGTCAGGGGTGAAAAAGGTGAGAAGGATATTACCCCTCTAGGGGGGTCCGGGGGCATGCTCCCCTGTAAGAAACATTTAAATATTCCATATTTTAAAGCATCAATCTGATGCATTTTGAGATGCTTTTTTTGCCAACCTGGGGAGAGCTGGAGAAACTTAACTTCAGCCATGAGTCAAAAATTATTATGGCCTCCTTACTAAGTATTATGCAAGCCATTTCATGCCAGCCTGTCACTGGGTCTAACATTTACAGTATATGAGGCACAATGTGGTAAGGGAGAGCATGGCTGCCTTTGTTAGCATCATTTATATCTTTGATGCAGAGAATGCATCTGGCGAATCCCTGCCTGTTGATTTTGGAGAATACATCTCCTAGATGAAAGGACACCTCTTGCCCTTTTATTGAGACCTTGCCTTCCAGTTTTAGCCACGACCAGTTCCAGCTGCATTTCAATCCAGCATCCAGCTGTTTAACAATGGCTGCATCCTTCTCCCCTAACACTCATTCTGCAAAAATAATGTTTGTATTGGTGTTAACTTCTAGTTTAGCCTTATTCAGACCTGCCAACCTTGATATATAACCTATATATTGATAAGTCATTAAATACTCGTCATGCATTATATTGCATTGCATATAATGTGTGCTGGTCAATTAGTCTAAAATTAATTTTAGACAAATTTTTACCAGCGTACTTTGACGTCAAAATGCGTATCCGCTACGCAAATTGCGTACAGGTTGGCAGGTCTGCTTATTGATAGAACGGTGGACCACTTTACCTTCTGCCTTGTCAGTCCCCTCTCCTCAAAATCTGCCTCCTCAAAAACGGTAGCGTTATGCCGTGTTCACACCGGACTGAACACGGCATAAGCTAATAATTTTCCACCGGAGCTTTAGCTAGCTGGCTAACGTTGCGTTCTCTCCTGCTGTGTTCAATGTGTTCACTCGCGCTCCCTTCTGGCACGCGCACCTGTTCGCAGTTCACTGAATATCATTCATTTTGCCGTATCGCGCTCACCATTCATTCATTTCAAACCGTAACGTTAGCCTAGCTTCCAAGCCCAAACGGCGTGCCTATTGTTTTGCTTCCGGTTGAGCTACATCCGGCATGGTGCTCCCGTAAAAAAAATAATTGAAAAATGAAAATGCGTTAACGCCGTTAATAAAATTGACGGCGTTAAAATTGGTTTGCGTTAACGCCGTTAATAACGCGCTAATATGACAGCACTAATATATATGTATATTATTTATTTTTAGGGCTGGGCAAAGTTTAATTTTTTATTTTTTTTTGAAGATTTTTCGGTGAACTGCGATAAATTGCATTATGCGCCAAATTCAACAATGAATGAAAAACTAGTGTATTGCACACTTTTATTTTAAAGCAGGGGTGTCAATCAAACGGCCCGGGGGTCCAGAGCCCAGACAGGTAAACAGTGGGCTGATGTCTGAATTTTTGGTCTTTATGTTTCTAGTTTATTGTAGAAAGACCTTAAAATAGGGTTTATCGTGCAAAAACCTAAATAAATATTGTCATTATCCATCCATCCATCCATCCATTTTCGACCGCTTATCCGGGGTCGGGTCGCGGTGGCAGCAGGTTCAGCAGGCCGACCCAGGCTTCCCTCTCACCCGCAACACTTTCCAGCTCATCCTGGGGGACCCCGAGGCGTTCCAAGGCCAGCCGGGAGATATAATCCCTCCAGCGTGTCCTCGGTCTTCCCCGGGGCCTCCTACCAGTTGGACCATATTGTCATTATGTATGCGTTAATATGTTATGATTTTACTGGTCCGGCCCACTTGAGATCAAAATGGGCAGCATTTGGCCCCTTCACTAAAATGAGTTTGACACCCCTGTTTTAAAGTAATGTTATCAGAACAATATAACAGGCACTCTCGGAGCAACAGCAAGTTAACATACAGTATATACATCTGTTTTCTTTTTTTAAATCTGGTTTCCTGTTTTGAGATAAGGTGCTTTTATTTTGAAGGCGAAAACAGAGTTGAACCGGAAGTCGCATAGTGCGCCGTTTTACGGTCTTTACGGTAAATCTTTGGTTTGGATGGATTCTTTGCGTGGAAGGCCTTTCTTCATATGCCAAGAGATTAAGTGAAAGCCAGACATCTCTAATAGTAGAGCTCTTTGCAAACGTAAGAATGATAATATGTGTACATTTTGCTAAATAGCAGCCACTACTGCCAAAAGTTACAATTATAGGACACTGCAAAAATGATGAAGGCAGGGCCCTGATCATTCCTATGATTGTTGCTCAGTGGTACACGAAGCAAAATTAATTTGACTTTCGAGTATATAGTGCAAGCCCACTAGTGTTTCTTTTAACCCTGCCCCCCTTTCCTCCGTCTATGTACTTACAGACATCTTGTTTCCAATGTAAGTCTATTGGGCAGCTGGGGGCGGGGCTTAGTGAAGGGTTGATTGACTGTTTGAACCCTCTTCCGAACTAACATTAGAGCAATAATACTGCTGGATACTAGTTTCCTAACAATAATCAAATATCAGCCAGCCAACGGCAGTCATTTGTAGTGGAGAGGAAGAAATTATAAAAAAAATATATTTTACAATTTCAGCTTCACAGAGATGAGTCTGTAAGGTGAAGGTGAAATCTACCTGACGCTGACTTAAGGAACTATACCTGTATTAATTGTTTAACCAATAATTGTACTGTTTGAATTTTGTCTCAGAGGTTTTTCCAACCTGATCAGAATACAATTATGCAGGAGACACTGGCTTTTTGTGGTGTTATTGTAATTTTTGGCAGAAAATAAAAGGAAAACCAATATTAGCAACTTCAATACACAATCAGAATCAAGTGGATTTATCACCTAAGCACACATATTTAACCCCACTCATGACCCCATTCTGTGACCTATTTTACCATTTCACATTTATTGAAAGTAATTTTCCTAATTAATCCTTGAAGAATAATGACCACAATGTTCCGTTGAGCTTGCCTAATCGTGCAGATGGAGCGTACAGCTCTAATCAAGGGGATAAAATGTCCAATGCTTGGCTGTTGTGCAAAAAAACAAGCTTAGCAGAGAAGGTACAATGAAAAAGCTGGATTGTGAATATTAAGATTCCCATGACTCCTGAAAGGAAATATTCCAGGGCTTCTTAATTGTGACGCGGGTGGCGCTGCGGTCTGGGAGCCATGACGCAAAAACGTACACAGTCCGCAAACTTAAACCCCTCCGATGACTCTCCGCACCATCGCAAAGCGTTTTCCTCCACTTCATCTCTGAAAACGAGACAGAGTAATTTGGAACGCGCCGTGAGTGCCGATGAGTTCACATGCCAGCCAGCATGTTTACTTCAAAATAATTTCCCTCGTTGTCTAAATCCTTGCGTTGTTGGCAAACCGCTCGGACAAATTAGCTTTGACGGATCTCGGATTGCTTGTTGCTTGCAAACAGAGACAGTGTGTCTGAAAGAGTTAGAGAGACTGAGAGGTCTCTGAGGCCGCTGGGTAGGAACCCAGGTTGCCCATCAAGGTTGGACCGAATATAGAAGTGGTCGCTCCTGACAGCTCTGCAATCTTAGATTTTCCAGTCTATTTGAGATGAAGAGGGATCACCGGGGGGTGGGGGGGGGATGTTAGCCTGCTCGGTAGCTAATGGTGGCAAAAGCCGGAGTGTTCGGCACTGAAAGACTCATCCATCTTCTCGCCACTCCAGCGGTGAAAAGCAAACACGTGGAACAAGACGCCCATACAGCACGCTGCTCTCGCACTCTTGGCCAAACACACCTAGCAGAGATAACAAGACGCTTAAGAGGCTGGGAGTTACCCATGGGGCTGAAATGGAAATAAATCCTGTTGAATAAAAACAGCAAAAAGCAGAGATTCACTGGCCTTATTATTTATACAGATACAGGGGAAAGCATTTCTAAAGTGACTCACACTTCATATGTACTGTGTTAATGATCGACACCACGACAGTTCTTTCTGTGGTCATTAGCTTTCATAGAAATCCATCCATCCATCCATTATCAGCCGCTTATCCGGGGTCGGGTCGCGGTGGTAGTGGGTTCAGCAGGCCGACCCAGGCTTCCCTCTCACCCGCAACACTTTCCAGCTCATTCTGGGGGATCCCAAGGCGTTCCAAGGCCAGCCGGGATATATAATCCCTCCAGCGTGTCCTTGGTCTTCCCCGGGGTCTCCTACCAGTTGGACGTGCCTGGAAAACCTCTAATGGGAGGCGTCCAGGAGGCATCCTGATTAGCTGCCCGAACTACCTCAGCTGACTCCTTTCGACAAGAAGGAGCAGCGACTCGACTCCAAGCTCCCCCCTGATGTCCGAGCTCCCTACCCTATCTCTAAGGCTGAGCCCGGCCACCCTACGGAGGAAGCTCATTTCGGCCGCTTGTATCCGAGACCTCGTTCTTTCGGTCACGACCCAGAGTTCGTGATCATAGGTGAGGGTTGGAACGTAGACCGACCAGTAAATGGAGAGCTTCGCCTTCCGGCTCAGCTCCCTCTTCATATTTCATAGAAATGTTTGGCTTTATACACCACTACATTTACCTGACAGCTGTACTGCAAGGTTATACAATATGATACAATAATACATAAATTCGGTCTATGACATATATGATGCATTGTTCAGATTAAACTAATTAAGCTTAACTGCTAAATTAAACAACAATACATAAAGTAGTTAAAATAAGCTCCACCTTGAAGAGCTGCAACATACTGCTTGCATGTTAGTGCATCAGTTATAATCGTGATGCATTACAATATAACATTTTAACAGGCACAATAGAGCTGCTTTTACACATTTTTACAAATACTGCTCTGCTTCTACTTAGATAAGACTTGTTATGGTGTATTTCAGGATCAGAATCAGCAGGTTTTCACATAAGAAGAATTTGCTTTGGTGTTTTGGTGTATAAATACGCACACACAGTAAATTGTAACAATAAAGAAGGGCCATCCCCGTCAGTTTATGTCCAACTCTTTTAATAAACATGTGAAAATTATCCGACTGCATCACAAGACATCTAACAACTCCAGTATGATTAGTTGTAAAGTTATACATTTAACATTGAAAGCCCACCGTCTCTCTTTTGCCTATACACATTTTAAGGACTTTTCACCAACTCCCTGAGGCATCAATCAAAATTAACGTGACGTAATTATATTTTTTTGCCCTTTTACTACACTGCACTGCAAGAAAACATATTAAAAAACTATTTTCTTTTATTCAATAAGTCATTTCCCAGCCCCCTGGGTGAATGATGGCCTCAAGAGAGAAAGGAGGTCATTCTATAGCCGCAGTTCACTGCCTGAGGTTGTACAGTCCCCTCCCGGCTTTCCAGCCACAGACAGATCCTCTCATCGAGGAACGTGGCGGGCGCCCCTTATCAGGACCCATAGCAACTGCTCCGATTGACGATGATAATTTAATCGCCGTCTTTCAGCTGAGCGGACCACCAGGGAGGCACGCGGACGTCCAGACCAATGTGCACGGGAGTATTTGAGCAACGGGGTTTAAGAGCTATAACTATGATGTATTCCATCAGGGCTTGTTCTAATGGTTCTCACCAGCGGGGGGAGGGTTTGGAGGGTCAGCTCATTGCATTGTGCTGACCCACGGTTGGTGCTTTTGGCACTAAGCCTGATAAAGCAGCCCTAGTCTCATAGGATGAGAATATGGGTTAAATAAAGAGTTTTAAGATTAAAACACCAAGGTTCCACACTCGTTTTTTTTAAAGCTTTTCTAAATGTCCCCCTATACCTATACCCATAGATCTAGATGGATAAAATTAAAATTACACTTAAAGTGGACGAAACAGCCAAATAGTTCCAGCAAACAATCCTCCTTAGTATTCAGCCCCTCCAGCATCAATGGGAAATTCAATGTCTGTAAGCGTCATTCATAAGCTGAAAGCTGATATCATCTGAGGTCGGGTTTCTTTCCCCTGTGCCATTGTTGTTGCTATATTTAGCGGCAGAGGGAGAGGACACACGTGCCACTCATGAAGGGGCATACAGGGCCTCTGTTTAACCGAGTCACGGTCACAACAGGCCAGTGTGCTGCTGCTGCTGCTGCTGCTGCACAGAGGACCCTGTGTCCCGCTGACACCATCCCCATGCAGGACAGCGGGTCACCGACCAGTACGGTGAACCACTGGGGAGCTGCTGCTTCTGGCTCGTGCCAAGTACATTGTTTTTTTTTCGGGTTGCAGAATGCACATTGTAAAAGGTGCAACAAGTCACGCTTTTACCACAAAATGACCGTGAGGCCACGGCATTTGGTCGAAATCTGCAGCACTTGTTGATCAAGTGGGGCGGCTATAGTGGCTGTAGCTCATGGGAAGCGTGGTCGTCCTGAAACCACAAGGTAGCCAGTTTGATCCCTGTTCTCCCCATAGTTGTCGAAGTCTCCTTGAGCAAGACATTCCCCGGGCTCTTAACAGCTGCCCACTGCTCCTTAATTACTAAGGATGGGTAAAATGCAGAGAATAATGTCCCCACTGTGGGATTAATAAAGGATTATAAGTAAAAAAATATATATAATCAGGCGTAACTATTATTTGGGCAGTTGCAGTGGCAAAACCTACGTCCACAATAGTCCCAGAGCCAAAGGGCTGCACAATTAATTGAAGTGTGATCAAAATTGAGATGTCTTGTCTGTGCTCTCTCCAGTGATGTCCTGGGCTACACATGATATTCTCCAGACTTCAGAAAGCATCTTTGTTTCGTTCAGATCCCGATAAAAATATCATTATCTTTCGCTCTAATATCACAAACCATGTCGCAAGTGCAATATCAGTCAAAAATAATCACAATTCAAATGCCAAGATTTCAGTTAATATTATTTTTGCATGCTGCATATCCTAAAATACAAGTTGCCTTTCGTCAAATTGTCACAAACAAATCCAGGATTGAGAACGAATAATACGCAACATCAGGATGTGTTTCTTGAAACCCTGCTACGTGACTGTTTGAATTGTATTATGTCAATGTGACTTCATGATTTGCTTGATTTAGCCTCAAGTAATCTGTAACTTAACTGTCTCGACGGGCTGATTATCATAAGGTTCTATTCCGAGGTTGGCCAGATACAAGTGATTAAGGAAAGTGAAAGAGAAGCGCTTGCCCTTTCTCCATGACCACCTCTGAGGGGCCCTTGAAGGCCCTTAAGCCCTATGGGCCCACAGATAGGGCCGCAGCTGTACTGGGCTGCTTCCAGGTGTGTGAGGTGTGTGAGTGTGAGCACGGTTTTCCAGGAAGAAAAGAGATCTGTTAGCGTGTACTAATTATTAGATGCCTGGAAGAACTCAGTTCGACAACTTCTCTCGTTCTCTAAATTTATTTCCTAAATGATCACACGTAAAGTAGCAAGCGCTGCAATTGCAAAAGCAGTGAGTGGTACAGCCAACACGCAGGTTGGTCAAAGAACAACTGCCCCACCACGGAAGTGGGGCCTTTCATACACAGTTTATCGTCACAGGTTCGTCTCGCCTCGTCCTAACATCTGATTCGCTCTATCCTGTCAAGAGGAGGAGAATCCCGTGTTCTCATCTTTTCTCACAAGACTGGAACGTGCAACGACCAGTCTATTCCCTAATGTCAATATACTGATAAACAGGTGTGAGTGTTGTGGTGCAAAGCGTGGAACCTTGAGAAACAGACAACCGGACTGTTCTCACAGAAACTTCTCACAGAAAGTATTTGTTAAACTGACCTCGCACAACCTGAACTCTAATAGACAGAAGAATAATGAAATGAAGAATATCTACAGAATATAACGATTTATATTATCAGATCTCAGTAAAAACTTCCCTGGATGGGAAATTATCTTGAAATCTCAAACAACTGCATTTTGACGCACGCATAGTGTAATTGTTCTTTTTGTGCGTCGTAATACTAATCTTTTGCAATATCACATGGTAAGGTATTTACCAAGTGATTTACAGATTTTTTTTTACACAAGATATGACTATTCTGTTTGGTGTAAATTTGAGTATAGCATACAACAACTGGGACTAAATAGTATTATATTAAATACGAGCCCCTCCCTGGCCGGGTACGGACAATGTGCTAATAGCTACATGATTAATATGGTATATTTTCTCTATGGGGAGGTGTTTCCGTGAAAAGCCACGAAGCCTTAAAATGTTACAACCTAGTTTTTAGTAGCTTACACCAATTTTCCAGCCATGTCTGAACCTCTGGAATAGTGGTTGTGCCATAAAAATGTCCCCTTATCTTTCCTGTGTGTGTAAATCCTGGTTCGTCTAAACCGAGCAATATAAACCACATAGAGAATGGCTGTAGTGAGACAGGAAGGATAAGTGTGTGCGTGTGTATGTGCGTGTGTGTGGGGGGGGGGGGGGGGGGGGGGGGGGGGGTGTACAGAAGGGAAATAAGAGGGAGGTAAAACCCCATCATAGCAAAGAGGAAAATCAAGTAAAAACAGAAAATGAAGTGCTTACAGTACTTTGCCATTTTATATTAATAGCAAGAAGCACATGCCTTTGCTGCTCTCAATGTATTTTGGAAGCGATGAGCTGTTTCTGTTCTGACTTGTAAAATGACACTTGCATCCAGTGGCGGCTGGTGAATTTTTTTTCTGTCCAATAACAACTATCAACAAACTGTAACTTTGGGCATGAGAGGTTCAGAGCAGAATGGTTTAAGAAACATTCAATGTGGTGGCCAGAGCAACTTCAGTGAATACATTGACGTCGCATTCAAACTGGGGGCCCTGCAGTAAGGTGGCACTGATGAGGTGGTCTTTGAAGGCAAAGCGTTCCCTGGTGTGTTCAAGTATGGTGTCACAAACCTACAGATAAATATATAGAGAGAGAGACAGAGACAGTAAGATAAGTTGTGGGGAAATATCTACTACAAACAGGCTTCATACTACAGACAAAAAACTATGTTTTGTGTGTCTTGATGGCTCAGCAACATAGACAAAAGGCCACACACACACACACACTCACACACTCACACACTCTCTAACTTGTTGGGGGTTGAATTGGTATTTTAGATAAAGTTATAGTCTGATATGATATCCACCCAAATCTAACAATGTCCAACATGTGTTCTGCTGTGGGAAAGATCAAACATTAAACACCTAACACAGGCATCTGCTGATTTTGACACTCACCTCTGCAGCAATCCTTCAAGCTCATCTTCCTTCACAGCCCGGCGCTTCCTCGGCTGCTCAGAGACACTGCTTTGCTCCACACTGAGCCTCCAGCTAACAGCTCCGGTTAGCATGTAGCTTGAGGAGAAGCTCCGGGTGTACGTCCTCCCGCGGTCACTGCTTTGCTGCTGAATATTTAAATCCGGACGTTCGGGTCCCAACTCTTTCAGCCTCTTCTTGTCAACATCTGATCGTGGATTGAAAGGTGTTTCGCGTAGAGATACCACAGAGTTTTCAGTCGCCATACTAACATAATCAAAGTCTCTGCTAGCTGTGTTGCTGGCGTAGCTACGTGGGAGCTATATGGGATGTGAGGGAATGATAAAGGTCTCTGATTCGACGAATAGTCCAACCACGTTGCAATAAGAAACGATGTCATTGGCTAGGGCGCAGATTTGTGCGCCCGAAGATTCACGTTTCATCCGCCAATGAGAAGCTGTCCTTGCCGCAACGAGGGTGAAATGTTTGTTCGCTGCCATAGACTCACATTGGGCCGGCGCCCCGACAGGGGGAGGGGCTTTTCTCAGTGATGATGAATGGCGATATATTATATTTGGTATATCTTAAGTGGTTGTTGACAGGGGCTTACGGTCTCCCACACACATTTAGCGCGTCAACACGGTATATTTCTTATTTAAATTATTTGGTATATAATGTTTTTTGACAGTATATATTATATTTTTTTTTTCTTTTTTTTTTTTTTCATCGCAAAATTTTAAGAGGGGCGGCGCCCTAGCGCCCTCTATTGACGCACCACCACCGCTTGCATCTTGAGCAGTGGATTCAAAACTCACTGCACTCTGCATTTGCACTCCATCTGCTGCAACTTTTAACAGGTTTTAGTCATAAAATATGAGACAAAGCGACCACCAAGTCGGCCATTGACACCGCAGTTCTCCAGGATGAAAATGAAGAAATTAAGGAAAAGGAACACTTTATCTGACACGTGGGTGTTGCTAAGACGCGTATTTGTGCCGGTTATGGAATATGGGAGTCAAAGAATGGAAAACAAGGGCTGGGAAAACAGATAAATCACTGATCCTAAGTAGGTAGAAATGGGTGGTTGAAAGATATATGCCCTTAACCTTCCAGAGATGGAGACGATGATGATGATGATGATGATGATGATGATGATGATGATAGTGCCGCTGATGGTGACGGCGGCAGCGACGCTGACGTCTTGCTCCCTCGGGTGTCCTTCGAGGATGCCAGGACAGGAAAAGGTTGGCCAACTTGTCAGCGGCCAGGCGTACCCCTTCCTGTGACATCACAGGTGAGAACATGCGTGTTTACTCATCACCTCAGGTGCTCTTTCTCCGACCACTGACTCCCCCTCTGCTGACCGCACTTTGTTTTAGCCTCCGTACATTTTACACTTGGTTTCGCCCGTGGTGACTTACGCAATAGTGTAGGACACAAGGGCTTATTTGACTCTGACAACAGTATTTTAGAATTGAACTAATTACTACGTGTATCATCAAGAATCTACACCTATTGTGATGCAGAGGTGACGCTCCAATATATTACATTACATTACATTTTGCTGACACTTTTATCCAAAGCGACTTACAATAAGTGCATTCAACCATGAGTACAAACTCAGAACAACAAGACTCAAGAAAGTACAATTTCTTCAACAAAGTTTAACGACAAAGTGCTATAAGTAAGTGCCATTTAAGTGCTACTAAGGTGCTACTAAGTCAGATCTGGGCATCTTACGGCCCGCGGGCCGGGTGTGGCCCAGTCCGGCCAACGTGAGGTCAATCACAGACTGGACTTTTCTCAGTAAGAAAAACTGAACTGAACTGGATAATGCTTTTGACTGGATATCAAAAGCGCGTATTGCTTTTCTATAAAGTTAATCAATTGCTGGTCTTTAACATACATATTTAAGGTACGGTTTAAAGGTATCTTAAAATTAAATTACATTTTTTACATATTTTCGTAGCCTTAATGTAACATGTATTCTTACCAGTAGCAGCTCAAAACCATATAATTTACAGTTTTTTTTATAAAGTAATAACATTAATATTGAGTTAATTGAATTAAGTTCAGCCTATTGGTTCGGCCCTCCACAACGGTCCCAATTTATCATGTGGCCCCTTGGGAAAATGAATTGCCCACCCCTGTACTAGGTGCTACTTTCTTTATTCATGGTGTAGTCGAAAAATATGTGTTTTTAGTTAGTGGTGGAAGATGTAGAGACTTTCTGCTGTCTTGATGTCAATGGAGAGCTCATTCCACCATTGAGTAACCAGAACAGCAAATAGTACTTTGTTGAGTTCGCAGTGACGGAACTATATTGCAGTGGATTGTGATTCTGTCAGCAAGGGGATGCATTGGAGTTTTTAAATCCATCTTGGATATTCCGCCACGTGGTTGTATACATCCACCAACCGGTCAAGTGCCGTTCACATCCAAGTCTGAACAGAAAGTCTGTGTGATCTCCTGCAATGCCCGACATCAACGACACTTCCCCGCTATACTGTGGCCACATTTTTTCCTTTGTCTCCACTTATTTCATCTCCGTCTGTGCCTGGATAAAGTGTCCCGCAGCAGGTTGTGCTACCAAGCCGACTTTTGCCTGATATTTACACCATTTGTTCTGCCATTTTTAGAGGTTTGCAGTCGTACCACAGGCCACTTCTTCCATTTGTCTACACGTTGTAAAAATGCTTTTGTCTTCTGCCATCTTCAGGACTATAGTACAGAAGCAGAAAGTGATGGTGTACATTCAACTTTAGATTCAGGAACATGAAAAGAATCTTGACTTGATTTGATTCAATGTTATTTATGATGCACATATAGGCGCCACATTCACGTGTAAGCAGGCTGTTCTTATTCAGCGTTCTCTTTTTGATCAGAGATGTGGGCTTTGCTTTTGTGATGTAAAAATTCTGTTGATGCGCATATTCTGAATGCGCCGTGTGCATGACCAAAAGAAAGCTCCTAAAACCAGAACAATATCGGCATATCCCACATGTCTTAATCTGAAAATGCTCCATTTGGAATTAGGCCAAATATAGAATATCCAACCAGAATGGGATGTTGATATGAGCCATGTCAAATTTGGAATATTGTCATATTTATAATAATAGGGGAATATGAGTGTACATGTAAACGGGGTCACGGTTTCTAAACCTTACCCTCCACACTTGTAATTTTGTTTATATCAAATGCATGCTATTTGCATGAATCTGCAAAAACATCATTTCTTCGTGGACACTAATGTTAACAAAAGGACTATTTCACAACGGCCATTTGGACTAGTCATTGCCGGGTAAACACAAGTGTAATTAATAAGAGTAATTATGGCCCTGGTATTGTGCACGTTGGCTCACTTGGATGGCCGTGACGCACAAATTACAATGGGACTATAATTAATTGTATCAATTACGCCTGGGTTTTCGTGCCATTACATGTCAAAGGGGCCACTATTGGATAGCAACATTGTATAAAGGTGAAGCTTCACTTATATATTTTCAGTCATATTCTTTTTAATTTCGCATACAACATGGACTCAAATGCCCTGAGCAGCAAATCCCTCAGTTCTATCGCCGGACCATTTACTTTATGTCAATCCAGCTCTCTCTCTTTGATAATCATGGTTATGAATGCTATTCCTGCAGAAAGGTCCGCAGACAACTTTTGTTTGTGTTACACTTGAGCCAATGTTTGCTGAGATAGAAAAAAATATTTTCAGCTGACGAGGTACGAGAGTAAGTGCTGATGGCTGAAAAGGCAGTGAATGGTTGATTTTTCTTTTCTTCTTCCAGTTAGTCTTGGGGACTGAGTAGTATTTCAACAAATATGCAGTAAAAAGCGAAATCCTTGTGTGTTCTCTCCCTCTGTCTCGCACACTCACACACACACACACACACACACACACACACACACACACACACACACACACACACACACACACACACACACACACACACACTGTCACAGAGAGGTTTTGTACAGTCAATTTAGTTCATTTCTAAACCGACTTAGGTCAAATGCAAAAAGCTGAGTGACAGCTGACAGTGAGTCACCTGGGAAACAACACTCTGCCATGGGCTGCGTCATATAAATCAGGGTATTTCACACCATCTGCATCTGTATTTTGGTAGCACACTTGAATTTGCAGCCATGAAAAGTTAAAACATCCTACAAATAAGATAATGGGATACAAACACGCGAGAGTAGTCCAAAAGCCACTTTTGCGCCGCGCTTCCAACTCTTGAGCGCTAACCAGTCGAGACAGACTAAGCTGTAATTTCATCAACTCTCTGTTTTCTATTTGAGTCATCAGGTTCTGACATTATTCTTGGAGAGCTGCTATGATGCAAGTATCTCGATCGCTCCAGATAAAACAAACACTTTGGCCCGTTCCCTCTCCTTCCTCCCGGCACTCGCCGTCTGAAACTGGAGTCCCTCCATCTCAGATTGTATCGTGTTCAGCCTGTCCTCTCCCTCTCGGTCCTTTCTTGGCATACAGTTCGCCGCTTGAGGTCCTGGCCCCCGGGGGCCTCAGGTTGGAGTAATGACACTGTTTGCACTAAACTGCCCTCTCAAGGCAAACGCAACACATATCAGGTTTCATACCATGGTCCATTAGACTGGTGACTCATCAGAGCTACCCCGACTGTTTTTCCCCTCTGTTCATAGCGACAACATCTGGGGAACCGGCGGCCAAGGGACAAGAGGACAAGAGCACCACCCTTTAAGTGTGTGTGATGTAAGAGGAACCAGGACACTGAAGCCACCAGAAATCTTGCGGAGTCGACTAGTCTATGAGAAGCAATGGATATTTGTTTCAAGAGGCTTTCGATGCCAACTGTCGCAGGCTTGCCCCATTTAGTTACTGTTCCTACACCTGTCAAGTTTTCCTTTCTCACACTATACGTGTAGTTAACAATGAAAATGGTTGGCTAGCAACTGTGGACGTCTGTCACTGATTTGAATCAGCTGCAGCTAGCTGCTGTAAGCTAATGCTAATTATAAAACTCAATGAGTTGCTTGAAAACATGTTTTGGATTGACTCTTATAATGTTATGAGATAATTAGTTTTTAAATTGAAAAGCCTGTTAAAATATGCAGATTATGGCAAACATCATGCAAAAAGACCAAAGCGCAAGTTTTTCTCGAGACGATAAACTCTGAAAATAATCTGGATTGTAACACAAAGCGTTAAAGCCAAACATAATCCATATCTAATATAATTTGACTATTATAAACAGCAGTAAGCCAATGAAATAACCCTCCCTTTTAGAAAGGTGCATGCGCCCCAAGCATTTTAGGACCCCAAAAAAAATAAAAACGGCACCTTAATTATCTCCGCAACCACATGGTTGTTTAACTTCATTTACATTTCTACAATACCGTGACCCTTGTGAGAAGAGACATGTGGTTTATAAAAAAATTAAGTAACCGTTAAGTTTAAGTACTTACGTAAACTTGCCGCGGCAACAGTAACGTTTCACTAAACCCTTAATAAGTACCCCTTACAACGTCGGATTTCACTAACAGACACATCCACGTAACCCTACGGGCTTGTGGGAGTCTTACAAATCCTTATAAATCCCCTATTAGTACCTGTAAAGTCACAAAACGGCGGGAGTTTTTCTTTTTCTTTTTCCAGCGGATGTCTATGAGTCCTGAAGCCTTCCTGGTATCCCACATTTCTAGAACCGCGTCATACAGCACATGCGGAAGCTGCTGAACATTTCAGTACCCAGCATGCCTAAATCAGACAATGATTTGCCTTAAAATAAGTAATGTTTCCATGTTTGAACCTAACAACACATTTGTTGACTGAAACTCCTTCCTAACATGCTAATGCTTTGTTGGATTGGGATTTTTCTTGCAGATATCGATTCTTTAGGTCCTAATCTTCTTAATCTAGTTCATGGGTTGTTGTTAAGGCCCTGAATCATACAGTTTGAAAAACTCAGGGACCGCTCGAGGAGGCATTTTTGGGGAATCTTGCTCATATCATGCTGGATGTTCATAGTTATGATCAAAATATGGTATACAAGTAATTTTTTTTGGAAAATATACATTTTATTCCCAAGAAAAGTCTGAAAAAATTTATATAAAATAACAACAGTATTATAACTAATTTGGGGTTCTTACGACTACTGGAACACGGGGGGAAAGAGGTGCAGATCCCCATGGGGGTCTGAGCCTGGCATGCAAACATTTGCAGCTAACGTTAGAGCAGATAAACACCGTTGCCATTCCTTACACTTTGCGATTGTGCATTTAGTTTTGAAAACATAATAGAAAAAGACACCATCATCTCAACCCTTACTCCATACCCATCTACCAAGCCCACAGGAAGAGCACCTGTTGTTATTTTTTCAGTGGCAAGCCCTGGCATTACAATTTACAGGTCCATCATGTGATGCCATTGAGCCCAAACATATTTTTTCCTGATAGACATGTCTGTAAATCATGTAATCTTTTGTTGTAAATCAGCTTTGCCTTAAATAGCCATTATCTAAATCATTCTGGAGTAAAAGTTGTACAATTAATTATTTCCCTCGACATGATGAACTGCAGTTTCTTGTGAGCAAATTGAGACCAAGCAGTTGGGAGGTGGGGTTAATAAAAACTCCCATGGATGCGGAAGATGCGGGTAATTTTATACCGGGCAGTCTAATGTTTTTGACTTCAAGCCCCACAGAGCAAATTTCATAAAACAAAATGGGGCCTCACCTCCAATGCTGTATCCAGTTCTCTTTAGACATCCATGGCTTTAACATGGAGATTAAAATCCAAAACTTGACACAATTACAGGGGCAGAGGTTAGCTAAATTAATTTAACTAATACATACAAATCTGTATCAGAGAGAATAACTCTACATCACATAAACTACAAATAATTCCACCCCAGACCAACATCCACCAATCAGCAGAGCCCACTTCCAATATCCAAAGAGACAACATCAAATTATCCTCAAGTTATCTCATCACCCTCGTATTATTTTTCTGCCGCCGTATCAGAAGGCAAGGTCGACACAAAACACACTGAGATAAATCGTGATCAAAAGACAACAAGAGGCAGGGGAGCATAACTCAAGCTCGGGATCACACATGTGGTGATCTTCTATAACTCACGCAGGGCTTCTGCTCCCTGTTGCCAGTAACTGTCACAGTGGCTTAAGGTTTGGGCTGAGTGGTCCAACAAGTGGCTCGGAGCAGGAACATCCTGGAGAGAACAAAGGGGTTCCAACATGAGCTGTGGCCTAATGGGCAGAGAGTCAAGACTGCGGCCGAGAGGGATGCTAGCTTGGGAATTTATTTTCCGGGGAAAATGAAAGTGACACACTCTGACCTCGAGCATCTCTAAGCTGGATAAATGAAGGTTGACAATGTGGACAAAGCAACATCTGTTATTGATCAGCACTTCAAAGAGTGAGATGGAATTAAGGATCAAGTAAAATATGTTTTCACAGCTTCGTGATGCAAATGATCTCAGAGCTTATCTCGTCAGTGAGAAGATGCCTGTCGAAAGAAAGTCATGCATCCTTAACAAACAAAGCCAATACCGTTGGCGACTGTGGTGCAGTGGTGAGCAGGGGTCGTCATCCAATCAGAGGATCGGTGGTTCGATCTCTGGCTCTGCTAGCCCGCGTCAATGTGTCCTTGAGCAAGACACTTAACCCTAAATTGCTCCCGTAGCTGCGCCTATGGTGTATGAATGTTAGATAGTCCTGATGTGGCACCTTGCATGGTAGCTCCTCTCATCAGTGGGTGAATGATTCCTATGTAAAGCGTCTTTGAGTATTCAGAAAAGCGCTATATAAAATCAGTATTATGAGTGCAGGCCAGTGCACCAGTGTGCAAATAAAACCTACTGGACCTTTTTTGCTTCATGTAAGTGCAATGTGCAGTAGTTTATATGAGCATGAAAATATCGGCACGGGCGTACAATTCGAGGTAATGTAATTTTGGCTTTGCATGGAACTATTCCAGACCTCATGCTGAGCTGCTCCAGACTATGAGGGCACACATGTTTTTTCTTTAATTTAATTTCTTTATGATAATTTCCATCCATCCATCCATTTTCATCCTCTTAATCTGGGGTCGGGTCGCGGTGGCAGCAGGTCCAGCAGGCTGACCCAGGCTTCCCTCTCACCCGCAACATTTACCAACTCATTCTGGGAGATCCCGAGGCGTTCCCAAACTAACTAACTCTAATGAAAGGCGTCTAGGAGGCATCCAAATCAGATGCCCGAACCACCTCAGCTGACTCCTGAATTAATTAAATCGAGTTTGTGGATGAGGAGGTAGCACAGGTTTACTTCTGAAAAAACACACTCTCATTTTCGGAAAATGAGAAAAAGGGGCTTCGAATTTACTATATGAATGGTGGCAGAGAACTGGTGTTTTCTGGTTAAGCAATGCCAGAATAATAAAAAAATTAAACATTAGGTTGTGTATCACAAGTTGACATTGAACATGTAGCAACAAGCATGCTATGTAAATTTGCTACATTAGCCTGTTAGCTTAGCTTAGTTCTGACGGCCCATTATTCCAAAACCCCAATAGTCCATAAATTGTCCCTTTGGACAGAAAGCCCAAAGAATAAACCAATCAGAGACAGAGTAGGGCAGGTCATGCCTTCACCATAGTAAAAAAACAACCAAAAAACGGAATGTTCCCATGACATTGTTTGTCTCAACGGACAAACCTTCAGTTCAATTGAACATTTTTGGGACGATTTGGATTTAAGAATAATGGGCCGTCGGAAAAATTACCTCTTTTTTTGTATATTTTTTATCATTAATACAAAGTGTTTTGTCAATCTGAACTGAACAAAAGAAGCTGAACTCCGACCAATACACTATAACCAATGAACTTATTTCTCCCCTCAGAGCAGCTCTGGCTCTTAGAAATATTTGTGTAAATTCCATCTTTCAATCCGCAATTTCTTTCCCCCAAAGACATTCTTCTTGAGGATCGAGCCAAAGTACATTAGTGGCTCAGTAAGCATGCAATACAAAGTTGATAGTTACGGCTACATTGTGTGTCTCTCAAGGCCTTCTGTGCACCTATCCAAACAGTGTCGGTGGATCCAGTTCAAGTTCACAGGATGACTTCAGTTATTCCTTTCCAAATCATGCTTATTGATATCGGAGCCAGAACCAAATCAAAGAAGATGGAGGAACATGAGGATGAGAGCACCGGGGGTGAAGATTCAGCCCTAATGCTTTCAAGATCCCAGGAAGTATACCGGAAAATAGGAAAGCTAAATGTATATATATTAAGCTGATATATTAGGATGATATCAGCCTTTTATTAAAGCGTAAGTCAGTTGATCATTCAGTGTCCACCCTTAACACACAGTGACAGGTGTTGTATTTTCTTTGGCTCTTCTTTGATTAATAATTTATTTACCTTCTGCTAACCTTAGCGAAGAGTTCCTCTCCTGCTGTGGCCACCCATGCTTATCTAAGCACTAAAAGATGGCTCGGATATAAACTGTCAAAACGACATGTCACGTGATGCTCTGACCTCATCCCTTACACAGCAACCTCTAAAACAGACGACATCTAAGCGTTTTGGGGGAGAAAAAAAGACAAGCAACTTCCTGTAGGAGAAGCTAACACCTACTGCACGTGCAATGCTTATGCACAGAGAAGATCAACAGGACAGACACGCGCTTACTGTGACGCATGCACACACACACACATGCACACAGGAGTGAGTTATTGATGGTTATGGTTGCAAATATGTCAACGCCTGCACAATGAATAGAGCCCATCATCATCGACTTGCATCTCTGATTCAGGCCACGTTTCCTGGACCAATGAGCCAGAACGGCAGGCGAAAAAAGGAGATTTAAAAATGAGAAAAAAAAATGAAGGGAGGAGAGGAGGACTCCTCATTAAAGTGCATTTAACCTCGGAGACAATATCAATCAAAAGACGACCCAGTGTGTGTTCCTGTTTTTCGGCTGCAGACAGCAAGATATATGTGTGATACGTTTGATTTCAGGCTCGATTCATGCAGCAGACCTTCGCATTGTGAGGAGGACGAGTCATACAATGTCTCAGTCACCTCATTTCAGATTTCCTCTGTTTCTGTTTATTGCCAGGACCGTATCCCATAATGCACAGGAACTGCCAATATGTCTCGGCTACTTGCGGTTAGTCGGGGCATGAACCTGACATTCTGCCAAAGCAACCCGTCTCTCACTCGGCTGGTTTGTGTCTGGTTTTTACTTACAAGCACACACATGCACACACAAAAATACACATACACACCCACACAAGCAGACTGAACTAGATACAGTTGGAGAATATGTAACTATGCCAATTAGTCCTTGGCGGTATTATGTGCGACTACAGAGGGGGAAAGAAAAGCCAGTATAACAACGCAAGGAAGAACATTATGACCCTGTGTAATAAAACTAAGTGGGGGAGCTGCTGCGGTCAGCACACGTGCACGGCCAGACACCCCAGAGAGGTGTTACGGCGAAAATGTTTCTCAGCACTTCTACTTCACCCGTCAGGATCACGTTAGATTAACTCTGCAGAGAATGCATGAATTTGCTAATGATTGACACCTAGAAATTATATTTTTTCAGGTCGACATTAACGTCGCTCTCAATGCTGAATTGAGAGCACATCTGCATATCACATGATATCACGAAGGGCTCGTCCATGAAGGTTTCCTGATGCTTAGTCACCGGCGTGACCTTATAAACCATCTGCCGACGCCCTGACACCATTTTTTATTCTTTTTTTTTCACTGTTTTATGATGTTTTCAAAGCAGTAAATGGACCTTTGGGATGTCTGACTGAGAGGGAATTTGGGGGAGGTGTGGGCGGAGAGCGCTGTGGGGAATAGCCATTGACAGTTATCATGGTTACACGTAAACAAGCAGGGTGAACGGAGACGCCGTGATCATCATGACTGTGCATGTGTCTGCCTCTCTAAAAAGGGACCTTGTTTCTCCACATTTCAATCCGCACCGTATTTGTGGTATTGGGCGGATAATTGAACCATCCACATGTCCCCGGATGATCCTTTTGCATGAGCAAGCCATGTTAACGTGCTAAAAAAGGCAAGCATTACAAGTGCAAGAATAAGGTTCACAGTGGTTGCTGCATATTGTTGACTGTGACAGAAACAGAAAGGGCCGGGTTTAAAATAGCAATTGACTTGGAGGTGCACTGCCCCTCGGAAGGTGGAAATACATTGGTGTGTCTGCCAGACGAAGAGAGAAAATAAATACAACCAAATTCGGCGTCTCTAAAACATCTGCGTGGGCCAACAAGAGAGGGACGAAAAACGGAAAGCAAACACATGTCTTTACTTCCATGTGCATCTGTTGTTTAGACACCACCGCCCACGTTAAACCGCTCACTGTTTTCACCACTCGGCCTTGCTCACGTGGGGAAAACAATATCCTCAAATATCAGGCCTTTGTAGAAACACATCTTCACACTGTATGATATGCAATTTGGGGGGGTTAAATAAAATTATTTTGGCGGAAATATAAATTGCTATCTGCAAGGTAATGATACGAATAAGAATAATTCTACTTCCTGCTGACATATCTTATGTTACTGCTCCTACAGTGATCCAGTCTATATCCACTCCATGAAAGATTTTACAAACACTGCAGGAGACCTTTAATGCATCCACTGTTTTTCACTGTCAACTAGAAGTGACTATGGATGTATGAAGGAACTGCATACAATGTGGGAGCCAGGGTCCGGTTCATTCCTATGACAGTTGGTCAGTGGTGCATTAAGCAAAAATAAATTTGACTTATGGAATATAATTCAGATAAAATTACCCGGATCTCTTCTCACTATTCTCTCTCTGATCGGCCCATAGAAAATAATGATTAGAATTAGGGCAATTCAAGTTCTTACCTCTATTTAAATTTAGCTTCAAAGCCTTGGGCTCTTCCTGGGAGTTTGGAAGTGACACGAGAGGGTGGAGCCAATTACAGCCACTGAATAAAACATTTTTGGGCACCCTTGTTGGAAGACGAAAACACCTATCAATCACAAGGTAGCTACTGTGTACTGTACTGTGATGAAAATTATTTGTTCATGGATTCCGTTTTTGTTTAATTTTTTTGCAACCAGAAGTGACATGAGAGGGTGGAGCTAAGTGCAACCGAATGCTGTTCAAGACAAGAACGATGCAATTATCTTTTAATTAACTAAAAACACACTGTGAAAAGGTCGACGAAAAAACACAGACAACTCTCAGATCTGACAACGCTGTGGTAGAGACCTGTCAATCACAAGGTAGCCACGCCCTAAAGTATTAAGGACTTGAAACTAGCTAATATGCCTCAACTCATGTTGGCAATGTTTACTGAGGAAATACATCAAATGAGAAGTAATGTTCTCATGGACTTCTATACAACTCATTTTTGCAACCAGAAGAGTCGCCCCCTAATGGCCATTAGCAAGAATGCAAGTTAGGGGAATTCTGCATTGGCCTCACTTTTTCTGCACAATTCAATTCAGTTTAATTTATATAGCCCAACATCACAAATACAAATTTGCCTTGGAGGGCTTTACTCGGAGGGCACGGAGGGCTTCACAACAGGATTGAACCCACAGTAACCAGCTCAAATGCAGAAACAGGACAGCAATCCCTGATTACTTGTTGACTGTCTGCGATTAAAGACATCTTAGTTGATTAACACATACCCATAATATTTTCAACTAATTGATTAATTGATTTATTCAACAAATCTGTAAAACCACTTTCAATCTAAAAAAATTACAAATCCACTAAAGAGATCTTAGTCAACTACAATCAAAACAACCGATTTGACCTGTTTGCATTTCACATGCTTTTCAATAAAAATGTCAGTTTTAAGTTGTGGGTTATTCCAAATGTGGCCGTAATAGAAGACAACTCTTACATCGCCAACCATTTCGCCCCAAAGCCTGCAATTGGCAGACAGCTCTCCACACGGGGGACAGCTTGGTGTTTTTTGGCAATTAGATTGTACATGTAGCAGTCTAATATGAGCATTGTCGACTCTGCACGTTGTTATTCTACATGAGCTCCACATTGGGCAGCTTCATCAATCACGCCCGCGACAGTGAATGGCAGAATAATATTGTTGCTGGTGGTTGATTGGGAAGCCCCTCCCCCCGCGAGACAGAGAGAAAGTATGAATGTGCGTATTTGTATGTTAATATGTACCTTCTTAGGGCGCGCGCACAAGTGTGGGCTCAGTGATCTGTGTGTGCGTGAGAGAGAGAGCGTCCATATCTTCTCATCAGGAATTCAGTGCATGTGTGTGCAGCCGATCCGCACCGTGTACACACACACACCGTGCACACACACCGTGCGCGTGCGCAGACACAGTAGGTGTACTTTAACTCCTTGGCGCCTGGGTCTTCCTGTAGCGCCGGAGCCGGGCTGTGCGCTGCTGGACAGGCTCTTCCCGTTAAGGGCCTTGTGGTTACGGAGGGACCATGTGCCCATTCACCACTGTTTGTTTTCTATGTCATTATGAGTCCAGCACTCCTTCGCTGACCGGCCCCATCGAAATAGTCTCCTTTGTTAGACACACTCTCTCCCCCGTCATGGAACCATATAAAAACATTTGGCTAGATACACTTGTCTAAGGTGTGCTTAGAGGTATATGTCCAAATCACACACACACACACACACACACACACACACACACACACACACACACACACACACACACAGAGAGAAACACACACACACATAGCTTTCCATTCAGCCCTCCTCTCATAAGGTTTCTTTACTTAACATTTAAAGTTCCTGAAATAGGAATGTTCCCGAATCAAAACTGTTCCTTCCAAGGGAGCGCTCGCTGAAACGCAGATACCGTTTTTTGGTCCCGCAGTGAATGCTGGGTTGTTTTGTTTGGGCAGCCACGCGCCGTCTCCTGCTGTGCTACAGCAAGTCATTAGGAGAAAATGATTTAATTTGATCATGATGCGGCGGCGGCAAGCAGGATGCGCAGGACAGGAGATGTTTTGTCTATTCCGCACCCTGGGCGCATCTTCTCGCCACTTCTTTTCTCTCCCTGCAGTTCCAAAGCCAGAAGTTAAATCTGGGCAAATGTTGTACTCAGGATATGAAATGCGGAGCGAGAGAGAGACGCTTGTAATTACACAGATCCTGACAAATAGCAGGCAGGCGGAGGAACACTTGGGTTTGGGGTTTTGCAGGTGCAAATAGGCCATAATATCCTCAAAATCTGCAAATGGAAAGAAGAACATACCCTCACTAACCTGTCCTCTGCGGTCCAGACAGACCAACGCGTGCACGCTCCAGGGTGAAACTAAAGAGAGCAAACAAAGAGCAGTCGAGTAGAATGTGTACGGAGGCATTTTTACGGAAAGGCTGGAAACTTAGCAGTGGGTAGAATATTTCATGAAGATACGCCGGTGCACATCAGAATGAAACACATTCAGCTGCAATCAAAATGAGCTTGCATAGCATATATTGTTAACGATCATGTTGGATTTAGAGAGGAATTTGCTGGGTGGCGCAGTGAAACAAATGCAGCTAAAGCTTTTTGGTTTCAGCAGATGCGGGACAACTGAAGGACTAATGGAAAAGGTTGCAAGGTGGTCACTAGTATGTTCTGTGCAGATGCGTACTCCTGTGTAAATGCTGGGTGGTTGCCAAAGATTTCCTGGCAGTTGCTAATGTGTTGCTTACTGGTTTATAAGTGTCATGCTGAAGATGCTGAAGATGAAAGATATTTTCGGAATTAGAACAAATAAATAAAGAAACAACCTTTTGACACATTTGAATAACATAACATTGAATAATAAAAAAGTATATAAAATCTTGTATTGCACAACTTTAATCTGACTGAACTAAATGTGTGATCCGACTGAATGCAACGTGAATTGTGGACATGAATGTGGCCTGCACGGTGATAATCGAGGCAAAAATAATGACTGCTCACTTTAGGAGTGTTTTCTTCGTTGCTGATTCTAAGACTTCCCGTGTGACAAGAAGAAAAGGAGAGAAGCTCAATTTTGAGATCAGAGTCTTAACTGTCGGTGTGTGGATTATGGGTGAAATATACTGTGTTAAAACTGAAGAATATGAATTGTGAAATGTGAAACATAATATGAAATAAATGGCGTGTGTACTCCAAACACACACACACACACACACACACACACACACACACACACACACACACACACACACACACACACACACACACACACACACTTTGGGGAGTAGCCTTTTCCAGCAACAACCACAGGCGCCCTGACCTGTCTGCCTCGTCACCGTTAGATGATGTCATCCGGAAGGCTCCAGCTCCGTAGCTGCCACACAGCAGCATGACTGGGCGGAGAGGGCAGGTGCTCCACATCACAGCCACTCCTTAAACACACAAAAACACACACACACACACACACACTCTTAAAGTAAACATAAACACGCATTACACTGGCAAGCAGACGGCGAGGCCGCGACGGCGCTGCGGTCGGCACGCACACTGTGGACTCTTAGAATGCAGAAATATGAATAAACATGCTCATACTGTACATGAGCCACATAAACATACACTGGTCCCTGGCAGCATTCACTGTTTCAAAGTATAATAAAAAAAACATCAACTCGATATCCACCAATTACAAAAGCCACATAATTGTAATGATCACAGACTTGGGGCTTAAATCAAGGGATCCGCAAATTAAAAACCCAAAAGAGTCCATCTGAATGACAAGAATGAACCTCACTTCGATGAGAAATCAATTAAAACCCAATCAGGAGCCGCTGGCTTCTATACGTCACAAGAATGGACTCACCACAGCCTGAGGGACTCCAGCTTGTGGTTCCCGTGGTGTGTATTGGCCGGCTTGAGTGTGTGTCACAAGTGTCACTTTGACTCGCCTCCTTCAATAATCTCTTCACGTTTTCCATGAAGATCAGCACATCAACTCGACATTTAAATATACAAGAGGGACGATCGCTGTCAAGTAGCTTCAAGAGGAGAGATGCGCTTGTTGTTGTTTTTTGCTTTGTTTTTAAAATGAAGCCATTGCCGAAGTGCAATTTCTTTTGCTCCGTACGCGAGAAGAATGGTTTAGGAAGATCCAGTTTTGTTGCACGATCATGTTTGGCGGTAAGTTGGTTGAAAGAGATTTGATCCGCTTTATTACATCCAGAAGGCTCGTTGATCCCAGTTGTTGTTGCAAACAGATGCAGCATTAAAAGTAATGGCCAATATAATAATAGATAAAGTGAGTTACATTTTATTGCAGTATCAAAAACCTGGTTACCAAAGGCTGACAAGTAAGATGTTTTTTTTAGAGGAATAGTTCACAATTTTAAGAGCTACTTTTATTTTAATTTAGCTAGTTAGCTTAGCATAACGACTGGAAACAGCTAGTGTGGCCCTGTCCAAAAATAACAAAATGCTTCTACCAGCACCTCACTGATTAATAAAAAAACTGAATTGTAAAAACAATAGTTTCTGGTTTTATGGTGGGCTGTGTGCCGGACTATTTCTTGGCTGGGCGTAGTGACTTTCACGTCTCTCCTCTGGTTGCCTGGTAACTAAACAGAAACAGAAACTTTTATGTTTACAAGTCTTTTTTTTCTTCTTCAAATTAATTGATTGAAATTGATTAGTGAGTCTTTAGAGTTGCTGGTAGTTGGAATGTGTTACCTACAGACATAGCCAGGCTAGTTGTACCACCTGTTTCCAGTCATTATGCTAAGCTAACTGGCTTCATATTAACCCCATAAACATGAGAGTGGTTTCAATCTTCTCATCTAATTCTTGATAAGATTGCAAATGCAGTTTGCAAATGTTACTATTTGAGAAAAACTATTCCTATAAGTATACGAGTAGTCACTGGGAAAATATTAAAGAAGAATAAGAAGACGTGCAGTTTAAAAGCTTGTAGAGGACTTGAAAGAATCCCTGTTCAGTTTCATATTAAGTGGCAAAACAGAAAAAAGACGTGTGTTCAATGTGTGTGGCAGTCCTGTTAACTGATGTGGGCATGAGTGACGAACCACTTGACCCTGCTCTTGCAACAATAGCGGTGTGGCGCGCACACACACACATACACACCTACACACACACACCTCTGGATGCAATTATAAATGTTTAGGGAGAAAATAAAAAACTAAATATAAACACTCAAAGATGGCTAATTTCTTCACCAGAGAAATATTTTCTCAAAAGAAAAATCCCGCGGCCTAAGTATTTACCCAAACTAGTATGGATATAATTTCATTATTCCACAAAGGTATACAAAATCTAATCACTGCCATAGTTTATTTCCATGTTGTGTGATACAACGCTGTGGACTTCAGCCACTGACTGGCTGTCACAGTGTGTTGCAGAGGCCCTGCACTCCGTAGTAAGGAAGTGGTCCACTGCCCCCCTCTGTTACTTATTTCAAAATGAAATGAACGATACGACATATTAACAAGCTTTGGATCTTAATTTATGCTTGTGTTGTGTAATTAGGGTTAAAGATTTTGACAGCTTTGCCAGCTGATATGTCAAATATGTACTGCTCTATATCTCAGCACTGCACTCAGGATTTATCACCTACTTACCCAGCTGGAATTGGGTAGGTTTGAATGTGAGTCCTCAAATGGTAAATGTATAGTAAAAAAAGAAAAACGTTGTAATGCTTAAAATGAACAGCTTGAGCTCTGATGTCCAATTAGTTTTACCTTACAGTTTTAAAGTTTGTAAAAAAACAAAAACATTTGACAACATCATGTCATAAAGTATATTGGAATATGTTCCTCTGAGTGGTTTGCTACACTGTACAAACTATACCGGTTCATGTTCATAATATCATAACCTTTTTACTCTCCACCATATTGGTGTATTTTTTCATCCATCTTTATATAATTTCTTCATGTTCTCTCTGCTATATTTTGCACTGTCTGGTGATGTACTGCATTTTCTTGCACAGGTTGGATGTCAACTACAACAAAGTTATACTTCAATAAAGTTGAATAAATGACAATAATCAAAATATGTATATCCAAAATGTTTTTTTTTCCAGCATTGGATCAAATGGGAAATATTAACAATTTGCCTAACACCCCTGTCCCTTGAGCTCAACAAAACACGTTTTCTGGAAACAATCGCCAGAAGCTGTAAAAATCGTCATTATCGTCAGATTTTCATCTTTCTGACAATTCTTGAAGACAGACGGTGCGTTTCCATCAGAAAAAAAGCAACCAAAACGGAGCATAAATTGCATACATACATCCAAAACATTTTATTCCACATTTAAAATCTGACCCCAAATAACCCTTTTGCTTTAACCATTTTGGGCTCCTCATCGCCCATCTAGGAAGCCATGATTGATTTGCCTGATACCAACAGTAATGTGACAAAAGTGTGTGATACTTTGACTGAACCCAATCAGGAGAGGACAGGGGGGGTTAGTTGGTGAATGAATACATTTTTATCCAACATTGTTAACACTTGTGGGCTCTTGAACAATGTTATATTGCAGTAAAAAACGAGTCTGCAGAGGGTAAAATGTGACCGGAGCAGAGGTTTTTCTGCACAACATGACTTAATAAAATCAAATACCAACATGGCGCCCAGTGCAACAGTGTAGCTCATTGATTGTTTTTATCAGTGGGTATTAGTAGAATAAGACGTGTTTATGTGGCTAAATGTGTTTGACGGCAATAATAAAGATAGAGAACAACTTAAAAAAATTTACCTGCCAAATGGTTCTTGAGTCAGTCAGACATTTTCAGGATAAAGTGGATAAATTAATTGAGCCAAAAACAAGACACAGTTCCAGTAAACCCAACATTTAAACCAAAGGCATTTAAAGTGCCAACAACAATAGCGTATATACAGTAGAATATAGTATTTTCCTCCCTCGGTCCAGCTCGGCAGTAGGTGTAAGTGAGCGCCTCAGCACTTTGGTAACTAATCCTCCCGGCGACCCCGGAGTGCACACCACAGTCCTCACTAATCATTCCAACATTTCCATCTTATTAGGTAAGACAATACATTAATTGCAATGGCATGCCGAGGCCTCCTGCTATGCAACGTTACCCCTCTCGGGTCTGCCACCGAAAACCCCGGCCGGCACACGGCTGGAGCTGACATGGGGAGTTCACGGCTTCCACTCTGCGTGCCGTGGAACTTCTCAGCGGCCGCGGGAGCAGATTAGAGACGTCCGCTGTGCATTCCTCGCCTAATGATTAAATATCAGCCCGTTTATTGTGAGTGTCACTGATTGCGGGCCCCAAGATGTGGCTCTTGGCAGGCTGCGAAGGCTGCGAACCGGACGCCTCTTTGGAAATCTCTCCCTGCTTCCCTGCTAATTGAGATATACTTTCATGGAGTGATTTAGCGAGTGTCGGGGATCATTTTAGGATATTAAAGGCATAGTTTTTGATTCCGCTGCAAGGATCGGGCAGTTTTATTCCCCGGAAGATATATTTTGAAATTAATCTCGCGGTGTTCAAATTAATCAGATGTCACTTTCGGGTAAACTGCGATTGTATAAACAAAGGATTAGCTTCCATGTTTTACATTTGATTTACTCAAAGTACGTGTGATATTTACACATATAGACATTGCCCACCAGCCAACTTTAAACTATTTTAATCAGCCTTGTGGATGTTTAAAGATTTTAAATTGCAGATTGCTACCTCCCACAGTTTGTACCTCTTTTCAGTTGACTGACAGAAGGTACAGTAACCTTTAAAACAAATTTTGGTAAAACATATATTTACTCTAAAACTTTGTGTGTGTGTGTGTGTGTGTGTGTTTTCTCCGCTTGTTTCTATATTGGCGGCAGTGCCAGACATATTTTGATTAAATGGTCCCCTCTGGCTCATAGTTTAGCCAGAGGTATTGGGTTTCACCTAAAATTAGCCATCAGACTCAATTTATTACCTCAATTGAGAGGCTCGAAAAGTGCCCGTAACAGCGCCCCGGCTAACACGGACTAACCTTGGCCAAGCCATATAATGTTGCATTTTAATTCAGCTGCAGGAATCGCCAGCGAGGCCAAGCCCATTATGAGTTACACCTTCTTTTTTTTTTCTAACCATGGAGCGTGCTCGAATATTAAACGGGTACAAGAGTGTCAGGCAAACACTAAAGTCCAAGATAGTTTTATTGAGGTAAGAAAACTGCTTTCCCCTGTTAGCCAGATGACTTTTTAAATCTATTTCAAGAGGGAGGGCTGGTGTTATGAAAGTGGGGACATAAGACACACATGCACAAATACATTAAAATCTTTACAACCACAAACACACACACACACAGACACACACACACACACACACACACACACACACACACACACACACACACACACACTCAGACTTATACTACGCAGTGTGACAGTTCTCCCAGTCTTCAACACACCCCAGTGCAAAGCAAGGATCAAATTAGTTTGTTAACATCCAGCGTATATGCCTGTTGAATGTCAGCGGCTCTCGAATAATATCGACCACAGCAGCCTGAGAGAGCGCCACGAGTGTGTTGCAACCATGTTCCTGCAGGAATGTAAGGACTTTATCACAGCTGCTCAGTTGTGACAGTCTCTCGGTGGGCTCAGGAGCTTTCTGGTAATAGTTAGTAATAGATGCTCATTTCAAATTTCATCCCCAACACAACACATTTAAAGACTGTTCACTCCAGATAGAAAAAAAGTGTGTGCAAATCTAAAAGCAGCCACTAAAGAAAGGAGAATACAAGTCGACAGCCAAGCCAGCGGCTCTGCAAAGGCCGTAGGCACAGCTAAATGCTAATGACGACATGCTAACGTGCTCACAATAACAATGTTTGCATGTGCAGTATATTGGTTACCGTTTCAGAAAGTCACTTTTGCATGTTAGTGTGCTAATAATTAGCCAGTGGCGGGCCGTGCATTTTATACCTAGGCCAGGGGTGTCCAAACTTTTTTCACCGAGGGCCACAAACTGAAAAATATACGAAAGTCTGGGCTGCTCAGGTGAGGTATATCGCAAAATGAATCAAATGAGGTCAATTATGCTTATATATATATATATTTAAAAAATAACAGCAGAGGAAACTTGGACTTTTCCAAGCTCCGGTAGAAGTCAGGTAGGGAGAGAAGATGATGCTGGTTCTTCAGAGAATCATCACACTGCATCGCCATCAGTTCTAGTTCAGACTCTCTTCCACTTCTTCTGCATCATCAGGAAGGAAGTCGAGAACAACTTCATTTATTTCTCAATGCAGAAAGATCTTGGAAGCGCTGACTGTCATGAGATGTGATGACAGACACATATTTCCCCATTTTAGCAGACAGGTTGACATCTGGAAAAAGCTACTTTGATGTCAGACAGCATGGGGAAGACCGCAGCTTTGACTTTGTGTAGTTGTGTCTCAGAGAGACGGAGCTTCACACAGAAGGGGTTCATGTGTGTGTGTGTGTGAGGTTGTGCTACTACCTGGTCTTTGCCTTGCAGGCCCTTGTTCAGTGTGAGATGATGATAAGATCAACTAGAGGCCAGGTCTGCCAACCATAGTGTGTCACTCAGTTTATGAAGAGGTCGTCCTTCTCTTTCAAAAACTGGTCAGCTCAGCGCTGCAGGGGTTTTATTCCCCGAGGTCAGACTCAGGGAATAAAACCCTGAGAGGTCAGACTCAGGGAATAAAACGCTGCAGCGCTGAGCAGCTGCGCACCTCAGAGAGAGAGAGAGGGAGAGAGAGGAGGTCTGTTCAGCTTTGCTTTAAGTTAGCTGACAAGTCTTCTGCTCTGTGTTATGAAGTCTCGTCTGAGAGGTTTCAGTGTCGCGTTGTGAGCTGAGCGACCTCGTAGCTGTTATGAGGCATTTTCTCGTGTTTTGTTCGGACGGCAAAAATTTGATTGTTGAGCTAGCAGGCTAGCTGCTGTTTGCTTGACTTTCTCTCCATTATATTTTTAGAATCTGCCGCGGGCCCGCGGGCCGTAGTTTGGACACCCCTGACCTAGGCCTACCTAGGTATTTGTGAAAAGCAATTACATTATAATAATTATATATATATATATATAACTTTTAATAATATATATATTTTTTAATTACACATTTTTTTTATAAAATAGCTATAACTTTGTGATTCTGTTTAGGCCAGCAGAGAAGGCTTACCAAGTGCGTCTGAGGCTGATGGGAATGTCATCTGGTTTGCTTACTGCTTCCTTAACTCTTGAGGTCATTTTCAGTTGATTTTCTCGATTTGACATCATTTCTTAAATTCACCTTTTAAGGCACTTGCATATAAGATACATACCCATGTTTTACATCATAAATTGCAGAACAATCTCAGCTCTCTATATAACGAGGCACCATTGTCATAAGGCAAAAGTGTAAAGGCAAAATATGACTCTAAAGCTGAAAAATGGAATCTCGATTTTTGGAAATTATTCATATTTCGTGTGAAAACATAACTTTGGTGGTTTTGGTGATGTAAATTGGTTTACCAAAGGTTTTAGGTTCGCAAAAGCAGTGAAATATATGAATAAAATGGTAGATACATGTAAATAAATGTCTAAAACCCCAAAAAAATATTATCGTTTTTTTAGTAGAAATATGGTCTTTCACACCTTTCACCAAAATGATAAAAATGGGACTGAGAAATGACTTCTTACTGCAGATAAAGCTTCATGGGGTGTGTGCAAATGAAAAATGACCATCACAACAATTATTTTTTGGGAAATAAAAATATGTATTATTAATGAAAAATATATATTTACACAATATACATGTTCAGAAATAGAAAACAGACTGGTGGGGATGGCTGTGCTAGAGGGGCTGGTGGTGGTGAATTCTCTCTGTAAAATACTGAGTTCATACAGTTTGAACAGTTCAACGGGTGTACAGCTGCAGCTGAGTCGTGTACCTGATAAACAGTGTCCGCGTCGTCGTCAGTCTTCCACGACAGCGTAGGTGCTGGTGGCTGGAGCAAAGCTGCATGTTGTCCACTGCTGTAGATGTTAATCTAGGGTGACCAGACGTCCTCTTTTCCCCGGACATGTCCTCTTTTCGAGACCTAAAAAAAGCGTCCGGCAGGGTTTCCAAAAACGTCCGGGATTTTGCTACGTCCGGGAAAATAGTTATTACCCCCCTACAAGTTTTGGAAATGGTATCTCCCTCACGTTCCACCTTCTTGCGCAAGCTCTGACTGTAGAGAGAACTGTCATTGGTCGACCGATCTCAACGTAAATGTAGGTTCACGGCATGCTATACTATACTACTACTACCCCCCCCCCCCCCCCCTCCGCGTGACGAAGTGTCCTCTTTTTCACAAACTCAAATCTGGTCACCCTAGTTAATCCTCTCTGTAAAATAAATGACTACTGGTCACTACTAAGTTCACTGAAAGAAAGCTACGATTGCACACCAAAACCCGGAACAGAGATCCAGCAGGGACTCTGCTCAGGGTCTGAGCTAACTGTGCTAACTGCTAATGTAAACAACCTACGTGCGTACCTGCGTTACGCCAGACTCGTGCAGCAAGGGACCAGGTAAATATGCTCACTCTGCTAGCGTAAATATGCTATTGCAACACAAAGTTTAGTAGCTAAATACACTTACCCATCTTCAAATAGATCCCTTCTGTCTGCATCTTCCTCTTGGTCGCAGGAGTGAAAGCATTCAGGGTCGTCCTCGTCCTCGTCGGCAAGATCGGCGCCACAGCTTCCTCTGTAGTAAAGTGCGTCCTTTGCCATAATCTCTCTCTTCTTTATGAGTGAAAACGCCAGCGTGTTTACAGAGCTCAGGTGTGTAGTTACATGCTGGTTCTTTGGGAGTTTCTTGAGTGTTCATTGATTCGTTGATTTAACCAAATGTTGACGGACATATGATTCAACAAATTACAAAGAAGGATTTCGTCTGATGAGATTTTTTTTTTAGCCCACGTCATATGACACGCCGATGTCCCTAACTCTTCCTTGATTATGTTAAAATGTTGCAGGGCGCAGGCAGCGGAAGCAGGAAATCTCTTCTTTCAGGCAGACGGAAAATTATATTTCTGCGATGTATTATTGTGACGCTATGAATATTTTAGAAACTTAGAGAAGCTTAGAGAAATTTAGAGAAACGTATCGAGTGTCATACCGCGAGACCGCGGCCCCAGTGGACATAGTGGACACAGAAACAGCTTCTTCCCACTGGCCGTCACTCTTATGACCAGTTAACCAGACTCTTCCATCTGCACTATCTGCACTTTGTTTTACTACTGTCTTTAATGTCCTTTTTATATTTTTTATATTTATCTTGTTTACTGTATATTGTGTGTGAAAAAAAAGTACAAAGAGCAAAGTGAAACCGGAGTCAAATTCCATGTATGTGCAAATTTACATGGCCATTAAAGCTGATTCTGATTCTGAAGTATGTCGCGGTTCTGCACGCGCTCACAAGCTAACTGAGGCTACCAGCTTGCAGAGAACGTGTCAGTCGGCCATTCATCTGACAATCAATAGATATGTTGTCTTACACCAATGCAGTACTTGCGTTTTGAATTAAAGTCCTGCGTTTTGGTGGATTTGGTGAGAGAAAACACACTTTAGTCCATGGCGTTGAAAGGTGTGCGAAGCGTGGAAATATTTTTCCTCCATCCTGATGAAAACTCCCATGGTGCACTGGTTTTTAAGGTTTTTATAGACATCCTAGACCTCTGCTTGATTTCAGGCGCTACATGGAGTGGCCTGTGTGCGCTGCGGTACAGTACAAATGTTATTACAGATAACAGGCAGTAAGAATAGTAAAGACAGACTTCAGTGTGCACCTGCAACTCTGCTCTATCTCAGTTAACATGGCTTAAGAAAATACATGGAGCCCTTTCAAATTCCATTAGAATTGCAATACTCAGCAATTCAACAGCCTCACTTTTGACTTAAGACTTTTCAGAAAATCAAGGTATGAAAACGGCTTAAAAGTAATACTTTTCTTTATTTTCGTGCATATAGATTTATGTGCTTTCGTTCAGGGTCTTTCCTGCGTTAAACATGCCACATGGTGTCCACGGAGTGATGCCATTTCCACCAGCAGCAACTGCAGCTTGAGTTGCATCGAGGGGTACTTTGCTGCAGCACCTGAGCAGACCTGATGGATGATGCTGATGAATTATATTGACTTTCATTGTATTGTCTTCATTTCTTTGAGCATAAGGGTGCAGGTATACCCCAATTTTTGGGACATTTTTGGTCAAAAGTATAAATTCCCCCCCCTGCCGATGTAATGAGGCAACTGGTTATGTTTTCTGAAGGTGTTGATTTTATAACCCTCTCACACGGCTGTCCTCTCCTCCTCCCTAACGCCTCTGCTCTCTCTACTGCTCCTATCTGCATCATTCGAGGAATTTGCTCTCTCCAGCCTATTCTTAGCTTGAGCTGCGGCCGTTCCCGAAATATTTTTAAAGATTATTATAGTAATCACTAACCCTTTTTCCCCCTTAGGCGCCCTTCCAGAGTTTCTTTTTCTCCCTCAATCCCTCATAACTCCCTTTCTTTTTCCTCCTCTTCTACCTTTCTCTCGACAGCGATCTTTGGTTGTAAAATAATAGAGCATCAGCCAGCAATAATTTGCAGTCCAAACAGAGCAGACGCTGGCTGACGTTTATTGAAACCTCATCCCCCCGCGAGCCGGTTTCCCTTTCCCTCCCAGCTCCGTCGCTGCGTGTTTGTACAGACAGGGCCAGAGTCCTGGCCATTGCTTTTAATAATGAGGCCTATACGGCCGGCCTTTGCTTTGGCTGGGCAGGGGAGACCAGGAGGGAGGAGGAGGGCTGCTTTTATTGGCTCTCATTAATCCTGAATAGCAGTCGGCAGTGGAAGAGACGCTGTCAGATGGACTGTACCTACAGGCAGACAGACAGGTAGAGGTAATGAGGCTCCAGGCTGGATCAGTCGTGGTTGGACTCACCCAACAGGGGTCAGACAGGTGATAAACAGAACCCCCCCACACCACCACCAGGAGTTGTGTTTGAAGGCACTTACAGTGCAGTTGCACAGTTCACCCTTCATGTATTGATACTTCTGCAATAATACTGAAGAAAATCCCATTTAGAACTGGTTCTAAAATACAGTCTGTATCTGTATTTCTGGAAAATGCCCGTCCGTGGAGGCTGCAAATGAGTAGAACACATTGCAATCGGACTGGTACCAAATCCACATCTGGGGATGGTCTGGAACACATGGGGATTGGATCATGGCAGGGTATAAATGCAACCTGAAAAATTTGCCATACTAGTTGAAAGCTCACAATTTCTTGCGACCTTAACCCTCTGAGGTCGGCGCCCGCGTCGAAGCGTTACACCAGGTGTCTAAATGTTTAATAAAATTATATCATCACAATAATACGTCACATAAATATGGTTAAAAATCTGGCGGATAGATATGGTTTCCACTTCCGCGTCTGAGCATCTAAACATGGACATGAGGCGTGCAAAGCTTCACTGTGAGTAAGAAGGTGCCAAGCAAAGAGTCCTGAGCAGAGCTATATTGGAGGGGACAGACGGAGCAGCTTCAGAGCCTGAAGGATTCACTAACAAGGAGCTAGCCGGAGCTAACGGGCCAGATAGCTGGCCACAGCGTTTCTGTGAGACTGAACGGTGAGTAATCAATTGTTGAATCTATCACGTTAACTTGTTACAGTGAACATAGTACGACCAGTAGTGCTGGACCTCCATTATATGTTTGTAAGACAGTAAATAACGTGTGTTGACGAGAGCTACGAGCGATTAGCACGTCGGTAAATAGTTCCGTGTTGGCTGTTATCATCCGTATATATGACTAAACGGGGCATAATCAGTTGTTGTCTCTATCACCGTTAACTTTCTTACAGTGAACATAGTACGACCAGTAGTGTTGGACCTCCATTATATGTTTGTAAGACAGTAAATAACGTGTGTTGACGAGAGCTACGTAGCGGTTAGCACGTCAGTACACAGTGCCGTTTTGGCTGTTATCATCCGTATATATGACTAAACGGGGCATAATCAATTGTGTCTCTATCACCGTTAACTTTCTTACAGTGAACATAGTACGACCAGTAGTGTTGGACCTCCATTATATGTTTGTAAGACAGTAAATAACGTGTGTTGACGAGAGCTACGTAGCGGTTAGCACGTCAGTACACAGTGCCGTTTTGGCTGTTATCATCCGTATATATGACTAAACGGGGCATAATCAATTGTGTCTCTATCACCGTTAACTTTCTTACAGTGAACATAGTACGACCAGTAGTGTTGGACCTCCATTATATGTTTGTAAGACAGTAAATAACGTGTGTTGACGAGAGCTACGAGCGGTTAGCACGTCAGTACACAGTGCCGTTTTGGCTGTTATCATCCGTATATATGACTAAACGGGGCATAATCAATTGTGTCTCTATCACCGTTAACTTTCTTACAGTGAACATAGTACGACCAGTAGTGTTGGACCTCCATTATATGTTTGTAAGACAGTAAATAACGTGTGTTGACGAGAGCTACGAGCGATTAGCACGTCGGTAAATAGTTCCGTGTTGGCTGTTATCATCCGTATATATGACTAAACGGGGCATAATCAGTTGTTGTCTCTATCACCGTTAACTTTCTTACAGTGAACACAGTACGACCAGTAGTGTTGGACCTCCATTATATGTTTGTAAGACAGTAAATAACGTGTGTTGACGAGAGCTACGAGCGGTTAGCACGTCGGTAAATAGTTCCGTGTTGGCTGTTATCTTCCGTGTCTATGACTGAACGGTGCATAATCAACTGTTGTCTCTATCACGTTAACTTTCTTACAGTGAACTCATACTGACTGTATTAATGTATTTTACAGAGTGGATTCAGAGCTGTGAGGGTCCAGAGGACAACATGCAGCATCGCTGCAGCAGCCTCCCTGTCCGTCTGCCTGCCTGAACACATCACCTAGCAGGCCGCAAAGCCAGCCACAGCTCATCATCCCCACCATATAATAATAAAAAATTTTAGACATTAAATTACATGTGTCTACCATTTTATTCATATATTCCACTGCTTTTGTGAACCTAAGACCTTTTGGTAAACCAATTTCCATCACCAAAACCGCTATCCCACATGAGTAAAGTTATGTTTTCACAACAAATATGAGACATTTCCAAAATCAAGATTCAATTTTTCAGCTTTAGTCATATTTTCATATTTACACTTGTGCCTTTGGGATAGCTGAGATTGTTCTGTATTTTTTGATATACAACACATGATTTTGTATCATATGCTAGTGACTTTAAAAAGGGGAATTTAAAAAGTATGTAAAATCAAGAAAAATCAAGAAATTGACCACCAGACCTCCAAGTGTTAAGCAAACTCGGCTGAATGTTCAAACTTCCTAAGCAAAGGAAAAACAAATAGAGCCACAGTAGCGTCACATCCTTTGACAATGACAATGCTAATTAGTACCTGAAGGAAATTAGTACCTGAAGGAAATTCAAAAAGTCTATGATCAGATGTCACCATCTAGATAACACACATATATATATATATATATATATATATATATATATATATATATATATATATATATATCAGTGGTGGGCCATGGATTTGGCAACTACGCCTGCTGTCTGTATAGTTTAACAGCTCTCGGTCGGACGCCTCCAACCTCGCCTCAGTGATGTTGTGCGTTCTGACTGACACACCTGACCAGCCCAACCCCTTAAAACCACACCATAGGCACATCAACACAACGCCACCGCAGATGAAAACACACAAAAAGCAGGAAACTTGTACAATTTATCAGTGCGCTTCAGGTCCATGGTATGTACTGACACACTGACCAATCACAGCGCACGTTAATGGTCACGTGGGCCGTGTGGCAAAACAGATGCTAGAAGGCCTTCTCATATAGTTTAATCAGCTTTCTAATTCCATAGAGAAACAGAAGTGAAATGTGATTGGATGAGCGCTGTTAAACAACGGCCTTGCAGCGCCATGCAGCAGGCTCAAGCTCAAGGCTGAAGGCAACAGAGGAACACAGGAGGTGTGCAATGAGAAAATAAGCTAATAGGGACAAATAATTATAATACATGTAGTGCATTTGTGAAAAACAATTAAACTATAAAATAGCGATAACTTTTAATTATTAAAAAAAATATATATGAAAAATAAATAATTATGAAAAATTTAAATTTAAACTTGAACTTTGTGATTCTGCTTAGGCCAGCAGAGAAGGCTTAGCAGGCCCTGATGGCCCGCCACTGATATATATGTAGCTCCCAAACCACGGGTGGAGATACTCAGATAGGGGCACGGTAAATTCTAATCAGCCTGCACTTGACCCAAATGTGAATGGCTCGTTGAAACCCATAAAAAACTGACTGGGTTGCCTTATTAAAACATTTGTGGTTTAGGCACTCCAAAAACCTACATGTATGTTCACAAGTACTGAAAAATGTAATGTTGTGTCCCCTTTAAATCGTCTAAAAACTGCACCCTACCACTCATTTTGATACCAGTGGCATCCAAGTGCTCCTCATTGCAAACCCTGCTATGATAGTACTGCAACCATGGGGAGTTACTACCATCGAAGGAGGAACATTTTTTGGCCCCTGGACCATTAACAAAGACCGAGTCATGACCAAAACCAGAGAGTATCGAGACCGAGACACGACCAGATCAGACCAGTGCAAACCTCATACTGCGTGACCCATGAAGAAATGTGGAACATGCAAATTGATCCGAAATAACCACATTCCCATAAAAAATAAAATATATATCAACATACATGTGCAATGGCAACATACATGTGCAATGGCCTTAAAAATAGAATCTTGAGCCTCCTTTATCTACAACCGAGACAAGACTGAGTAGAAATGCGGCCATTTCCGAGACAAGACCAAAACCTTCAAAAGTGGTCTTAAGACCAAGACCGATCTTGAGTACTAAAACACTGCCTGGCCCTATTGTACAGGAAGTAAATGTTTTCCCTGGTTCCTTTGTTTGAAACAAGTTTATGTGTTCCTCAAAATGTTCTCGGGCGATATTCAGAAACAGATCGCTTGCTAAAACCATGGTGTGCTGAGAAATTAACAAAATGCAAGAAAAAATACTTTAACGGCATAAAAATAACGTCCAATAACGTTGTTGGATCTTGGGGCCTGAGAGAGCCCGACTGTGAGACAGGTAGAAAGGGAGAGTAGGAGGAAAGAGTAGATTTGGGCAGACAGACAGGTGGGTTCAGGCTGAAATTAAACACTAATCTTCTCCTCAGTGTCTAAAGCCCAACTTACTGGAACTCTTGCGGATTCCTTTGGTCAGTGGTCAACTAAGACAAACTAATCATCACTTTCTATGGACTGATGTCTGACCACAGTGCTGCCCAGCACAAGGCCTCGCAGACTGAAAAACACCGAGCCCAGGTTCATTTTCCACCGACGTCACCATCTGCTAACACCGGCTGCGCCAAAACCCTCTTAAAACATTAAATACTCTATCAATAATAAAAGTTAAGCAATTAGTTACATTTCCTCGTCACGTTCTGGGTGCACAAAATTGTTGCAATTGGGTCGCGCAAAGTGGGGTTTTAATTGAATAATATTTGGCCACGCTGCACAACTTCGGCCGCAGACGGGAAAAAAAAAGAATCCATACATTTCGGCAGACACAAAGTAGTATAGAGGTGGGCTTGTGTTTCCTCCTACAGGGCTTCTGTGGCCAAAAACAATCTCGAGGAGCACAGCTGAATGTTTTCATTGTGTTTTCTTCTGCTGAACTGGGCACTAGAGTGGGTTTCTGCTACTCAGCGCAGGCAGAAGCTGCTTCTCCAACCCACAACGTGATGTATAAAAAGATGATATACATAAGCAGACCCCCACCTGCCAAGTACTTCATGCCAGTACTTCATGCCAGTTTTCAGGGGATAAGTCAATAATGGTCACCTGCCATACTGGCCACAAACCTTTTATTTTTTTTAAATTGAATGATCTGTTTAGTTTATTAACAGGCTTTTTACCTGTTCTCAAACATTGCATCTGTACACTGACTGTGCACCTTTTCGATCAGAGAACAGTAATGGCTGTGTATCAATCAAGTCACCTTGCCCTGCTCACAGAGATTGACAAACTAACATGAAAATGGAAATAAAATGTATATTTAAAAAAAGAAGAAAACAATGGAAGTAATAGTGAAATGGCCGAGGTTGAAATACTGCAGTGATAATATAAATCGTTATATTCTGTAGATATTCTTCATTTCATTATTCTTCTGTCTATTAGAGTTCAGGTTGTGCGAGGTCAGTTTAACAAATTCTGTGAGAACAGTCCGGTTGTCTGTTCCTCAAGGTTCCACGCTCTGCACCACAACACCCACACCTGTTTATCAGTATATTGACATTAGGGAAGCAGACTGGTCGTTGCACGTTCCAGCCCTGTGAGAATAGATGAGGACGCGATTCTCCTCCTCTTAGACAAGTTAGAGCCAATAGAAATGTTAGATGTTCATGACGGAAAACCGTGTATTAAAGAGCCGAACTTCCGGCTGTTCGATGTGTTTTTTTGGACGGTCAACCTGCGTGTTGACTGGACGACTCCATGCTATCGCGAATTTACTTGTTACTCTACTTGTGATCAAGGAAAATAAATTCAGAGAACGAGAGAAGTTGTTTGACTAAGTTCTTCCGGACGCTACACCAGGCATCCAATAATTAATGCGCATTAACAGCAGGAAATACAAATATTGCATTTATATTGGATCTTAAAGGAGTTCCTCATGCAACAACTTTTAAGCCCTGCAGACCCGATGTAGGTTCCTTTTTACACATTTTAGTTAAACTGTGTAAAACATTACAATAATCATGAACAAATATATTGATGTTACACATCAAATTAAACAAGAGAACCTGGGCTACAATAATTAGTTAGCCATTTCAACACAACTCAAACACCAACGAGATGTTGGACCTTAGTGAAGCATCATTTCAAAGAGATAATCATCCTGAAAGTGCTTTTTTTTAATAGGCGGACCTGAAACTTCTATTTTTGCTGTGTTTGAATCTTTATTCACTCTTAACCAGTAACATACATACTAATATTTACACATCTGAATAAAAGCTCAAATGGGTTGCCTTTATTATAACACCAAAATGATTCAAATAGCACTTGTAGTTGCAGAGATACACCCTTTTTAGTTTGGGTATGTTATTTCGAGCAGAATCCTAAAAAATGCCATGGGGCTTAAAAGGTTAAGAGATCTACGAAGAGTACTTTTGCCATTCTAATTGAGTGGTAAATAAAAATAATATATATACAATAATCAAATCATGAATAAAACATAGATCAATGTTATTATGGAAATAAATGTGGAGTACTTTTTTCTCAGATGTATAGCCTATATAAAAAAAAAAAAATCTTGGCTTTTATTTTGGTAATCCCAGGAAGTTCTTGCGGTACTAAGTCCAGCACTATAAAGTGCTTAAATTGCGTATTTTAGCTCTCCTTCCAGTTTTCTTGGACGTCTCCATACACACAGTACCCCACGTCTCCCTTTCTTCAACCAACACACACAAATACTAATCAGCAGTACACACACACACACACACACACACACTTGTAAATGGGAAGCCGCTGTCCGCTTTCCCAAATGTCTATCAGCTGACATTGAGCTGCTGCGGGTGATTTTTTCCCCCCTCTGACCGCTCTCTGTCCTCCCTCCACCTACTGATCATCAGGGGGGATGGGGGAAATTAGACGGGACACTTCATTAATGTGCGGAGATTAAAAGCTTCGGTGACCGACAGGCCGGTGTGATTGCGGAGCCTCAAGAAATCATCTCAGGGAGCCTTCTGACATGCGTTCAGCGTGTGAGCAATCCCCAGGGGCATCTGAGGGTCCACACGCCTCATGTCCCTGTTAAGCAGATCTTCTGATCCCACCGTGCTTCGGAGATGAGAGGGAATGGGCGGATGGTAGGAAAAGGAAGGGGGGAGCGCAGCTTGGAGAAACCCGAGATGGAAGAGGTAAGGGAGTATGTAGAGTGATACGGCACCAGAGAACAAGTGAACAACAACAACTGTTTAAGAAGTGAAGAAACCGAGATGAAAGGAATAGAGCCACTTGTCAGCCATGTCTTGAGACTGAGAGTTTCTAGATCATTCAATCACTCTCGGAGTTCCTGTGAGACCTTTGAGCCCGAAAATGACAAAATGTGTGATTTAATTCATTATACTGCAATGAATAGCAGTATAATTGCAGGAAAGCGGTAACAGGGTTTTGTTTTTATTCTGTAAATAATGACGATGAACTTCACTCTTAACTTGCACTCTTGGGAATATTGCCGAAATTAGCATTAATAGCTTTCTTCACTGTTTGCAAATTCCTGGTGAAACTGGACATTGACCTGTCCATGGTCCTGATATTAATTATATTGTATTGACCATTACTTATTGACCGGACAATTATTTGTATTACAACAAGGAAAAATAGCTTCCCTATGGGGCACCAGACAAAGCTTTGTCACTTTAAATAAGTTGGGGAAACTTTTAGCTTGTATTAAACGGTGGCTCAGCCTGTCACACTCACCATACGTGTCCCGCCTCCGTTCCACCTGACTGAATCAGGACTTAAAGTGACAAAGATTCAAATCTACAACACACATCTAAATATGGCATCAAATGGACCAGTATTAGCAGTCAAAGAGGTGGGAGGGGGTACTGGAACAGAGCAAGAGTTAAGGAGGTATTTAGATACAGACAGGGAGTTAAAACACATTGTAGGAGGGGGAGTTGGAGAGGTGGAAGGGGGCTTAGAGAGAGAGAGAGAGAGAGAGAGATGGATGAACCCAATTATCCCCCTATTTGCCTTGACTGCGCTGAACCTCAGTCAAAGCAGAGAGCAGAAAAAGAAGGGAAATAATAGAAATGTGTCGAATGATGGAGGGAGATAATTAAAAAGGCCTGCATTTTTACACCGGCCGATTGTGGTGTGATTAACCCATTACAGTTCCCCCTCTAATTTTTCTCTCCCCGTAATGATTACAATAAGTGTGAGGGTGAAGGCTTTGGCAGGGGAGCGTTTACATGCACACTCCATTTGGTTCACTCAGACATGTCACAGCGATCATTAATCACAGGGCTGTATTTTACCTTCCAACCGGGCGGCTGAGCAGGCCGAGGTTTTGGCTTGTTAGCAGAAGGTAATAAAAAATGACCCGCCCGTCTCATGGTAATTTCTATGGAGGAGGAACACCGGTATAAGGTATACGAGGGTATACGAAGTCTGTGGTGTCAGACAGACTCACTGTGAGTGTATGCTCTGTGTGTGTGTGTGTGTGTGTGGGGGGGGGGGGGTCACTACATCAGCTGTTGTACACAAACACGAGAAGTTAAACAGACATGGTCACGTAAAAAAAGTCAGCACCGCTTGGCACACAGTGTTTGTTTTTTTGTTTCTGGGGTGAACTGACCCTTTAACACGAGACCTAAAAATTAATAGCTTAACTAATGGATGCAGCTTATCTCTGCAGAAGATCGTGAAGTGCATTTTTCTTCCACAGAGTTCTAGAAATTGAACATATTTCATCAAATAAGTCTCTAAAAATAAAGCCTTTTGAACAATTATCACATTTTATGCAAGAAAGTGTTGCAGAACCTGTCCACCATTTCCCTTCATTTCTTCTCATCAGACTACAAGAATATGTCACACTTTAATCTAACAGCACATCATGGAGGAGGTGGTAGTGGAGGTATCACAGTTTGAAGCAGTTTAACCAAAGAGTTAGTTTTCTCAGATTGGTGATAGTTTGGTTTTCATTAAATCCGGGAAAATTAGGAAAGCCATAAAACTAAACATAATTGTGTTTGACATAAACAGTTGTTTTTTTGTTTCATACCTTTCCTTAAAACATTTTGTGATCTATCTTACCTGTTTGGTACCCACAGCATTAGAGCACATCTTGTGTTTTAAAAGACCATTACTGAATTTTACCAATCTGGTCTCCAGTAATTAAGCAGACTTCATTAATGAGTGTGGTGACTTTATTTATTGACATTCTGTCGTAAATAAATAACACAGTAACTCTGTATCAGTGTGAAATTAGTTTTTAGTTATATGTGAACACCTTTCCATGGATGGAGATGTCTCTCTCTTTTGGGCCAGACTTAGGTCCACATTTGGTTTTGTTTGGTTGGATGACCATACAATTAGGTACAAACATTCATGAATTCTTGGAGTGCACCATGATCAATTCAACATTTAAATGTATCCAATACTTTAGTTTTGCAGGTATTTGGTCCTGAACCGATGACGTTCCAATCGGCCTCAACTGTACTTTGTGAGGAGTCATATTAGCATCGGTTAACATGCTGGCACATTAAAAAGGATGGAAAACATAATACCTGTTCACCATTCAGCATGTTATAATTTTCATTGGGAGTATATTAGCAGGCCGAGTCATTAAAATATAGCTTTTAGTACTTGCTTTTATCACTCTTCTCTGTATCCAATGACCACTAATTTCAGTTTCCACAGGTGACTGTTACTCTGTTAATCTTTACATGAATATATATGAAGAAATGCAACCTTTCTCAATGAAAGAAAAAGAATGAGTCTGGAACTGGGATGGAGCTTAAAGTGAAGAATAGCTTGAGATTTCTGCAACCGAGTGAACCATATGTAAACGATGGAAGCCGTCCTCTTATGGTCTAAGTCGTCTTGTCATCGCCAACTGCCTTTGTTTTGAGAACATTTGTCACTGCCATTTGTCAGAGCCTACCGCACAGTTTGAGCTTATTTTTGTGTGATAACATTATTATTCTTCAATGTCGTACCTGCAACCCAACACCACCCTCACACCCTGGATCACACTTTAGTCACTGATAGTCAGGACGAATGCAGACTTTTCTTCAAGCTTTATATAAAGAAACTAGAACTTAAACATCCAGCTGACACAAACAAGCACAGCATGATTTATTCCTGCCATTATAAACCTTCGCTGGTCTTCTCCCCACCTCCATGTCTGCAAAGTATGTTATCTTTCCACCCTCAATTTATTTTCTTTCATTTCCCCTCCTCCAGCTTTTGTCACGGCGGCCAATTGTTCTTGGATTGAGGTGTTCAAACTACTCGTGGGGAGAGGCGGAGAAGGAGGGAGACTGGAAATATGATTTACCCAAATCCCTTTTTTTCTGAAAATGCCATGGATGAAATGACCTGCAGGGTCAAAAAGAGAGGCAGAGTATAAAAAGGTTGGTAGACTGGGGTAACACCAGAGCTGAGAGGGCCAGAGGAAGGTCACAGGCACCATGCAGACATGGTATTATAGCCAAAGGAAGGAGAAAAGGACTGAAGCAGATGAGATATCCCTGTTTTAGATCTTGGAGAAGTAAGTAAGAGAGAACGGCCGCAGAACAGAACCCAGAACATTATGAGACAAAGTTGAAATGCTCTATTCCTCTTTTTGATGACCCAGGGAAAAGCTTTTGGGATGGCTTGAATGTTAAATTCACAAACAATTTAGGTGGTATTTTAGTACCTTACTCTGAAATGGGGACAATGTCAAACGACAATTGATTTCACAATCCTGTTTTTGTCCTGACTGCTAGACATTAGTATATATTCAACTAATTTGCAACAACAAATGCATTTTGGAAGGAACTTAATGCCATCCGGGTTTTGTTTGTGGCTATAATTAATCATTTTATAATAACAATGTCTTAAATGGCAATGTGAAAGATGGGCACCAGCTTCATGCAGTTGGGCTCCAGTGTGTAGAAAGTATTTTAGCATGTAGGGCAGCCTATATGGCATGGCATATAGCTTTCTCCATATTTAGGCCACCTTAGAAGGCACTTTATCACATTGTTCTGGATGGTGAACCTACAGGGCACTTTACCACATTTTCTCTACTGAAAGGCCATTCTAGAGGGTACTTTACTAATAAAGTGTCTCTACTGGAAGGCCATCATAGTGGGCACTTTACCACAGTTTCTCTACTGGAAGGCCATTCTAGAGGGCATTTTACCACATTGTCTCTACTAGAAGGCCACCCTAGAGCTCACTTTACCACATTGTCTCTACTGGAAGGCCATCATAGTAGACACTTTACCACATTTTCTCTACTGGAAGGTCATGATAGTAGACACTTTACCACATTTTCTCTACTGGAAGGTCAAGATAGTAGACACTTTACCACATTTTCTCTATTGGAAGGCCATCATAGTGGGCACTTTACCACGTTGTCGCTACTGGAAGGCCACCCTAGAGGGCATTTAAAAAATTCTCTCTACTCGAAAGGCGTACTTTATCATGTTTTATCTGACATAAGGGCATCACATTTGAAAGAATATGATGGTCAATACTATGTAAAGAAGAAGATTTAGAACAAACACTACGGCTTACGCAGCAAAGGCTTTCCTCAATGAAAGCGTCAGTGTGTGGGAGACAACTCGTCCCACAGAGCCCGTTTTAACGCTTGTTATTGAGGGAGACAACTTCCCCGGGACAACAGTCACATGTGATTCTGCTGATCAAACCTGACCTTGAGTGCTGCTGTCGCCATTAGCCGGACAGCTGTGATTAATGCCTGTGAACCAGCGACCTCAACCCCTTAGGTGTTTACTTTGTGACCCTTTCCCAGCCTTTATCATTCACTCTCAGGTTTGAGTCCTGCAGACTTTTTTCGTACTTAGTTTTTCCAATTAAAGATGCTAAAAAAATTATGAAAATTTCCTGCGCTAACTAGACTGGGGAATTGCCTCAGGTCCCGAGTATACTCAAGCTGTCATCCTGTACAGCAGACATTTTAAACTTTGTGAAAATATGATGCAATAATGTAGCAAATGATTTCACCAATTACGTTCTTCGACCAAATCAGGACAGTGCAGTAGCTTAGCATTAAGGAATAGAAACAGGAGGAATACACCTTACACATTATGCCCTCTAAAAAGACAAATGGTTGTTTTTACATTTCTTTTTTTCTTTTAAAATGTGATATTGTTTTGATGAGTGAGTTTTTAAGGTGTTTTGATTGTTCAATTTGTCATGATGTTCCTACATTTACAGTTTATGTAATTTGCATTTTCAATGGAGTGGGTCTTGGCCTCAAAATAATTATTCAAAAATATTAAAGTTAGCATCATGTATTTGATATTCATCTCAAAATTCTAAATACTTTAGATTTTTTTATAATAAAAATTCAAATTGAAGATGAAGCTGGTACTGAAGATGACATGTGGTTCACCATGCTAGGCCTACAATTGAAGTTATTGACTAAACTAAGGAAATCGTCACCTGTGTTGCCCGTCTACAAAGTTACCAAAAGTAAGGCCAAATCTTGAGTAACACAGTTGAGAGGGTCATACTGGGTTAACTGGGAAAATATCCTTCATACAAATAGTTTTTTAATGTTTAAGCTTTGCAGTAGTGGATATACTACAGTGAGGGAATGGTTCAACCTAAACCACAGATTTTTTTTTTAAAAGCATTGACGTTTAAAATGGCTTTTGATCTGAAAATCACCATTACTGAGATCTCAAACCGATGCTGGTAAATTCAAGTTGGCATTTATGTATATGTATTATGTATCTTCTTTATCGTTTCAGATGCTTCTATACATTTTATTTTCCTCATTTCCTTCCCTCATTTTCTCTACATCCTTCTCTCACTGCCATTTTCCTTCACTGAGGTGGGATTATTTTCAATGCCGTGTGCACCCCTTAAACCGAGGTGTTTATTTTGCCCCGACTCAGCCTGCTTGGGAAAATATTTTTCCCCCAATCTCCAAAATGGTATCTGCGTTGCCATGGACGGGAGGCAGGCTCCGAGCAGAGTAAACATCAACAACCAGGGCTGGAGGCCTCAGCTGTTTGGCTTAGCAGGCCATTCTGGGAGTTGAGAGGGGTGAACCTGCAGGAGCCGTGCGGAGTGACGCGCAAACACCGGGTAAACACTGACCCCCTTCCTCAGAATTGCCCCCTGGGACTCAGTCAAGTGTCCGTTAGGCTAAGTGAAGGTGAAGCACGTCACCGTCAGTTCCGCTCAATCACCGCCTTGTTTGGGGAGTTACTGAAGCCCCATGGTTCACAAGTTCATTAGCCTGGTAACAGCGTAGTGTGGGGCTGAAGTGCAAGGGTCTGGACTCAGATACTGGAAACGTGTTCTTCACTGTGCCTCACTCGTTTAGACTTGTCTTGTCTGGAGGGTTTTGGAAATTGACTTCTGAAACTTTTTGTTCTATATTTGTTGTCTATCTCCTTTGTCCATTTTCCAGTTTTACCTTTCAACATTCACATAGTAGCCTGTGTTAGTAGCATAAAGGGAACCGACACTTAAAGGGTATAGAAACTAATGTTCTATGTGTTCACCGCGTTCCAAATATTGATATAACTCAATTCACTGTTAAATTACTATTTAGAACAATGAATCAAAGTGATGAATCATAGAAAATGATCACCTGACTCAACAGTTCCACTCCACTCTGTGTTGTTTTTTCAGCTAAGAGGTTTTAGTTTTTCCCACAACTTTATCTTTTTGGCTCACTATAACATCAAACCCATTTCCAACCAATGCAGGCAGACAAACACTTTATATTACCCACATAACAATTTACAGCAGAGAATAAAGTAGCTGGTGAAGAAACCAGTGAACTAAAAACCCAGCAATCTGTCTGTGGAGCTGGTGGAGACCAAAGCAGAGCGAGAAGACATTTGTTTTTACTCCCAGCTCCTAAAATACTGCAGCTTGGTCAATATTTAGAACTACGCCACTCCACGTACCCCACTGGTATACGTTTTGCACATGCCAATATCCGCTTGTGACATGTCTTTTTATAATAAACTTCTTCAGAGGAAACATCTTGCCTCGTCTCCATCTTGACTTTCTTTTTGGAATGCTGAGGAGCGACGTAGAGACGCCATATCTGTTAGCGGCAGCGACCTTTCAATCACAGTAAGCCTGCCCTAAGTATACTCTGCTTTATGGACTATTTTATTCTAAATAGGACCATGATTTACGAAATGAGCATCATACAATTTAGACCATAAATGCAGGTTTACAATGTTTACTGAGGTAATAAATCAAGTGAGATGTTGGGCCATAATCTTATAGACTTTCATACAATCAGACTTATTTTTGCAACCGGAGGAGGCGGCCCCTGGTGACGAGTAGAGATAATGCACATTTTAAGACACGTCAGCATTCTCTTCAGGTTGCCGCCTGGTTGAAATAAGTTTGTAATGATGTTACACCTGTCTCCTGGGTGATAGCCCTCTGTTTTTCCATCCCAACCTCTTCACCTGTTTATCACTTCCTCCTTTACTCCCACCATAACTAGAGCCACGTAGCGTTTTCCTATCGTTCTGTAGGATATGTAAATAGGCAATGGATTTAAAAGGCCTTCATGTGCCAAACAACAATAAATGTAATTAGTCTGCCTCAAAGTAGGTCTTCAATCCTTTTTCATACATCATGTTTATACTTAGAAAAAAACGTAAAACAGCTTTTTTATTTTTTTGCAAAAACGTCCATAACGTTATTCTTTGATTTCTCACCATTATTGTTGGTCAAGGCACTCTCATGTGAGATATGGATAGACAAACAGAAGTTTGCAGGCAAAGTGAAAGATAAATATTAAACCAAATAAAAGCATCACTGTATCATTAATTCGGAGTGGTCTCCATCCTCTCCTGTTGCCCTCATGCGAAGCCATCCCGAGGGCACGCACGCACACACATAAACACACAATATGGCATCCCAAGGGCACAGATGGACGGGCATAGCGCCCAGTAAGACCCTCAAAAGTCCCTTTATAGAACTGTTTGGCATCTTACACCAAGATCAACAGTCCTGCTTTTCACCGTGTAGGGCCCAGCGCACACAGACGCACGCCGAGTGTAACTCAGGAGTCAGCCGGGAGCCACGTTTGAATAGGCCGCTTTTCTGCGGGGAGAGGTAATATCAAAACGTTAGCGTGCAATAAACAGTTTTGCTAGTTTGTTTAATTTCCAGGCGTGTTATTGTTTTTCTGTGGATGTTGATGCTATCCAACTTCAGGCAGCGAGGGATTGGAATAATACGCACCGTTTTAATGGATGTGTTTCAGGGCTACATGGACCCCATGCCGTCTGTATTCTGGACAAAAATAATATACATTAAATAGGTGTTCCGGGACTGTACCGCTTATTCTTTTTTTTGGGGGGGGGGGGGGGGGATTGCTACCTGAAAGTCAAATCATCATAATACATGCTCACTTTAGTCCTTACAGCGTGAATGACTGTACTTCATGTCAGTGTGGGTCAAGATGATGACTTTCTGGACATTTGGCTTCGGTTATTCTAATATACATTGTTTTGTAAAATCCACAAGTGTTCTTTCAACTTTTTCAGTGACCTCATCGTTTCTCTTTCATCCACTTCCACTCGGTCCCGCTTCGTTGCGGCCTGCTTTTTATCAATGGGCCCTCCCGGACCGGACTCATGAATAGGAGTTGCTGTGCGGCTCTTTGGCACTCACGCTCACTGAGCATTTTAATGTTTTCATTTCAAAACACTCCACGTCCATTTTGGATCGGGATTGCAACCTGACACATATCTGCAGATATATTCTGAACAGGTAAGTGATTTTACTCTGGGATACAAAACTACTCTGTCAGCGACGGTCGTAAAATCATGAATAATTCTGGTGCCATGACGTTCTCCTCATCCCACTGACAGGGTGGACGAGGTTAACGAATCACAAAACATGAAAGGGTTTGATACAAAAAGGGGCGTGGATGTGAACCAGAGTGATGCGGTCTCTGCAGGTTAATGCCATCTGCAGAAAACTGCACATTTAACACATTTATTGGACAGACCTTTCGCTCTAGAAAACAAAACAAAGGTGCATTCAGAATGAAGAGAAGCTGGAGCACCAACAGCATCTGAAGAGGAACAAAGCATAATGGGTGTGAGACATGAGCAATTTTCAAATACTGCTGAAAACAAAGCATGCATGTGCCAGGACTCGATGGTTTAACCCAGAGCAGAGCTCTGCCACGATAAAGGACGTCTTCAGCTGCAGCGGCGCTGTTGCATACCGCAGACGGAGGATCCGTGATTGCCGACGGAGCTCTCTGAGATCCCGTGTGAAGGCCTGCCAACATCAGCCCCATTACATCTCTCCAAACAGTGGCTCAGGGTTCAGGGGGAGGGCTCGAGCACACTGCTTGCTTGACATCATTGTCAATGTGTGTGCGTGCGTGTGTCGCCCCCAGAATGCCATTTTTGACAGTTGAAGATACAGTAATCACGGATTCTGTGGTTATCGGTTGATTTGCTTAAAGTACATGCAGCACTGTGCTAATTCTGCCGTTTGAAGTGTCATGCGTGTTTTCACTGGACAAATTACCATAAAGAAAAAAATCAAGCAACAATTCCTGTGTGTACTAAGCAGCTTCTGTGTATCCATTTACCACTTAAATGAGGTCAAACAACTCGTCATGTGACCGAGGCGATGCTTAATCCTCCGGACATCTTAGAGAACAGCCTCTTTCAACTTCAGAAATCCGGAATGATATCATAGAGCTGGAGCTTGCTTGGCGGCAGCGTGGCACGGCCCTGTTTGGTCTGTAGTCACGGCGACGAGGAGACAGGAAGGAGGTGATGCAGGAGCCAGAATGAGGTGAGCTATAGCAGGTGATCCCACTAGTCTCTCTTCATATCCCTCCACCCATGTTGCTGTGACGGATGTAAACTACTGTGAGCAGATGTTGGCCCTGTGTGTGTGTGTGTGTATGTGTGTGTGTGTGTGTGTGTGTGTGTGTGTGTGTTTGACCACCGTGCTTCGAAGGCAATACTGATGTTTGTATTTTTAAACTGCATCACAAGTGGATGATGAAATATTGTTACATTTATTATTGTTTTGTGAGTTTTCACGTTTTTCTCAGCGCTTTGAGCTCTCAGGGCCACCGTAAGTCTCAAATTAAAACCCAATAACAATCTCTGGCTGTGTGTATGTGCAAGGGTACTTGTCTGTGACATTTTTCATCTGCAGGTACGGCAGAAGGCAGTTCAGCAAATCATTCTCACCTGCTGCCATTCTCTCATCGGGCTCCTCACAATATCTTGTCATCCCCCCAAATTGCTCTGGCCTGTCTCAAATTCCCCTTTCCACTGATCCTTCCAATTACAGTGTGTCTGCGCACGGTGCAGCGACCGCACCGTACATCTCCCCTCTCTAACGATGTTTTTACAGGGACCAGAAGCAGACGTTGAGGTATTTGGGTTATTCTTTGGGTTAGATCTGCAGCGCAACTGAAAATCCCACAGAATCGAACGTTAATCGAGCGTCGGATTGAGACCGAGGGTTGTGTGTGTGTGTGTGTGTGGGGAGGTCTAGACTGAAGTCCATGACCCTGCCCTCTAAACGTCAGTGTAGCGTAAAGTCATACTTTACACACTTAACAGGAGAGAGGAGGAGAAACATTAGTCTTTCTACCCATCTACTTGGTCATATGAAAATAAAAGTCAGAATTTATTAGGAAACATGAAGCGCAGAAAAAAAAGCCATAACGTAAATCCAATGATGAGGTAAAAAAGAAAAAGAAAAGCCATGTGATGTATTGTAGCCATTCGACTACTCTGATCGTCTATAAGCTCCGATTTCCCCCCCGCAACACGCTCTCGTTATACAATCTTCTATACCCACAACCTCATTTTCCTCTGCATTTCTGCGAGGTATTTATGGAAAGCCTTCGGCCATTTTGATATTAAGAAAAGTAAGAGAGAGAAAAAAGTAAAAATTCCAAATGTAGAGTTTGTCCTAATCAGATGCGAGCAGCCAGAACGCTTAAACTGAACTGTTATTCTTAGTGGTTTTGAGGGCAGTGGGCTTGTCGTTTTTTGCTGTGTTTATATTTCAGATTTTAAGCAATACATATATAACAAATTATGCACATCACCTTCTCATATTAGGCAGAGTCTGGACGCTGGCATGTAGCTGTAGTGGGTAAAGGTCTGCCCAGGCCAAAAACCACTGGAAAAAGTGTGTGGGCTGAGCCGTGGATTCAGTCGGGTCTTTGTAACATGTGCGGGAGATTTTTTATTTTTTTTCGAGAACATGCCTCAAAGAATGCAGCTGCATTAAATAGATTTACCAAAGGAGTAGCCTATACCTGCCCGAGGAGTATTAATAAGGCTCGGAATGAAATTAAATCAACAATAACAAGTCATCACATTAAATTCCGCACCGTGGCAAGGCTTTCCCCTCTTCAAATATTAAAGTGTGACTTTTAAAAAAGAGGGGAGAGGCAGCGACCGTACAGTCGAACGAGGAGGCCCCCGGCCGCAGAGATTATTGAGAAATGACTAGAGTTTAGCTCTTCATGTGTTTCACATTTCCCTTTTCTGATTGAAGTGCAATGAACCGCTCCTCCACATTTCCCCCTTAGTTTATCAAACTGTGGCTGGAATCTCTGCTATTATCTAAACAAGATCAAATGTGCCGCTGCCATTAGCCGGCACAGACATGCGGAGCAAAATCCAACCAAGGGATTAGTGAGCGTCTCAAGATCCAGTCAGACAGTCACGGCTCTTGATTCAAAAGGATTGATGGATCCGACTAATGGCTGATGAAGCAGTTAGATGAGCACACAGGTTGTGAACTAGCCAGCATTGAACCAGATTATTGAAAACATTTCATTTTGTAGTAAAAAAAACTATTGATGTGTCCAGCGTCGCGCTCATTGACAGCCATTTGCACTGAGAAACAACATGATTTAAGCAAACAATGACCACTTCGACAAACTTAGCACATAATTAATTATGACAGATATAATGCAATATACAAAGATAATAATGTATTACACCTTGGGTAATAATCAGAATCAGCTTTATTGGCCATGTGTGTTTAGACGTACATGGGGAATTTGACTCCATGATGATCCTTGCAAATAATATAAAACAATGTCAGGGACTATAATGTATTTTTAGGTATTATGTATTATAAATATAATTCTACATGTTATAGGCAGATTATAAAGCATTATAAGTGTGTTTATAATGCTTTATAGACATGGTGTGAGCAAACCTTGAACCAATCACAGCTTTGTTGGTAGGATTCAATAATGTAATCTTCCTACAGGTGTTGTTGAGTTTGACACAACTGTACATATATGTTAAAAGTTAACTAACAGACATAACTATTAACATCAGCATATTTCTTCCTTTGTTTAAAAAAAAAAATAGCTAGCTTGGCATAAAGACTTGAAGCAGACTTGAGGAAACAACTAGCCTGGCTTTGTCCAAACATTGCAAAAAAGAAAGACACCTTCCGGGAGTCTCCACTGGTTGCCTTGCAACTTCACTAGCCTTTTTCACCCTTTGGTCTTTTGTAAGAATGTAACTGTATTTGTGCTAACCTAACCAGCTGCTGGCTGTAGCTTTGTATAAAACAGATAAAGTGTTATCAATCGTCCCATCTAATTTGACAAGAAAGCATATAAGTATTTCCAAAACCTATTGACTAAGGACAATGAAACCCGAATAACCTTTTAACACAGATGGATGCAGCTTCCAGGAACACCACTGCTGGTTTAAACAAATGGCCAATTAATAGCCATGTTGGGTATATGTTTATCATAAAAGTAAGCAGCAATTAGCATCCAGTCGTTAAAACGTGAGGATGGAGCATCAATCGGCAGCTTGAACTCAGACGACCGACTCTGTTCTATGCATCCCCCTGGAACTTATGAGGCAAAGAAATACGTTTAAAAGGAAAAACACTTCAGCCCGAGGCAGTGAGAAACATTGCTTACTTTCAACTGCAAATTAAGCATGATGATTACAAGCTTACGAGGTGTACAGTCTGAGTGAGCAGACAAGAACGCACTTGTTTATTTGTCTGTGGAGGTTTGACCATGATTTGGTGCCATGCTCTGAAATTAGTATTACCTCTGTGGTGTAAAACAAATTCTCTTTCTTTTAAAATATCTTGAATTAGCCGTCATTAAAGCCTCAATCTCCTCACTCACAGTAAACTCCCTCTAAAGCCTTGTAGTTTCATGTTTGCTTTTCACCAAGTCAACCTGACGTCCAAAGTAAATTGGGGTATTTTATATAAGTTTCTCTTAAAGGCGGTTACGGAACATTTCACAGAACAGCAGTGGCTTAATGGCATTTCCTGAGACTTTTACACTTCTGTGTTCACACGAAGAAAAAGGGGGGGGGGGGGAGACAAAGTAATTTACTGAATGGGGAATCCCAGTAATTGCGTGTCATTAAGTCTGTCACAACGAGGATGTCATTCTCAGTTTGTCTGCTGCCCCTTTGTTGACCGTGGCTTCCAGAAATTGTTCGGAAAAAGTCTTGTTCGCCTCCAGGAAAGAATAATGGTGTTAAAACCAAAGGATTACGATGTCAAGGAAAATACTAAGCAGAACTGATGTTACCTGGCAAATTATATAGTAATGAATAATGCGTCATGTTGACATTTTTAACCATTGTGTTGATTCCAGTGGCTTCAGAAACCATTCAAAGTGCAGCATAGGGTGCATAATTCTACCGATGTGTGTAGTCACAATAAGCCAAATGAGAGGGACTGCGTGCCACTGATGATGGAGCAACACATTCGCCAGGAAAAGTTGTCGGCATGGTACGTTTCTGCAAACCACAGAGACGATTTTTGCATTCGGGCCGAGCAAGTAGACGTAGTGCAGCAAGTGATGCACCTAAAAAGTTACGGGGCCTAAGAGTTTAGAGTATAAGAAGCAAAATAGTCCATATAGGGCGGTTGGAGGACTCATCCGGGAGGCCGTGTCCCGTGTGAAACCAAACGTGAGAAAGTCTAAAGGGCAGCAATATTTAACATGTGGCATTTTGCGTTTCTGCAAGCGTGACACAAGGCCGATATGAAGCGTCATATTCATGAATAGTCTTCTTGGTTTGCAGAAAGGCTCAATGCAAACATTTCTTCTGGCGACCGGGTTGTGATGGAAAGCGGTGGGCTGGATCTAACAAGGCTGTTGTTCTCAGTGTCCAATGGGTGACCTACTGTCCGGAAAAGTCTTACACAAGAACAGTGACAAAGTTTCCAAATTACAGGGATAGCTATTATAGTTGTAAGTATAAGTATTTACCCATTTTTTAATAAAGAGTCACTTTAGGAATGAGGCCTCTTCCAAAAAGGAAATGAGTGGAACTGCAGAGTAAATCTCTTTTAATTTAATTGAATGAGCGAATGATTTCTCAGGCGGTGGTGTGGTGGCTAGTGTCACCTCACAGCATGAGGGGCCCGGGTTCTTTCTTTCACTATGAGCAGTTTTACAGGTGCATCTGGGTTGCGGGCAGTTTTCTTTTTTTCAGTTTGAGGAAAAAGGATATTGAGAATATTTGTATCACTAAAATCATGCAAATTGGGTAGAGACTTTTGTCCCCACTTGGACAAGCCGTCCCAGATTAACTGGTCTTAAGTATAAAATGTGTCCCTTAAGGTATCCTAAATCAGGAACCTACACACAACTGTAATACACACTTCTACAGTCTTTCTCACACACACACACACACACACACACACACACACACACACACAGCGAATGTTCATTGTTTTCTGTAATGTAAGTGGAAATGCACCTTGTTCTTTTGAAATCACAGTAGTACTGTTTGGCAATATTGTTTTAGTTCCAAATAAAGCATATTGCATTTAATTGACTGGAATGGCCTATTCTCTGGTTGTTAACATTGTAGCAAAGTGTGACTTTTATTATAAAAGGATTTGACAGGCCAAATGGGATTTAAATTGAAATACTGAAAAACAGCAACCAACATTTTCCTCCATGCAGTACTTGCATGCTTTGCAATTTCCTGTAATAATAGTGTCCATTTCACCCTCGGCCCTTTCACTGAAGCAAAGGTTTGGCCCAAAGCTGACTTTGTTCTGTTCATTAGCATGCTAGGAAATGCCATGTTGTCCTATGGAAGTTGCTCCATATTTTCCTGTATCAATTTTGTTGACAAAATCAAGCCTCAATAGATGTGATCAACAGGATTGCCAGCTTTCCCTTGAAGGCTCCCACCCGCGGTCACGAAAGGTGTCAAAGTTAGTTTGGGAACGCAAAATAAACAGAGGGATTGATGGCAAAAGTGCTTTTCATTTGTGCATTTTAGTCTTGTTATGGCAGGCTATTCAGCAGGGGCGGGAAAGCTGGAAAAATCAGCTCAATCATAAGTGGACATCCAGTAAAAAAAAAAAAAAAAGAAAGACGTCAAACCGACGTTTGTGACCAGCAGCAACCAAATGCAGAGAAAAACCACAACTGGTCCCAGGTTTGTATGGGCCAATTGGTGGGTAATTTCATAAAAACAAGTTGTGTTTCTGCAGCCCAGCCTGTCTGTAGACTGTCTGCTGATGGAAATGTTAAACGAGCCCAGTCAACGTCAACGGAGAACGAGAGGGACATAAATATTATGCTAACTGTTTGATAGGAATGCATGCGAGACCAGTGTGAGGTTTTAAATTGTCATTTGCTTTTTTTCTTCTACGACCCGCAATTGCAGGCGGAGAGCGAGTCAACGCAGGTCCGGGCCTGCGTTTCCCAAAGGCCTGTCCTACGTCAGTGGCACAGCTCCCAACCATAACTCCCACGGGACTTCATTTATTCCGCTGATTAGTATTGATCTGCATTTTAGAAACATTCATACCGCCTGGCAACTCTGTTTAGTGTGTCGACGGCAGAGCAAACAAACCTGACCACATGGCGCGCCGCTCTTTAACGGGGCCTGGGCTGTGCCGAGGAGTAACAGCCCGTCCTATAATCTGCGTCAACTGTCTGTCGAGCAACATCCCCATCAACTTTAACCGCAGAGGTCGGTGTGTAATCATCACTCGCAAAGGCTTTTTTCTTTTTTAAGAACTGCACTATCAAACTAAACGTATTAAACATCTTCCTGATTTGCGAATGTTTTGATGTTAAAGTGTTACTTCAGTTATTTTGTATCAACCTTGCATGCTGTTAGGCTTGGAAGAGACATTGTAGAGGAAAGGAGTTGTCATACTCCAAAAAACACTAAATCATAGTTTTCCCATAATGCAGTTGGATAGCACCTCAAAAGACCCTTCAACCAAACTCTTGTTTTAACTCAAACATATTTTGATAAGATTAGACCATTCAACAAAACCTTACACTCACATGGTTATGGAGCATTTAGGCTACAAGGCCTTACAAACTTGTTTTTGATGTAAAAAATATTAATAATACTCTAATATACTTTATAATACTATTTGAATACTCTTAAAGTCTTATGGAAAACACGCTGCCCAGAGGTGGACATCTTAATGAAAAGTAAATTAAATAGTGTTAGTGGTGAGATGCAATACACTCGGCATGCAACAGTTGCATCATGAATATCTAAGAAGCTTCATCAGGGTGATTTTGCATTATGGGATTTGTAGGATCCAATAAATAATTGTAGCTTGACTAACACTAGTTAGTACGAGTCTGGATATCTCATTATCTGCTGCATTGATTCCTCATGAATCATGCTATTTGATACAGTTGAGATTTTCTTAATGCTGATGTTACTGCGCCTTGTATTCCCTCTCAGCTCGGCCAATCATCAGCCCGATCCTGGTTTTGCCCCCAAACATCACCAAGAACACAACGCACATGCGTCTTCCTCCTCCATGGCCACTTTCCCTCCTCCTATCTTGTCCCTTCCCACCGGTACCTCAGCTCCTGGCCCTACACTCGCACCAGATCACCCCACCCAGCCCAGTCCTCCTCACCTTATTTAGCTCCTGCACCCTTTTCCTCCCCTCTTTCCGACACTCCAACCCAACCCTTACCTTAGCCCGCCCCTGGCTACATCTTGGCTGGGCCCCGTTGCCCCTGTGGTGCCCCGTGATAAATGAGAGCTTTCACACTCAGGGTTTGTCCTGGCTGCAGGGACGGTGGTTAACGGTTGGCACAGCAGAATTCCTGATGAGCGTTTGCAGAGTCACAGTCACCTGAGATCAAGATGAGGAAGGAGGGAGGGGTGTTTGACTGAAGGAAAGAAAATAGGAAGAAATGGTGGCCAAGGGGGAAACAGAGGAAAGTACCATATTGAAATGAACGCAAGACAATATTTACTTTCCTAGAAATTTGGTTATATAGAGTGGAGCTCTTATTATTTTTTGGGACTAGACATTTACGTATTCACAACATTAGATATTAATTTGAATGAAGAGTGTGAGTAGTAGAGTAGACTCCCTTTTTCAGACAGGACTGTTCCAAAAGACTGACGCAGGCATCCCATTGGACACGGAAATGCCATGATGTTCTCCCAGAGGTTTAATCCCCCCCACTCCCGATAAAATTTCAAAATCCATCCAGTATTTTAAAATAAATAGCCTAGTGTCAGGGCTGTTTGTGATTGTGGTTTTTAAAATTGCGTATTTGTTCCACATATTTGTCAGTGGCGTCGAAATACAGCGACAAGCTGTCACACATGTGCATAACACAGGTCAGCAAAGTTAATGTAGTCCTCCCTGAGAGGATCATATCTTTACCAAATTCCATAGGCCAACATATTAGGGCCAATAAGGCAAAAGAGAAGAAAAAAAGGAGAAAGAGAGGAGGTAGAACAACTTCATGGAAGAGGGCAAACTGGTAAAGAGAGAAAAGGTAATGAACGATGGAGTAAAAAGCAGATAGGAATAGATTGTGGTGGCTGTAGGTAGAGACAGAGAGCCACGAAACTTAACAGCGGAATAGGGAGGAGGACGAGTCGAAGAGAGCAAGAATGAAAACATGGAAGCAAGAATAGGAGAGGGGGAAAAAAGAAGGATGAAGAGCAGTAGAGAGACAGCGAGAACAGGAACCAGCCAATTGAGTTTGATGTCATCTGGCTGTGTCTCTGGTCCATTTGTGGTTCTGTTCGGCATTCCTCAGCAGACCACTACAGACCACATGGAGCACAGGGGCACCAAGTCCCAGGAGAGTGCAGGTGTGTGTGTGTGCGTGTGTGTGTGTGTGTGTGTGTGTGTGTGTGTGTGTATCCGTTGGTCTTCATTTCAACAGGGCATGTTCACACACCCGTGTCTGCTCCGTCCCACTGCACTTTCACCGTGCACAGCGTGAAGTGGATTTATGGATGCTCTCTGAACTTTTGCATGACCTGTTCAATCCGGCAGCCATTTACATCTTGTATTTTTATTTTGTAAAGATTTAAATCTGCAGCAGATTCAAGGCACATCCCATGCATATGGCGGTCACAGCGGTCACACAGAGCTGCTGGTGGAGGAAAACCAGAAAGAAAGCTGTCCTGCAGAAAGAGCTCACAGCCAGGAAAACACAGAATAATAAAGCTTCCATGGTGTCTCTTTTTTTTCTCTCTCTCTCCATGTGTGTGCAGATGAGCTGGAGTGTGTGTGTGTCGCCTGTTATTCTTGCCTTCAGGTCTAATTGACGTGATCTTCCACCAACCAGTCTGCCCTGGTGCCAGTGTGGATGCATGAAAGTGTGTGTGTGTGTGTGTGTGTGTGTGTGTGTGTGTGTGTGTCACCAGTGTTGCGACGTTGCTTTTGAAGCCGCTGTGCGACCGCCCGACTGCTGACCGCTGGCAAAAGCACATGGCATAACGCAAACACTGAGGTTGTAATCAGGCCAGCAGGCTTGTATAGGGGCTTATAGAAGATACAATATACACAGCATGCTGTAAAGGCTGCGTGCGCTTGTGCCCCATTCAAGTACTATGGAAATAGATGGGTATACATCTGGTTGTGATGGGAAACGGTGGCTTTCCACCACTATAGCGGCTTGGCAAGTGGCTTCCTGAAGCTGGAAGGAAAATGGGAGTGTGTGGGAAACGCAACATTGGAATGGAAACCCTGATTCCATAATTCATGGCAATGCAAAGCTGCTGGGAATTAATGACTTTGATATTTATGCATTTCATTTTTTTTTATGATTGTCATTATCAGAAAATGATCGTCAGTATTTACCAAACCAATAGAATAATAAGGTATCTTCTAGACTTGCACCACCAATATACAGTGTGTGTAACTAGGCCTTATTATTTGTTACCAGGTGGACGGGGGACCAAGTCATTGTTTTTGCAAGTCCCAAGTAAATAATTCAGTCTCAAGTCGTAGCACTCAAGTCAAAAGTCCTAAACGTTTGTTTCAGGTCCATAATGCGCTCTTAAAAGCGAACCCATATGAAAGTGTTTCTCGTCTCTTCCCTCTTCCATGGCTGGCATCCTTAACCCGTCGTTCAGAACGACTACGGACACTTGTGCCTTTTGACATGTTTTGAAGACACCTTGTAAGAAAGTGTTTGTTACATACAGATATAGACAGAATACAGAGATCATGAGGGGACTTCCATGGAAGGAACTTGCAGTAGAACGACTCCTGGAGGTCTCCCAACTGGAATCTTTCTGGGTTCGTCTGACTGGAAGGACACATTGGAGGAGGGGTTATATATCCAGTAAAGTCTGGGAGCACCCAGGTGATGCTCCATGGAGAGTTAAAAGAGCAATGCCACACGTCATATCTTTGCAGTACATCACATGTCCAATTTGGCCGAAAGGCTGATTGGCTGGGGCACGATCATGACATGATTGATTCATTTCACTGAGGCGTCTGCGGGGAGGGCCTAATAGTAGCGTACTTAATGGGAGAATGTATTATTGAATTTGTTTTCAGTGCCTATGTGTTCTCACATCAATAAAAACACAATTTCATATATTACGACTGATAAAGTGCTCTATTGGCATGGCATGAACTGCAACCAAGGCAGAGATAACGTTTATAAAGAAAAATTGGACTACAATAATAAGAAAACAACATAGATAATGCAAAACAGTAACTGCCATATATATTTTTTAAGTTTGCTATACATGCTTGTCAATTCTGATTCCCTCTTTGTTATCATCTCTGTGATTCATTAAGGACGGTGCAGGTGGTTGCAGCTTGACTTATTATCCCGCTTTTATTGCCGAGTTCAAGTTCACACTGTTGAATTTCTCCCTCGTCTCGGCTCCATTCATCTACCCATCCAGCCTGCTGCTTTCTTGTCCTGACCCCAACACTTCCTGTTTCTCTCCTCCTCCTTCACGTCGTCCTACACATCCGACATTTGACCTCGCTGGGTTTCATTTTGAATTGTGGGGTCATGATCGCCCACCCGTTTTGGGAGAGCCCAATAAAACACCGGCAGGGAAAGTGAATGAAAGAGGCCTTGTCCCGGTTGAAGATTAATTGAAGTGGACAATGGGACGGGACCTCCCCTTCCTTCGCCTCCATTCATGAGCAGAGTCACAGGTCGCCTTCAGATGTGTCGCTCCGCCGAGTTAAATGGCTACATGGCCAGTAGCGGAGGCACATGTGTGGGTAGGGATTACGATTCTCATGAATCAGTAGTTTGAAGGCGCAGGCTGAGGGTGATTCATTCATTCACATGGAAATGGCTTTCTTTTTTAGGATAGGGAGACTCTTTCTCATGCCCATAGTGTCGTGTTGTTATATTCAGAACAAATAACATTGTGTATGTTCGGATGTTTTCATAATAGATTTTTCTAATACATTTTATATTGGACTTTACTGTGCTTTCGCATGTTTCAGATCATTTTTAGTATCTTTCTTTATTTTATTGTTATTATCCTTTGAGTATACTTTTACTTTTTATGTAACGTATGTTTAAAAAAACTTAAAAAACGCTTATTGTTTTCCTTTCCAACGCATTTTAATTTACTCATATATTGTGGGGCTTTTATAAAGTTTGCACACAATGCTCATAAAATGTCATGCATATTTTAAAATGTACCCTGTGGTTTTGTTTCTCTGTTGACGTCAATGTGATACATAATCGTACCAATGCTTTCACACTATTCCGCTGTTTGACAGCTCGTGAACATGGATAGAAACAATGCAGGCCTTCAAAAAAGAATGCACTGAAATAAATGTTTAATCAGGAAGCAAATACATTTACACTTTTGTTTTAGTCCTCAAACATAAACACACTGCACTCTCATGAGAAACTTTGAATATTCGACTGGTCCCAATAAAGTCTTGGGTATGGGGCGGGTTCATTTCTCAAGCGCTAGTCAGGGTCAAGTTTTGTTATTTTTAAATGTATTTATTATGTAATTTCTTTCTTTCTGCCATTCGTTGAGATCCATGTATAATATCGTGTTTCCACTAAGTAAAAATGTGCTTCAAATTTTTTGCAATACCAGTCAGGTTCATCAGGTTAGATCTGAAAGATCTGGGTTCAGATCTCAGCTTTATGCATTTGCTAACTTTTCTTTATGCGTACAGTGTATTGTAAAAAAACAACAACACATAATGTCTTTAACTTAGTCTTTTTGCATCCCTCTCTTTTGTGCTGATGCATGGTTGCCTCTCAGTACTTCATATCGTATGGGGTTTGATTCGCCACTTGGGACCACTCAGGAAAAAAATCCACCTCTGCTGTTCGCTCATTTGCAGCTAATTAGACAGCATGTGACTGATTTGGGCCTGTTGTAAACACCGTCGCATCTGACTCCCATTACAAATCTGAAATGAAATAAGCAAAGGACCTGAGTGGGAACCAGCAGTAGCAGAAGCAGCGGTCACACGGGCCTGCAACGCCTCGCTGCAATGCAACGGCAATGTGCCGCGCTACATCATGAAGTACTTTGCAGCCACTAATTAACACACGCAGGCACTTTGGTTTCTGCCTCGGAAAATATACAAATTAGAAAAAACATTTCCACTTGTGCCACGGCGAGACTCGCCTGATGGGAACAGCCTCACATATCACGTGAGCCGTGAGCGGCCTCGCCAGATCGAACTGTGGGCCCGCAGTACCCCCCCACCAACCCGTCCCAAAATCACCATTTCTCAAACCGCGTGTTGCGATAAACAATTGGTGGCGAACAAACATCTTCATGCGCTGGAGCCGGACAATGAACACTGCCATTCCTGAGACAACTCGACGCGAAACAAATGCATCGGAAACAAAGCCCCCCACACACACACACTCCTTTTCACAGCTCCAGTTGCTCCAGTCGCCGACACATCATTTATCCTCTCTTTTCAAGCTGCCCACTGAGCAGCTGTTATGAGTAACGCTACATAACACCGAGCTCCCGGCTACAACAAAACACGGCTGATTTGCTAAATGAACAGATGACTAATTAAAAACACAGTAAACGTGAGTAATTAATGAGTCCATTAAGTCTAGGTAATCTCAGGGATCCTGTATTAACAAACTGTGAGAGGGCCTGGATGGAGGTGATTAACAGTGCGGCCACACTGGCACTAATTAACAACACAACCACAGTCACAACCAGATTCGGTGAGCATATGTCAGGGTTTTCAGGGGTGTGGCTTTTTTTTTTAAAGATGCCAATGTATCGTTGTTCTTTTTAAGCATGTGCATGTGTGTGACGCTAAAATAAAGTCAAATCAGTGAATGTTGTGTGATGCAGCACACACATCTCTGGTGTCTCCCAACTACCAGGCCATTCTTTGTATTGTAAAAAAACTAAACATAATTCATGTAAAGCAAACATGCTGTAGACCTTCATAATAGGCATTTATAATGGTTACATTTGTAGGACAGTTAACCAAATAAAGAATTCAGTCAATATATATATATATATATATATATATATATGACCAGAGATGAATGACTGATTCAGAGAAAAAGGGCCGCAGTAGAAACTCCAGCTTAGGTTGTCCTGGTAAACAGACCCAGAGACTCGGCAGCGTGCGCTCCGGCATTCGTTCGCCGTGGATTTTTTATTTATTTATCTTATCACAACCATCTGCCAGGCCTGCACCCATTTTGTCCATGGAGATTGGAAAGAAGATAATGTGGGGCCAAAAACACTTCACAGTGAAAAAAGGATTCTGCCTCCTGCTGCCCGGAGAGCTGCTTTCATCTCTGCAGCTCATTATGCAGCACTGCTCTGGCCAGGACCCAGGTATGATGCAAAGACAGTGGGTAGGAGAGTTAATGCATCCTTTTTGTTTACCTTACATCAGTGTGTGTGTGTGTGTGTGTGTGTGTGTGTGTGTGTGTGTGTGTGTGTGTGTGTGTGTGTGTGTGTGCGTGTGCGTGCGTGTGTGTGTGTGTGCGTGCGTGTGCAGTTAGAAATAGCAGAAATTCCACATTTCCACTTTATGTTCGCAAAACACATTTTCCTTTTCTGGGAACTGTTTGGGTAAAGAGACTTGTTGCATGGTTATTAGTTCAAAAAATTGTATTATTATCAAGACAGCTTCTCTTTTTTTTTACGTCAGTTTCTCATAAACAAATCTGTAGATGAAATATCATTTAATGAATGAGAAAAAAGGAATAAAATAGATACAGTAATGTTAATATCAATGTATGCAATTTGGGATTATCCATACTAAAACCTTAAAAGAAAAAAAGTGTCACGATATAGAGACGATTTTAAGTAATACTCATCTTTGGAGAATGAAGCATTTTTGTGAAGTTTGCTGTCATGTTTATAGACAGTATTACAAGTAAACATGCACATTCTACAATTTATAGAGGTGTGTTTAAAATGAACAGAAGGAAGAGTCACATTAATGTGTTAACATTTGCTTGTGTTCATGATGTCACGGACCCTTTGATGTTGTGTGTATGTAGGGGGAAATTTTTTAATCAACTTCTCATGCAGAGACGATGCAGAGTGTGTAGAGCTGATGCCTCTGCTGGTCACTCCTAACTAACGTATTAAGCCTCCTCTTGCCACTTGGGCTTTATGTGAATAAATAGATAATACCACAAACGTCTGGGTGGAAATCTGATTGTGAAACATCTTTATATTCCCTTAGAGTCTTTTGTGCATAATCATCTGCACATTGTCCTCTCCAATTGTCTGGTTAGAAATGTTATTTTATATCACTTGCAGCATGTGTTAAGCTCGGTTTTTCCCACGAGAAGCGTGTTTTTCATAAACTCTGCAATATAGTATATATACTGTATATATATATATATATATATAAATTAAATGCAATAATCAAACTACCACCCAGTAGGAACAGGTTTAATAGGAACATATATATATATATATATATATATATATATATATATATATATATATATATATATATATTATGTTGCAGAGTTTGTGAGAATCTGCATCTTTCAAAGAGTCCCAGTGTTTTACACTGAAAACCTGTAAATAAAAAGACAGCGTGTACACATTGGTGTACTACGGAACTGACACAGGATGACTTCAAGTGAGGGACCTTTCATAAACGCTCAATGTGCTCAAATGCGCATGTATGTATGCACATGCATGTCACCTACCCATATCCCCCATGGGAGAGACACGGGGTGTCAGTCTACAAGGCTGTCAGTGCCTGCTCACTGACAGCCTATAAGTTCCCCATGTTCCCTTTTGGAATAACAACCAAGCCCTTATTGAATAACCTCTGTTTCACCTAACCCCTCAGCGCGCCCCTCGCCTCCATCCAAAAAACAAATATGAGCTCAATATGAGCTTGGTCAGGCCAGTTATTGATAAATCCACGTTCCTTACCCCAGCCACTACAAATTACCATATTATAGGGCTTACAGGTATTAGTTATGGGAGGCCCTGACCCAAATCAAACATGGGATACCTGAATAGCTTTTGTCTGTCTGGACGGGCAGTGATGGAGATACTGGCTGGAGTCAGGAAAGTAGATCTGGGGAGGACATGAGATGGAGGTGGCGTCATATGGAGTCACATGTAGTCACAATTGATAAATCTGGGAAGACTGCAGGAGGAGTAGCTGTTCACGTTTCACCAGCAGTATGCACAGCTCTGTTACTACACACTGTTTGCCACATGTAGTAGTGGCAGTTAAAGATCTTCTCCTACAGACATGACTTTACAAGTCATTAGTTTTTGGAGGATGAGGTGAGGGTGCAAGTATTTTTCTCGTTCCTGCCACATTAATAATCCAATGAAAAAAAAACATAGACTGTATAAGTGTACGTAGTCATTGTGACAACACCCAGTGGTTTGTGGACGGCTGTTATGAAGTCTTAAGTTCTGCAATTTTGCTGCCGCCATCTTGGATTATGGCCGTCGGCATGTTGTTGTTTTTTAAGCAAATTAATGGAATTTATCATATTTGAAATGTGGAGATGTGACGCAAGGGGCGCTGTCAAGCACAGTAAGCCCGCCCTAAAGCATACTCTCTCTAAATTGGTCCATAATTTACTAAATGAACATCACGCTCTATTGAAGAAGACTTTTTGACATTTGAGATCATAAACTTAATTAGTTTCTGCATATGTCTGAATAAAAAATAAAAAATCTAATTTGTGAATGTGTTAAAAAAAGTCATTGCAAAATAAGGGAGTCAAGACTTTCAGAGAAGGGATACAATTCATGGTGGCGATGTCCCATGGGTGTGTGGTGGACTACGACGATTGAAATCGACAACTATTATTTACACCATAATTGCATAATAAAAAGCTAAATGTTGTTCGTTCCTTCCTCTACAATGTCATATCCACAGCTGCTGAGCATCTCTCCCATCATAACACACTTATATAACTGAATCCACATACGGCCTGGCTGCAGATACATCACCCGAGGCTGAAGATGGAGGTTGGAGTGATGAGCAGAACCATTGTTTCTCGACTATCAACACCTCTGTCTCCCACAGAGACGGGCAGAGGGGAAGTTAATAGTAAATACTTTCAGAAGATGAGACAGATGATGGTTGCACTGCTGTAGAACACAACAGACTGATAAACCCAAAGTCATCTGTTCACGAAAGCACTGAGTAACCGTTCAAAATGACTTTTCTTTTCCTCTCTTTTTTTTAAAGATCTCTCTTTCTCTAACACATCCACACTGCATGCATAATTTCGCCCTACAATCTTGCAGTAAAGCTGACTCAGTTAAGTTTTTTTTTTCTTTTTCAGTTCGGTAACATTACAATTACTTTATGAATTACATAATTGGACACTTTGGTAAATATGCTAATTTCCTTCCTTGTTAGATGAGTAGATTGATACCATTCTCCACTGTGTGCTCAGCATGGAGAGACAGTTAGCTTAGCTTAGCAGAAATACTGAAATGCAAAGGGAGCAACTAGCCTGGCTCTGTGTGGAGCTTGACACATACACCTACCAGCACCTCTATAACTTAATAATTATATAATGTGTTCATTCCGTAAGCAAACAAATGTAAAAATGACAATACGTGGTTCTCCAGGAAGTCACCAAGACATAAATGTAACTTCCTGTAACAGTACAAATTGTGGCATTTCATTTTTTCTTTGCATCCAGATTAAATCAACAAAACGCAACAGGTTGTATCTTGTGGTAGAAGAGGTGTTGGCAGAGATATTTCTGAACTTTGGAAAGTGCTAGTTTCTAATGTTCTCATATCTCTTATGCAGGCATCAGTTGCCTCCAGGGATCCACAGGGCTGCATGACAACAGGTGTGCCCTCTTGTGTTGTTGCCGTCCGGAAGCATAAATTAAATGTCCATTTGTGTCAACTTTCTATATGTCTCCTGTAAAACACAGAGAAGAGCGGGGAAACAAGCCGACAGCAGCCTCGAGGCAAGTGTAAGAAAAGATTCAAGCAGACACTAATGTGATAGACGGGTCGATGAGGAGGCAAAAGAGAGGACGACGAGAAGAAAGATTTTGCCTCCATTGAAACTGAAAGTTACAACCAGCAACGCCGACCCTCCTCTCACTCCGTTATCCAAAAACGATCTTGACAGTGTTGATATTTTACAGCTTGTTTTAACCCAGAATATGTGCGTCTCTTCTGCTCTAGAGAATGCATGCCTACCGTCCACACAGCATGTCGGAGGTCAGAGGGCAAAAGGTAGGAATGCTGCACCATGGGAGCGGACATAATGAAGTCATCACACGATGTCCTCAGAGCTGGTGAGTTATGAGGAGTGTGAAGCTCATGGGCTGTAAAATAATGGGGTCATCACTGCAGTCATCTTGCCTATGTCAATAGCATTCAATGTCAAGTTCAATCACATCCTGTGGCACATTGTTGATGGTTTGTTACTATTTCATTAAGACTTTGCATTTAAACAGACAACACAATCCTTCTTCCAGATACCCTTCAGGCCGTGTCACAGCAGCGTTAAGAACAGCCAGATATTATGTCAAAATACATGCATGGACAAATTAAATCCTCGCAAATTTTCCACAATATAAGTCTTTCACGACTGCTGACTTTTAGTAATCATCAACTACTCCCAAATGGTAGTTGACTTGTTGATCATTAAAAAGGGAGATATCATAGTTTGTTGTTTAGATGCCTGAAACAAGGTTACGTATAAGTTTTGTACGAGGATATGAAATACGTCAGTAGATACCCTTCTCTGAATTTTGAAGCTTTCACACGTCTTGGAAAAAGGTGGTTGCTAAGTGGTAAATGAGACTATTCAATTAATTTAAATTCAGTATATTTTGTATCGCCCAAAATCACAAATTTGCTTTACAATCTGTACACATACGACATCCTCTCTCCCGGGACCCTCACATCGGTACAGGAAAAACTCCCCTCCAAAAAAAACTTTAACGGGGATAAAAAAAGGGAGAAACCTTCGGGAGAGCAACAGAGGACCAGGACAAACCTGAGCCGGGCCTAACTATAAGCGCTATCAAAGAGGAAAGTCTTGAGCCTACTCTTATATGTGGCGAGTATGTCTATCTCTGATCATAATGAATTGCCATAATTTAGTTGAGAAACAACAACTGCATGAACACATTTTTCTGCATCGCTTTGAGACGGGATTTGTCTTACAAAATATCATCACGCCATTCTAGTCCACCTTCGCAGCCCCGTTTGTATACGCTCACGCTCCTGCGACCGTGGCGTTTTCCTTTTATAGCATCGCGCTAGCTTTTTTTACTTCTGCCGATTACATTCGCGCTTCACAAATCATGAGGGTGGTATTGATCTGTGAAGATCATCTTGCTTAACAATACTAGAAGCTATCAGAAGTGTTTGTTGGCCACCGTGTTTATTTTTATCCAATGATAGGAAAACCAGTGTGACGTTAGCTTCCGGGTTGGCCTACGACAATACGACATTCCTGCACGCCAACAGTGTGCCGCTTTCTGGTGCCACTGGGCTCTCGTGGCCAAAACGTACAGTGTAACAATACATGATGACTCACAGCAACCACACACACCAAAACAGTGTGGCGTGTTTAAAATGATGGCCCTAAGGTCAGCGTCAGCCTCTCCGCTGCTGCCCGAATGCCCACTGACAGTTTATGGAGCAGCCGTTTCCCTTCGTGGTGACGTCTCCCTGACTCAGGCCTCGGATGACTCAGCATCCAATGTGAAGTTCTCATTAATTTAGGACACTTAAGGTGATTTTCCAGTTAGGCTTGTTTTCTAATGAGGCAGGGCAGGGCAATTAGGTGATTAGGGTTATGGCAGTGCCGTGCTTTTTTAGGCATGTAGAGGAGTGGACAGAATCTTGCCCACTGTCTAAACTGTGAAGGAGTCATTAGATAAATAGATGACAACAAACCGAATAGCGTCAAGGGCTCCGCACTTAAAAAGGGACGGTTAATGTTTTGCTCCGAAACACTCCGTCCTACAAAACGTGCGGCCACAATAATCATTTTAATGATGCTTGAAGCTAATAAGGTGGCATAAGAAACCTGTCAAATGTGAACCGTTGCCTCATTGGAAACCGTCGAAAGGAAGTGAAGACTGACCGAGGAATTCCAGCAGGCTCCAAAAAAGGGGACGGAAAAAAGAAAAGAAAGACTTGTGAAAGAATAGAAAAGCAGCAACAGGTTTCCTCTCAGTGTCTTAGCAACCGATAGTTGTTACTCTCCCTGTGCAAACCTCATTTCTGTGGTCAGTGCGACCAATCGCCTTGCAGTCCGCTCTCGCTTTTCAGCACCTTGCATGCATGTCTAGACCCAAAAGGTGTTAGCAAAAAGGGGTTCAGCGAGTGTGTGCAACGTGCCGTTATTTTACCACATGGACACATGGTGCTGAAAGGCACCGACTGGGTCTCGTCCGACGAGTCGACCCCGGAGTGGTGCACAGAGGCTGACCCTGCGGCCACTTGCACGAACCACAACGGAACAGCAGTGTGATTCAAGTTATATCAATGGATAAATTGAAACTGTTGCTGTTGTTGTCAAACTGTGTAATTGGGCAACGTATCCTCATACAACATATGTTCGTTATGAAAAGTTACTGCAAATCTTTCGTGCTTTTTCCATACGAACGCCAGCAACACGTGTCCATTTGCGCTATTTTCATGCACGCAGTCTTTTCTAAATAAACTTCTGCCTCCACAGTAAACACCTCAATTAGGTTCAGGCAACAAAAGTACTTAGTTGGGTTTAGGAAAGGTTACGCGACATATACAGTACATTAACGTTGACTTCTCGTTTCACTTGTTTTTTTTGGTATAGTTATGAATGATGGATGAGACCCATGAGTCACATCAATCGCGCCTTGAAGCATCGAGTTCAGGATTTGGGCCTTGGCCATCTTGGTTTTAGGGAACCTTGATTAAGTGACTTGTGAGGGTGGAGGTGAGTACAGTTGAATGCTGAAGAAGACCATTTTTTGTTCTGTTTGTCTCTGTCTCTGTCTCTTGTCCCCAGTGTAAAGCGTCTTTGAGTATCTAGTAAAGCGCTATATAAGTTTGAATTATTATTCATGAACTGAAAACGGCGAATTCATGCAAGTTGACATTTTCCAACTCGAGCGAAAAAACTGCGTGGCGCAACGTTGCATCAGCCAATCAGCGTTGAGAATCAGCGTTGCGAATCAGCGTTGAGAAGCTCCGCCCGTCATCACCGCCGTCTTGCTGTTGCTGAATCAAACTGCTGCTGGTCCGACGAAGTAGCACTGGTAGCGGCTGTCATTCAGACACTGTTGTGGGACTACGGATAATATTATGAACCCAGACACGACGGAGTTTGATGTTCTGACGAATGTGGAATTTACACAACAAGTATGAAGCAGAATTAAAGCTGCTAGCAGCTGTGAGCGGGTCCTCGCTCCGGCACATTTGGGGTCGCCGGCGGGTCGGCGACTCACCCGGCTGAGAGTGTTTGCCCGCCGATCTGACGATCTTTTACCCTGGTGGAGCGCGTGACGCGGGAGATTGCGCTTTGCAAACACTTCATCGGTTCCCGCATCCGCCCTGTGGCGCGAGACGACAGCTCGACAACACATTACATTACATTTCATTTAGCTGACGCTTTTATCCAAAGCGACTTACAATAAGTGCAATTCCACCATGAGTACAAACTCAGAACAACAAGAATCAAGAAAGTACAATTTCAATAAAGTTAAACTACAAAGTGCTATCAGTAAGTGCCATCTAAGTGCTACTAAAGTGCTACTACGGCGCTACCTTCCTTATTCAAGGTGTAGTCGAAAAAGATGTGTTTTTAGTTTGCGACGGAAAATGTAGAGACTTCCTGCTGTCCTGATGTCACGTCTCTCTGATGTCACGTCTCTCTACATGAAGCTTAGACCGCGTTGTGCAAATGTCATGTCAATCCGATGCCTTTTGTCAACCAACGCTGATTTACTTTCGCCAGTAGGCGGCGCTTTGACTGCACGTGAAAAAAAGGCTTGTCAATATCCCCAGGCCGTGACTTTTAGCAAGCATGACAAGTTTGGGGAAGATTGGAGAAAGTCCAGTGGAGTTACAAGAACCTGTTTAATGTCTTTGGCCAGTAGGTGGTGCTATGACAATGTTAACATGAATCATGTTTCTCTACGTGAAGAGTAGACCAGGTCATTTAAATTGCATGTAAATCCGATGCTGTTTGGTCTATTGTTTTTGGCCAGTAGGTGGCACTATGACAATTTGAACATACACTGTGCATCATCTTTCTCTATGTGAAGTGTAGACCACATCATGTGAATTATGTATGAGGAGTTTTGGGCAGATTGCATGGAGTTACAATAGCTTCCTCTCACATAGCAAACGGCAGAAAATGGGTGTGTCTTTGGGTCCACGCCACGTCGAGGCCGTTGAGCGAAAATGCAAAAAAAGCACACCCTATACTCATGAGGGTCATGAGAGATCATCCTTGAACAGAATTGAAGTCGATTGCATACAAATTGTAGGAGGAGTAGGCTTTAGAAGAAAGGCAAATAAAGGCGAAAAATTACAAAAATGCCCCAAAAATCCCAAATTGCCCGAATTACTGTAGCCCCCCCAGTGTGTTTAAATCGGACGACTGATTTATTGCAAGTTAGGGGATGCGATGTGCACATACACCGCGTTCCACATTATTAGGCAAATTGTATTTAAGGGTCATAAACATTCATTTTTTGGTTTTTCAATGAAACTCATGGATGGTATTGTGTCTCAGGGCTATATGGATGATGGATCATCCAAATAGTAATAATAATAATTAGTTTGCCAGGTGAGCCCAATCAAAGGAAAACTACTTAAGAAGGATGTTCCACATTATTAAGCAAGCTACATGTTTCAGGCAAAATGTGGAAGAAAAAGGATCTCTCTGCTGCTGAAAAGCGTCAAATAGTGCAATACCTTGGTCAAGGTATCACATCATTGGATATTTCCAAAAGAATTGCGCGTGATCATCGGACGGTGAAGAAATTTGTCACCGATTCACAGTGAAGGGTTTTTTAGAGCTTAGTCTGTCACATTTGGACTTTACACAGTGTAAGAAAGAATTGTTTGTGTACATTACAATGCATGGAATATGATAATTAATAAGGGATATTATTATGAAGAATGTGTAATTGTATGCATATGAAGGTCACTGTTTTATTAATGATTAATGTGTGAATCGATTTTAAAACAACGTTTGCATAGTGCATGTGGATGCTGGTGGACTGTTTTAAGACGGAAGTGTAGTTCTCTTGTTCGCCTGAGGTGGCGGAGCTGAACATTGACTTCATGAAGCAACAGACAACCCGGTCTGAAGAAGACTAGCTCCGCCCCTGAAGCTGCAGGCCAGTGAACATGGAGTTTGTTGGAAAAGGTGTGAAAGTATGACTTTTAACCAGTAGGAAGGGCTTTAAGCTCCGTGTGTGATAGTATGAACTAACCCACGCGAAGCGGACGTGCGGGTCAGTAGAGTCCGCTGAGGAAGGAGGGACCCAATCGACATGCATAAGCTGTTTTTGTGATCATTCTTTTATTAAATACTTTTTAATTATAACTCATCGAATCCTGGACCTTTACTTCTCAAGACCACCCGGGATTTTTATGAATACTCTTCAACAGCACAAGCGGGTTCGTTCAGACAAAGGCAAAATAAGGAAGATTTCTGCCAAACAAATGCGTAGGGTTAAGAGAGCAGCCACTAAAATGCCATTGAATAGCAGCAAACAGGTGTTTGAAGCCGCTGGTGCCTCTGGAGTCTCGCGAACTTCAAGATGTAGGATGCTCAAGAGGTTTGCAAGTGTCCTTAAACCTGTTATCCGGCCACCCCTAAACCAAGCTCATAAGCAAAAAAGGTTGCAGTGGGCTCAGGACTACATGAAGACTAACTTTCAAACTGTTTTGTTTACGGATGAGTGCCGTGCAACCCTTGATGGTCCTGATGGATGGAGTAGTGGATGGTTGGTGAATGGCCACCATGTCCCAACAAGGCTGAGACGTCAACAAGGAGGTGGCGGAGTCATGTTTTGGGCCGGAATCATGGGGAGAGAGCTGGTAGGCCCCTTCAGGGTCCCTGACGGGGTGAAAATGACCTCGGCAAAGTATGTAGAGTTTCTGACTGACCACTTTCTTCTGTGTTACAAAAAGAAGAACCGTGCCTTCCGTAGCAAAATCATATTCATGCATGACAATGCACCATGTCATGCTGCAAAGAATACCTCTGGGGCATTGGCTGCTATGGGCATAAAAGGAGAGAAACTCATGGTGTGGCCCCCATCTTCCCCTGACCTTAACCCTATTGAGAACCTTTGGAGCATCATCAAGCAAAAGATCTATGTGGGTGGAAGGCAGTTCACATCCAAGCAGGTGCTCTGGGAGGCTATTATGGCATCCTGCAAAGACATTAAAGCAGAAACTATCAAAGAACTCACAAGTTCAATGGATGCAAGAATTGTGAAGTTGATATCAAAGAAGGGGTCCTATGTTAACATGTAACTTGACCTGTTAAGATGTTTTTGATTCAAACTTTTCTTGATTTCAGTAAATATGACCTCCTAATGCTGCAAATTCAACAAATGACATTTTTTTGTTCTTTACAACCTATAAAATATCTTGAAACTCTGAAATTGTGAAATTCTGCATAATAATTTGGAACATTGCATTTTGAGTTTTTTATTTTTGAAAAAAATACTGTTATCATTAGGAGGTTTGTTCAATAGAATTTGACTTATACTCTAACAGTTGATGACTTGAAAATGATACTGACTGACTGTGCATTACTATTTAGGAAAATCTGAGCAAAGTGTAATTTGCATAATAATGTGGAAGGCGGTGTATACACCAAGTCGTTTGTCCAAATAGTTATGTTATGAGTGTTTAAAAACAAGACACGCCCCTAAGAGGTTAATTGGTCGATATCTCCTCGACACAATGAGATATCAAAGAAATTTCAATCCAGTCTTGATGATACAGCTCCAATTATGATGGCCACCAAGTTCCTGGAGGAGTCGGTGAAATTCACCGAGCTGTGTGCGACTACGGATGGTGTTATGTACCCACGAGGGCGTTTGTTGTTCCGACGTTTTTGGGACTTCCACAATAAGTGTAACGCCTAAATAATAGTTATTTATTCCATGGTCGATAGCGGAAATGATAGCTCTTTTACGGATATAAGCAACGGAGATAAGCCACGCCCCCTTTGATGCGGCGCGAATATTCGCGCTGTCTTTGGTGTGAACACACTTGTATTGTTGAGCGAGTAAACTGACGGTAACACGGTAAACGCGGCACAAATTACCGCGCCGCGTGAACACAGCATAACACTGTATACATTTAACTACAATTCAGAATATATTGTTAAATAACTGTCTTTGTATTTGATTATTTTTTATTCAAGTGTAAAAATACTGTACATGCATTAATATACATGTTAAAATTTAATTTAGGGTTAAGAAACCCACATTACTCTATCAAATATCAAACTTAAAACAGAAGAAAATAACAAAGATCAAATGCACGTTATTGTATTAACTTTGTTCAAAGCTTTTTTGTCACAGTTGAGAAGGACATAATTCTGGTCCAACAAATAATTGTGAGCAAATAAGAACATACATGTGGTCTGGGGCAGTGGTTCTCAACTGGTCTGGCTGCAGGACCCACCATCCTCCCTGAATGACCCGCCAAGATCCAATGTGAGGAACACTTTCAACTTCTTAAATTGATTTAATGAAAATATGGTGCAGTTTGAACCTGGATCCGTACCGCGCTTTTCTAGTCTTCCGACCACTCAAAGCACTTTAACACGACATGACATCATTCACCCATTCACACACTGATGAGAGGAGCTACCATGCAAGGTGCCACATCAGGATTATCCATCATTCATACACCGCACAGCAATTCAGGGTTAAGTGCCTTGCTCAAGGACACATCGACATGGGTTAGCGGAACCGGGCTGGAACCGCCGATCCTCTGATTGAAGGACGACCCTGCTCACCTCTGATTAAAGGACGACCCTGCTCACCACTGAGCCATAGTCGCCCAACTAACCTGAGATAGTACAGAATCTCACAGTATTCAAACACAAAAAAAGCTAGTTAGAAATATTCCCTTTTACACTCAATTAAAAACCCAAAAGTGCATCTTAAGGACACAAGGTAATACAACAAACATGATAATTGTATAACTTCAGCCTTTTTAACTCAATGCTTTCATGCACAAACATATAAAAAAAAAGGTTGTGAATGAAGCGAACTATCACAAATAGTCCGGCGTGTAAACTCACGCAAGTAAATTGTGTTGTGAATGCAGCATTGAGGAGTGTTAATAGACGGCACTCTGCTGCATTATAAATTTCCCTTCAAAATAAAAGCATAGGATTTTTTTTTTACCATGCAAAGGCCTGTGACCCACTGAAAACGGGTCCGCAACGAACCGAAAACTGGTCCGCGACTGACTTAAAACGGGTCCGCGATGGTGATCATGCCGTCGCGGGCCACGTAAAATGACGGGCCTTGAGTTTGACACCAGTGCCCTAAAGCAGTGGTTCTCAACTGGTCTGGCTCCGGGACCCACCATCACACCTGAATGACAAGCCGCGACCCAAATCAAGGAACATTCTCAACTTCTCAAATGTATTGAATGAAAAGATGGTCCAGTTTTAACCTGAGATAGTACAGGATATGTATGCCAACACAAAAACAAGTTTAATGATAAACCAAAACGAGTGGCTGGTGGCGATGCTAGAGAGGGAACTATTCCCTTTTACACTCAATTAGCTGAATTTGAATTAAAAACCCAAAAGTGCATCTTCAGGACACGAGGTATTACAACATATATAACAATTCTGAATCTTCAGCCATTTTTAAACAGACTCAACAGCTTTCATGCACAAACAAAAAAGTCCAACAACTAAGAAGTAGTTTCAAAAAGACTCAAATGACCAAACTTTAGCTGAGAATACACACTCACTGAATCTATGACAAACACTTTACTATGGAAAAAGTCACTGTCTTGGCGAACAGCTTTTCCACAAATTAACTTTTCGTGTGATTTCCTCATCAGTAGGTAAATACTGAAAAACATTGTGCTTTACAGAGAATTAAGCAGCACTCAATTCTCCTCACGACCCCCGAGTTCATTCCTGTCATGCAGGCAGCGCCATCAGTTGTGAATGTTATATTCAGTAGGCTGTTTAATTTAATTATCCTAAAAACCCAGAGTCTCCCCCATATCAGGATGGTTTGACCCAAACTGGCACACGTTGCTGAAAACATGGAGGGACAAGTGCAAAACAAGTTGAAACCAGAGCCGGCAAAAAAACGACACTCCGCTGCTTAAAAAAACTCCCTTCAAAATAAAACCACAGGATGAAAAATAAATAAAAAAATCAACATTTCTTTTTTGATGCTTTTTTGGTGCTTTTTTTTGGGCAAAGGCCTGCGAACCACCAGTGGGTCGCGACCTACCTGTTGAGAATCACTGCCCTAAAGCATACCCTGCTTCTATTTCGCTCTAAATGGGACCGTCTAAATTACTATTATGGGACCGTTACTAAATGAACATCATGCTGTGTTGAAGAATACTTGAAACTAGCAATTAAGACCATAAACTCATGATTACAGCGTTTACTGAGGTAATAAATCAAAAGAGAATTAGGGTCATTTCCTCATGTACAATCTGCCTTTTTGCATCCAGAGGAGTCGCCCCTGTTGGCTAATAATAGAAATACTAATTTAAGGCACTTTTGCATTGGCTCGAACTCGAGGTAGCTGCCTGTTTTACTACTATTTGTACTATAAACTGACAGTCCTGAAAATAACGTGTCACTTATCATGCATCCTGTCAAGTTGTCCTAAAGCAAGAAACTAAATCTCTAAGAAACTGAACTCGATGCTTAAATCTACACTGCAGTCAATATACTACAGTGTAATTTCAGTAGCTGCACGAGCATTTTCTCGAAGCGTAGTATAGTTTGAGTTGGCTTGGTGGCTGCTGATGCAGTCAAACACCATAACACAGTCCAGCCCCTGATAGCCTGACGGAGTCGTTTTGTCTCACTGTTACCGTCACAGAAAATTCAGGTAAGGGATTGACTAAACAAAATAGTGTCTGAAAATGAGACTGAGGGAAAGAAAAAGAGAGTGAAAGAAACATTACGAGACCTCTCCCAATGTTTACCTTTGCAATTTTGTCCAATTTGTCTAAATTGCTTAGCTGACCTCTTTGAAAAAAAAGAAGCATATGCTTAATGTCAAAAAGCAGCAAAATATGACTGATCACCTTCATTTCGTCCATTTGGCTCCTTGGCGCAAGATTCTAAATTGTGTATTCTTTCCATGGCGCCAAACCGCCCGCCCTGCATTTAATTAATTTCCTCTTATTTATATGGCTAAAACTTTACAGCAGTTTTTCTATAGGTAACGTATAGGCCTTTCCTGTCTTTGGAAGAGCCAGGTCGTCGGAGCTTTTGGTAAATCATCATTTACAGTCACTTAAATTATCTCATTTTGTCTGGATCGTTTTTTGTCACTGCTGCATTGAAGGGGTTCTGTTTGGCATTAAAACAAGAAATTAATTTGTCAGGATCAGATTGGTAGAAGATGAAATTACTGCCATCAGGACCAATCGGAGAGTAATGCCGGTGAACGGTCCTTGTGGCAGGGTAATGAGCAAAATGGCTTTCATTCCACATTCGGCAGGGCAGAGATCTAGCCCAATTTCCTTGTTGATTTGGCTTCCCATGATCATTTCTTGGTAGTTAAATTAAGACAGGACAGAGAAGAAAAAAAATGTCACCACTATCAAGGATCCAAGCGCTTTTCTGAAAAGGTAGCATTCATGTTTGAAGCGCTGTGTCAAGTGCACAAGTTGCAGATTTGATCTTAATGTAATCCACTAATTTGGAAAAGTAATTAGAACACAAATGACCAAGTCACATTTACTTTATCTAGAGATGGGAATTGGCCTGAGTGATGCTCCTGAACATGCAATCGTTTTAAAGGCGGCACATCAGCTTCAGGTTTTAATGCATAGAGCATAAACCACATTCCTGTCTCCTTAGCCCCCCCCCCACCCCTTCACTCTAGCCAAAAGGTAGAACATGTTTTCTTTCTCTCCTTCATATTTAATACAGCTCCGTGCTTGTTTACCTGAAAGGCCCCGGCCTTTCCCGTAAGTGAGCCGTCAATCCATCATCTCCACGGTGGGTAACCAGACCAGGCCTGTTTCCACTGGGGTGCGAGCCCCTCTGTGGAAGGACCTGGGTGGGCATGGAGTGCAGGGGCAGAGGCTGGGGGGAGGGTTAAGCGTGGATCTATATGGCTCGGGGAAGGAGAGCGTGGGGACTGAGCTACAAGAAGTCCCGTAAGGGCGCTTTCACAAACCGTCGTACACTTGGCTAGTTCAAAGGGAAATTGATACTTGTTTGGTTTCATAGAGCACAAATTAAAGCGGACCAAATGAAAAACATGAAAAATCACTTTTCTGAGGGGGCATGTACGAAAGGAGCAGGGCCCAATTGTTATTTTTTTCACTTTGACGTTTGGCTCTAATCTACGTGACTGTGTGCATGAATCCCTTCTCCTCTACTCTAAACACTGGTCAGTATTTGTGTAGACTTAAGCGTGGCTCTCCCGCTCATGTTAACCCTGCTTTTTACCTGTGTCCACCAACAAAACTAATGGCAATTTGTAACAGTACTTGGACAGTACTCTCCCACAATGCATTGCACAAAGAGAATTGGGGAGCTACTTAGAGGAAAAAAACATTAGTCATTGTAGTCGAACCCTAACTACTACCAGCCTGCCAAAAATATAAGGCATGACATAATAATCTGGACAATAACAGAATAATAAATTCTAGAAAGTGCTGAAATATTAGGATAACGTTCATATCCAATTGCCTGTAACTTAAAGGCGCCCTGTGGAGTTTTCGTGGAAAAACTGTAAATAATGTTTTTCAAACTTGCAAAATGCGTTTCCTTTCTCATTAAAGTATTTCAAATCCTGCATCGCTTAAACTTTACATCCACATTTTCTAGCTCGCAGTCCTCGTCGCTGTTCGTCTTTGTTGGGCCATCAGCGCAAATGTTGGTGTGTTACCACAACCAGCTGATCCGTGGAACCGTGTGGCAGCAGCGGTGAGACCGTGCACTGTGACGCCTGTGTGCAGGTGTCATCGCGCATGTGGTCGAGTCAAACAAAACGGGGTCCCCCTGTCAAAGAAACGACTCCTTTTATTTTCACGTGCCAGGACAAAATCTGCAAAACCCCATCAGTTTAAATCCCCCTGAGATGAAACTGAGTCGAGCGAGAACGTGATGTACAGAAGGGAGGGTTTAAGACCCAGTCAGGCAAGGATTTAATGGTTAAGTCTGAATCTACTTTACTAGTCTCTCTGCCTGCCTGTGTGTCAGAGTGTGTGACGGGAGGCTCAGCACCACACTCAGGGGGACATGTGATCGCCGCCCCAGCTGTGCCTCCAGCCCCGTATTATTCCAGTGACCCAACCTGAAATAGCACCACTGTGGCACTTCATTTATTATAGTCAAGCCTCCTGTTTCTGTCTGGGTGTGTGTCTCTCTCACACACACACACACACATAGACGTGGGAGGAGGTGTTTCCCACCCCTAAATACAAGCGTCAGGATTCCCTGTTCTATTTTGGGCTGTGCTCTGACCTGCACTCTTTGGCTGGACATTGAGTCTGGTTTTGTCCCAGACGCAGATCCTTTTTATGTATTTGTATGTATTCATATAGCCTAATGATATCCCCAGTCATTTGAATTGGCCATTTATACTATTAACCCTGCAAAATCAATGTGAACAATTTGAAATTATGGGAAGCACCAACTGTTGAAGCCATCAATTGTCTTCCTGAGGTACGATTTGTTTTGCATGGTACAATTTTTAATTCCACTGACAGTACGACCCTAAGGTGACACGGCTCGTTTTTTTCTCCATGAGGACACAAAAAATATTACACAACTCTTTTCTCTCTCTCTCTCTCTCTCTCTCTCTCTCTCTCTCTCTCTCTCTTTCTCCCTGAGTCCCTGCAGGCTCGTGGCGTAAGCGTTCCAGTGATTTGTTTAATGAAGTGCCAGAGTGCAGCTGGTCATGCTTCCTCTCAGCACAGATACACAGTGACACACGGGATACGCTTGGGTTCATCTCAGGAAGGCCTGGGCCGCGTGGAGCCACCGTGGGAATAACAACCCGATTCCCAGCAAAAATATTTACGACGCAAGTGAGTTTGCAGAAAGTGTAATTATCCATATTGATGAAGGGTTGGCGGTCGCGATGTATCATCCCGGTGGCAACATGTTTGTGTGTTGGGCGAAAAAGAAAATATCCAAAAACGTACATTTGTTTGCTTTTCTGGGAAGGGGACGTGGACGTGGATGGTCGCGCGCAGGCTACACCACACAGTACAGCTTGTGAAAGTTTGTCCCTGTTGTTGATTTGATTTGATTTTTTCCTCAACTGGTGTTCTTTTATGACTCCCATGTTGTGTGATAAATCACAGCATCAGAGTGGGGACAGTTTCATGGCATCATTCACGCTACATTTCCAACCGTGAGCCAGTTTTTGATTAGGGTAGTAAATCTCCTTCACCTTTCTCCGTCTACCACACACAGACACACACACACACACACACACACACACACACACATACAGTGACACACCCAGTGAAATGTTCATCAGGGTTAAGCTTGAATATTATTTTGGAAACGGTAGTTTCTTAAGGGGTGGGACTGTGCTGCTTGTGAGACTACAGCTTTTTTCAAAACACAAGACAACAAACAACAAGCATTAACTACAGGATGATAGCGATGTACTGTATTTCCCTTCATTTCCCAAAGACATCATCATTAGGAGACCTGACAACAAAAAGGTCTACTCTGGATGTATGGTGTGTCATTACTTTTGTAATAAAAAAAAACTGTGAAATATCATCATAGCATAACGATAGTGAAAGTTAAGTTGTATGGAAGAACCACTGAGTGCAGTAATGAAGACTCCCCCATACGTCTTTGCTACAGCCTCACATAGCTGAAATGTTCACTGGATGTGGATGAACGGCTGCAAAAGATCACACAATATGTATGTCTTTAGTGTGATAGACAGGTTCATTAATGTCAGTTCCATAGCTACGTCTACGCAGGTATATCTAACAGGTACTGGTCATAGCAGACCAAATAAGGCCATTGTACCCAGCCATTTAGAGTGTATTTTTATTGCAAAGAAAGTTTTTCGAAGTTATTTCACATAAATATGTTGCGGAATTTGAGTCAAGTCTTGATCAGCTCTTTGGATTTATTTTATGAGTCTTGCCCTTATTTCGATTCAAACTTGTCTTGATCTTGGCAACTATTGGTCAATAGCTGAACGCCGCTATCAGTAAAAAGGGACTCACACTGTAAATCAAACGATCCTCATTTATAGTATTTGCCCCCACTCAACTGCATTCATGTGATAAACACAAGGAAAAATACATATTTAACATTTGTATTCATCTGTTCACGAATACATAAAGCCTGCACTAAAAAGTATTTCTGGTTGTATATATATATATATATATATATATATATATATATATATATATATATATATATATATATATATATATATATATGCTACCTTTTGGCTGAACTTGACCTCAAGCATGTCAAGATAAAGTTGAAATTCCCTAAATGGATCAGTTATTGCATTTCATCCTACTTGCATAAAAGTCCTATTGCCATAATGTTACCCAAGTAATTTTTGATTACAGTGATTATAATGAATAACAGACCGCTGTGTGGTTAAAATAACTAAACAAACTCAGCAGAACACAGAGTCTAAAGTCAACCCAGTGTTTTCTCTCTCGTCCGCCCCGTATAACCAACCAGACAGAGAAATTGAATTAAGTTTGTAACAAAACTTTACGGTTTCCTTCCAAACCGGAGTCATGAAGTCCGTAAACACTGTTGTTTTATAACTGGCTTATTATTTCCACGCCGCAGAGCTCTCAGCAGTGGTCTCAGATTTGCAGGAGACTTCACTTGTTGAAAAGAGAGCGAGTGAGCGGCGCTTAGACTTATTTAGGGGTTGACGCTGCGGTGTGAGAGGATACTATGAAATCATTTCGTCATTATACTGTCAAGCAGTGTGGAATTTTCCCCACCTTTCATGTCGGAGGAGCGAGGGATATAGGATAAATTAATATAGGGCCCGCATGAGACGCTGGCATCGGATTAAAATGTACAAAACTGCTAAGAATATAAACCCACCGCATCATGGCCACAACCACATACTTGTGCATAGAATACATTTACACACCTCTCGCTATAGCGTTCACTAAATGTTTCCCCCCCAAGTTACACAAAATAACTGTGAAACTTATAATTCACCTAATTATGGTTATGTCTCCATATTACCCCTGCCCTGTTTTCTCCCTCTCTCATTACTCTTACAAAAACACATAAATCTGAAAAGTATACACCGTGCCCTTGCAACACAATGCACGGGGGGATACCCCTTAACTACCCTAACATGTCTCAAATTCAAATTTCATCTGACATTCCAGCTCCCCGATCTTCAGCTCGGGTGTCAGAAAATAACCGTGAGGAACTCTCGCCCTGCTCTCCCCTGCATTATTCCCGGTAAAAAAGAAAATAAAAGGTAAACAGAGCAAGGAGCAGGTGGTTGTGGGGGATTTTTGCAAAGTCTTCGATGTAATGTCTGGTGGCAATTAGGTGTAATACAGGATGTCAAAGCCCACAGCCGCTAGCCTCAGATATCTGCTGCCTAATGTTAGCTTTACAGATTCACTCTGGCATATGGCTTTGACTGCGCAGCCCAGGGCCAAATTAGTGAACGCTATTACCTCCTTTCCCTCTGTGGCAAAGGGCACAGCAAAGAAGGAGAAAAAAAAAGAAGAAGGGGTAAAACATACTGAGGGGAAAGTCTTGCAAAAACTGAAGAAATTCAGACACCGCCTGAATTAGATTAAGTGCTGGAAATAACTTGTTTTTGGTACAGTAGGAGAGTTGTCTTTGTCACGCATCGTAGGACGCATACCCAGGAGTCAGTGTTGTGAGCGAAAAAATACCTCTGTGCATCTCAGGATCGAAGCCGCCTCCCTCCGAGGCGTTATCTTGAAGGCTAGAGAGCCGAGCGCAGAGTCAGGCCTCGCAGGGCAGCGAGCAGGTCTCTCCAGCAAAGGGAGCGGCATTGCTTATACAGTAACCAGATCTGTGGGATCCTTCGGAAGGGTGCAATAGTCCGGAGCTGTTGAACGCAACACAGATGGAGAAGGGTGGCATACACGAGTAGACCATGCTTGAGAAGTGTCGAGGTGGACAATAAAGTGATGAGCAACTTAAGTCAAAGTAAACAAAAGAAATTAGACACATTAGCTGATCATTGGACTGGGTAGATGTTTTCCAAACCATGATGCAGTACATAAATACAATATAGTCTGATATTAATTACATTCTATTTATATATATTTTCTTATCTTGCACAATGTTGGTCTTTTTCATAAACAAAACCACAATCTTAGATTACATTAAAACATTACATTAAAAAGTAGCAATTTGCAAAACACGTTCAATAAGTCACTAACTATGTTGAGCTCTATTATCATCCTAGTACTTTTCGTAAAACTAGGCACAAGCAGAACATTTGAGGACATTCACAGTGGTGGTTGACGGGTCAAACAAATACAGAACTTTTACTCAGGAGCATACTGTTCAGGTCACATGCGAAACCAAATCCAAGTGTTGTTTTTTACATAACGTTGTATGTGACATTGCTCGATTGTTATGTAAAGACTGTTGTCAGTCCGTCCGTCACATTCTCATTCACGCGATGCATCAGGAACACCTTGAGGGAATGTGGCACAAACATCCACTTGACCTCAAGGATGAACTGACTAGAATTTGGGGGTCAAAGGTCAAGGTCACTCACAAAACACATTTTGACAATTATGACAATTTCACACAAATGTCTATTCGGGAAAAAATAACATATCCCTTGGTTTGTACCGACAAAATGACTTTTACTTACAACGTGAGGATTTTGTGGTGTAAATCTTACTGCCATCGAAGTGGGTGTCCTTGATCATTTTGTGATATAAATAGTTAGACCACAATTTTCATCAATTTCCATAGATTCTAAACCACAGGTCAAAAGAAAACAGTCAGGCATAGAGGCTTGTGCAACACAGGAAGTGCTGTTACATTAAATCTGACAGGCAAGTAGCAGTCAACCCGTAATCCACAGTTTCACTCCCATCAATTTTTTAACAAACCACTTACCTCACAGAATTAAGGATGCTTTAGTAAGTTGATGGTGTCCATTTTCCAAAACATTATGGCGCTTCGGTTTAATGTATGGGTCTAATCAAGATGGCAGGAAACACTGTGCATTAATAAAGATTATAATACGGGTAGATCAAATCAAGCATTCTGATTGGTTGAGAGTGAGTCACGTGGTGTATTTTATTCAGCCATAAAGTACTGTACAGCCTGTTTACATTTAGAGCGTTCCATATCAGTGCGCACTTAAAATAACAGGTAGATCCTCCACCCTGCTTTCAACCGGCCTGTCAGGGAGTCAGTTTTATAGTCCCGTACATGCGTCCCGTGCGTCCCGGGACTATTTTCTCTTTCGCTGAAATGCGATACACAACGTTTTGCCGGCTACAACTATTTTGTGCTGAAAGGCAGCTTACTATTACTATTTATAAAGTCGCAGGTACCCGTATTATAAAAGCGGGCTGGGAGGCGGGACTAAAGGAAAAAGGAAATGTTATTGCTCTCGCTCTATGGGCCCATGGATGTAGAAGATTCTGGGTATTTTAAACCATGTAAGTGGAATATTTCTGACTTTTTGCTCCACTGATCAACTTTCACAAGAATGAGAAGGCCTCCCCTCCAATGCTGCATCCACTTGTCTTTCTACTCGATGTTGAACAGAACCAGGCTAGGTGTTTTCCCTGCTTCCATTTGTCATGCTATACTAAGCTAACCTCCTTCCTCGAGCTCTGTTCTTAATGCACATACGTGAGAGTGGTATTAATCCTTGTATCTTATTCTTTGCATGAAAGTGAACAAGTGTACTTCCCAGAATGTTGTACAAAGTTCTTTGCACAAAACAATTTTCTAGGTGGAAGTTGCCTGTCTCAGTCCTCTGACTCCTCTTTAGGCACAGCCGTGCGGTCCGAATAATAAATACACAAAGGTACCTGAACTCCTGCAACTGCACTAAATAATGGGTTGGACGCAAAGGCATATACAGGGCTGGTTTTGGAGTAAAGGTCAGCACTATGGACGGGGTGCTGAGAGGATAAACAAACACAGAGCATCTCCTCTCACACCTGCTGCAAGACGGTTTGTTCCTGTGGGCGCCAGCCGATGTAAAATTAGACCCTCCTTCCTCTTTTGTCACCGTGCACGTGGAAGCGCCTGTGTCCGTGCCGGCATACAGATGTCCATGTTTTTGTGTGATAATGTGTGAGCACCCTGCACACGTACTGTATGTTCATACGCGTGCATAATTCAGGCGACGCGGTGCCAACATCCACAACGTCCCATTCCAGACTTCACTCATTTCGGCTCTTGTTTGTTTTCAACATAACGCTTGTCTGAACACGACTCCCGTCTGGGCCCAAAGTGGCTTTGGTTAATTTGTACAACGTATAAAGGAAACTTCCCAACATTCTTTGCTTCAGATATCTAGCTTACATTTCATGTCTGTAGGTTTTGACCATCGTTTCTATTGGCGATGACAATATTGTGCTCACCAAACTAATTGCTGACATCTTGGAATATGGCAACATTGCTGAAATGGGACGAGAAGCACATGCATTCAGACAAGTATGTGGTTCGTGGTTAGCAAGGTTATCAAAACCACTTTATGAGGTAAAATTGAAATTTTGTGCACCGAAAAGGTCTGCAATAATCCCTAGTATGTGCGCACAACTAAGGCAAGAACAATAGGTCAAAGTAGAAACAGGCACCACGGCCTGTACATTTGATTATTTTTAACTGACAATTTGGGTAATAAATGTAGCATTTTCCGTTTTTTCCCTATTCAGTTAACGTTCTGCTCTTCCGCTCCTGCAGACATTTGTATTTCTGTCCTCCGTGAAGAAGCAGCTTTATGTAGCCATCTATTACCCGGTGGACAGGACATCAGAAGTGCCGGAGCTGTGAACAGATGGAGTAAAAAGAAGAAAAAGCTAGCTGCCATATTTGTATGGCCATATTCTACTCTGGCTGAGGGCATGTGTATGCAATAATGAGCTGTGCCTGTAAGTAGTAAATGCCGCATGGCGGTACTCAAAGGAGAACAGGTGATCTGAATTTATCACAGAGACGCACATACAGAAGTCCAACCGCACAACAGTCTGCGGCTCGCGTGAGCCTGCGCCTGATGCCTTCCCGCCGTACCTGCTGGCGTGTCGAATCACTTTCACGCGGCGCGTTCAGGGGCGTGGGCGGATCATGCGAAACCCACCGAGCCACGCTCCGCGGCCGGCGTTCACAGCGATTGGTGCTGACACCTTGGCAAGCACTCCAGCGTTTTCACGTATGGGAGAATGCCGACATGTAACTTCCTCCTGTGGTTTTGGGTCGCTCCCCGAAACGTCTTTCCATTACCTACCAGTGCCACACAGATGTTTTGGTTGATTTCACACTTTAACTCATGAAGGTCTGGGTTCAGTGGCCTTGTTGTGCTGCTGGTGGCTGGACTGACTAGATTTACAGGAGTGTTCGAGATCAGATTGCCATCTGTCTGGCGCTATGGAGCCTTTGTACGCTCAACCGGTGGCTGCAAACAGTGTGGATCTGTTTGGAAGGCACGCCTGTTGTGTACAGTTAATCTGCAATGTATGTGTGACATAATGCAGAGGAAATATAACAGTAAAAGTTTCTAGAGTTAATGTGAGAGCACACTGGTCTATGAATGTACAGCACCACAGTATATACAAGAATAATTAGATTTAGGTCCAATCCCATATTCCTCATTTGTATATGCGTATATGCGTAAAAATATGTTTTTTCATTCAAAAGCTTCAAAAGTTATATTGTTAGACGTAAACAAAATGTTTTTGATAATCTGGGGACCTTTTAGGTATTTCTTAACCCTCTGGGGTCTTGCGTCACGCTGGCGTGCTATTCAGTGTTCACTTTTAAAAAAAAATTATATCTCCGCGATAATATGGAACAAAACTACGTTTAAATATCTCGGTGAATCAGTACGGGTTTCCGCTTCCGGGTCCTTCCGTCCGTGAGCTTGCACGTGGTTCACAGAGAAAGATAGGGCCACCTGAGTATTTATAAGCCTGCTGCAGCGTTCAGTCCGACAGAAGCAAGGGATCATGCCTGGAACGCACTTCACAACCCAGGAAGCACTTGAAGCGGTCTTGGCGAGCAGCGACGAGGAAGAGAACGGAGGAGAATCAGACTGTGAAGGCTTTGACTCCTGCGATGAAGAAGATTACGCAGAACGAAGGGATCCATTTGAAGATGGGTAAGTGTATTTACTAACTAACTCAACTTTGTTTTGCAATAGCATATTTGCTCACGATTACGCTGTCCGTTACATTACTGCACGTTGACTAGTAGTGTTTACAGAGATCACCGCCGTGTACGCTCGACTACCGTGAGGCAGGTAATGTTTACTGTAAGCACCGTGCTAGCTCCGACTACCGTGGGGCAGGTAATGTTTACTGTAAGCACCGTGCTAGCTCCGACTACCGTGGGGCAGGTAATGTTTACTGTAAGCACCGTGCTAGCTCCGACTACCGTGAGGCAGGTAATGTTTACTGTAAGCACCGTGCTAGCTCCGACTACCGTGAGGCAGGTAATGTTTACTCTTAGCGCCGTGCTAGCTCCGACTACCGTGGGGCAGGTAATGTTTACTGTAAGCACCGTGCTAGCTCCGACTACCGTGAGGCAGGTAATGTTTACTGTAAGCACCGTGCTAGCTCCGACTACCGTGAGGCAGGTAATGTTTACTGTAAGCACCGTGCTAGCTCCGACTACCGTGAGGCAGGTAATGTTTACTGTAAGCACCGTGCTAGCTCCGACTACCGTGAGGCAGGTAATGTTTACTGTAAGCACCGTGCTAGCTCCGACTACCGTGAGGCAGGTAATGTTTACTGTAAGCACCGTGCTAGCTCCGACTACCGTGAGGCAGGTAATGTTTACTGTAAGCACCGTGCTAGCTCCGACTACCGTGAGGCAGGTAATGTTTACTCTTAGCGCCGTGCTAGCTCCGACTACCGTGGGGCAGGTAATGTTTACTGTAAGCACCGTGCTAGCTCCGACTACCGTGAGGCAGGTAATGTTTACTGTAAGCACCGTGCTAGCTCCGACTACCGTGGGCCAGGTAATGTTTACTGTAAGCACCGTGCTAGCTCCGACTACCGTGGGGCAGGTAATGTTTACTGTAAGCACCGTGCTAGCTCCGACTACCGTGGGGCAGGTAATGTTTACTCTTAGCGCCGTGCTAGCTCCGACTACCGTGGGGCAGGTAATGTTTACTGTAAGCACCGTGCTAGCTCCGACTACCGTGAGGCAGGTAATGTTTACTGTAAGCACCGTGCTAGCTCCGACTACCGTGGGGCAGGTAATGTTTACTGTAAGCGCCGTGCTAGCTCCGACTACCGTGGGGCAGGTAATGTTTACTGTAAGCACCGTGCTAGCTCCGACTACCGTGAGGCAGGTAATGTTTACTGTAAGCACCGTGCTAGCTCCGACTACCGTGAGGCAGGTAATGTTTACTGTAAGCACCGTGCTAGCTCCGACTACCGTGGGGCAGGTAATGTTTACTGTAAGCACCGTGCTAGCTCCGACTACCGTGGGGCAGGTAATGTTTACTGTAAGCACCGTGTTCGTTATGACTACCGTGAGGCAGGTAATGTTTACTCTTAGCGCCGTGCTAGCTCCGACTACCGTGGGGCAGGTAATGTTTACTGTAAGCGCCGTGCTAGCTCCGACTACCGTGGGGCAGGTAATGTTTACTCTTAGCGCCGTGCTAGCTCCGACTACCGTGAGGCAGGTAATGTTTACTGTAAGCACCGTGCTAGCTCCGACTACCGTGGGGCAGGTAATGTTTACTGTAAGCACCGTGCTAGCTCCGACTACCGTGGGGCAGGTAATGTTTACTGTAAGCACCGTGTTCGTTATGACTACCGTGAGGCAGGTAATGTTTACTCTTAGCGCCGTGCTAGCTCCGACTACCGTGGGGCAGGTAATGTTTACTGTAAGCGCCGTGCTAGCTCCGACTACCGTGGGGCAGGTAATGTTTACTCTTAGCGCCGTGCTAGCTCCGACTACCGTGGGGCAGGTAATGTTTACTGTAAGCACCGTGTTTGTAACTTAGTACTGACTTTTTTTTTCTTCTTTTTTTTTTTTTTTCTCAGAGAGGCTTCACAGCTGCCACGGTCCAGTGGAGCATCACTGCAGCAGGGGTCTCGTATTCCCAGACTACTACAGCCTCCCAGTCCGCCGGCTACAACGCTAGCCACTCCATCCCCACCAGCCCCGCCAGCAAAGAGGTCGCGTATTCCCAGACTACCACAGCCTCCCAGTCCGCCGGCTACAACGCTAGCCACTCCATCCCCACCAGCCCCGCCAGCAAAGAGGTCGCGTATTCCCAGACTACCACAGCCTCCCAGTCCGCCGGCTACAACGCTAGCCACTCCAGCACCGCCAGCAAAGAGGTTGCGTGCTCCCCGAAGACTACCGCCAACAAAGACGCCGCGTGCTTCCCCACAGCTACCTGCACAGCAATCTTGGAAGACGGACAGTGACCTGGACACTGCTCCCCCTGTCTCCAGGTTCCAGCCAGCCCGGACACCAGGTCCACACCTCAGCGCCACAGCAACACCCATTGAACTGTTCAAACTGTTCTTCGATGAACAAACTGTAAAGACACTGTGTGCAAACACAAACAAACAGGCTGCAAAGCAAAAGGCAAAAGGGAAAAAATATAAATGGACAGACTTGGACGTAGGTTTATTTTACAAGTACATGGGGTTGCTTTTGTACATCGGCATGGTAAAGCTAGACGGGATTAGGGAATACTGGAGGCAGAATCACATGTGTTCCGTGCCGTATCCAAGGCTGATCATGACACGAGACAGATACAGGACAATATCGTGGAACCTTCACCTTAGCGACCCTGATGAGGACGTCCACAATGACTGCAAAAAGGGCACGGCTGATCATGACAAACTTTTCAGAGTGAAACCCCTAATGGACACCATCAAGACTGCCTGTAAGGCCTTTTACCATCCCCACAGAGAGCTGGCTGTGGATGAAAGAATGGTCGCCTCCAGGGCTAAGAGTGGGTGCTGCCAGTTCATGAAAGACAAACCCACAAAGTGGGGATTCAAGTTGTTCGTCTTGGCTGACTCGAGGAATGGCTACACGGTGGACTTCTCTATTTACCCCGGCAAAAGTAGCGTCCCCTCCGCACATGGCCTGTCATATGATGCTGTCATGACCCTTGTGCGACCCGGTTACCTCGGCACAGGCTACCACATTTACATGGACAATTTTTATTCCAGCCCCAAGCTCTTCAGGGCTCTCCATGAGTGTAAAATTGGTGCCTGTGGGACGTACAGGGACTACCGGAAGGAATGCCCTCGGACTGATGTGAACGCTCTCACAAAGAAGTCGACAAGAGGCTCCATGAGATGGATCCGTGATGGCCCCATCATCTTTGTGAAGTGGATGGACACGAAGGAAGTATCGGCCTGCTCCACAATTCACTCTGCATACTCTGGGAGAACTGTGACGAGGAGGGTGAAGCAGCAAGATGGCTCCTGGGAAAGAGCATCAGTCCCCTGTCCCACACCAATTGCAGAGTACAACGAGTACATGGGTGGAGTTGATCTGTCAGACCAGCTCATCCAGTACTACTCTGCACGACACAAGACGATGCGCTGGTACAGAACGCTTTTTTACCATTTTCTGGACATTGCCGCCACCAACAGTTACATTCTGCACAAGGAACTCTGTCTGGCCCAGCGAACAACACCCATGACGCACAGAGGTTTCGTGGAGGAGCTGACTGCTGAGCTCTGTGGAAAGTCGCTCCTCACCGCTCCTGTCCAGGCCCCTAAAGGTCATATTCCTGTGCTTATTGCTGCTGCTGCTTCTGCTGCAGCCTGCCCAAAAATGAAGGCAACAACGGGTCGCAGGGTGTGTGAGTGTTGCAAAAAGAAAGGCCATCGAAATCTCACACCATGGAAGTGCAGGGAGTGTGACTTTTACCTCTGCATGCAGCCGTACAGAAACTGTTTCGAGGAATGGCACTGATAGTGCAAAAAAGTAACGTCTACTCTATTTTGTGCCTTATTTGTTGTGCAATACTGTTACTTATTTTGTGCCTTATTTGTTGTGCAATACTGTTACTTATTTTGTGCCTTATTTGTTGTGCAATACTGTTACTTATTTTGTGCCTTATTTGTTGTGCAATACTGTTACTTATTTTGTGCCGCCTTTGTTGTGCAATACTGTTACTTATTTTGTGCCGCCTTTGTTGTGCAATACTGTTACTTATTTTGTGCCGCCTTTGTTGTGCAATACTGTTACTTATTTTGTGCCTTATTTGTTGTGCAATACTGTTACTTATTTTGTGCCTTATTTGTTGTGCAATACTGTTACTTATTTTGTGCCTTATTTTTACCTTACGTTTATTGTAATTCTGTGCATATGACAATACAAATATCTTTATGTATAATATGCAAAAAATTAAAAATTTTATTTGAAAAAAATAATGTTGTTATGGTCATTTTTCATTTGCACACACCCCATGAAGCTTTATCTGCAGTATGAAGTCATTTCTCACTCACTTTTTTTATCATTTTGGTGAAAGATTTGAAAGACTACATTTCTACTCAAAAACGGAAATAAAAGATTTGGTTTTAGACATTTATTTTCATATTTCTAGCATGAATTCACATATTTCACTGCTTTTGTGAACCTAATACCTTTGGTAAACCAACTTCTAGCACCAAAATGTTTCGTCAACATGAGTAAAGGTGTGTTTTCACAAGATATATGAAGCATTTTTAAAAATCAAACTTTAATTTTTCAGCTTTAGATTCATATTATCACTTTACACTTTTGCCTTATGGCAATTGTGCCTCATTATATAGATAGCTGAGATTGTTCTGCAATTTTAGATGTAACACATGGGTATGTATCTTATATGCAAGTGCCTTAAAAGGAGACTTTAAGAAATTATGTAACATCGAGAAAAAGGCTAAGACCCTGAAGGGTTAAGGCATAATACTAATGTTGGTGACTTGCTTCAGCAAGAACAGGCTCAGGGGGAGTAGGACAACTGTCTGATTATGTACATTGACTAGTAGGAAAAACAACATCAAAAAACACCCATTATTCAGTTTGTAAAGTATATTTTTATGTTTATGTTTCTTTTAATTTTCTTTTTATTATCTGTTTTTAATTTAATTTAACTATTATTTAGTTACTTTATCATTATGGGAGGGGGAACAGGGTGAAAATGTTTGCTGTGTATTGTTTTGTTGATATTCAATTTGATGTGACTTGCAGACTGAAAATCAATAAATACATTGTTTAAAAAAAAAAAAAAAGCTTCAAAAGTTATTCAAACAGTAAACAACACAGAAAATATGAAATAAAATATTATATCTACAGCACTGGGATTTAACACAAAAAGGACAGATATACTCAAAATGTGGACACGGAGAGCGGGCGGGCGTGTAGTTTATACAACAGTGGGCCTTTGCATACAGCAGTGGAGGTGTACACACATGTGCGGTTTTGACTTGCACCGGTCATCTGAAATGTACATTGTATGCACACCTTATATACAGAAGGGAAAAAAAGTGAGTTTAAAAAAGATTTATGGGAAATGTGGTCTTTATTTTTAGAAACTCAAAATACTGTTTGTGGTAGTTTATTTATATATATACACCGCGTTCCACATTATTAGGCAAATTGTATTTAAGGATCATAAACATTCATTTTTTGTTTTTTCAATGAAACTCATGGATGGTATTGTGTCTCAGGGCTATTTGGATGATTGAAATCATCCAAATAGTAATAATAATAATTAGTTTGCCAGGTCAGCCCAATCAAAGGAAAACTACTTAAGAAGGATGTTCCACATTATTAAGCAAGCTACATGTTTCAGGCAAAATGGGGAAGAAAAAGGATCTCTCTGCTGCTGAAAAGCGGCAAATAGTGCAATACCTTGGTCAAGGTATCACAACATTGGATATTTCCAAAAGAATTGCGCGTGATCATCAGACGGTGAAGAAATTTGTCACCGATTCACAGCACAAGCGGGTTCGTTCAGACAAAGGCAAAATAAGGAAGATTTCGGCCAAACAAATGCGTAGGGTTAAGAGAGCAGCCACTAAAATGCCATTGAATAGCAGCAAACAGGTGTTTGAAGCCGCTGGTGCCTCTGGAGTCTCGCGAACTTCAAGATGTAGGATGCTCAAGAGGTTTGCAAGTGTCCTTAAACCTGTTATTCGGCCACCCCTAAACCAAGCTCATAAGCAAAAAAGGTTGCAGTGGGCTCAGGACTACATGAAGACTAACTTTCAAACTGTTTTGTTTACGGATGAGTGCCGTGCAACCCTTGATGGTCCTGATGGATGGAGTAGTGGATGGTTGGTGAATGGCCACCATGTCCCAACAAGGCTGAGACGTCAACAAGGAGGTGGCGGAGTCATGTTTTGGGCCGGAATCATGGGGAGAGAGCTGGTAGGCCCCTTCAGGGTCCCTGACGGTGTGAAAATGACCTCGGCAAAGTATGTAGAGTTTCTGACTGACCACTTTCTTCTGTGGTACAAAAAGAAGAACCGTGCCTTCCGTAGCAAAATCATATTCATGCATGACAATGCACCATGTCATGCTGCAAAGAATACCTCTGGGGCATTGGCTGCTATGGGCATAAAAGGAGAGAAACTCATGGTGTGGCCCCCATCTTCCCCTGACCTTAACCCTATTGAGAACCTTTGGAGCATCATCAAGCAAAAGATCTATGTGGGTGGAAGGCAGTTCACATCCAAGCAGGTGCTCTGGGAGGCTATTATGGCATCCTGCAAAGACATTAAAGCAGAAACTATCAAAGAACTCACAAGTTCAATGGATGCAAGAATTGTGAAGTTGATATCAAAGAAGGGGTAACTTGACCTGTTAAGATGTTTTTGATTCAAACTTTTCTTGATTTCAGTAAATATGACCTCCTAATGCTGCAAATTCAACAAATGACAATTTTTTGTTCTTTACAACCTATAAAATATCTTGAAACTCTGAAATTCTGCATAATAATTTGGAACACTGCATTTTGAGTTTTTTATTTTTGAAAAAAATACTGTTATCATTAGGAGGTTTGTTCAATAGAATTTGACTTATACTCTAACAGTTGATGACTTGAAAATGATACTGACTGACTGTGCATTACTATTTAGGAAAATCTGAGCAAAGTTAATTTGCATAATAATGTGGAACGCGGTGTGTATATATATATATATATATATATATATATATGTGTGTGTGTATATATACATATATGAAAGGTTAATAGCATCTGCTGTCAGTGTCTGAGTTTGCCCCTTGCACTGTTTATCATGAGCGTTGCCCTGCTAAATTTAAGATTACTGCTTGAACTAATAAAAGCTAAGACATTCACCGTAACACACACGTAAAGAGTAATATTCAAGCAATAAGGTACTCGAGGCAGTACTGTGTCGTGCAATAATGTACTGTTCAAGGGAGTTGTTAGGCCCGACGCGCAGCGTCTCGGGCTCATTCAAATGAAAGACGGCACAAAAATAATCATTTGGCAATTAGAAGTGATAATACTTGGAAGTTGATTAATCTGGAAAAAAAGTGATTTATGCCAGTGTCCTTTCCAATATAAGTATATGGGGGAAAAAATAAATGTTTGGGCTCGAGATGGACCCGGAAGTTGTAAATCAACCATTTGGCCACTATGTCAAATTAATTGGCACTCTTACGAGGGACTTACTGTCCACAACACAAGAAAACGGTTCCTGACATCCCTTTTCGGCACTGTGAAGTTACAAGGCCATAGCGGCTCCACTACTGCTTCTGGTCGACAGTACCAGTCTGGCACAACGCCCATAACTATGATGAACAAGTGAGTTTTGAGGTTCTGGTAGGCAGCTTTGTTTTTTGGAAAGTGATAGTCCAGCTGCTTTGAGATTTTAGGTTAGTTTAAATTAGCATCACAACTGGAAGATGAGGGTAAATAGCTAACCTGACACTGTCCAAAGATATAACAACACCTCTAAAGCTAATCAACATGTTGTGTCTCACTTGGGACTCGCGTTTTACCTTCAGACATGGCCAAACTAAATGTTTCCCCTTTCTTACACTGTCTCTGTATGCCTGTCTTTAAGCTAAGCTAAGCTAAGCTAAATGCCTCTTGGCTCCAGCGCCATATTGGCATTAGAATGGTATCAATCTTCTTATCTAACTCTCTTCAAGAAAATGAATAAGTACTTTTTTGTTGCATTAGTGGCAATAAAGTATTCCACAGTTTGTAGTTTTTTTTTAAACAAACCAGTGCATAGCTGAACACTAACAAACTCCCCTCAGTGTGGTTTCAGCGGAGTGTTTTAGTGCTGGTTGGTGTCAAAGCTGTTTCAAGGAGTTTAACACCCTAACAAGAACACAATCCCAAACCCTGAACACCATTGTACTTACAACCAACACTGTATGTCTATTTGAATGTGCGTACACAAGGTACAGTTTGTAAGAAAACCAACAAGCCGGCCAAATCTCAAGACCACGGCAATCTAAATATACCTCTCTAGTAAAATGGAGACAAATTGTATACTTTGACCTAAAAATGGAGACAAATTGTATACTTTGACCTAAAAATGGAAACAAATTGTATGCTGCCCCCCCCCCCCCCCCCCCCCCCCCCCACTAAAATTTGAGACTAATTGAGTGAAGGCAGAGCAGAACTACTTTTACTGCTTTATTTCTTTAAAACATATGGAGAGTGCCATTAATGCGCGACCGCATCATGAAAATGGAGGGAATAGAAAAGGGTTTCTATGCCCACTTGCCTGTGTCTGTATTATGAGACCAGACAGAGGGTATTTCAAATAAATACAGGATGCCACAGAAATGTACACTTCCCTCTAGAGGACCAGGGGCCAGGACTGGATCTGCACACCTAAACACTATATTCATTATGCCTTGGCCTCATAAAGTGATTACATTAGAGCTTGATGATTGGGACGAATTTGCTGCCAGGGAGAACTTTCCAAACAGAAATGGTTTGCCTTAATGGATCGCCCGCTTTCTCTTTCTATTTTATCACTCTCAAACACCCAATTTCATTGTCGGAGTGCTTTTTTTTTTACCAGAACACTCACTTTCTGTCACACTCTCTGTCTCCATTAACAAAGTGCCAAGGCGCAGCGGCCAGCTAGCAAGCACTATGACGTTTGCCGAGTTGACACATGGATAGTCAAATAATGCAGTTTAAAGGGGGGGGGGGGGGGGGAATTGCCCCTTGGATATGCTTATAATGTTAGTTCTTGTTAATCTGTGATGCTTGGTGTGTTCCAACAATTATTTTGTGATGAAGTGTTGTAATTTACCGTTCTGCTGTAGTTGCTTTCCATCAGCTTGCCTCGTCGACTTGTGTTTAATTTTCATACATTTGTGTGAGAGAGCAGCTCTAAGCGGTAAATGAGCAGGTGGAGGGAGCGCCGTGAGTAAAAGTTGCACTCAGTCGTACTGTATCATTTTTGACCGCATGTTATTTCCAACCCAAGGAGGAATTGCTCGGAAAATATGAAGTTTGGCTTTTAACTGTTGGCAGTTCCGAGGTACAGTTGGTAAAGACATTCATTTTTGTTTTATGCTATAGCCATTTTGTTCTCCTGTATTCCGATATAACATTGAAGAAAAAGTGGTCTGGTGTTGTAAAAGATGACAGGTGCACTATAAATGTTCAAAGAGACCCTAATACCAGGGCTACTGCTATAGATCATTTTATATGTGCTCCACAGAGTCTTCATACTGCTTCTGAAATTTCCCATTTTACCGACTGCATTCCAAAACACAAAAACACGCAATTGATTGCAACCCATAAATAAACTGAAACAAGTTGAAACAAATGAGAACTGATAAATTTATGTTTTTTTTTTTTTGGTTGCTTCTAGCTTTGGCATGAACTTCACCTTTTACATCCCCTGCTGTTCTTATTCAACGTTGGATGACAATAACCAGGCCTCGGCGCTAAATCTTGAAAGACAGAAGAACCCTGACAACTACTATAACTCCACAACAGAGGTTGAGGTTTTTTTCAGAAGAGCGTGAAAAAGAAAAAGGCTAAACCAACTGATTGATCTGCACTGAACTATGCATATTTTATCCTACGGTAATCAAATGATGGACTTGATGTACTTTGTGGGTGCCGTGCCCTTGTTATTCCAAAACCCCCATTAGTTAAAACAAAAAGTCCCTTATGAAGAAATCCCATTTGTCCGACAGCCCGTCATCGAGAAAACAAACAACCATTGTACCGCAGGTCCATTGCTCCAAAAATACAAACCCTCCCCTCAACAAACAGAAGCACATGGCTAATTATTAAGCAGGATGAAGTGCCCTCCCAGTGACAATTTATTTGTCGTATTGGGATTGGATATTCTCATTTTAACCATAACCAATCTCACTCCTCATGCCTAAACCTAACCAACAAAGGCAACAATCAGAAACAGAGTAGGGCAGGTCATACCGTTGCCATAAAGCTAAAAACTCTGGAAGATCCCCTGAAATAGTTCTACTTAATTATTATCGCTGTGCTTCTGTTTTTAGCACAGAGTTTTCGGACAGTGGGCCTTCAGAACAACAGGCTTTCGGTCCAATGTTTTGATTATTGGGATTTCATAATAATGAGCAGTCCCTGTTTTCTCATATAACATGTATACTTGATACTGTTCTGAAGCTACAGAGAAAAGCAGAGTACATAACACACATTTTATATCATGCAAGTAGCCCTGAATGTCCCATTTCAGCATTACATTACTATGCCCCTCTTTGCGTGCAGACAGGCATAGAACAAAATGCGGGGGGTACACGCAGTAATGCTATAACCAAAGGGTTACAGGTTCAAAAACTGTTACAGAGTCTATCTTAAACAGCAGATGAGCACTGTGCCTTTGGATCAACCAAAAGAAACAGAAAAAGAAAAAGAGTCGGATATCAGTGAAACTGAATAAGAAAAACATCTAACTTGGTTAAAGCACAAGTAACAGTCTTACTTTTTTCCCCTAAATCGAACAGAAGAAACGCTTCAGTCTAAGTCAGTCCAAATCACACACAATCTGAAAACTCTTTAGCAGTGGCGGCCGGCCCATAGAGGGCCGCGGGGCCCACCTTGAACCACCCAAAAAATAAAAATAAAAACATTTTTTATAATTTTATTAATTATAAAAAAATATTAATAAATTATACAAATTGTCAATATTTGTGTTTTTGAGCTATGGAATGTACCCAGTAATATTTGTAAAATAGGATATCTGCGCAAAATATATGCTTTTCCTGCTCCGTGTTCCTGCTCATGCACCTGGCTCTTTTGCTAGTGTAGGTCTCTGCTGCTCTCTAATGCGCGTGCACATGCCGGGGCCGAAGTTATTTTGGCCCAAGAAAGACGGGTCTGATACGCAGTTTAGCCAATCACTGATTAAAGACATAAAATGATGGACATATCATGTATCCAATCCGCGGCCTAAAAAGGACTTCTGCGGGGCCAGGCCCCGGTGCGCGTTCACAGCTAGTCTCTCGTCCTCATCTCGCGTGTTCTTGTCTTGTGCTCTCGCCGGCTTCTCTTGTCTCGCAGCCATTTTAACGTCATGAGTAAGCCCAGCACCAGCACTACTCTTCAAGAAGACTCAACCCTAACGAGATCAATTCTCTCCTCCAAGACCCGTTTGAGAGAATACCTATAGCGGAGAGACTCCTGGTCCCAGATCAGTCGCTACAGCGCTTATGGAGAGGCTGAGCACCGTTCTCCCACATGGACAAACCGATCGCCCAAGCTTACGATGGCCGCTCACTACGTGTCCAACGTGTCCACCGTGGACAACGTCAAGCAAAGGGATCCATTTGGGATGGGTAAGTGTATTTACTGAACTTCGCATTAGCATATTTCTGTTAGTAACGTGACCTGTAGCAAGCTATCACTGCTGCTAACAGGAAGCTAACGGGAGGTAGCTAACGATGAGATAGCTTCTGCAGTGTTGGATGTTGTCTTGCGTGTTTAAGACTGAACGGTGCACAATCAACTTTTGTCCATATCACCGTTAACTTTCGTTCAGTGAACACAGTACGACTAGTAGTGTTGGATCGCCATTGTGTGTTTGTAAGACCGTAACTAACGTTTGTTGACGTTAGCTTAGCTTAGCAACGTTAACACGTAACTCGTGCCGGATGTCGTTTTACGTATCTAAGACTGAACGGTGCAAATCAAATATTGTCACTAACACCGTTAACTTTCTTTCAGTGAACTTAGTACCACTAGTAGTGTTGGATCTCAGTGATGTTTTTGTAAGACTGTAACTAACTTAGTTTGTTGACGTTAGCTTAGCTTAGCAACGTTAACACGTAACTTGTGCCGGAAGTCGTTTTACTGTCTAGAGTGAACGGGGCAAATCAAATATTGTCACTATATACTGACTAGTAGTGAATTTATTTTACAGAGAGGAGTCACAGCAACCAGGGTCCAGTGGACAACATGCAGACTCCCAGTCCGTCTCTCCCTGCAAACCGATCTCCACCACCGGCCGGCCACAACAGCAGCCACAGAGCACATCTCCACCATATTATAATACATTTGTGTTTAGACCTTTATTTACCTGTATCTTCCATTTTATTCATATATTCCACTGCTTTTGTGAACCTAAGACCTTTGGTAAAACAATTTCTAGCACCAACACAGTTCGTCCACATGAGTAAAGGTATGTTTTCACAAGAGATATGAAGAATTTCAAAAATAAAGTGTCAATGTTTCAGCTTTAGGGCCATATTATCACTTTACACTTGTGTCGTATGTTAATGGTGCTTCATTATATAGAGCTGAGATTGTTCTGCAATTTTAGATGTAAAACACATGGGTATCTATCATATGCAAGTGACTTTTTAAAAAGGTGAATTTAAGAAATTATGTAAAAATGAGATGAGATTCTGAAGATATATATATATATATATACACACACACACACACATACTGAATTGTATTAATAAGATGTCCTTATTATGTCAAAGTGTTGGAATAAATGTTAAATATTTAACTGCAAAGTAGTAATGCGTGATACTTCTTTTTTTTTTTGCATTGAATCATACGGGATGTTTGCTGAAATTGATTGGCTGGCCCTACCCAAAAAAAAATCCACCAGCCGCCACTGCTCTTTAGCTTTCAAGATGGATTCAACCCCCTTCTCTGCACGCACACACACACACACACACACACACACACACACACACACACACACACACACACACACACACACACAAACAGCTCTCTTCTGACTCATCTGTGCCCACTATAAAGAGCTTGTTGTGTGGTGGTTGGTGATGGAGGGGGGAGCTCCTTTGTTTTCACTTTACCAACGTCCATCTCAAGACGGGACAGACAAAGACAACTTGGTGAAAAGACAGAAGCAGATTACGTATAATTTGGGTGTGGGGTTATTATGTCATTCATTTCGGTCTCATCTATGCATGACACAATATGACTTTGCTAGTGATTTTATATATATATATATATATATATATATATATATATATATATATATATATATATATATATATGATTTTTGACTAATACAAAAGTTGACCACAAAAGGTACTGTGATGCTCAGCAAACATGCTGTGATGAGTGATGAAGTTTGGGAGGATGCACTTTGGGTTGTCACAACAACCATTCATCTTGTCTCTCGGGCTCAGAGCTTGAATACGAGGGCAGAGTGAATGCTGTGCAGCTGTGGCTCTGCTGAATGACATTGCCATCGCCCGGGATATAAGGCCTTCTTTGTTTGCCACAGGTGTCTGCCTGCTAAAAAATAAATTAAAAAAATGCATGGACGTCTTTGCCCACACATGCATGCTGATATGCATGTTCTCACACAGCCTCCCACAACATCCTGCAAGAACTAAAATGTAAGAGAAGCAGATATTTAAGCATTTTGATATTTACACAAGATGCTGTCCTGGTTATGGTTCCTGTAGTTGCTCTAAAGGCACATTTGCGCCAAGATAGATCTTAAATCTTGGAAGAAGATAAGATATTACATTTTTTTTTTAAAGGGAAAGAAATTGCAGACTCGACCGTTCCACCATCACATTAACCCCCAAAATGAATAGGGAGGGTTCTAGAAAATAACCAACGATGTTTACTGAAAAATCTTTTTGGTTTCCCTGTTTTTGCTCTACGGTCCTCAAATCGAGCGCCGTTTTTCAGTTTTTTTTTCTCGAGCCGCGTGCCAGACCTTTTGCCACCCGCAGCCTTGAATGTCTTCTTTCATAATCCAAGTGAGCTGACCAGGTAGGCTTTTCTGTTGAATTTTGCTTCTCTCTGATGCACCCTTTTTTTTTTAAATACACCACATAAGATATATTACCCTGCTATAAAAATCCCAAAGCTTCAAATCTCCTCTCCTCCTGTCTACATACACATTTACTGCTTTATCCCTAATATTTCACATATCATACTAAATGTGCACAAATCTTCAGACACACACACACACACACACACACTTACACATCTTGCATCTCTCTCCCCCTCAGACGTTGTGTCCCCCCTCCATTTGTCTGCCTCAGGTTAGGAGCCGGGTTTATGGTTCCTGGTTCTCAGCCAGGTCTGAAAAGGGCGAAGCATCTCTCTCCTCGGACAGGTTTGGATTTCAAACGGATGCCAGCGCGGCCCTGGTGCGAGGTGGGACCACAGTCGGACCACCAGGGGCCCCGGCTAAAAGCCTTGTCTGTTTACCGAAGGAGGTCGGTGTGTGTGCGTACCGTGGGTGGTGCTGCCGCTACTCCAGTTTATATTTAATTTGGTTTGGATGCAGGATGCTATTTCGATCAGGAATGACGCCGGCTAACGAGGGATGCTCTCCCGTCGTTTTTTCCCCCGCGATACCCGGGGGTGACACGCGGTGTCCGAGCGGCGGTGTCTCGCGGTGGGAAGCGGAATGTGTGTCGAGAGAGAGAGCAGAAAACAAGAGCAGTTTTTGTTGAGCAACGATTCGTCATGGGAGTAGAGGAGGAGGAGAAGGGGATGCGGGGGGCCTGCTGCTCCTAGGTGGCCTGCAGATGGAAGCGCCATAGTGGTCAGTTGATTTGTTGTCCCAAAAGTTTGTTGAAATTTGCGGAAGGTGGAAGCAAAGTTATTACAATTTTTCATCGTGAAACACCAGTAATTGCCACGGCCCCGCTGCCAAATACGAACCACAGTTACTTCAAATGCAAGGTCGGTGTAAATATGCTGTCTTTGGAGTCCATAATCATGCTAAGTGTAAATCTCTGAAACCACCGTGTCTCCGAGGGCAGCAGTTAGACCTTGGAGGCTTGAGCCAGTCATGCACGAGTAAAGGCACGCAGGCGGCACGCGGGCGGCACGAAACTCAGGCATGAAAATGGGTCAGGGGTGAAAAAGGTGAGAAGGATATTACCCCTCTAGGGGGGTCCGGGGGCATGCTCCCCCATAAGAAAAATTTAAATATTCCATATTTTAAAGCATCAATCTGATGCATTTTGAGATGCTTTTTTTGCCAACCTGGGGAGAGCTGGAGAAACTTAACTTCAGCCATGAGTCAAAAATTATTATGGCCTCCTTACTAAGTATTATGCAAGCCATTTCATGCCAGCCTGTCACTGGGTCTAACATTTACAGTATATGAGGCACAATGTGGTAAGGGAGAGCATGGCTGCCTTTGTTAGCATCATTTATATATTTGATGCAGAGAATGCATCTGGCATGCTGCCTGTTGATTTTGGAGAATACATCTCCTAGATGAAAGGACACCTCTTGCCCTTTTATTGAGAACTTGCCTTCCAGTTTTAGCCACGACCAGTTCCAGCTGCATTTCAATCCAGCATCCAGCTGTTTAACAATGGCTGCATCCTTCTCCCCTAACACACTCATTCTGCAAAAATAATGTTTGTATTAGTGTTAACTTCTAGTTTAGTCTTATTCAGACCTGCCAACCTTGATATTTTTTGCATACCGACGAGGGGGGGATGGGAATTGACGACGACTAATAGGGGACAAGTCATTAAATACTCGTCATGCATTATATTGCATTGCATATAATGTGTGCTGGTCAATTAGTCTAAAATTAATTTTAGACTAATTTTTACCAGCGTACTTTGACGTCAAAATGCGTATCCGCTACGCAAATTGCGTACAGGTTGGCAGGTCTGCTTATTGATAGAACGGTGGACCACTTTACCTTCTGCCTTGTCAGTCCCCTCACCTCAAAATCTACCTCCTCAAAAACGGTAGCATTAGCTAATAATTTTCCACCGGAGCTTTAGCTAGCTAGCTGGCTAACGTTGCGTCTCTCCTGCTGTGTTCAATGTGTTCACTCGCGCTCCCTTCTGGCACGCGCACCTGTTCGCAGTTCACTGAATATAAATACCCCCTCAAAAAAACAATTTTTCATCGAATCTACACGATTCACGTAGGTCACCTATTTTGGTTTCAAAACGGCCAATTTCGCCGAAAGGTGAGGGATTTTCATGTCTGTAAACTAAATAGAGCACGTTCTCTCAGGTAGCTGTGCTGTCCCTTTTTCTAACTTGAATCTCACTAGCCCAACCTTTCTTTCTTTTTTTCACACCCATATCCATCCTTTCCTCCCTCCTTTGACATACACTGGGAACAGGGCTATAGCTGTTCAGCATCCGCGGCTACAACCCTGCTGTTGCTGGGGGAAGTCTGGTCGGAACGGTACCAGCTATACATCTCTGCCTCCTCGCCAGGCCAGGAAGAGTCACAGACCATTTAACTCAGATATTAATGACCTACAAGAGCACACAGCCTCTAAAACTACAGTGCACGGACCTACAAGAGTATATACAGACAGAGGCTGGGGCCGAGGAAAAGTGCAGAGAGCGTGGTGCCAAGGCAAAGAGAAATGAGGTGTGGCAAGGCGAGGTAGGGAAGAAAAGATAAAGATTGAATGATTTGAAAAGGCATGCACTGTGCATGTGCGGTACCACCAGCCAAGGAAATAAACAAACGTCAAAAAGTACACTCACCAGTGATCTGGGGTGCAGACGGCCACATGGAAACATGATTAAATGAAGATAACGTGAAAAAAAGGCATTCATGCTCCAAGGATCATAATTCCACAGGTATTTAGCGAACAGATAATCCAGAATGAGAAATCACAGGGTCTGCCAAGTGCAACACGAGCAGCGAAACTGTCTTGGAGGAGCTGGAGAATAATGGCAACCTGGCATCATGTTCAAATGGGGGAGAGACTTAATATGAAATTATTCACATGTCTTCGAAACAAGAGACTCCTGATATTGCTGCGTCCCAAACATTGTCTGGCTCATAATCCCCAGTTTGTCTTTTAAACATTTTGCTTATATATGCATCAAACACCAAGATGTTATGTTTTAATCAGTGAGCTTTAGAGATTCTAGTAGTTTGATTTTGTTCCCTTCGGATGAAGCATGACAGATGGGTTCTTACAGTGTTTGACGAGTGGAAACATGACATAAATCATATGTATACTACGTCTTTTACAATCTCCAGAAGTCGTTGCAGGGTAATTCATGTGGAGTTATTGTGAGGAATATTGAGAGTGCAATGTCTTGCTGAAAGAGAGTGGATGTTTTGCTTCACTTCTGCCTTCTGTTGGACTTGTGCACTTCAGCAATTTAGAAGCTGACAGCCGCGTTCTCGCCATGTGTGGACCGGTGACTGCTGAGCGTGTGCGAGGGTCTTGCTCCCACCTCATCTGTCAGACTCCTTCCCTTGATGTCCAGCAGAGACGTCAGGATCAGAGAGAGATGAAGGCACCGTCTAATCAGCACGTCACCGCTGGAGTGCTGACCTTTGACCTCTGAGCTCAAACACATGACCCCCGCCCTGGAGCAGTGGCACTGCGCGCAGCGAATTCAAAGGGCTGCTGGACGGCCATCGGGGGGAGCACGGCGAAGACCCGGGGGGTCGACGGGGGCGCGACGGCACCCCGCTGGGCGGAGCTCGTGCCCTCAGGTGCATCGCAGACAGCCCCGCACCAACGGCAACATCTATACTCAATGAATCTTAAGCGGTGTTCCCAGCACATCCCTGGTAAAATGCTCAATATCAGATATCTGATCTTATTCTGTTTCTTTGAATAACAGTGGATCTTTATTATGGCTTCTTTGCATTGTTGTGTCTCATGTTTAAAATTAATGGCAAATACATCTTTACTAATTTAGCCGTCTCGGAGCACAGCTTTTGACTGTTTTAAATCCTGTAGCATGAAAAGTGTCTTTATGTTGTTGTCACTTCAGATCTGAGGTGAGCTTCGCCCGTTGTCTTTTTTCGCTTCCAAAAATGTTGCTTTTCATTATAGGCGTTGAGCGAACAGTGCAGTATAGGACCCACCCAATGTCCTAAATCGTGACTGCATTGTAACATTACGTCGGCCAAACAAGATGACGTTGCATCATTGCGCTAAAATTCCTGACTCGGGTTAATGCCAAACTTCTGAAGTGCTGCAGTCGGTTGAAAACTTCTTCAGAACTGGAGTGTTTGGTAAAGTGGTCCAAACCATCCTGCAACAACAGATCAGCAAAGACAAAGCACAACGGGACATTAGTAAATATCATGTGGAACCACCCTGAAGGCAGCCTGGTCTTCGACGAATCGCATATGCGTATGGAAATGGAACGGCATGGATGGATGGGTCAAACAAACACAGGACTTCCACTGTCCATGAATGCAACATGCTTAAGTTACATACAAACATACTTATTTCAACCCAAACCACGATCTTTTAGAAAACCGAACTGAAGTTCCCGATATAAAATACGCTGCGCTCTAAACGTAATTGAGAATACAGTTTTGTTGTTTGGGAATGCTATTTTTAGGAGACAGTGGACTGCAGGAAAGTAGTGTTTCTCTCAGCAGTCCCATCGCAGCACCTCACGCCTCCTGTGTGAGGAACTGCCCGTGGATGCCTGAATCTTGAAACACCATCGCGATATGCACCTGTGCTGCTCAAAAACTAGCAAATGAAAAAAAATATATATATATTTTCTGTCATGTGAAAGCAATCCGTCGAAGTAAACGGAGAAAAAGGGTGCAGCGGCTACTGGCAGCAGCACACGGCCCAACCCGAACAAGCGTTCAAATATGCATACGCACGCATGTGAATATAGACATAAGGCCACACACACACACACACACACACACACACACACACACACACACACACACACACACGAATGTGCTCCCGCATGCACTCAATCATAGCTTCCTGTTTTGCCTCCGAGCTGAAGCGGAGCCTCATCGGCCGTGATGTCACTGATGAGGTCACCGCTTAGGTCACCAGCAGCACTCTGATGCTCCCCCGAGAGTGGCTGGTAATTATGAAGTCATGGTACAACACGCACTCGCAACACCCACCACACACACACACACACACACACACACACACACACACACACACACACACACACATGCACATCCCATCTATTTGCAGCTCCAGCTGGTTCCTGGGTCATCTTACAGAGCTCCCCATCAGCAGGAGCAGCGGCAGCCTCAGAAAACTTCACACCGTGTCGCTGCGGTCAAACGGAGGCCTGAACCCGGAGCTCCTGTGCCTCATCGTGACAGAAGGCGGTTGTGTCCAAATACAGAGGGGTGACCCCTTCAAATAGTTCTTGGAGCTTGTGCAGTTTACCAACTTGTGATTAACTACATGGGTTAAAATTATGATGTAAACACATATATGTGTGTGTATATACACTCACCTAAAGGATTATTAGGAACACCATACTAATATTGTGTTTGACCCCCTTTCGCCTTCAGAACTGCCTTAATTCTACGTGGCATTGATTCAACAAGGTGCTGAAAGCATTCTTTAGAAATGTTGGCCCATATTGATAGGATAGCATCTTGCAGTTGATGAAGATTTGTGGGATGCACATCCAGGGCACGAAGCTCCCGTTCCACCACATCCCAAAGATGCTCTATTGGGTTGAGATCTGGTGACTGTGGGGGCCATTTTAGTACAGTGAACTCATTGTCATGTTCAAGAAACCAATTTGAAATGATTCGAGCTTTGTGACATGGTGCATTATCCTGCTGGAAGTAGCCATCAGAGGATGGGTACATGGTGGCCATAAAGGGATGGACATGGTCAGAAACAATGCTCAGGTAGGCCGTGGCATTTAAACGATGCCCAATTGGCACTAAGGGGCCTAAAGTGTGAAAACATCCCCCACACCATTACACCACCACCACCAGCCTGCACAGTGGTAACAAGGCATGATGGATCCATGTTCTCATTCTGCTTACGCCAAATTCTGACTCTACCATCTGAATGTCTCAACAGAAATCGAGACTCATCAGACCAGGCAACATTTTTCCAGTCTTCAACTGTCCAATTTTGGTGAGCTCTTGCAAATTGTAGCTTCTTTTTCCTATTTGTAGTGGAGATGAGTGGTACCCGGTGGGGTCTTCTGCTGTTGTAGCCCATCCGCCTCAAGGTTGTGCGTGTTGTGGCTTCACAAATGCTTTGCTGCATACCTCGGTTGTAACGAGTGGTTATTTCAGTCAAAGTTGCTTGAATCAGTCGGCCCATTCTCCTCTGACCTCTAGCATCAACAAGGCATTTTCGCCCACAGGACTGCCGCATACTGGATGTTTTTCCCTTTTCACACCATTCTTTGTAAACCCTAGAAATGGTTGTGCGTGAAAATCCCAGTAACTGAGCAGATTGTGAAATACTCAGACCGGCCCGTCTGGCACCAACAACCATGCCACGCTCAAAATTGCTTAAATCACCTTTCTTTCCCATTCTGACATTCAGTTTGGAGTTCAGGAGATTGTCTTGACCAGGACCACACCCCTAAATGCATTGAAGCAACTGCCATGTGATTGGTTGATTAGATAATTGCATTAATGAGAAATTGAACAGGTGTTCCTAATAATCCTTTAGGTGAGTGTATATATATATATATATATATATATATATATATATATAGAGAGAGAGAGAGAGAGAGAGAGAGAGAGAGAGAGAGAGAGAGAGAGAGCAATTTGATGGCTCCAACGATCCTGTATCAGATCGACAATCTGGTCACGTGAAGTGCTCCTACGCTCAAATTTGTGTTTTTCCCACTTCCATGTTTGAGCTTCACAGTGCGGAATGATGTTTGTAGAATTATTTTGTGACATCTTGACAGACGCAGAAGACGGGAAACGCTGACCAATCAGATCAGACTGGTCTTTTTCGGAAGGGTGGCTTAAAGAGACAGGCAAAGACAGAGGGCAAAAACAGGTATATTCAGACAGACAGTATGAGAAAATAAAGTGTTTTTTTAACATTACAGCATGTAAACATGTTTAAGTAGAAACCCAAAACACAAGTATTAAACAAAAAAGTATATGTCTCCTTTATTAAGAAACTATACCAACCTAAATACCTAAAACGCAGAAGGCCTTTTTAAACCCAGTGAGGCAGCCCTTCTGATGCTTCGCGGCGGGGCAAAGCCCCTTTAACGCTTGTCTGGAGGCTGAGGTGACACAGGACCACCAGCTGGCCCGCACGCCAGCCCCGTCTGGAGCAGCTCCTAAAGGACCTGACAGAGCCCCGCGCCAAAGCGACCTCCGCAAGTCGTCAGGCCCGCGATCCCGGGCGGCGGCCTTTACGTCGAGCTACCGCACACTGCAGCCTAATTGCACACAGGAGGCGATGGGCCGAGCGCACGTGCCTGTGTGTGTGTACGCGCGTGCGTGCATGCGTGTGTGTGTGTGTGTGTGTGTGTGTGTGTCTGTGTGCATGACGCCATGGCTAATCACAGATTGGATTTAATGAGCGTAAAGCACAGTGGAAGCAAAACATGCTTGCATGCATACAAAGACAGGATTGTGACGAAGACACACCCATTTGTTTGCTCTCTCTCTCTCTCTCTCTCTCTCTCTCTTTCACAAAATCTTTACACACTAAATTTATCTCATCATCACTCTGCGTTTACAATGAACCTTGGAGCATTTTTAAGTTGTGTCGAAACGTGTGTATATTTTTAACCATTTAATGAACATGCATAAAAATAATAACACTCTTTTTTTGTGTAGTGTATATTTTAATACTTCCCCATTACATGTAAAGGTTGTAAGTGTGTGTCTGCAGCATGTATGTCCTTCCACGTGTGTGTGTGTGTGTGTGTGTGTGTGTGTGTGTGTGCGTGTGCGTGTGCGTGTGCGTGTAACTGTGTGTGTTCTGCATATAACTGTTGTGTGTGCAAAGTGGTTATGGAGCAGATCTGGCAGCCATCCCACTCAGGACATTTGACCTTGGAGAGACTTTTTTTCTTCAGCCCGTCTCTCCTTTTCCCCTAGCAGAGGCTAAAAGGCTCAAAAGGGTGGAAAGCTAAATATTGTCTTTAGTCTGCTGGACGCCAGGTTGCATAAAAGGTTCCAAAGCCGTTTGCATCAAACCTCGACCGTCGAAACCACAAATTCTGTTTTTCTTGCCATAAAACTCCCCCCGCCAAAAAGAGGAGGGGAAAAAAAAGAAAGAAAAAAGATTTCCATTCAGTTGATTCTAATAAATTCAAATGAACTGAGAAAAAAATGGTTTACTCCCCAAAGGAAAACATGGAGTTAAATATATGATATGTGTCCGTGCTTATAAAACAGGAGCAGATAAAGACACAGTATGTTTGATCGATATAATTGATTTACAGCTGAGCTGAGTGAAAGTCAAACTTCTCAACCATCAACATTTTGGTTCAACTATTGATTATAGCCCCAGTAGCAGAAGATTTGGAGATCGCGATCAAAAGTGTATTGGAAGTATTTTCTATCTCAAGCAATCACTGAGCTGCTGCTTGCAATTACTGAACTCATGAAACAACATCTGTTTTTTTACCAGCGTTTGTGCACCAGGCTAGATATATTGTATAGATAGATTTATTCATCCCCAGGGGGAAATTTGTGTGGCAGCAGCATGCACGTTACATAGTAAACATAACAATATTAAGTATGGGAAATACGCAATATATACAATACAATAAAATAGCAGAGCAGAATATTACTTTAAAAAGAAAATGTAATAATATAAAAGATGCAAGTATATACAGTGAAAGCGGTGCTAGGGTTATTGATGATTCAATTGAGAGAGGATCTGGCCAGAGGTGATTTATTATAAAGTGCCCCGGAACAAGAGTGAATACAAGCCATATAGAATAAAACTTGAGCTCTCTAAATCAGAGTCCAGTCATGAAATATGATATAACACAGATTGTAAAATAATTTATACTGTATTGTTTTCCGATGCGAAGGGATGGAATGGAGAAAAGCATCAGAGTGTGTGACGGGGGACAATGTTTCCAACATAAGTTGGTGCAGGAAAATGCACCAGAATGCAGGAAATTAAGTGTTTAATTAAGCGCATAATTTCTTAGGCAGTCCTGCAGCAGTGCAAATGCCTCCCGTTGTCCCTGCAGCAGTCGCGCCGTTATTTGCTGCAGTCAAACTCCAGCTCAGACAAGTTCGCTGGCTTCGGTCCAATCAGATTGCAGCTCGTTTGTAAACAGCATCTCAGAGCCTGTGAGCGGATCCCGCCTCCTTGAGTTGACCTTTCACTGGGTGTATTTGCGAGCTTTTCAATGAGTTTTTCAATTTTATCGGGTGAAGAAAAACATGAGACATCGACAAGTCGACTACTTTTTGGGAGTAGTGGACTACTCCTAAATTGCAGAGGTCGTGAAAGGTCAATCGCACGACCCTAGGAGCAGCGATCTCATGTTGCTTAATGTTTCGCTGTGTAACAAACACTCTTTGGCTCTTTGCAACACAGTTTGTGGTGCTTTGCAGTGTTATGATATGCCATATTGTACCTTTGTGGTAGTCAGTGGACACATTAGGACCCCATTTATATTTCTTTACACACTTTAATTTCTCTAAATATCTAATTAAATAAATGAAATATAAAAACATTCTGTTGGATTTCTGTATCCCTGGCATAATGTTGGCCTTCGCTCTCTGCCATGCAAATTCAGGCAGTGCTCATCTCTCTAGATGAATGCTTTTAATTACTACCTTGGATTGTGTGCGTGTGTGTTTACGTGAGTAAGTTGTGTATTGTGTATGCATGTCGAGGAGTTTCCAACACTGACATGTTTACAGAAGGACCACACATAAGTCAAGGAAGTATGCCAAGCCTGTGAAATATCCAGCTACAAGTGTGTCAACACACACACACACACACACACACACACACACACACACACACACACACACACACTCTGAATGTACACATGCGAGGCTGGAAAGCCACAGAAATGTAGCTGGCAACGTGCTATATTTTGCATTAAGTGCCTCTCCCACCCATATGTTTGTCAATATAAACCATTTCAGCAAATATTCCCTGACGTTGGCTTTGCTGTGATCGCTCTCTGATTGATGGCCTCCAGGTATGTTGTGTGTTTCCTACTGGTGCTGCTGGAACGCTCCCAACACCTTCAAATAAAATAAATCATACAACATAAACACGTTTAACAAGGAGCAGTTTTTTTTGTCCTCGGCAAAGTTAGGGTTATATCACTGATTGTAAAAACAAATGGTAAATACCTGCACTTATGTCCACTTTTGTTTAAGGGCTAAGACATGTCATTCATGGGGAAAGTCATCAAAGTGTAAGTGGCAAACTAACATCTCTGTAAATGTTATTAAAGGGGTAGTAACACAAATCTATTTTTTTTAAATTTAAAGATACAATTCTATAAGTAAATAACAGGCCAATATGTTAGAATGCACTTCAATAAAGCTGAAGTGCACCTCTGCACTTTCAATGCCAAGTTGTTTTTATCTTTAGTATTTTCATGCTGCATCTTCAGTCTCGTGCCGTGTTCGTAGTAGAGGTCTGACTGATAGTTCACATTTCATGAGAGACTGAAACTCTTTAACAGGTTGAATAATCCGATTATTAACATCTGCACCACAATGCCACCTCTGTATACAGTATTGTGAACTGTAAAATAAAAATAAAAGAAGTAGAGAACATAGAGAGCTCCCCATAATGAGTTATTTTATTCAGAGGAAATCAGGCTCAGAGATTTGCTTGTAAACAATAATAAAAACAGATTATATGTATCTAGTGAAAGAGATGCTAAAGAGAGAGAATTTATGTATTTTATTTCATTCAAGTTCATTTTTAAATTATATTTAAATAAATTAATTCCTTAGCCATGTTCGATTCAATTTGTGTTTTTCTTTTTTTTTTACTATCTTGGTTACATGTCTTTTTCCTTTTGTGTTATGTGTATGTTCTGAAATTGTTTGTATAATGTTTTATATCAGAATAAAATTAAATAAAATCACAGCTTTGATGTAGGTATGATTTTACACAGAGAATAATAGAATAGTTGCTGTGACCAAAACATTCACTGTTCTTTCATTTGCATATGTAATAAATTGATTATTTTTGCCTCTGGAGAACCTTGTTTACTTGTTTTTGTCAGTGCCATGTTTTCCCATCAGATGCTGCGACTACTTCTAGAAACACCTTGGTCTCAAGACCCTTTCATTTGTTCATCTGTGCCTTTAATGAGCCTTTAATTATTGATGATACCAGGATACTCGATACACATCCATCCAGCCCTCCCAGAGCCAACGATGAAAGCAGGTTTCCATCACGGAACACGTCGGGTTCCTGCCTACACCCTGACCTCTGACAGGTTAATGGCGGTCAAGCTCTGACCTCTCGCTGTCGTCGCCCGGCGTCTGCCCGACCTCTGAAGTAAAAAGATGCGATGAAGGATGGAGGGAGGCGGGGAGCGCCGGGTGGCTGTTACGCTGACGTGTTGACACGGCGGGATTGTCAGCGGGACAGCTGCTGCTGTAGTACACCCACCTGTGTGATATCCAGACGAGAGGAACAACTACTGACTTAAGGCAGCTAACTCATGGCTCAAATCACTTTCCATTTGCTGCTCGAAATATATGCTTTTCATTTGGTCAATTATATCAAATGCATGCTCTCCTCCGCCGAGCGAAGGGTCACAGCAGTTACGGTGCCTACGTGACCCAGACAATGGCTGAACCCCCTCACTTGAGAAGCAGTCCCTGTAATGTTAGCGGCTAATTTAAAGCAGGTTTACTTGCTCTGAATCAGCGGCGTTCTGGAGGAAGAAATAATCTCATTGGTTATGTTGAATCCCAATAGGAGCAGCGAAAAGACAGCTTTTTGGATCGCAAATTGGCAAACCTCTGGAATTTTTGGGGGGTTTAAATGAACAATATAAATGGGAATGACACTTTTTCGTAATCTTGGCTTTCTTGACCCTGTAAGGTCAGCTGAGCCAAATGGCAAAGATACATGTTTTCTATTACAAGTGAATATGTGAGGCTTCACTCCTTAAATCATATGCTTTATCATCTATTTTTCTCTAAATAGAACCATAATTTACCAAATGACCGTCACGCTGTATTGAAGAAGACTTGAAACTAGCAACTGAGACCATTAACTCATGTTTACAATGTTTACTGAGGGAATAAATCAAGGGAGAAGTAGAGTCATTTTCTCATCGGCTTCTATACAATTAGACATTCAGCCCCCTGCTGGTTATTACAAATATTTTGCTCCACACACTTGTTTAATTCAACCACTGACATTATTTCTCTCTCGAGGAGGGAAACGCTAATCAGATGATATTACACGCTGGAGACCCCATACTGTAAACTCACGCCGTAATTGTCAAGCAGCAGATCAGATAATACGGTGGATACTTCCACTGGGCCAAATGGAAGAAAAAACATGCTCTTTCATTCAAGCGTGGAGACGCTAACCACAGAAACCTCAACAGAGACAGTTATCAATCCAACCAATCAATTTAGTCGAATCATAACATCTGCACTGGTGGAAGGAGATAATGACTGGAAAAGGATTCCGTCCTGACTGGCAGTCCTCCAGTACCAAGCTGGTCCTGCCTGCAGAGCTCTTAATTCCATCCACTAATCATCCATTAGACAGCTAAAGAACTTGGACGAATACGGAACCTCAAACATCCTCCCTGTTCTACCGCCTTGGCTGCGTCTACCTGAAGAAAGAAAGTCAAGATTATGCATGAAGCCATTAAAAAAAAAAGAAGGAGAAGACAAATAAAGCTCTAACAAAGCAGATGAGAACAAATTGCACAGACATGTGACATGCACATACAACATAAATCGCTTGTGCATATACATACATTTGAGAGCTTTACACGCACACACACACACACACACACACACTTTTATGAGTACATATGAATCCATAACACCAGGAGAGGTTGTCTCTGTGTGTGTGTGTGTGTGTGTGTGTGTGTGTGTGTGTGTGTGTGTGTGTGTGTGTGTGTGTGTGTGTGTGTGTGTGTGGACTCAGCTGGAGGTGACTGCATGGCCTTTCACTGGCCTGTTTCCTGCTGTAACTATAGCTCAACGTGAACCCTGCCCCCTCCCCCACCCAGCCCTGCCATTACCATAAAGCAACACAGCGAAGCACAATTAAAGATAATTTAAGACTTAAGCAATTAAGGTCACATCTCCTCTGGAAACACACGCCCACGGAGGTCCTGGTATCTGTCTAGCACAGGATGGATTTGGACAGCTTTGGTAGTGTGTGTGTTTGCGTGTGTGTGTGCATGTGTGTGTGTGTTGTATGAGTTTTGTAATTGCAACCAAGGTGCAGGGTCAAGCAGGGTCTATTTGGGGGGTGGGAGGGCTGTTTTGGGCTAAATTGCCCAGGAGGAGATTAGGACAAAATGGCACACTCTGTGCCTACCTGCGCTCCAATTACAACTGGGTAAACACGGACACGCAGATCTTTAAAAAGTCAAGATTGTGGCGTTCGCATGCACACGCGGCGAGAGTAATCCCATCTCCGTGCAGACGTCCAACACTACGGATTAATGACTACAGGCCACCGAGGAGCCGCGTCTTAAAGGCCTGAACGGGGAGCGAGAGTGGAGCCGGCTCCGCTCGCTGATGTTGTATCAACAGTGTTTTATTGAGTGGAAATCAAGTGGGATTTTCTGAAGGGAGAGACGTGTTAAAAAACAGCTTTGGTCCAGAGCACGCACACAGCCTGCACTCTGTGGTGTTAAATTATTATGTCCCGTACGCTGCTATACTGGGTTTACAACTCCCACCGGGCACTGTCTGCTGATCTTAGAGCCATCACCATGAAACCTGCAAACATGCGCACACACAAGGTATATTCCCCCTTGAGCCACACACTGCTGACTCATCACATCCAGCAGCCAGGGAGGACGGAGTCATCCTGCTGCCGGTGCCTCCCCTATCGCTCGGCTCTGAACCCATCTCCCTGTGTGGTCCCCTCAGCGCTGCAGCCACTGTGACTGCCACCTTAGGCAATGTGGTGGTGGGAGGGGAGGGGAGGGGGGCGGGGTGGCAGAAGACAGTGTCCCCACAGCAGGGACTGAGATACAGTATAATAGAGGAGGTGACAGACACTGTCCAGGCTACAACCATGTCAGTCATTTCTTTTTTTTTCAATGTACATGCAAGATTTATGTTTATTGGTCAGCATTTGCACAATCTTTTTTTGCAAATGCTGACCAGTAGACCGATTCTGCAGAACTTGGTGGAACTGGTCCCCTTTCAGACAAAAAGAATCCTCGAAGCAGACAAAGCAGTTTGTGCTATACGTTCTACCTTGGAGGGCATCGTGTTCATGCGTCTTTACCAGCAGGATTGCTTTTCTTTTCTTATATTGGTGCTTTTGTTACATGAGGCTAACGTGCAAGTTTTAATTGTTGGTATGACAGAAAACATTATTACATTATCATTTATTCCCCCCCAAAAACTTATTTTTTCATGTTTGTACTTTCAATAAAAAAAATAATATATATGTTATTTGCATTTTTTGCATTTAATACTTGTCCCGTGTTTTAACATGCATGTGATTAAGTAAAGTACAGTAACAGTGGAAAGCAACATGAAAGTTTTAATTTGAAAAAGTATTGATATCGATAAAGGTGATTCTTGGCCCTGTATTACTTGGTATCGGATACAAACCTGTAACAACCTGTGTATTCTGTGTGCATCCCAACTCTAAATTGTTGTTTCCTTGCTCCTCGATTGAACCGGAAGTGGTTCTGCGTCGCCATCTTGCCGGCCATCCCAAAGCTCTTATTCTGCGTGTTTTAACACTGGACACGCCCCCTCACTGTTCATCTGTTATTTGATTGGACGCTGTAGCTGAGCGGACTGATCGCTGGAGTTTCATACCAGAGTGAAGATGATCGCAGATTAAACTCAAATGATATATTAGATTTGTTTTCTGATTTACCATCAAGTTAAAACACTTTTTACAACATTCACTCACGTGAGGGGGATCGTTCCTGAGTGTGGGTTTGATGAGTTATTTAATTTAAGTTTAACCTGAAACATTGAGCCTAAAACAATAATTCCAGTGTTGAAGAGAAACCATAATCATATTGTGGGTTATTTTATAATGATGTCACAATCAGATTTTTTTTTTAAACTGACGTAAATAATTAATAAATAAGACGCATTCCGCCAGTAGAAATCGATCCTGCCACAGAACACAGTATAAAAATACTACAGAGAAAACATCTCCACTCTGACACTGATGTCTTTATTAATATAAGTAGTAGTTTAACACCATTAAATCAACTGAAAATATTATACGATCATTTATTATCAATATTTTAAGTGCATTTTTATTGGAATGTTCGCTAAAAACTGTCCGGACCAGAAAACAACTCCTTTACACTGATGATGTGTACGGACACAAACTCCGTCATAAGTCTCTCCAGCTGTTAAAGCCGACTGACAGCTGTGATCGGCGGCCGCAGTCATCAGAAACCGACGTCGCTTCACGTGAAGCTTCAGAGGAAAGGACGTCTCGTGTCTCTTAAAACATATTTCCTCGCATGGTTTCCTTGCGTCTCTCCATGCATCCCTGGTGGGAGGGACTAAGACGCAAGGAAAAGATGCAAGTGAGGGAAACGGAGATGCAATTTAGAGATTTGGGATGCACCCTCAGTCTTCCCACTGTTTCCTGATTGTTTATTACTTTCACCTGTTCTTGTTCCAGACTCCTCCCTCCTCCCCCACCTTCCCCCTGTGTGATTGTAAAGCCCCGCCCTTATTGTTTCCACCTGTGCCTAGTTGCCTGTCTTCCCCTGTGTAGTTAGTCTGCGTCTTCCCCTTGTCAGTTATGGAGGACCGGAAATGACTAAATAAATGCAGGAATAAATACAGGAATAAATAAATAAATGCTTAAATAAATGTATAAATAAATAAATACAGGAATAAATGCTTAAATAAATGTATAAATAAATAAATACAGGAATATATCAATATAAGTTATACCGAAACAGGACATCATTAAATAAATCTATTTCTACATTTCTGTATGTCTTCATTTATTTATGCCTGTATTTATGTGTCCACACGTATTTCTTCATTTATTTATTTATGTATTTCTGTGTCCTTGTATGCAAATGAGCTGGGGTGGTCCGAACCTCATTGTTAAACAGGATTGGTTAAGTAGGGGAGCAAGACAGAAGCAACCGATCCCTAAGCACATGGCCCCTGTAGAGGAAGTCAAAAAGCTGTCTCGGCTAGGGTGACCATATCCATAACACCAAAAAGGAGGACACTATGCGGTATGTTGTGAGGCTGTGAATAAATTGCATAGGAGGGGTGCAGTTTGATTTTATTAAGTGTGAAGAGAGATGTGAGCCCTTTTTACTGTAATTGATCTCCTTGGAGCATACCCTGCTTTATCAACTAATTAATATGTATTTTTTATATGTAATATATATATCTTATATATATATATATATGTAATATATTATTAATATGTAATTATTAATTGTAATTAACAATGAATTAATATGTATTTTTTATGTATTGTTATATATATATATATATATATATATATATATATATATATATATATATATATACTATATTTTTATATAATTGCAATCAATTCGGTAAAAAGTAATAAAACACCGCTTTAGTTCAAAGTAAAAGTTCAATTCAAATCTTAAGTTATGAATCTTAACCTTTCCCTCCGTCAAACTGATGTAACGTTACTGTGAATAAATAATAAACTAATAAAGATTGCTCGTTAGATCCTCAAAACAGAATTATATCTCATGTTTAACCGCTACGGAGAAATCGGAGCCAGCGGATCATTTCTAAAAGTCCTGCCGGGATCAGGCTGCTCTCGGCGGGCAGCAGAGCGCTGACAGCCCGGTGCAGTGGGACTCACGGTCCCGTGAGCAGGAACTCAACTTGTCGGCGTATCTTTTTAAGTCGGCTGATTCTTGAATAACCGATCACAGATTTGATGCTTAAACAACTAACTTCTCGCCTGAAAACATCCTAAAAGTACATGTTGTGACTCAACAACAGTAGTATTCAGAGAACGTCAACTTTCAGTTGTGAGTTTCCTCATCAAGTACAGAGAAGAACGCGTATTGAGAAACGGCCGCTGGAGACATCTTAACGCTGATTGGCCAAAACTCATCAAAGATCTTCTATTATGAAGATCACGACCACTCCAATCTCAGAAACGCTGGCTGGCCAGTTCACATATTTTGATTTCAAAACGGCGAATTTCGCCGTAAGATGACAAGTTTGCAGGTCTGCAAAAAGGAGGACAAAAGGAGGACAAAAGCCGGACAGGGCATTGAAAATCCGGACTTCTGCTAACGGTTAGCTGAGCTTGCCAACTTCAACAACATGTGCAAGGCAGAAGTAGTAGAACACAACATAGCAGGAGCGATCACACTCCTGTGACCAATCATGCTTTAGACAGAGGTTCGGACCGCCCCAGCTCATTTGCATACAAGGACACATAAATACAGAAATAAATAAATGAATAAATACGTGTGGACACATAAATACAGGCATAAATAAATATTGAAATACAGAAATGTAGAAATAGATTTATTTAATGATGTCCTGTTTAGGTATAACTTATATTTATATATTCCTGTTTTTATTTATTTATTTATACATTTATTTAAGCATTTATTTATTTATTCCTGTTTTTAAATGAGTACATATGTACATTCATTTATAATTAAGTCATTTCCGGTCCTCCATAGTCAGTTGCAGGATTGTCTTTGTTGTCGTTTTTGTAGCCCTGTGATCTTGCTTTGCCTTTGTGCTGAAGTTTGGTGTTTGTTTCCAGAATCAGTCGGTTTCCTTGTTTTGTACTTTGACCAAAAAAGTGCCTTTTTGATTTTGCCCGCCACCTGGCCTCCTGCCTCTCACACCCGGTCGTGACACAACGAAATTGTGCAGTATTGCCCACCTCTACTGCCACAATTGGATTTATCATTACTACAGGTTCTTTGCTGAAATGTACATTATACTTATGCAAGTTGTATATCTGTCTCTTATTTCCTGTCTACTTTTATTCCATCACATTCCATTGATTTAACTTTGCTGAAAATACTGCTGAAATGCTAGTGATCCTATGTGAAGTGCTTGTGAAAAGTATAAGAGAATTATTAATTTTTTATTGTGGATGTTATTGCAGTAAGGACTCTTCAGTAGCATCCACAAAAGTAGTTTTTTTCTCCAAAACGAGTCATACCTGCCGTTTCATTGACACTTAAACTCACTAAGGAACATTAATGAAATGATCAGCAACAACGAGACATGAGAAATAAAGTTATTTGAGATTACATAATGTCCAGTTATTAGCAAGCAATGTTTTATTTCTGGCTGTGCAGTGTTTTGGAATCAAATTTTTCCATCTGCGAAGGGAGCAGCAGGTCCTGGACACAGGGTGAAGAATTTGAAACGCAATACGGCATAATAACAACCGGTTAAAACCTGTTATCCAGCAGGAATGTGCAGCGTCAGAAAAAGAAGACAAAAAACACACATCCAAAAACGGCATCGGGATTATTTTGTTTCCAGCCGACTCGGAGATTGATAAACATAGCCATCGCCAGATGTCCATGGTTTTAACCCTCCGGACAAGACGATTAAAACGTTGTTGCTTTTCTACTAAATGAACCTACACACAGCGGCGTCGACCCATATGAACTGCATAAACACACACACACACACACTAGTTGTGTTACACAGGTCATATGCAGCATGTGAGGTGAGGACTCGCCAGCGCAGAAGCCACAGCGATAAAATAGCAGCCACAATGCCACAGTCACGGTCTAAGTATAAGTCTGCCACCCAGCAGTCGTGTGCAACACGTCCTCAACCAGTAAATCCACAACACCTCCTTCTCTGTCCCTCTCAGGACTGCATGAACATGTTGACATGAAGCTCTCAGGTGGGTTCAAGTGCACTGTAAACTTGAGTGCAGAGACACCAATTTGTTAATTACTTCTGATTCACAGAGTTAAGGTTAAGTTAAGGCGGCCGACGTGCAGATTTCACATAATGGCCGGCATAAGGATCTGTATCTAATATGGTCCCAAAATGATCCATTCAACGTGTCCTCCAAATTAAAGAACAACATGGGACGTGGAGTTGCTTTTTTTTGTAGCGTGTTTTTACAGCCTTCAGTAGCAATTTCGGTTTCAGTATCTTGTGTTGTGTAGGAGTCGGGTATCGAACCGTCGATTTTCTGGTAAGCTCTACCTCTTGAGCCACAGCCGCCCCAAAACGCTGGCTCCACCCATTATTATTCTGATGGGGGAAAAAAAGTCCTGCTTATTTTGTTTCCTTAAACCAATTACAATCGTCCTGAGTGGAGCACAGCACAGGTGGAGCCCTTGCGAACTACAGTGCTGATAGCGGAAGGGGAGGAGAATGCCAATACTAATGGCCAACTTAAACCCACAGTACATCTGGTGGGTCATACTGGGTTTAGGGAAACATCACGGTTTAGGTCCTAATAACGCTTCTTTCAGGGTCGTCATATAAAGACCTACTTTGCCATAGTAGGGGAGTGATCATGGGCGTGGTTTTAAGAAATCAAAACACACGTTCATAGTTCCGATGGCCGCTAGAGGTCTTTGTCACTTGAATGTTAACATACCAGAGATAGTAGGATTTTCAGGGGTTGAGAAGAAAAGAAAGCAGACATGTGTTTGCCTTAGTCATTGCCTCCGACAACTTACACTCGAGTGTAAAGTCCAAATTTCTATTGGTGTGGCATCTCACCACCATTCTCTGCGCCGAAAAGTATGTAGCCAGTTAGCGTGCTAACCTTTGCACTTAGGTATAATTTCCATTGGGTGTATTCTCCGACGTCCTGACAGTGCTGACTTAACTCGCAGACACTCTCATCCGTTCGGCATTCCCCCACGACACAGCTGGTAAATGTGGACTGAAGAGACACTGCATACTTTGCTGCCAAACCAAACTAAAAGGATTTCTGACCACCTCTGAATGCAATGCGTCCACTTTTCTACCCGACTTTGTGCACTTTTCCTCTATCCAATTACAAACTCATCACCTTTTCCTCTCTTTCCGCATCTCTGACACACATACTTCGTCTCCTTAAACCCGCTCTTTTCCACAGACACACACAGATTGTATCATGCCGTCTGCTCTGACCCGGTCAAGTTCATGAGCAGCAACAGGGAACATTTTAATTAAGGGGCCGTCGTCTGCCTCACTCAGCAGCAGGTGGTTGAGGCTCAGTTACTCCATTCCATCACCATGATGGACAGAAGAGGAGCACTTCAATACACAAGGCGCCAAGAGAGGTTATCTCCTTTGTACACTTCCTCAAAGTGACACTTGATTTGCCTTTGTGAGATTACAGTATACTGTCCTCCAAGACTCTGAGGCGAGCCAGGAAGATTGCAGCTGACCCCTCTCACCCTGGACATAACCTGTTCGAGTCCCTCCCCTCTGGCAGGAGGCTGAGGTCCATCAGGACCAAGACCTCACGCCACACAAACAGTTTCTTCCCGTCGGCAGTCGGGCTCATCAACAGAGCCCGGGTCCCCCACTGACTGACTCTGTCACCCCCAGCTATTTTTATTTAATTTTTAATTTTTCTCTTTATTCTTTTAATTTTTTTTTCTTTCTCTCTTCTTTCTTTCTCTTTACCGTTCACTCCTCTGCACACCTCATATTTAAACACTCGTCACTTTAACATACACTTTAACTTAAACACACATGTCACTTTAACGTACACTCACATTAACGTATCTGTTGTCTGAGCACTTCTTATCTTACACTTATTTTAATACCAATTGCATTGTTGTTATCGTTGATTGTTGATTGTTGTTTGTCTCGTCTAACGTCCCATGTCCATGTCCAATGTATGCACCTTCCGCCTCAAAAAATTCCTCGTTTGTGTGAAAACATTCCTGGCTAATAAACAGTTTCTGATTCTGATTCTGATTCTGCATGATCACTTGTCGGCCTAAATCCCTGTTGCATACCCATACATACACATTTTATACACTCTTTATGCTGAGAAAAGTTTCATTTTTATTTGAAGCGAAGCAAAGTCCAAACAACAAAGTCAACCACAACTTTGCTTATTGTTTGTTTTCTTTTCTGTTTATGACAATACATTCCCAACATCTCCACTGACATGATAAGCTTCCCTGAGGGCCATATGGTGATCCCACGGTAAGTGACGCACCGTATGATGTTGCCGACCTCAGAAATGAGGCAGCGGAGCACCTCGGGTCTTCTGTAGGAGGCGCAAAGTCTGTCGGAACGGGTGAAACGAGACTCAGAGCGGTGGTTTGCCAAGTAGTTTTGCCAGTTTGACGAGCCACCAGCTGAATGGAAGAGGTAGAGCTTTTATTATTCTCAAAATAACTAAGTATGCACAGATAGCACATAACCTGTTTTCCTCAAAACATGATGGAATGGGAGTTCTGGAAGAATCTGATTATGAAATATGTATGAGGGGCTTTTGTTGAAAGTTGAAAAAGAGTGTGATGTAAAAAAAAAAAAAAAAAAAGGAAAGAAAAGTTCTGCCTTTGCCAACATTTCAAACTGTGAAAACCCAAAAAATGTGTTTGGATGTAATCAGGAGAGGAACAGGAAGATGATGGTGGTTACTGGAAAGGCTCGAGACTGAATGGTCGTTGAGGCGGCGTTAATGTGTTTGTACTGGATCTGCGTCCCAGCAGGCTGTGTCATTTGGCAGATATCAGGACTGTGTGAGATGAGGGCGGGGGTTAGGAACTCACTGACAGACACATTAGTAACCTGCGAATGTTCTGTTGAGCACCGTCGGAGGCCAACAGGCTACATTTCTAGACCATCATTCTTGCTCCTGTTAATATTTTACATCGGAAGCCACAGAGGACATTGCACGGCATGCAGTTCCAGACTGTAGTTTCAAGGGAAACCTTATCAGTGTATTGTAACACAATACATTCCCCTTCAGTGTAAGGCTTCCTGCTGACACAAAATACTTTAGGAGAACAATTTGATAGGGAGGTTCTTGAAATATGAAGTGACAATATCTTCCATGTTATTTATTGTTGTCAAGTTTATCAATTCAATGTTGTTGTTTTTTATATGAAAAATAAATTAACAGCATTTCCTGATCTTCTGGAGGAATCAACACCTGTTCAATATAAGGCTATGGCCAGCTGCCAGTTAGCTTATCTTAGCACAAAGACTGCAAATGGGGGAAACAGCTAGCCTGCCTTGTTCTGCTCAATAATTACCACATTATATCTTGTTTCTTTAATGCATACAACACAGTGGGTTATGGGCCCTGTACATTTTTTTCCCATTACGCAGCACAACACACACACACACACAGCTTCGCTAGTTGCCTGGAAACTGCGCAGAGCCAAGAAACCGTCCGATTAAATCCTTATAAGGCTGATTTGGAGAACATGTTAACAAACAAGTTATTTCACACAACTATTAGCATTAGCGTTCATTAACGTTTCTGCCCACCCACTTTCGGTGTCCACCACCTCTATCCGCTGAAAGACATGAAAACACTCCATAAAGCTGAGGGGAACTGCAAAGTTGAGTGATCTTTGTGGCTTCATCTTCACAGGCGACACCTACCACAGTCAATTATTGACTTTGTTAATATAAAATATTAAGATATATCAGTCATGAACATACGTAATTCTAACAGTAGACAATACACACCAACTATACCCATGGTCCATTGCAATTATTTCCACATATTATTATTCTTTTCCCACAAGCATCAGTACAACTACTGACTTTGGTTTCCACCATCCTCTTCATGGCCTTCTTACTCCTTTTCTCCTTCTGACTGCTCATTTCCTCCTCACCATATATCCATCATCCATCCAGCTGTTGTTTCTTGCTGAATCACGTCCATATAATTTGTCTTCCACTTTTCTCTCTGTGGCCCTCTCAAGGTCCCTCATGCAGAACTGCTGACACGCCTCCAGTCTTCTTTTCCTCCCGCTCTCCTTTCACTTATCTCGCCATGCGGACACAAATGTGTGGATTTGCCGACAGAGTATCTGAGGTCTGAACGTTCGGTGGAGTAAAACACATCCAGGCTGAATCTCCTCCCAGAGCTCAACCCGCAACCGCGACCCCAGACCGAGACCAAGAATTTAATCTAGCACTCGGTCCCAGGAATTTCATCCAGGACCGAGCTCAATCAAGCAGAAAATGTGACATCTCTGAAAGACCCCCCAAAAAGCTGTGAAACCAGAGCCCAGACACCTGCTTTGGCCCCAAGAATCTCTTTGTCATTGTTCCACCACGTGGGTTTGCCGAACACTCCAGACGACGACCCGCAAACCAGAGCTCTAATTCTGCAGTCGAGTCCAGAACCAAAGAGAAAAAAGAAGAAAAACAAAATCACAACCAAGCAGTTGCTGGATGGGAACTCATTTGGATTCTTTTCTCCCATCACCTGTTATTTTTTTGCATTTCTTTTTCTTACAGCCACGAAAATGAAGAAGAAGAAAAAAAACAGACATCTGGTACCAGAGCCGAGCCCGTCTTTATGTCCCCCTTTATTTATGGGACAGAAACAGAACCACACAAATGGGCCAGGGGGGAGCTGCTCCATAACATACGCACCTCGCCGCAGGAGAGGAAAAATAAATGCACGCCAAACCCTAAAAACCTAAACTAATGCAGGGGCACTCTGAATACGAAATTGCCCATTCAGTATATCTGCGCTGACTTTTCTGAAATGTACCCTAATGTACGGTAAAACAGTTATTTTTGACAGAATAGCTTGCTCAGACTGTGTGTGTGTGTGTGTGTGTGTGTGTGTGTGTGTGTGTGTGTGTGTGTGTGTGTGTGTGTGTGTGTGTGAATGGAGAGACCTTCTAGTGACTTGTCTCTATTAGAAATAACATATATCACACCTACTATATTGGTGTAGATAATATGAAATCATTGAATAAGTCAATGTCGTGTGAAATGGACAATGCCAGGAGAAGGAGGCGATAATGAGAGGAAGAGAGCCAGCCAGTGACGGAGAGACAGGGAGACAGAAAGACACGAGCTAACGACTGCGTAATATATCGTATAATATGGAAACAATTACATCCTGGCAAAGGCGTCTTTGGCACGGTGGAGCAGATCCGCTGTGTCCAGGATTGTTACTGCCCGGCCTCTGTGCCGGCTGGAGTCTCATCTGACTCACACATTACTATAGGAAAGCAGGTGATTGGGAAAGAGAGACTGAGTGGACAAAAGAGAATCAGGGAAAAGCCCCCCATTGTTTGCTGCAACAGGAAGCGTCTATGTTTGTCATAACATCGGACTCACCTTGATCTGGGACGACAGCTTTACATTGCTGAGTCACACTGGGGAAAGAAATGAGCAATAGGACAGGCTAGCCAACAGTCCGACCAGATTATCTATACCACTTTATTTTGAAAGCCGCCATTGCGCAATAAAACTGGATTGAGCGCTAGTGGTAAGCATCGGCGCAAATCCGCAGGTCGAGGTCATTCAAATGAACGTTATGATTAATAGCGGCTGGTTTCTAGGCAGGGGAAATAAATAATCTTTAATGAGGAAAATATTTATATTCCCTAAATGTGAACAGAGCTGAGTGCAGAGCCGCAGCTCCACAGCAGACGGCTTCATCTTTTCAGTCGTTTCGTTCCCGTTAAGAGAGACGCTGTGCGCCTTTATACACGATGGACCGCAGCGTCACGTCATTGATCATTTCAAGAGCTCAAAGTTTAGTTCCGTTTTCTTCCACTGACTTTATAACCCCAGTCTTTTTTTTTATTTGCTGTATTGACATTATTGCCTGTAGTTGTTTAATTAAGTTAAGAGAACACTCACAACACAACAATGCATACTTTAAAAAGCAACACAGGGACTGGTAGAGGGGAGTGAAATGTCCATGCAGAGAGAATATTTAATTCAGGAGGAAGGCCCGTGGATTTCAGCGCTCAACTTCACGGAGACGTCCGAGCCGATGCAGGCTCAGTTGTAGCCGAAAGGTTTGGGTGATAATTCTACCCTTCTTTTTTGTTTCCTTGTCCAAATCCTTTTGGCTCATCTGTGGGTTTAGTTTAAAGCCTCTACGACAAGTTTCTTTCCAGGTCTGACTTTAAGTGACCACTTCCTCGGAACTCATCATGTCTGCTTGCTTAGTGTGATATTATGTCCGATAGTTGCGTGAGATTGCGGCGCGTGTGTGATTTCGAAATTTGCATTCCTACCCTTATGTCTTGGGGAGGTGCACTCTGAGGATCGCTCTTTATCCGCCTACGCTCTTGGTTCGCTATGCGGCCATCATTTATCACGGAGTGTGTTTTATGGCTGAAATATGCAGTTTTAGGCGCTGGCCTTAAGTGCCCAGCAGCAAAGCAGTGCATCATCCTGATAACTTCATGGAGAACACGTCCCAACGTACGGGTCTGGTCATTTATCAACGATATCCGCAGATCGTCCAAACCCTCTGCGCTCCTCCTTGTTATTGCTATTACACATCTACATGTGTAGGTATTGTTGACACACAATAAATAGCACTCTGTGCATGAAGAAAAAAAGTCAAGAGGTCTGCTGTTTATTACTCCACGATTCGGGAGTCCTTGGCTTGAAATTAATCACTTCGCTGTCGCCCCTTGCCCCACCCTGCCCGAGCCGCCAACAGATACCCACAACTGCACCATTACCGCCACCGTTTCCTCTCAGGAAATGAGTTCGGACTCTGATTGGCCCGAGTCTCTGTCTGGCCCAGGATGAGAGAAATCCGATTGGCAGGGAGGCGATTGGGCCTCAGCAAGAGCACTCTGCAGGGGGCAGAACACAGATCCTTTAGACACACACACACACACACACACACACACACACACACACACACACACACACACACACACACTGTACTGAACACACATTAGGTTCAGTACAGCACATCCTGTCCTTCCACATTCTGATAAAGCCACCAGGGTGTGTAGCTTAGAAGAGTGCAGTAGCGGTTTGATTTCTTTATTCTTTTTTGGAGGGAAGGAATTGGCCGACGAACAGGGACAAACACTCGGGAGAAAGTATAGCGTGACTCGTCTGCAGAATGCTGAGGAGAACATGACCATCCAAAGTAGGAGCTCTGGACTGGGATCGGAGGTACGAACTAAGGATTTGGTTAATGTCTTATCTTTAACGTTATTGGCAATTTCGCTCTTTGAAAGAATACATCAAGGTTTTGTTGTGGGGGCCGCGCCTCGATCATAGGATCTTCCAGACCTCGTTGCCATGAGACTAACATGTGGATGTGTTCTTGTAGAATTAAAGTTGTGCAAAGCAGTGACAAAATAACAAAATACAAAAACCAGGGAGAAGAGAGGCAACAAAAACAAAGTGTTCTTGTTGCTAACCATTATGAATAACCGTAGGCTATTTGGACAAGCTAGTTACAGTGATAATTCAATCAGCGAAATTCTTAGTATGCAAACTAGAATGACATAGGGAGGGGTTTATGGTGAATTAAATAAATAAGGTTTTTATTTCACTGTTCCTACTTTGTCGTGCTGTAGGCTACAGACAAAGTTAATACCGTTCAAAGTCTTGCGACAAACGACACGGATCAACAGATTTGTGGCTGTGTTTCAGTTGTTAAAAATGCATTCATCATCATAATTTTTCCGTAGCATATTACACATAGTCTATCAGGAGAAGAACAAAACGTCAGCCTTTGAAGCTAATTTACATCGTGGCCAAACAGTGGCTTTACAACTCCTGGGTCCGTCACATGATGCAATGGGGCCCCAAACGTCTTTTTTCCCCCATAGACCTACATTCAGAAAGAGACGTCTATAAACTTAATGGATAATGTGTTTTGCTTATAATAGAATACCATTATTATAAACGGAACACTGTGCAGGTGTAAAATGAATGTTACTTTGTGTGTTTGTTTACTGAAGTCACATCCAGCTTCTAATTGATCCCACTGTGCAGTGGAGTACATAGTTAGCTGCAGTAAAGCGAGCGAGAATGGCAGCGAGCTCTGTTCTAACAAGCTGGCAAAGCTTTGACTCAAACTCATGACCGAACCTCAAAAGCCGAGAACTAAATCAAATTCAGGTGTCAAAACATCTACTGCATCTCAGCTGAACTATGTGCGTTGACCATAGTTCCCTTTTTCGGTTTTCAGCTTTTTCCACGGAGCTCATTTGCCCTCTGACAAACTCAGCACAGCAGCCTCGAGAAATGTTTCTCTGACTAAAACTACAGACTGCTGACTCTCCCAGGTCAGAGGTGTAGCATTACACTCTGGCTGTGGGACAAACTGCTGCGACTCGCACAATAAAGACATGACGCAGTGCGCGGATGGATGGTGGAATGTGAAACAAAGAAAGCGGGATGATGAGAGGAGGAAGAAGACTGCAAAAACGGTGGGGAGGGGACCGAAAGCTGGGGGGTATCGGGATCGGATGAAAGAATGAGAAAGAATGGTAAGATGTGGGACAACGATCGTCCTCGCCGGCCTAATTTGTTTGCACGGCCACATAAAAAAACACCACACATTACAGCTCTTGTGGGCACAGCTAAGGGAGGAAGTAATGTTTTACACCATCCTCTCTCTCTCTCCTCACTCCCTCTCTTTCATTTGTTTTCCCACATATGGATGTGATTTCTAGTAATCTTTCTGGCTTTGTGAAATGACAGCCAGACAGAGAGGCTGAGGAATTATGTTTTGTTGCCAGAACATGACACTCGGGTACAAGATGTTGTGGCAGACAAGGTATGCACTTACAAACACGCAGGCTTCCAACGCTGCGTGTTTTGAGCTCGGCTCTTGGTTTTTGTGAAACGTTGCCCCCCACCCCCGTCACCATTCTGCCGTGCTTCTCCCGCTTATTATTACTCTTTGCATACTGAACGTCAATCAAGCTGCATTAACCTTAAGGGGCGAGAGTTGGAATTGGGATTGTGGAAATTTAAGGATTGACGTTGGCTCTGCCAACGTGCTATCCAACTACAGTAAAGTGGCCCGAAGAAGGAGTGTGAAACTGGATTGAGATGGCTGGAGAGCGAAAAGGCCCATACCGGTCGTTTAGGGGGAAAGGAAAAGTCAACGTTCCGAAAATAAACCACAGAAATTATTGCAACCCCTGGGAAACTTGTTAAAAGCTCATAAAAACTAAAGTCTACTATAATACATGAAGCTATAATGGGGATCCATTTCGCTGATTTTTTTTCTTTTCTTTTCAACAGGACGTGGCAAGTTAACGAGGGATTGGCAGACTCAAGGGTTACGGTGCACGAGTCCTGAAAGCGAGCCTAAAGCCAAATTGTACAGTAGAGTCTTAGCTGTACCTTTGCTTTGACCTTTTGAAGAAAACACTGGTCGACTACATGCACATCGCAGCCATGCAAGGAATCTCGCTTCATGCGTTTGTTCACAACATCTTGGAAGCTAATGGCACAACAGAAACACCATTTTGAACAAACGGAACTGCACCGTAGTCAAACAACTTTACCGAAAGAGTTTCTTGTTAGGAAAGAGCCTATGTGCAGCAGATGTTGCTGCATATTGCTCCAAGACTAAGAGTCTTCAGCCATGCTATTAGCTCTCTTAGGCTGTAACGCTCAATGTGAAGACACAACAACAACGTCAACCTGATTCTGACACTAGAGAAAAAGTCATGTGGTCATTGGGATTCACACAAAAAAACTGTTAAAAATGTAAACACGATCAATCCAAGAGTTTGTGAGATATTTCAATCTTGACCAAGTTATGAAATTGTTAAAGCAATGTGACCTACCGGTGCACCATGACATGTGTTTGTATAGTTAAAAGCAGAGTAAAACCTATTTTATACGTATAGTATACGAGTAGTATACGAACACACTTGACACCACACTTCCTTGGGTTCAAATAATACAATACTTCAAAAGCAATACTATTTCTCGTACCTGGCTCAACTTTGTTGAGCAAATGTCCTATTATCCATCTTAAATTAGCGAGATGATTGACGTCAGGCTAACTCGGTTTCTCCACGGAAGATCCGTGCTGAAACGGTCTCGTTAATTCTAACCAGACGTCAGTCATCTGGATAAATGTGCATGCCCGCTCCTCTTCGGAAGGGATAATAATCAAGCACTGCCACCACGATGTTCTAACAGTACAATGGCAAATAAACTCAGAGGAACCTTCTTTTATTTCTCCGCTGAGAAGCAGGAGATGATCATGAACCCATATGAGGAATTCATTACCTTAATCATTCGCAGCAAACACGTTGCGAATATTCCAAAGTTTTTGCAACGTTGTTGGTGTTATTGCAGCTTAACACCGCTCCCGCTGTGAGACACAAGCGTCGCAAATATATCAGACAAGTTAAATGTGTCCGTTTTGGGAATATGTATCGGCAAATTGTAATTGCTTCATCACCCAACTCAATCAGATTATATTTAAGTAGTATACGAATAAATATACACTTATGAGGATATATTACTGTATGGATTATGAGGGTAAGGTGGAGCGGGAGATCGACAGGCGGATCGGTGTGGCTGCAGCAGTAAAACAGGCGCTGTACCGGTCCGTCTTGGTGAAGAGGGAGCTGAGGCGGAAGGCAAAGCTCTCCATTTACTGGTCGGTCTACGTTCCAACCCTCACCTATGGTCACAAACTCTGGGTCGTGACGGAAAGAACGAGGTCTCGGATACAAGCGGCCGAAATGAGCTTCTTCCGTAGGGTGGCCGGGCTCAGCCTTAGAGATGGTTCGGGCATCTAATCAGGATGCCTCCTGGACGCCTCCCATTAGAGGTTTTCCAGGCACGTCCAACTGGTAGGAGGCCCCGGGGAAGACCGAGGACACACTGGAGGGATTATATCTCCCGGCTGGCCTTGGAACGCCTCAGGATCCCCCAGAATGAGCTGGAAAGTGTTGTGGGTGAGAGGGAAGCCTGGGTCGGTCTGCTGAACCTGCTGCCACCGCGACCCGACCCCGGATAAGCGGCTGATAATGGATGGATGGATTATATGTACTGTATGCGCATATGAATCATGTACTATATATGTGTATATACATGTATGTATATATTACCATATAACTAGGAGTTTGAATATGTGTATGGGCGGATCAGTATGTATGTATTATTCATAATCAGAAATTCAATTAATTGAAGCAGTGAAAATACATTGTCTGATCCTCTGTGTTCTTATCACGATCACCTTAATCATGTTCTACAATAATGATATGTATGGTGTACTTGTAGCAGTTGTGTACTCTCTCTTGCGTTGCGTTTTAGTCAGTCAAGCACCGTGCTGTAGACTGGGCAGAACGCACGGGGTGCACCGCTCAAGAACGCAGGGGCCCAGTAGGGGCGTGGCGCTAATGTCACACAGCACCCTAGTCTCCGTGGCCACACATTGTAAATAAAGGACAGTGATGGCAAGTGGAATCATCAACTCCGTTACATACTAATAACACTGTCATATAATTATGAGTGCTTTCAACACATCCATACGTTACTTAAGAGTTAAATAAACAGCGCGGCATGCAGCGTGTGATAATCTGTGTCTGTGAGACGGGCAATCGGCGTGTGGTGTTCAATGTCCGCGGCTCGAGAAGCTCTGGTAAATAAATGATTCCTTGTCTGCAGAATCTATTGCGCCGCGTACAGGAAGTCATGATGATGTGAGAACGGACCTTGGCGATCTCAAAGAACTCTCTCCCTATAAAACTAATATAACTAATATCGCTCCTCCATCAATGGGGAAGGGAGTGGCCAGCTTATCCAGTGAATTTCAGTAAACCTGCGCAGGACCAGGTTTACATTTTTGGCTGTGTTGCTATGGTGATTTATCTAAGCTTGCGTCGAAGAACCGAAAAGCCAGACCTACGTCATCTTATCCTGAAAATTAGCCCGCTAACTCAGTAAGCCAGTTACGAGAAATAGGGCCCTGGTGTGAAGTTGATAGGATGATCGGTTGCAGAGAAACACGAAGGAACAGACTTGCCGTTACAGATGGCTGTGGTGTAACTCCATGCTCGCCAAGTTGCGATAACTTTCAAATGATCAACAAAAAACCTTAAATGATAACCAACCAATGAAATGATATTAGCCAAAAGGCATGGGCTACTACGGGCACTGCTTGGCTCTATTTTGTTGGCCTTTTTAGCAAGTTGTAAGACAGCTAACAGCTCAAATATGTGGTGATAATATTAAATAGCAGTATTGGTTACATTACCCCCATTATTTTAATCATCAAATTAAGAATTCCAGTGTGTGTCTTTACCATATATCTATTGTGCAAAGTTCCTTCTGCGGTGCTTATCCCAACTGGCATATCCCAATACACCCACACACATGCACACTGGCCCGTGTCTGGACAAATTGGAGCTGAGTACGGTCTGAGTCAGAGAAGGCAGGGGCTAGTTGGCTACCAGGGTCTGCTCTGCTTTCAGTCTAAATGCTTCTGATGGACCTCGCTTGAAAAACGACATGGTGTTGAAGCAGTGGAAATCAAGAGCTGCTGGCACAATGTGTTGTTTTAAGTGCCGGGCAGGGAGGGAGGGTGAGGGGGGGGGGCAATAAGAGCAGAACATTCCTCTTTTCGCATTGATAGATGGATGTTACCTCGAGCAATTCATCTAGCTCTTGTAAAACACTCACAGAGACAAATTGGGGAGGGAGGGAGCGCTCTTGATTCAGAGCCAGCAACAAATTTCTTCCAATGTCTTCTCTCATCTTCCTTCTATCCTTTCCCATTCTTTCATCTGTTTGCCATACAGAGGGAATATATGTGGTCCTGTAGGTTAAACTTGTTTATGTAAGATGTTTTTCCCCCCCGCTTTTTTTGCCCAATTTAAAAAAATCAAAAAGGTGATATATAAAAATGACGTTCTGTGCTTCTGTATTTTTGATTTGCCATTCAACCATTATCTAATCCAATTTATATCTATAATTCGTACAACTCTCAGACTTTCAACCTTTTTGCCCGTGACAATCTTTCTCTGTCTTCTCATCTGCCTAATGAAGCGCAAACAGAATCAGAATCCTGTCGTTCCTCCACTCTTCTCACCTTTCACTCCGTCCCGAACCAGTCCACCCACAACTCTATTCCTCCCTGACGCCAAGGTGATGAGAGCTGTAATTGATCAGCTTTTCCAGCAGGAAATGAGAGGGCATCTCTCAGAGGCCTGTTTAAACAGCGAGTTATACCGTTACAGAGTTGTTCCAGGACAGCTTTTCACGTGACGGGCCGACCTGCGTTGCTCACCCAAACGACGTGAGTCATAGCTGCCTGCCGGGTCCTCGTCTCGGATGTGTTCCTTTGCAGGCGAGTGTTGTGCATGTGCAAAGAAACATCAATGCAATTTGAGTGTGGTTTGTCTTTTCACAAACACCTGTTTTTAACTGAGTGCTGCTGATATGATGCTGAGATATGTATGCCAAATCGCCCTGGCAATTAAAGATTGTGACATTCGTGTTTGATTGACTTAAGTACCTTTTTGTTACACTCTTTTTAGCTACATTTTGGTCTCCAAAAAACTCCTGAAGGACATATCTCGGTCTTTAGCTGCTAAATGCTCCAATATGTTCACTCAGTCGTTGCTAACTTTGTCTATTTGTCGTTTGGTGCCGGGCAGGTAACGTACAGTGTGATTATCAAGAGCTTTTTCATGGAAAACATGCGGCCAGAAACAAAGCTGATTAGAACTGTGAGACTAAACCAAAACAATGAGTTAACAGTCATAGAATTGAGGGGTGTGATAATTATATGTGCATGTTTCACTTTTCATAATGCAAATATTGATGATAGCAGCTTTAAGTTTCGACTTTTTAATAGGACACCAAAAACAGTAGTTGTGACGTGGACATGAGCTGCTATTCCAGGTGTCAACCCCTCATATGTTCCATCCCTTCTCATGTTATTCTCATCAGGGAGAAAAGCATCTGTCAGATCATCATGGGGCAAAAAAAACACTTTCCTGAACCCCAGATTTTTTTATTTGTGCAGCTCCTGAAGCAGTTTTCATCCCAGGATGTTCAGATGTAGCAACCCCAAGTCTGAAAAGTGAAATCCTGATCTTCATCATACAAGGACACCACAGTGTAGGACACCGACAGGCTAATATCAGATTTCTATTAAAGGCCCAATATTGGCCAACGTATTGGCAAACTAATGTATTAGTCTAACTTGAATGTCTGGTTTTACTCTTTTTGATAAATGAGTTTTAGATGAGAAATAACCAATGTTTGGAGCCAGTTGGCTTCTCCCAATAATTAATCAAGTCAAGTACCCTGGAAAGCAAAAAATATTCATTTGTGTCCAAGTTTAATATTCTGCCGATTTACTCTGAAACCTTTCAGATGCACTAATTCACAGTGAATGTATATCTTTCTCATTCAGATCCCAATGTATGTAAGACAACGTAAAATAAATACACTGAGAATGCGGTGTGAGATCTTGCTAATTTAACCAGAGCAATTGGGGTTTGGACGTTTCCGACATCCACATTAACGGCAGGCCCAAAACACGATGTGCCTCATCTTGACTATTACAGGCTTAGAAAAAACTGACAGTAAAGGAGACGTAACAGTGAAAAAGGAGTTTCTTTGCTTTAATTGAAACCAGACGTCCATACTGTATCTGCAGCCCATTTGCGGCTGGTTCCACCTCTGAGGCAGAGCGCAGCACAGGATACTGGGGAAATGAAACCTGCAGTATTAGTCGCCCCAACACTGCATATTAATCAGCATTTAATAAAAGGAAAATAAATTGCTCTCCACTCCAAATATTATGAGTGTGAAGCTACCTTTATTTTCATTTCACTGCAGGTTTTTCCTCAAAAAATCTAAAATAAACAGCCCTGGTGAAAGAAGGAGGGAAGGATAGGGCGAAGGAGGGACTGGGACACATGAGTGGGGATTAATGTACATGTGTGTGTAAAAAAAGAAAAAGAAAATCTGAATTTAAATAAACACAAGTTGATGAGGAGAGGGCCTTTGACACGCCTTGTTTGGGTCAGAAACTATGGCGCTTATTACTTCACATCGATGTTTTAGGACACAACGTTTTCATGTTAGAGTGGTGGCGACCTTCCAAAGGTCTCTTTTTCCACATATGTGATTAAAACAAACATGGAAATGATTTCAGGGATTGATTGTGCCATTGTGCAATGCAAAAACTGTGATTAATTCGTCTTTACAGATTTCAGGCCACTTTCTAGTACCAAGTAAGCAGGATAATGCACCTAGGGTGTAATGGAAAGCTATTGTCTATCTGTTTATTTACAGAAGCATCTGTACTCCTGTCTGTAGAGGATGCTGACCGAAGTACACGGCCTCGTGCCATAAGTTTTTGATACCAAATTATGTTTCTTTTGTTTTCAATGTTGCCATGTATACTTCTCTGTATATACGCTGCTTGAAAAATATACAAAATCTCTATATATGTACCTTCACCTAAATCAATATACAATAATTAAGGCATGATGTATTTGTAATTGTTTGTTTTAAGCTGCGCAACTCTCCATGGTGCAAGTGTGAATGAGTAGTGGAAATAGAACAGGAAGTTTTAGCATTGGGAAAATAATAGCTCATGATAGCTCATTTAGCCATATTGCAAATTACAATATAATACATTGTATGCAATGGGGAGGTACTCCAGAAGTGGATTTAAGTGTTAATTAAAAATGTTCATCAGTTCATCTACTGTCAAATCAGGCAGACTCATTAAAATACTGCCGCTTGCTCAGCTACAGATGCCTCTCTAGCGTCAGTTTCGGACGTGTCACTACACACTCGTTACACACTTAGTGCTTTCAAAGTAAACTTACGCTCATTTTATGCCTACAGTGTGTTTTCAAAATAAACTCACAACGTATAGGGTTACTTAGTGTTTTGGTCAATTTACACAACAACTTTGTTAGGCGTAGGAAAAGATCATGGTTTGGGTTAGAACAACTATGTTATATATAATAAGTATGTTTGATACGCAAGTGGCGTTAGCAAAAGCACAGCATTTGTGCAAAAATAAACTACGGTAAAACAGCTCAACGTTGACATGGTTTCACACTGGACACAAACAGCGGCCTCCTGAGTGAAAGTCCTGTGTTTGTTTGGACAGTCCAACCTCCCCACCCACCCACCTGCCCTGCATGCGCAGACTCTTTGTCCTATGTTGTTCCGACCGCCAAGACAACATCATGGAAATAATTCCTCCGTTACATCCATCTTATTCAGGATAATGTACCCCTCCCCCTCTCTTCGGCAACCTATGTTGTCTTTGAGCAAGGAGTTGGGCAAGGATGTGACTGCCGATGTGCGGTTGACAGCAGAACGCTCTGGTTGCATTGAGCAGCTTGCATGTGTCAATGTGTGAATGTGACACAGGGCATCACTGGAAGAGGTCAAGTTTGCCCTGTTGACTCGCCGTGAATAAATAAAGGTTGAAATTAAAAAATACGGTACATAGGAGCAGTCCCCAACTCTCCTCTCATTTTCTGTCAGCTCTGCCACAAGATTTAGCCGGGCATGCTTAAGGCTGAAGCATATATACTGTGCAGACACATCTCTGTTCATTAAAAAGATATCCATGAGTGTGAACAAGTCCAACACACACACACACACACACACACACACACGCTGAGATGCCACACTGCACACACGCTGACACACTGCAGTCCTTTTACCTGCGGGCTCAGCTCTTGCCCCAAGCCTGGTCTCAAGTTACCTGTTTTCCTTCGTGTGAGTGTAAAGTGTATTCATATGCTCCTAAGAGGGCTGAGATTGGAAGGAGACTGTTTTCCCAGTGATAAAAATCACTTGGCACCTAGCGAGGAGCCGGCATCGCAGCGCAGGACAGCAAAGGAACAGAATAGAACAGCACATCGCAGCGCCGCGGAGCAACGCTCTCTGGCACGGTATCAGTGTACACAGGCAGGAGAGGAGCACAAGCCACACGTGGGCCTGAAGCAATATCGGGTCTCTACTTAACCGCTGGGGTTTATAGGTTTTGAAGGGTTTTTTAGAGTTTAGTTAGTCAAAACCCTTCAGTTTCATACTTTATTTTCACAAGGCAAAAAGGTAAACACTGGAAATAAATACAAAATACCTTTATTGAAAGAGAAATCGTGTGACCGTGGCAGATTCCGATCATTACAGTAGCTGCCACTGTGCAGGCCTCGGAAAAAAAGCTGTTTGCTGAAAGTGACATGTGACTCTTTCTTTCAGAGAGTCCGTATTTAAGAGCATCTCTCTGCTGATCACGTGATTAATCACGGATATGAGTCAACAGCTAATCAGAGACGAGGAGTCATCTTACATCCGCCCTCTCTTTTCAAATTTTACTGAGGAACGTGCTCGTCTGCAAGAACCAAGCCGCCCTCCCCAAAAAAGTTGTCTGTATACCTCTTGTGACTGTAGTAATTATGACGGTTGCAAGGGATGTATAATGTAAGAGTGACAAACACAGGACTTTCACCAGGAGAATCAAATTCACGATTTGACGATATATTATAACATTGACTAGTTCAGACAATTAAGAAAAAAAAGTGGTGTAACATCCTATCAAATGCATAATAGTATACTATTAGCATATTTTTTCATACATTCTGATGATATTTTGGAAAAATCTAATATGACATTTAACACATTTAATAAACCTCTGGATAACTTTAAGCCCTTGAACATTTTTCATAAATACCTTTTATTCTTGATTTTTTAAAGTAGGTTAAGTGTAAGATTTTTACTTTTACCTTTCACTCAACTCAAGATTTGACCTGCAGTTTAATAAATATCAGTCCACATCCTGCATACATGACATCTGCATGCATGGTACCGTCCGTATACAGTATATTCAGCAGTGGTACCGCCACAATAGCTACAACTTGACCTTTTTTTGGGGATCACTTCCTCTACTTGAAGACTTCAAGAGAGTCCACTCTGTACGTCCCACAAAGAGCATTTGTGCCACGAAACCAACTATGTTGTCTTATGGGAAGTTGTCTAAGCTTCCCATAAACCCATATTACCAAGACAGGCGTCGAAAGGCTTTAGGCTGTGTTTTTCTTGTGCAATACTATGTACAGAACCTGATGAGTTTATTAAAAAGTGCTAATTCCAAGCAAACATTGGTGATTGCCAAAATAAAGGTCTTTGATATGAAACCGTGCTGATGTATGTGTGGCCGACGCCTGGGGATACCTGTGTGTAGGTACGTACGCGAGTCGTGCCGCAATTACGTGAATCCACGCTCGTCCCCCTGCAGCTCGCCCGGTCAGCTGATAGCGAGCGCTTTGCCGCTCTGTTTGCAGAAGCTTAAGCCTGGACTTCCTCATTAGACTCTTACACTCGAGTTGCATGACAAATATAAAGGGCGCCGCACAATGCCAAGTGCAGGCTCATGGTGAGGGATTAGCTGCAATGAAGCCAACACTTTTCGCCCTCTCTACACAGAGACTCAATGTGTAGGTAAATTGAATACTTAAGCTCGGCACACATAGGTCCCCATATCTTCACTCGCAGCCACCTACATCGCGGCTCTACCTGCCAAACCACACGGCTGAATGAGCCTATGAGATAGACAGAGTGCTTACTGTACGTACGGCCCTCTGCTACTCCACCGCTCACTCACCACAGTGGGCTGGCGCTCGATGAGGGGGTCCCGGTGACAGCGGGGCCAGTGTTACCTTTAGCCTCGGCTCATATGCCGCGAATGATTCAGGCGTCATTCAATCACGGTTTAATTCACATGCGTTTTTTTGTCGCTCTCGGACTGTTGTTGTGCCACATTTTTCCCAATAGTCCTCAGACGACCCTGCAGAATCAGTTCCTCCCTTTAAAAAAAAAGCTGACACTCTCTCCACCCTGTCTCTCTCTCTCTACCTGATGAGAAAGACGTCAACGGACATTCCTGCATTCCTGGGTGTTAGGTGATGCTTTAATAGAAACCCCAGAGACAGAAACATGATCGCTTGTGTTGCTGTCTCTTTTTTTCCGCTCAGTCTTCCTCGTATTTCATCAGTTTGTCTCCGTCTTTGTCTCTCTGGCTCCGTCATGTTCAAACCGCCACAATTTTTCCTTCCCGAGACGGAACGCCATATATATATATATATAACTGCATGCTGGCGCCGTCAGTCAGCAAGGCAAACGTGGCGTCGCGATTGCACGGCGCTTACCTGGCACGCTCGTCTTCGCCGGTCACGTCCGCCCACCCTAGTCACCGTTGAGTCAACATCCCCGTTGCTTCCCAACGTCGTCCAGTCTCCATCCAGCACCCGGGCCAAGTTCCTCCCACGGCTCCCCAGAGGCGGCTCACTGATCCTGGGTACATGCTGAGCCTACGAGGCCGGAGGTCAGCGGAGGTAAGGAGGAAGTAACTGGAGACTTTTAATTACGAGCCTCAGTGGCGCGATGAGCAGCTCAGCTCATGGCTCCGAGTTCAAGAGGACCAGGAAGAAAAAAAACGTGGCTCAGAATGGTTCCTGACTTTTTACGGAGTCGGATTTAAAAGCTGCACTTGGCAAAGGTTTGATGTAAAAATCTATTCCGTCTAAATCTCTTAATTGAGGCAGCTTAAGAAAAGAGTGTGCCATCCTCTATAATTAAGACCCTGCGGATTCTTCCTATTTGCCTAAACTATGGGTATGGTCATGGCTCGAGATATATCTGGCATGCAGAAAATGTCAATCGAAGCTAAGCAGTGACAACACTGTCCCATGAGTACCAGCAAGCCGTATGCTCAGTCCCTTTTCCTTTTAAAAAAAAAAAAAAGCTGTCACAATGACCTGTCATGCAGGATGATAGCAACCCGATATCTAAACCTTCGCGAAATTACAAAGCCGATATTCAAAAAGACATTTCCTGGTGAGTCACAGCGGGAGAGATTGGCTCCTGAAGTGAGGAAAGAAGTTAAATCACATACAAAAGACTGCTGAATGCAGAGCAGCACTCGTCATGAATCCCTTTTATATGATGTGCATTGTGCCTATCCACATGCTGCTGTTCTGTTGGCCACTGGTCTCTTTTGGATTATAACAGAATAGAGCCGTGTTGGCAAAGAAGAAGCACGATGCCAGCCGATAGCGACGAGCTGCAGTGAGGTATCGAGCTGGACCCAGACCCAGTTTTATTTCACAGGTGTTGGTGGGGACCAAACTAGAGATAAAAGTGAGTAATAATTGGAACGTATTCATCAGATTGCCAGACACACCTCCACACAGTGTGTTAATGTTTAGCCATTTAAACTCTTTGAAGTCATAATATGTCAAATGTTTGTGAATTTCATCTTGCAGTTGAGTTCTGATACAAAGTGACAACATGTTACTGCTGCTTTACAGGGAGAGTGACTTAATTCCACTGCTCAGGGTGAACTATATATTTACTGTTTATAACTTTCTGAATATAGCATTCCAATATCCAAACCGCTTATCCTATTTAGGGTCCAATCCCAGCTGACATTGGACAGGTCGCCAGTTTACATATAGAACATATAGAGACAGACAACCATTCACGCTCACGTTGGACTGTGGGAGGAAGCCGGGGAACCCAGAGGGAACCCACGCTGCCACAGGGAGAACGTGCAAACTCCACACAGAAGGACTGCCCGGGATCGGGGATCGAATCTTCTTGCTGTGAGGTTACAGTGCTAGCCATGGCACCACCGTACAGCCCTTGAACATAGCATAGTTTGTATTGTAAGTTGGTTAAAGTTTATCTCTATTTATGTATGTGTTCTTTATCCACAATTATTTCTGTTCAGGATCACATTGGGTGAGAAACCTAGTTCACCCCATGCTTTGGGTACGCGGAAGGTTAATTCTTTGGACAGGTTAGTGACTGTAACTCTGTTAAACTATTTCTACATTTACTAATAAATAAATAAATAATAAAACCATGACACAGAGTATTTTGTCAGACTGACTTTGGCTATCGGACAGAACCAATGCAGAAGGATTCACTGTGGTCCATTACTCTTCTTCAGGAGAAAAAAAACAATCACTGCCTTGGACTCAAAATCACCTTTGGGAAAAAAAGAAGCTTGAGCTGATAAAAGGACGACCCCTCACTGCCCCTCGCCTCCTCCCCATGATCTGTCCCCCCGTCTGTGCTCTGTGAACGCCATGAGTGTGCTCAGACGTCGTGATGGCAGGAAATCAGACTGAGCAATTTCCTATCGCCGCGTGTAACACAAGCCCGGTGAGGCGGCGCGGACAGGAGACGGGTCACTGTAGCGTTGTGCAGAGAGAGGCATGACCTGTCTGGGCACAGAAAGCTGGCGCTATCCAAACAGTAGGAAGAAATCCAGCCTTGAGTTATTGTTGAGGCTAAACAGATTGGACCGGGCTGTCGCGTTGGCGGAGAGTTTCGGAGCGGGTGCTCTGAGTCAGCAGTGACTACCGATCACATTTCCTCCACGGGGCAACGCAAAATGACTTATTGCATGTTTGCGTGGCGTATAACGTAAACCGCTTGGTGGATTATTTTATTCGACGCTAATTCAAGTGCAGACCTGTAAGCTATTTGTATGAGGACATATAATTGAACTGGCCACAAATTGCAAAAAAATATGACGAAGCTGAAAGTTCCCTGCTGGTTCCAATGACTCAAACACAGATGTAGCGGGTCGCAATTCCAAGCCCTGCCAGCCGTGACCTCTCAAACAATTTTAGAAATTCAAATCAAACCTTGCAAGTGGATTGTGGGTTTAAAAAGGTAAAGTAGAGGGTAACAAGCAATTCCTGACAATGGATTTGTTGGCTCCCATCTGAAGCTCATTGAGGCCGGGGCCGCGCCTCATGGAGACAATCACAAGGAGCTTTTGTGAGATAAACTCTGCTGAGAGCGGCTTACTTCGGAATCAAACGATCAGGATACTGGAGGAAGACTTCTGACAAATGTGAAAGCTCATAAAGGTGATGAGGCCAGATGTGGCGATTCGGGACTGGACGTGAAACCGCAGCTGGCTTGTTTTACATCGGCACAGCTTGCTACCAGCTCACACACAACGCACGGAAAAGCACTTGTGGGCTAATTGTGCGGTGTGCTTGTTCTCACACACACACACACACACACACACACACACACACACACACACACACACAAATGACGCAATGCTGCATTCACATTGTTTTAGTATGCGGTCGCCAGCACACCACATGTTTATTGGTTCAAATGGGAAAAACATGTTCGGGAGAGCGAGAAGGCTGGTGGTGAGGTTAACTTTCCACAATGTTTGTCACAAAGACAAATATTGACAGCATTAGCTAAATAAAGGACATTCATATTTGTGCACCTGCTGCTCTTGGATTGACTGACAGCAGTTTGATGGAGCAGTTCGGATCGCAGAAAGAAATGCTGTAAAACGTTATTAAAATGTTCTGCTTTGACTTGAATGTGAATGTTCGTCAAGATATTTTAAATGTTTCAGGTTTGTGTGTTACAAATTGTCATCTTGGATTCAGTTGATCAAAATGTTTCAAGCTGTACTCCATTTTTTGTAATTTTTATTAACAATGTTTAAATGATAAATGAAATGATAAAAAGAGGACGGAGCCACAAGCAAACGGGCAAAACGGAATGATAACGTTAAAAAATATATATATTTGACTGCACATGGAATTTGTACTTAGTTTAAAGCTGACATCATGCTTTCATTAGCCTGCCCTGATATTACACTAACGTAGTTTCAGCAGACAATAACAGCGCTCAATCAAGAAGATGATGGATGCTATTTACTCAATTATCTCAGTCTTTCATGTGCGTGAATCTCATCTTGTGCAAATGGAAATACCCTGAATGAGATTGAAAATAAGAAGACCCCTTTAACTGCCATTGTTTGGTGACACTCATTGATGCTGATTGGCTTAGAACGCTGTCTCATGCAGTCTGTTCTTCCATCAACCCCTACTGCTCTCACCTTCACACCATCTCTACTGTATACTCGCACACTGCACTGAATCCAGCTCTCTTCCCAACTTGGTGAGAGACACTGTGTGGTGACGTAACAGACAACAAGGAAATGCATGAAAAAATAAAAAAGGAAATGTGTAATATAAAGTGTATTTTTGTTTGAAATTAACAAATATCAACCAAGGAGTCTTCTTGAAATATCTAAGGAGCTAGTCGACTAAATCGCTATGCCAGTCAGATGGTCGGTCCACTACTTTGGTACTTTGGAAAAATCGTTCAGATAGATTGTCATGAAATTTCATACAATCGTCACTGTTTCCCAAAAGAATGATCAAAATGACTTTTATTTAGAGGGTATCTGGTCTTTACTTTAGTTTGTCTGCAAAAACTATTTTATTTTTATTTTTGTACAGTATGTTTCTCACCACTGTTAATTAACTGTAACTATTTCTGTCATTAAACTTTTCTCAGTCTTTTTTCCTTTAAATTAATCTGGACGGCTGTGGTTAGAGCAGGATGCAAGTTTTCAGTGGCGGGACGCAGCTGAGAGCAGCGAGAGATCATCACCGTCTCATTAAGTAGATCTCTGAGTTACTGAGTGAGAAGAGTGCCGGTTCTCTGTAGGACCGCCAAACTTCATTCGATAGGAAGGAAGCAGCTTTTGATAAGGAAATAGTGTCAAACATGTTCATGGTCTGTTTTTTTTAAACAGCTGTACGTCAATGAATAGTTCATAGTACTGCACATTCTTTTTTTTCTTTTTTCCAGTAGTGTGACATCATGTAACAAAATCACTACTACTGTTATATATATATAAATACATATAAATACATATATGTATGTATTTATATATAATGTATTTATATATAAGTATATATATATATATATATATATATATATATATATATATATCTTATAAAATATACCTATTTGTATTTTTTGTCTTGTATTTTTTCATTTTTCATCCTGCCTCACTTTTATTTATCACTCAATCAATTCCTGCCACACTTACACTTGTGATGAGGTGCCCAGAGAGGAAATGGAGCCCTGCTGGCCAAGAGACTAGCTGTAACTGTTAGAAAAGAGAGAGGACCACAAACACACCGAGGAATCATTTCACACACACACACACACACACACACACACACACACACACACACACACCTCACCCCCTCACCGCCACCTCCTGCGCAATTCAATAAACGGCAAATATGTGCTGCATTATGGCTGGACGTCCCCCGTCGCTCAGCGTTTCGCTGCGTCAGAGGTTTTCTTCCTCCATCTCCGCCCGGAATCATGGGTGCTGCTTTCAGGGAAGGAAGGAGGGGAGGTGGGGGAGTTTTCCAGTGGCACGAGCCACCCGCTGACAACTGCCATTCTTTCCCCCCAAAAAACCACCCCTCACATACACACACACACACACGTCCTTCCCTCGCTTAAACCCAAACAACTGCTCAGCATTAAGGTGTGGATCTGTCATTAGTTAGCTTGGCCTGGCTGGGTGAGACCATTGTTATTGTTAAAGCGAGGGCTGTTTGCATAAGCCATATCTTTGGAGGGAAATGGTACTCCTCTGCGGCTTTTCAAACTCAGCCCGAGTGGATTGGGTTTCCTCCCGCTTCTCCAACCTCTCGCACAGCGCGCTGCCCTCAGCTAACGCACATTTTATTCATCCATGATAACTCGGGTTGCCGGGAAATGTACGGGCATGAAGTGATCGGCTCTGTTTTCTGCAGGATTTAAGTCCGGAGGAGCGGTGTTGACTCGCTAACCTTTTGGGCGCGATTATCTGGGATGACTTTCAGCCCAGGTTTTTTTTGCTTAGCTAATCATTTGAATGCCAAAAAAAGAAAAAACAAGGAAACTGAAATATTGAGACGGAAACGGGAGAGTCTGGCAGCAGGAGTTGGGTCCGTGATGGATGGCAGACTGAGCAATCCTCCTCGGGAGTTGCCGGGGCCTTTTCTAAGTGTTGTTCAAACAGCACGAGGAGCAGAATGACGTTCGGTCAACAGACACCCGCTGCCCAGACGCTCAGATCAGAGCGGGACAGACACACACGGCCTTGCGATGCCTATTAATCACCCCCGGTCCTCTGAGAGCGGCACATCACACCTCACTGAAAGCTACGGGCACCGAGAGACGAGGCGCTTCCCTCAGATTCTTGATCGCGTGTTTGTTTTATAGCTCTGATCCTCCCATTCTCCCTGCTTTCTTCACACAACTGCAGCAGAAGTTAAATAGGAACTCAAGCTCAACCAGTGATGATAGAAATGTACGCATGCGTATCATCTGTAAACCTGACTCGCAGCAGCTGCGTGCAGCTGCGTGAAGCTCGTCCCTATTTACATGTCACAATGTTTCATGGATGTCGCCATGATTTTTTCTGACTCGGACACAGGAAGACGACCTCCTGCCACCTACAAACCTCTGGTTTGCTTAGTTGGCAGATCTTTTTTGAAATGCAGAATAAAAAAAAGAGGCTAAAATACCAGTGAGGATGCAGTTATTCCACAGCAAATGGAATAATATGGTCAATGAAATACTTGAAAATAGTAATGCACCCGATGTGAATGGTATCTGCCTACTGAGTAGGACATATAACTGGAGTGAAGGAGGTATCACAGTAGAAGTCAGGTATCAAAGTATAAAGGGTGTCCACAAAGGGGTGGATCAATGGGTCAAACAAACACAGGACTTTCACCCAGGAGGCCGCTGTTCATGTGGATTTATTTCGCCGTACTTTTGTTACGTAACTGAGGTTCTTCACTAACGCTAAATCACGTGAACAACGGTGCTTATTTTAATCCAAAACCATTTTCTTTCCCAAAAAAGTCATTCTGTTGCCTGACTATAAATATATTTTATGTCATTCATATGTTCCAAATCATTTTCATATATCACCTGCTGCTGAGTTTGGGAGCTCGGAGTGTAAACACATGATTGAAGTTCTGTATTTAGTTATGCTGTAAAGAACACACTGAATATATGTATCATGAATACGTGGCGGGAAAGTGCCAATCATGCTGCAGGAGTGGTTTAAGAACACCGGGAGGTTTTCCTGTTGTTCCTATACTGTGCCGACATTTCGTGAACGCAGCGCATATCCTCTTTCTGAGAGGGAAACAACAGAAAAAGTGGGAAATGTCTTCAGACAGATTGCTTCCAACCCTCCTAAAGATGATTTCATTGAGTTATGGTGATTATACATGTGGTTAAACGTTGCACCTTTGAAATAGAATCCGAAACCTGGACACACATCTGTCACTCCCTATAGCTGCGAAGCTCAGAAATGCAAAGCAGGCCCGATGGGATCCCAAAGAGGAGCAGACCGGGTTTAGCAGTTTACTCCCACTGTTTGCTCAGATATTTTACGCTGTAGCTCCAAGTCAAGATGAGAAGTTTCCCAAGACCTCGCCCTGCCTGCTGCACCAAACCGGCCTCCGGTCGTCATCCAGATGCCACTTTAAAGACCACGGAATGGTCTTCACGCTTTGAAACCCCGGGCAGATCGCTCACAAACGGTTTGACAAATTTGAAACTTCTTTGAGTGGAATTGGGCAGGAAAACAATAAAGTTCAAGATTTCAAGAACTGACATTGAATATTCACTTTGGAGGGTTGAACGTACTGAATTCATTATCCAAACAGTTGTCATATGAATCACTTTTTGGAGCCTAACTTGCCTGGATGACATGTGGAGGAGGAGGAAGAGGAGGAGGAGGAGGAGTGCGCTCAACCATATTGATCTTGGATTATTTCTACAGTTTACAGACAAGATGGCACGTGGGAGTGGAGGTCATGTATGCTGTCACAATGTGTGCTGTGTGTGTGTGTGTGTGTGTGTGTGTGTGTGTGTGTGTGTGTGTGTGTGTGTGTGTGTGTGTGTGTGTGTGTGTGTGTGTGAGGTGTGCAGATCTGCAGCTGCTCTTCACTCCCGACGTCAAAGGAGAAGGTTCATTCCCATAGCTGCCCTACCTCCTAATCTCTTGTGTCTTTCTTGTCATCGCCAACACTTGTCTTCTCCTCCTCCTACCATTTACACTTTGGATGCCCCCCCCCCCCCCCCCCTTGTCCCTTCTACCTCACCCTCTTCTTTGCGAAACTCTATTTACTCCGTCCACAGCAGTACCGTGTTCTTCCATCCCCCGTGCCACAGCTCTGGGAGTCGCTCCACGAACTGGTGTTTTCGGTGGCCTCGTGAGGCGCGCAAGGCGCTCGACCGCAGCGTCGTCCCACGAGCTATTAACGCGGAGCCGAGCTGCTCCCTCCTATTTGTGTTCAGAGTGAGTATCTTAAATAAGCACCGTCTCGTGTAAATAAACTGGCTACGGGGGGAAAAAACGAAGGAGGCCGCTCATGTTAAGGCTTTAGTGTTTCGGAACCGCGGGCCTAATTGGTCGGGGTGAGGGGGAAAGCATCACCGAATGATTCAGGGTTCAAGCAGTAAATGCAAACAAGCAACATAACAGGGAGAGAAAGAAAAAGGTTTGTATCTGTTGAAGGGTGGGGGGGGTCCGCCTGTGCAGCTCCAGAGCGGCGGTGGAAATAGCTCCACCTGACATCTGTGATCTATTAAAGGCGACTTCAGGTAGCACATGTTGTCCACATTAGGCTGAACTGAGATTTACATTTCCACATCTCCACAAAGCATAATAAACAATCAAAGGGGCGGGGGGGCAGGTTTGCATCAGGGAGCAGAGCGCTTCACGTCACTGTGATTGGAGAGTCGCACTGTTTGGCTGAAGAGGGAGGACAAAGGGAGTGTGTGTGTGTGTGTGTGTGTGTGTGTGTGCGTGTGTGCGTGCGTGCGTGTGCATGCGTGTGCGTGCGTGTGTGTGTGAGTATGTGCATGTATGTGTGTGTGTGTGCGCGCCCGTGTGAGTGTTAAAATTTCCTCAAGTACTGTGCTTAAATACAATTTTGAGGTACTTCTATTTGACTACTTTTTTTGCTTCTACTTTAGTACATTTTGGAAGGAAATATTGCAATGATTACTCCATTAAACTTATTTAACAGCTAAGGGGAGCCCTACTGTTTACTTTGCAGGTCAGGATTTTCCATTCCAAAACAGAAATATGATGTACTGTTACAGATTAAACTACCAACAATACGTAAAGTAATTTAAATGAGCTGCAGCATTAACACAGCCTCTTACATAATCATATCAGCAATATGAATTCATGTTGTTTTACATGGAATCATAACTCCAAAAGGTACTTATTTTTTTATTTTTTTGCCAATACTATTATTGTACTTTTACTTAAAGGAGCACCAACTAAATGAATAATTATAATATGTTGTTTCCACGGCATCAGCAAGCTGAGAGAGGAGCTGCTCCATAGACAGTGAACTAGAGACTGACTTTGTTTGTTTGTTTTTTACTATTGCCGTGCTCAGAAACAGAAAATGTGCCCATATAATCAGAACATTTCCCTCAGTGTCATCAATAACATCTTTCCCAGTTCATTATCTGTTCCACACTTTTTGGGAAAGAGTTTTTTTTGTAATAATTTAGAAAGTTATGCTACTGTGTAGTGGAGCTATTAAAATGTTCCCAACTTAATGACGAACAGTTGGTAAAAAAAAGTCAGCATATTGGAGAGAATTCTCCATTCACATGATCGTTGCTCTGTTGTTGGAAATGAAATGAGCGATACAAATCAGGAGCTGGCGTTTCACAGCAATTGTTGCACTGCAGCAGTCTGCTGGAGCTCCCTCCTCCTCCTCATCCTCCTGCTCTCAATGAGGAAAGGGGGGAACTTTCCAGGTTTCTAGGCTGCTGTCTCCCCCTATTGACCAGAAGGTGTAACTGTAGGTATCGGCCCAGCGTGGAGAAAGACACTTAAAAAAAAAAAAGAAAAAAACAAGAAAAAACGTTTTTGAAAGTAGGAATATAAAGTGCGTTGAGCTGTTTGGGACGCTGAGTGTCAGAAAGTACATAGTTTTACTGATCATCTTTCTTGTTGTGCTTAATTCCACTTGCCATGCCTTTGCAACGAATGTATTTATCTTTCAATACTTTCTCACATAATAAAAAAAATACCCTTTTCCGCTATTATAGCACATAAATGAATGTATTCCATTTGTCTGATTACATTTTCTTCTTCTTCCCCATATAGCCTTGTTAAAATCTATAGGAAACTCAAGCCGGATTAAGCTGCGTATATACTGGCTCGTGGGCAGTTGTGTGTATGTTTGAGGGAAAGTGTCTGTGTGTGTTTTGTGTGCTGGTTAGTGGTGGGGGGAAAAAACGGTATCGAATTCCTTCACTCTGGCGTCACGTGCTGTCGGCCAATCAGCTGCGGGCTTTCCTGTGCGGCATGGCAGCGCGCTTATAAAGCCCGCGTCTGCAGCGTTTGCAGTTCAAAGCACTCACGCGTTCTGGGGATTGTACTCAAGGAGACCAGAGAGGAGCACTTTACCGTTTCATCCTACCGAGTTGAGAGAGAACTCTAACCAGCTGGCTTGTTCTTTTATTTTTTGTTGTTGCCTTTTTTCAAGTGCGGACCGGCTCGCAGAGAAACGCTCTCACCCTCGGGAGTCCGCCAGACAGCCGTGCGTAAAGACACTCGCTCCAAATCGGTTTTACGCACCGGAGCGAAAGAGAACAAGTCTGTTTTTTAGAGAAGCTCACTCAATTGAAAGATCAAACTCATCCTGTCAAGGTAAAGTCCATTTAGATACGTTTTCCCTCTCGCGAGAAAGCAAAAACAACTCCTCCGTTTCACGCGTAATTTGGCACCAAACCGTTTTTTCGTATGAATCTCCTCGACCCGTACCTGAAGATGACAGAGGAACAAGACAAGTGTCTCTCCGACGTCCCGAGCCCGAGCATGTCCGAGGACTCCGCGGGCTCCCCGTGCCCGTCCGGTTCGGGCTCCGACACTGAGAACACCCGGCCGTCGGAGAACGGTCTGCTCGGCGTGGACGGAGAGTTCAAGAAGGACGAGGACGACAAGTTCCCTGCTTGCATCCGCGATGCGGTGTCCCAGGTGCTCAAGGGCTACGACTGGACCCTCGTGCCCATGCCGGTGCGCGTAAACGGATCCTCTAAGAACAAGCCCCACGTGAAGAGACCTATGAACGCCTTCATGGTGTGGGCTCAGGCGGCGCGGAGGAAGCTGGCGGATCAGTACCCACACCTGCACAACGCGGAGCTCAGCAAGACTCTGGGGAAACTCTGGAGGTAAGCTTTTTATTATTATTATTACTTCACCGAGTTTCTGTTTTGCACGTTTACTCTTTATCTTCTATGCAAACCGAATCGGCTGTATGCTTCTAATTATGGACATAGTCTTGGAATGGAGCATGTAAAGTACAGTTTGTAATTTAAATTAATAAACGGTCTTTTTTTTACGCGCAGACTTCTCAACGAAGGGGAGAAGCGGCCGTTTGTGGAGGAGGCCGAGCGGCTCCGCGTGCAGCACAAGAAGGATCACCCCGACTACAAATACCAGCCCCGGCGGCGGAAGTCTGTGAAGAACGGCCAGAGCGAGTCGGAGGACGGCAGCGAGCAGACGCACATTTCCCCGAATGCCATCTTCAAAGCTCTCCAGCAGGCGGACTCCCCGGCCTCCAGCATGGGAGAGGTGCACTCTCCGAGTGAGCACTCAGGTGAGCAGAGTAGTTACACACTCACCTCAGTGGATGTTTGGATGCCTTATGTGATCTGACTCTATAAAGAAAGACTCTTAAAAAGTGAAATAATTAATTCCCTAATCATACTAGTGTGCTTAAAAAGTACTAAACTAAATAAACGTAGCGAGCAAAATCTCATCTGCGTCATGTTTTCTTAACTTGCAGGCTCCCAGGGCCCCCCAACTCCTCCCACCACCCCAAAGACTGATGTCAGCTCAGTCAAGATGGACCTAAAGCGCGAAGGCGGCCTCCGCTCTCTGCCTGACGGCCCCGGTGGACGCCAGCTCAACATCGACTTCCGTGACGTGGACATCGGCGAGCTGAGCAGCGACGTCATCTCCCACATCGAGACCTTCGACGTCAACGAGTTCGACCAGTACCTCCCGCCCAACGGGCACCCGGGCTCCGCCGGCGGCCCCGGCAACGCCGCGTCAGTCGCCTACACCGGCAGCTACAGCATCAGCGGCGCCCCGGTCAGCCCGCAGGCGGGAGCCGCCGCGTCCTGGCTGGCGAAAAGCCAAAACCAGCAGGGACAGCAGCACAGTCTGACCCCTCTCGGGACCGGAGGCTCGGAGGCGGCTCAGGGGCAGCACAGGACCCAGATCAAGACGGAGCAGCTGAGCCCGAGCCACTACCCCGAGCAGCAGGGCTCCCCGCAGCACGCCGCCTACAGCAGCCCCTTCAACCTGCAGCACTACAGCCCCCCCTCCTCCTACCCGGCCGCCATCTCCAGGGCGCAGCAGTACGACTACTCCGACCACCAGGGGGGCGGTGCCGCCTCCTACTACAGCCACGCGGGGGCGGGGCAGGGCTCGGGGCTGTACTCGACTTTCAGCTACATGAGCAGCCCCAGCCAGAGGCCCATGTACACGCCCATCGCCGACAACACAGGGGTGCCCTCAATCCCACAGAGCAGCCCGCAGCACTGGGAGCAGGCGCCGGTCTACACCCAGCTAACCAGACCCTGAGAGGCCACACACACACACACACACACACACACACACACACACACACACACATGCTGACAGACATGTACAGCCACGCAGATCTGACATACAGAACACTTTACTGCAGGGAGAGCTCCTTCTCCTGATCTGCTCCCTGACTCAGACACTTGAAGAAGAAGAAGAAGAGAGCTGGACTTGTGATTGGCTCACGCCGTGCCTTGCTATTGTATCTTGATAGAAACTCTATATATATATATATATATATATATATATATATATATATATATATATATATATATATATATATACATATATATATTTGGAGAGACTTAGGAAAATCCTCTGTGAGGACTTATTGATTGTTGATATTTCAGTAGGTACTGTGTATGTTTCTCTTTGGTTTCATTTCTTCACACGCTGGCAGTTTGTAACCCATGGGGGCGGGGGGGGGGGGGGGGGGGGGGGGGGGGGGGGGCAGCTTGGGCCTGGGTAATTATTCCTACCTGTAGATAAAAAAAAAAAAAGCTTTATATTTCACACGGTTCAGCAGCTGACCACTCACGGCGGCGCCGATTCTGGTTTTCTGTTCGACTTCAATGTTTTGCGTCTCTCGGCTTGCTCTCTTCTGGGTTCGTGTTTGAGCCGTCGCGCCGTTTGGTTTAGTTTTCTCACCCTACGCGATGAGGCAATACAGAGTAAGAGCGAGGCTCCGCTTTCACAACGCTGTCTTGACGGGGGAGACTGCAGCCCTTTCCACCATCCGTGCCTTGGATTTTTACACTCAAACTTTTTTTGTTTGTGTGTGTGTGTGTGTGTGTGTGTGTGTGCACAACTGCCACAGCTGAGATTACACTTACCATCCAACAGCGTGTGTTTGACAGCTACAGGAAGTCACCTTTGACCCCTCCCTCCCCCTGCAGTCTCCCACCACGCTGGTGTCCAAAACACTTCCTTCACTCTCAAACCTAGTTTGAAACTTTATTTATTTATTAGCTTTAATTTTATTTCAAAGTAATTATTTTGCATATTATTCTTATAACTAATGAATTGTCCATTTTGCAAATGTAGACAGCATATAATTTCCCCCTTTTTTTAAAATTTTGAATCTCCCCCCAGGAGGTGCTTAGGAAATAATGGTATACATTGTAATCGTATTTTTTTTGTTTATTTATGTTATCTAAATGTCTATTTTAAGTATGTATTTGCCTTTTTTCAGATGGTCAGTGGGGATTATCTAACAATTTGTGTATGGATTATTTGTTATTTGTGAATTTCCTTTGAGTTGGACTTTAACTATATTGCTGAAAGACCTGGAAAAGGTTATCTCAGTTACAAGGTTTTTACAATTTTCCTTTTTCTTTTTTTCTCGTTTGTGCGATCACCAGAGGGACCGTCTGCTCGACAAGCTGAATGTCCTTTTCTCTCAATAACAAAAGAACTGATGTTCACAATACTGTTTTCCCCCTTCTTCTGTGATCTTGCCATGTATTTGTACTGTCTTTAAAGAATCTTTTGTATATGTATTTGCAATTAAAAAAAAAAATGCTATCAAAAACAAGTGGAAATGTTTTGTGAAAGTTTATCACATGAGACACTGAACCACCACCAACATATCTAGAATCAGTACTTCTCGTGTTCCCACATGCCAGAGTTAGTGAAAGGGTTAACAATAACCCACAAAATGATTTTTAGATAACTTCCCACTTGATGATTTTTCCTCAAGAAAGTAGAAAAAGTGAAAGCCTGCCTTGGTTTAGATTTCCATGACAGATGTACAACGATTATATATTATAGTTAAAAGCTCTTGTAAATATGTAATGCTTCAAAACAACAATCATTAAACATTATAAAGCATTTTATAATGAATTATGAGCTTTTTACTATGTTTATATTACATTATAAACTTTCTTATGTGTTTTATGGTTATACTGCATATAGCATAAGAATAAATTGGATTATATAAATGTGAATTATAATACACTATGATCCCTGCAAAATAAACGTCCAGCAATGATGAAGTATTATGATATAATCATTCATGATTATTGGCGATATATTGTTGTAAAGCGTTGTGGACATAAGTGCTGATAACTAAAATAACACAGTGATATGAGGACATTATAACACATTGAAGACATGGGCGTCACAGAAAGTGCTTCCATTTATGTTCTACACATCGGTTTTGTATCTATTATCTTACTTTATTGATGTTGTTGATACACCTTGTGGGTGGGGCCAGTGGTTTGAAAATGGAAGAAGACGAGTATGTTGTGGTTGAATTCTACAGTATATAAACTATGTTGCTAAAAAAACCTCAAGACTGTTGTTTTTTTCTCCAGATCTGCAAAAAGACAAACTCTGAACATTCACAAAGTCTATGATATATGTCAAGTTGTGCATGCCAAGTAGATTCAGGGTTTCAAAATTAAATCAAGGTGTTTCTGTTTTCGGGGTGAAGCGAAGGTGGGTCAGTTTTTACCCTTAAGACAAGAGGAGTACAGAATGTTGGGACACAAGGGTTAAGAGAAGAGTGCCAATAAACAGGACAAGTTTTTTGTTTTCCCAGAAGCCTTGTTATTTTTCCCCCTGCTTTTATTTTCTTCCTCCCTCTCAACCCGTCAGCTAGTAGCAGCAGGGGGTTTGTGAGGCTCTGGGCGGCCTGGAGAGTAGGGGGAGGCAGTGATATAGCAAGTGCTGTAAAACTGCTGAAAATAATCTGAATTTATTCCAATAGTGGAAAGTTGAGGGAGAAAGAAAGGGGCGTGCAGAGATAAAACATCGTTGTGTGGGAGGAAGAGATCCAAATAAACAGTGACACAGACTATTAGCTGAAAACGTTGCACCCCACACAGTTGAATGATGTCCAGTACAAAAACCTCGTATCTCCCAACTCAGGTTACTGTCATGTTTTAGCTTCAGATAGGCTGTTGAAACCCATAAGAGTTGCTGAAAACTCAGCTTCGCCTGTTTTAATTAGTTTCCAAAAGTTTCAACACAGCATGGGTGGATATCGATGCATTTACATAAACACGCAGCCTCAATAACTTTCCATCCATCAACTTTGTAGCTTTTCTTTCCCCCTTTTCTTTTTTCAAACGAGTTCCTGTGTTCTCAAACTAAATATGTGAATATATGGTTTGACAATTATATAACATTTGCTGGAGATCCAACATTCAGCTGATAAATCAATTAGAAAATGAATTGGCAAACACTTTGAATACATAGTTTAATGCAATTATCAATTAAACAAAAAAAAGTATACGGTTTTAAAATCGTAAATGATTAATCGTCAGACGTACTTTCCTAAATCCTCATAAAGTCGGACATTTGGTCAACATTACCCCCAGAACCCAGAATGTATACCCGAGGCTACCAGGACGCCCTCATCAGCTCTCATGGTTCGCTGAGGCCAATAAGTGGAAAAGTTTTTTGTGCGATTCACACGTTACGGAACAGTGGATTTGTTCTTGGTGTCCCTTCAAGCATCAAGCATCCGTCACCCGACTGCAGTCGTCACAATGAATTAACAAGAAACGAGAGCGACACCAACACGCACAACTCCCCACGTTCTTTTCTCCGCTTCATTAAATATTAGATATTGAACATCAGAGTGGGCACGAGCGGCTCCACAGCAGAGCCCTCCCCTGTGGGTCCTCAGCGCTGCCATCTCACAAAGGTCGAGTCAGGGAAACACTGAGTGGTGTCATGCTGCCAGGGGACCAGACACAATTTTTCCTATGATGTGGATTATGTGTGAGGCGACACAATGTTTTCATACTCATTGGAGGCGGCTTTTGAACACTCCATTCATGGAGGGTTGAGGAGTCCAACGAGTGAGACGGAGACGTGGCCAAGACTCACTTTGTACCGCATGACTGCTGATGGCCCCGACAGCTACGGCCTCATGACGACTCATTTGGAATACAAAAAAAGGTTTGGTGTTATCGCAGCGATCGGATGATAAAAGCAGAGTAGTCGGTCCAGAGCATTCTGATGTCTTATTACATTTTGTGTTATTTGCCAACAGATCGACATTGATGGATTTGTCTTTTGACCCGCAAAGAAAAATGTAACAGAAACAAGATACAGTAGGCTGACTGCCAGAACATGGAAGGAGTCTTAATCTGTCGCTGGGAAGAACAACATGTGTCAGTCAGAAAGGTGACATGATTGCATGCTGTTGGTGACCTTGAGGTGCACCTTAGAGTTGCCACGGGTTAAAAAAAAAAGTGTTTTGGCTCTGATCTAAATATGTGGGACTATTCAGTTCATTATGCAGCATCAGCTGTTTTTTGCATGTCATATGCTCCAATAAAGCTTGAGGAAAGCTATCACTTTGTATAATGTGAGTGAACTGCACACTCCACCAACTTGGCTGGTCTGTGATGCGTCATAACCACAGAGACCAAAAGACTCAATGCTGTGCAGCAGAACACTGTTCTATCGTACTAGATTACTTTAATTATAGCAGGAGAGACTTCATTAGAATTTAACAGTAATTTATTACACATGCATACAATTTGAATAGTGTAAAGTCTTTGGCGATTGGACTCCATCCTGAAGTAGGATAACTCCTATAATCCCCCTGCAGTCCAGACACTGGTGCTAGTGGTGATGAAGGAAGTTGCTGTAACCCGATGATGAATGATGAGTGTGACTGTGATGCTGACTGGAGGCATCCGATTAGAGCCGAAATGACAGCAACATTTTTAAAGTTTGACACCAACGACGTGATTGGCTTTAGGAAACAGAATCTGGTTGGTTAAAGTGAACGTGCATAATCAGATGGGAGAGAGACTGAGGGATTATGAATGAAAAAAAGTGTAAACTTGAGCTTCATTTTAAATTCTAGAGAATTTAAGATAACAAATGTGTCATTTACAATCAAACATGACATGATAATATTCCCATATGATGGAATGATACAGCCACAACAAAGTAAAGTGTAAACATTGAATAGCTTGAAGTGTGAGATAAGAAAAATGTTGTTGCAGAATATGTGTGATAGTCAGACTAATAATAAAATTGACAATTCCAACCTTTAAACCACATAAAGTCCAAATGAAAGGAAACTGCATGTCAGGAGGTGGTCAGTCAAAGGTATTCAAGGTCCCAGATGGGTTTTCAGAGCTTGTAAAAGATTCAGAGCTTCAGTAAAAGTAACAATACTACAGTGAAGAAACAAAACAAAAAAAAACTCAAACTTTTACTTAAGTCTCGGCATCAATCTGGTTTTGGAATGTTTTTCAGTTCCACTTCTACACGAAAGTCTCCCTCTATGCAGTGTAAGATTACGATGTCCTCCAAATACCGAATGAAAGAGCAAGGGAGAAGGAGTGAGGAAAGAGAGGTGGGATAACAGAGTAAACAACATGGGGAAAGACACATGGCAGGATACCAAAAAGGTGACGAGTAGGTTGGCTGACTGCGGTCAGGAGCTCGTAGCACACAGTCCCGCCATCAGTTTCGGCATCTTGTTAATACCATGGTAGTAACAAGCACAGGACGGAGGACATGTGTCTTGTGGACGTGTTCCACAGCGGATGGCGAAGCAGACAAGTCACGTCACATCGGAGGCATGAGCACCGCCTCACAGCGATCCCAACGAGTTCAACACAAGACCAAAAGAGTAACAAGCAAAATGCCACATTTCAAGCCCCGACAATACAAATAGGATTTCAAGGGTTCTGACTCAGACTCCACGAACTTACTAGAAGGGCACTCGGAGAGCGCAGACCTCAACAAGACCAATCCGCTCCGAGATCTAATGGGTTCTTCTTTGGCCCATGCTACAGCCTTCCAATGAGTTTCATTGGGCCAGTAGTAGAAACAAACCGATACAATAACAAATGATAGCAACGCAAGTAATGGGAGAGTCAAACAGATTTGATTCAAGAACAGTCTGCAAATGCCAACACTACATAGACAACATCAAATTGTACTAAATAAGTGAAAACATCTTTGTTTTACTTTGGGCCGTGGGTGTGTAGGCCTTTAGGTGGTTAGTCCTCCCAAGTGCCAACAAAAACAAATCTGTGGATTGTCAAGATTTTTAATATACAGTACTGTGAGCGCCACAAACTGAAGGTTGCCCACCTCCATCGTGTTGTGGTGGAGATTAAAATGTCAGATAGAAATCTCGAAACCCAGGGACAAATCCATCCAAAAGTATCCTCTTGCCGGACCCTGTCAGCTTTAAATTATTTGTATATGCCTTGGAACAGAAAATACATTGAGAGAAAAAAGTATTTCCACCTGGATTGTGTTTTTTTTTCATTAGCCAAGCCGAGTGAGCTCGATTTTGATGAACACATGACAATATTCTGAAAATGTTCACGGTCAACGTATTTCATTTGTTGATCTGGTAAGTGAAAACATTATTTGTGTAAGTGAGCTAGATAAACATAAAGAGAAATGAATGGACAATACATACAACTTAAAATAATCATGATTTAAAAAACAACAACATAGAGGTATGCATTTCATAATGTATAGCGCAATATAATCCTACTAAAACAATCCTAAATTCCTGGCTCCAGACAGGATGGCAGGCCCAGCCTCGAACCGCCTCTCCCAAGTGTCACATCACATAGTTCCAATTTACAACACTGCAAACTCCTAATGAACAATGTTTGTCCCGTTACAGGCCTTTGCTGGACGCTGATCACGGGTGACAATGCAGGTCAGCTAGAGTTGAACCAGAACTAATCATGCAGGCATGTCGGTGTGACGTCAAGAGGCTCTGAGCGACAGCACAAACTTTAGGCTGCCGTGCTGATTACCATCCGATACCCTTCCAGACGGGTAGTCCGGTTATAGGCTTGATACGGGTGACAATTAAGGGACCACACCATTGTTGGAGCAGTGTGAGGTTTTGGAGAGACGGAGCATGACGGACGCTGGGGAGACTCTGGATTTCATAGGGCAGGGATAATTTTTTATCTCATCAATCTCTGAGGTCACTGAAGATGCAATGATGTAGCGTGGTGCCAGGGTGACGTGACAGCTAAGAATATAATCCTAAAAAATAACAGGGAGGCTCATTTAGATGCAGTTCATTCCCAAAATATCATACATTTGGAAAGACCAATACTACGCACACTGCTCTGCTGGGAAGATGTCACAGGAACTGCAAACACGCTCACAGCTAACAAGCTAATTGCTGCTAATCTTTGTCAAAATCCCTGACGCAAAGTGATGTACTAGATACTCAGTCATGTTAGAATATGTAAAAAGACTCCAGGGCTATTTAAATGTCAGTAAGACAAGTGAAATAAATGCTAAACGAGTGCATGACAGGCACTAGTTGAACAGTAGCCATGCTAGCTAGCTTGATTTGAACCAAACATCAGCCTTGCTGGCATGGACCGATTTGCAGTTTGTCGAGCAGGGACTTAAATGAAAGTGGCAGGCAGTGTTGACATGGGCAGTTTTCCCAGGAGAAAAAAAAACACAAAAAAAAACAATTAATATTCTAAACCAACTCCTCTTTGAGTATCTGCCCCCTCGTGAACCCATTGGGTGGTCTTTTCAAATGCAAAAATACCGCACAAAGACCGAACGAGGGTTAGAAGAGACCGAGAAAAACAGACAGATGAAGAAAGACAAAGAGAGAGAGGGGAAATATGTCCACTAACAACTCTGGAAAATGAAGGACAGGCCGAGGCATGTGTGCATAAAGAGATAAACGAGCGAGAGAGAAAAAAGTACGAGGGGAAATTGTTGACAAGCACTGAGGAAAATCTGATTGGGCTTTAATTGCTGGGGCTTTATGTTCTAATTATGTATGTGTGTGTGTGTGTGTGTGTGTGTGTGTGTGTGTGTGTGTGTGTGTGTGTGTGTGTGTGTGTGTGTGTGTGTGTGTGTGCAAAAAAAAAAACCTGTGTACTCCACAAGGTGCTGTAGCTGTGTTGTGGTGTTTTTAATTCCTGCTCACAGGCAAGAAGCCCTTGTGAAACAATGGCTTTAATTGCATTTCCCCTGCCATCGCACAACATGGGAAAATGAAAAATACAACGTGAGCCTCAGTCTGAAAAATCCACTCATTATTAAAAACAATGGTGAGCTGCGTTGTTTTGTTTGACTTCTTTAGCTGAGGGGCAACAATATGAACTGTAAAAGTTGGCTTTATGGTGCTCCAGGGCTGCTTTTACTGCACCATTCCGACTCTGACATACTGTAGTCAAAACACACGCCAGCACATAACCACACGGGTACACATATAAATAAATATAAACACCTTCATGTCTTTAGGACATTTAACCTCATGTATGTGTGTGACGTGCCCCTGTGTGCTCTCCCTATTTCCTTCCTTTTCTGGAGCCGGTCCTGGCCTCTGTGTGTGTGTGTGTGTGTGTGTGTGTGTGTGTGTGTGTGTGTGTGTGTGTGTGTGTGTGTGTGTGTGTGTGTGCGTGTGTGTGTGTCTGTGTGTGTCTGTGTGTGTGCGGGGTGGATGACCTCCCTTTACAAACCTCCTGGCCCTCCCAAAAAGACACTTCTGATCACAGCGGAAACAGTGCATCAATGTGGAAAAGCCAGTTTGGAAGTTTTTACTACACTTTTACTCAGTTGGGGGGGTCAAAGTGCAGGGAAACAAGCATCTGTGAGCCGAGCAACTACAAGTGGAAAGTTGCTTTTGTTTGGTGCAATCGGATCGATTGGTGTGGTCAGGGTTTCATATATTTATTTATTGTAAATGAACATGTCCATTGCTGACAACTCTCCAGCTGTGGTTCAATGCAGTGGTGGATGAAGTATTCAGATACTTTACTTTAAGGAAAAGGTAGACAATATACCTCCAAAAACTGTCTCAAGTAGAGCTACAAAAGTAGCATCAGCGACAAGTGTCAGTAAACATTCATTATGCCCAAGATGTTGGACCTCAAACAGCAATTGTCATTCTTCTTGCATTCCACAGTTCATATCGCCCATCTCACCTCTTTCTCCTGTGATGCAGCGGGACCCTATACCTGACCTGATTAGACCACGACCCAGGTTGGGAAGACGGTACTAGAATGGAGCCTTCTAAATGGAGCCAAAGCTTCAGAAGATAAGCGACAGCAGATGGTCGAAGGAGTGAAAAAATATGTCTGTTATGTCTTGGTTTATGTCAAATATGTCAGAAAATTGTTGTTGTTTTTAATATCAAATCCCTCTTTTTGTCCCCTTTCATGATATGTACAATGAGTCTTCTTGAACTCCCGTCATAAATAATAAAATAAAATGTATCCAGTCTTGCTCTCTTGCATGAGATGTAAAATCTTGCCATTTTATTCTTCCATTCATCTCACACATGAACATTGTTTTCTACTCAAGAGGCGCTTTCCACTTTATCAACCATTACATATTTTTCCATTTCAGTATTTTTTTTTTAATTCTACATTTAAATTTACCTGCCATCCTTAGTCAGAGTAAAACAAGCTTCAGTTCCCCAATTACAGGCTAACAATAGTGGGACCAGAGACCCAACAACCCAACAATGTAGATACCATGTTAAATGTTAAAGGTTGTTTTTACGTTATCTGTTGCACCAATTGGAAAGAACAAAAAAGCTGTACATCTGTACTTGTAACTTAAGATGTAACCTTAACTTAGAGATACAAGGTTAACTGAACCATCCATCCATCCACTAAGCCGGAGAACCCGGAGGGAACCCACGCTGACACAGGGAGAACATGCAAACTCCTGAATCTTAAGATTAAAAAAAGCCTTGCTCACTGGCTGCATGATGGCAAATGCCGAGTGTACAGGTGGTTTCACTTTTCATTCACTTTCCCAGAGCTTCAAAACCAGCAACCTTCCCCCTGATCCCAGGCCTGGAACGTTCACATCTCCACTGGTCAGCAGCTCTATAGGGCTCTTGAATCTTGAATTACTTATTTTAATTACCCATTGCACTGTTGTTGTTGTTGTTGTTGTTGATTGTTGTCTGTCTCGTCTCATGTCTAATGTATGCACCTTCCACCAAGAAAAATCCCTCGTCTGTGTAAACATTCCGGGCAATAAACGGTTTCTGATTCTGATTCTGATTCTTAGTGACTCATGGCTCATGAGGGTGCTGGGGGCCTTGGGAACTGGCCGATGCTGATCCTGAAGCATTTCAATCATTTTAAACGGATTAAATAATGAATATGTAACTGTTTTATGGTCGATTAATGGATTGGGCAATTTTATAAGCAAACACGTCTCTCTAGTTTGAGCATTTGGGATGATGGAGTTTGGACTGTCGGTGAGACAAAAGAAGCTCTTTCAAGACTCTGTCAAAACTCATAAATAGACCCCGCATTGAAAGGTTCCCTGTGGAGGTCAAGACCTAAAGTAGCGCTGTGGAGCCGTTTTACTACGAGTGGGTTCCAGTCTTGTTTATCTTGTGCATGCACATGAGGACGCAGAGTTCAGCTTTTCATTCGTAAGAGGACGAATGTGTTATTTCTTCTTTCAGAACTTGCATAGTTCCGCTGTAATATCACTTTGTGATGCGCAGGCGGGGAGTGTAACAAAGTTCATAAGAAAGATATTCAGCCCACAGAAGCTAATTACAGATGCAGTTACAGCACATTACATTACATTACATTACATTACATGTCATTTAGCTGACGCTTTTATCCAAAGCGACTTACAATAGTGCATTCAATCATGAGTACAAACTCAGAAAAACAACAATCAATAATCAATAAAGTGCAGTTTCTTCACTAGAGTTAAATTTCGAAAATTACAGAAAATTACAAAGTGCTATAAATAAGAGACATCAAGTGCTACTAGAGTGCTAGTACAGTGCTACCTTCCTTATTCAAGGTGTAGTCGAAAGAGATGCGTTTTTAGTTTTCGGCGGAAGATGTAGAGACTTTCTGCTGTCCTGATGTCAATGGGGAGCTCATTCCACCATTGAGGAGCCAGGACAGCAAACAGTCGTGACTTTGTTGAGTGTTTAGCTCGTAGTGACGGAGCTACAAGTCGTTTAGCAGAAGCCGAGCGGAGTGCCCGAGCTGGGGTGTACGGTGTTACCATGTCCTGTATATAGATAGGACCCGATCTGTTCGTGGCACGATACGTAAGTACCAATGTTTTGAAGCGGATGCGGGCGACCACCGGTAGCCAGTGGAGTGTGCGGAGGAGCGGGGTAGTGTGGGTGAATTTCGGGAGGTTGAAGACCAGTCGAGCTGCTGCATTCTGGATGAGCTGTAAAGGTCGAATGGCGTAAAGATGTATTTCTGATTTGGTTTTTATATTATTCAATTCAATTCAATTCAGTTTATTTTATATAGCCCAACATCACAAATACAAGTTTGCCTCGGAGGGCTTTACAATCTGTACACATAACATCCCTGTCCCGGGACCTCACATCGGATCAGGAAAAACTCCCCTAGAAAGATAGTAAAAACCCTTTCACAGGGAAAAAAGGGAAGAAACCTGAGGGAGAGCAACAGAGGAGGATCCCTCTCCCCGGATGGACAGAAGCAATAGATGTCATGTGGCCAGAATGAATAGCGTAGTTACAGCACATTCAATGAATATGACAGAAATTATTCATATAATGAGTATTAGGCATGGTCCATGATCCTGATAATCCATGAAGCAGAAGGCGGTAGAGAGGAGGGGGGCATCAGAAGGGCCATGGCAGCAGGCAGGACCGGTTCCAGGCCGGTTCCATCAGCAGGGCCATGGCAGCAGGCAGGACCGGTTCCAGGCAGCCATGGATCCATGGCAGGAGGGGTGGGTGGGGGGGCGGCAGGACCCGGGGCAGGACCCGGGGAAGGACCCGGGGCAGGACCGGTTCCAGGCAGCCATGAATCCATGGAAAAAGAAAGTAGAGTTAGTAATGTGCATTGAAGAGACAATAGTTTATCCAGATGGAGAGAAAGAAGAGGAGAGGAGGAGTGAAAGAGGAAGAGAAGAGGAGCGAAAGAGGAAGAGAAGAGGAGCTCAGTGTATCCTAAGATGTCCCCCAGCAGTCTAGGCCTATAGCAGCATATCTAGGGGCTGGACCAGGGCAAACCTGAGCCAGCCCTAACTATAAGCCTGAAACAGCCCTAAGTATAAGCGCTATCAAAGAGGAAAGTCTTAAGTCTACTCTTAAATGAGGTGACTGTGTCTGCCCCCCGGACTGAAAGTGGAAGCTGATTCCACAGAAGAGGAGCACGATAACTGAAAGCTCTAGCCCCCAACCTACTTTTTAAGACTCTGGGAACCACAAGTAACCCTGCATTCAGTGAGCGTAACGCTCTGGTGGGGTAATATGGCACTATAAGCTCTTTAAGATATGATGGTGCATCACCAGCTAAGGCTTTATAGGTGAGGAGGAGGATTTTAAATATGATTCTCGATCTTACAGGAAGCCAGTGGAGAGCAGCTAATACAGGAGTAATGTGATCTCTCTTCCGAGTCCTTGTTAGTACACGAGCTGCAGCATTCTGGATCAGCTGGAGAGACCCAAGGGACTTTCCGGAGCAGCCTGATAATACGGAGTTACAGTAATCCAGTCTTAAAGTAACAAATGCGTGGATCAATGTTTCTGCATCGCTTTGAGATAGGATGTGCCGGATCTTTGAGATGTTCCGTAGGTGAAAAAAGGCAGTCCTTGAGATCTGTTTCACGTGGGAGCCAAAGGATAGGTCCTGGTCAAAAATAACTCCGAGATTCCTTACGGTGGTGGTGGATGCCAGAGCGATGCCATCCAGGCAAACCATATCGTCAGATAGTTAATTTCTGAGGTGTTCTGGGCCGAGTAGAATAACTTCAGTCTTGTCAGAGTTCAGCAACAGGAAGTTGCAGGTCATCCAGGTTTTGATGTCTTTAAGACACGCTTGAAGTTTAGTGACCTGGTGGATTTCATCTGGCTTGATTGACAGATATAGTTGAGTATCATCGGCATAACAGTGAAAGTTTATGGAGTGTTTTCTGATAATATTGCCTAAAGGAAGCATATATAAGGTGAATAAAATTGGTCCAAGCACAGAACCTTGTGGAACTCCATGACGAACGGCGGTGGTCATCGAGGCCTCATCGTTTACAAATACAAACTGAGATCTATCTGATAAATACGACTTAAACCAGCTTAATGCTGTACCTTTAATACCAATTGACTGGTCTAGTCTCTGTAATAAGATGTCATGGTCAATGGTGTCAAATGCTGCACTAAGGTCTAACAGGACAAGTACAGAGACAAGTCCCCTATCTGATGCAACTAGAAGGTCATTAGTAATTGTCACTAGTGCTGTCTCTGTGCTATGATGCTTTCTAAATCCTGACTGAAATTCCTCAAATAAACTATTGTTATGTAAAAAGTCGCACAACTGATTTGCGACTACCTTCTCCAGTATCTTAGAGAGGAAGGGAAGGTTAGAGATAGGTCTGTAGTTAGCCAACACCTCTGGATCCAGGGTGGGCTTTTTAAGAAGAGGTTTAATTACAGCTACTTTAAAAGACTGTGGTACATGACCCATTAGTAAAGACCCATTGATAATATCTAGTACAGAGGCACAAATTAAGGGTAAAACTTCTTTAAACAGCTTTGTCGGAACAGGGTCTAGGAGACAGGTAGAAGATTTAGAAGTAGAAACCATTGAAGACAGTTGGTCGAGGTTGATGGTAAAAAATCCATCCAGACGCACAGCAGGGCCCACAGCCTCCTCCATGGCCATCCCACCTGAGGATGGACCGGCAGTAGTCGAGGGCAGGAGATGCTGCCTCTGGTGAAGGAGTGTGTGCACTTTCAAGTTGGCTTTGCACTTCCAAGAGGGTCAAAGGTTAAGGTGAGCAACCTATAACAGCTGTTTTCTTGCATTTCCTATTGATGGCACTTCAAAATATGTAGAATTTGTTTTCTTCCTCATTAGTAGAGGAATGGGTATCAATATTATTCATTTATTACAAAAAGAGATGTAAAAAGAGTAGTAAAAGGACATATTCATATTACAAAACAGGAGATTTTAACTTCCAACAGTTGTTGTCTAAACACATTTCATTTAATTTTTTATCTCTGGGCTCTCCCCCCCGCCATCTGTCTCTCCCAACTTTGTCCCCCTGTATCTTCCTCTACTATTCGCGTTTCTACTCCCACTAATAATTTTCCTTTCCAGTCACAGCTCCACCAAACACCCACTCACCTCACACACACACCGACCCAGGCCAACAGGCATCCTCCCGGCCAACGAACACACACACACACACACACACACACACACACACACACAGAAACCAGCTCACATACATACAGAGCCACCACATGAAACAGCCCTGTGCTGTAATAGATAGGCAGGGCTTTGGATGGTGACACCGCGTATCCATCACTGGGGCTTATCTGTCGGCCAAGTTGGAAGGGGGGGGGGTTCAGCCAGATGTAGAGGTGGCGGGGAGGGCGGGAGATCGCCCCGTCTCTGCTGCTCTGCAAACAGCCTGGTGCACTGCGCCGCGTGGGGCGGGGGAGTGAGCAGAGGGAGAGTGCCAGCTGTTCCGTACTAGCAAATAAATAAACACGTTCGCAGGAGAAAACAAAGTGCTGCAAATTAACAGGTTTGCTGGTGGATTTAATCAAGGAAACGGAAGCATCTGGCCACGGTGCAACATTTTGGGAAATACGCTTATTTTACTTTCTTTTAAGAGGCTGATGAGATGATGTATTTGTGAGTTCAGCACATGGCCGGAGTAAGAATGTGTTTAGCGTAGCTTAGCTGATAGTCCAAAAGTATGACTCCAAAAATCTCAGAAGTGTTCTTCTTAAAGGGATAGTTCCGATTTTTTTAAGTTGGGTTGTATGAGGGACTTATCCATAGTCAGTGTATTACTTCCAGTCTGGGGAAGCAGACAGGAGTTACTTCAAAGCAATAAACCGCTGGGGTCAGCAGCAAAACTTATTTAATCCACCTTAAAATACTCAGTTTAAGTTTACGCTATATTTAGAATATTTTTATCGCTTTACCTTTCCGTCAGACGGCCATTTCTGATGGCGAACCGAAGCTGTGTCTCATCTATGTTCTCTCCAAAGCCTCCAGGCTTCACTGAAAAATATATAGTTTTAACCTTTTAGAACAACTAAAGTCACACAACCCTTAAGGAATGGCTTGTTGCCAATCAGTTCTGCAAGCATTAATGTACTGTCTGTCCTGCCTGCTTATTTGGTGGATATGTGCATTTGTCTTGTTTAGTGTTGATGTATGTTATGTGCCTCCAGTGTTTTGTATATGCTTATACTGTAGATACACTTTTCTTTTGCTTCGATGTGAATTAGTTTTGTCGATACGTTACTGTCTGTCTATCGATGAATCTTAGTTGCATTATGTTATTGGAATTTTTTTTTATTTCAGGCTGCCATCAAAAAATCTGGCCATGGACAGCAGATGGAAATTAGCCTCTCTGGCTAACGCTGGCTCACTTACAATTTTACTGTTGGTGTGCATTGTCCCTGAAAAATAAACAAATCAAATAAATACAAAATAAATGCAATGACAAAAAAAAACTAACCAACCACTCAAAGCAGCGGGAGACCAGAAACCATGTTCTGCAAGGTAAAATGACTCTTCAGTGGAGTCTAGATGGCTTTGACACGAGCATAGATGACGACTTCACTTCCCCTTCGGATATATAGACTCTAAAGCTGTCTGACGACAAGGCAAACCGGAAAAAAATTGTTTACATGTACACTTAAACTGACTGTAGATGAGTACCTCATACAATCCCACTTCAAAACACCTGAGCTGGCCCTTTAAGTTAATGCATCTCATCTCATTTATTTCATAGTGACAGTGTCATAGTGAGGGTTAAATGTTTGAAATATATTTGATGCCACTCAACAATTGATCTGCTCAATGAGTCTGTGTATTTGTACGCATTAATACACAAACATAAGATATCTTCTACCCCTCCCTTAAGTATTGCTTTAAACATTACATTTGGTATTAATTCTACAGACGTTTGTCACTACAAGTAAGCCCTTTTCATATCACATGTAAGTATGTGATCCACTGTTTGAATAAAATTATTGATTTGAGCAGATTAAAGGAATCGAGATGGGAACGAGAAAGAGCGACGAGGAGAGGGAGGAGGGAGAATGTGTGTAGTATTCCTCGTGCAAATGTCTTCATGCATTAAGGACACATGCACGTCTGTTGGACAGGGAGATAACCTTCATGATGTCATTAGCAGAATCTGGCAGCACTCAGTAGTTTTCTGTCTCACACACAAACACACACACACACACACACACACACACACACACACACACACACACACACACACCAAACCCAACAGCTTTATCGCACCCCAGCCCTTCAAAAAAGGGCTTATCACTAATCGCAAAGTCATGATTTACAGCAGTGGAACACCCTGCAACTCTCTCTCTCTCTCTCTCTCTCTCTCTCTCTCTCTCTCACACAGACACACACACACACACACACACACACACACACACACACACACACACACACACACACACACATGTTTTCTGATTAACTAAACACATGTCAGAGAAACTTGTAATACCGGGAACAAAGCCAGGTCATCTGCAGACAATATTATTGGATGCAGATGATATAAACGAAACTTGTTGCAGAGTGACATGAAGGTTGAGTACTGGAGACAATTGATTTTGTAGATGGTTTGTGTCAGTTCGGTTTGTAGAAAGACAACAACAAAAAACGGAGAAAATCAGTTCAATGTTATTCATGTTTAAGGGACTGGACCTTTTCTTAAATCACTGGATCATCTGCAGCTGTTGTATCAGTTTAAAGGCAGACTGTGTAGTAGATGCTGCAGAACAACAACAAAAAACATGTAAGGCTTTACAGTAAAGCGACGCAATCTTTTAACTTCACACATTTAAAGGGGAACATATCTTGAAAAACTAACTTTTTCAGTGTGATCTCACATTGAACCTACATGTAGGTATCTGGAGTGCCTACTGTGAATGAGGACAACTCAGTCAGTTTTTTTGTTGGCTATCTGGATCATAAAACATGTGATGCAGCAAGCCACTCAGATTTGTATGTCACATGCCGGCTCATTAGAATACATCGCTCCCACATATGAGTATCTCCACCCACGGCTTGAAAACTATCGTTTGCAAAGATGCACCATATAACAAGACAATCAGAGCAGACTGGGATTTTTTAGGAGGGAGGGCTTAAAGAGAAGGCAATAGAATGGAGCGTTTCAGACGGAGGGTGATACATGTATATTAAATATGTGTTGTTGTTTTTTACGTTTAAGCATGTAAACAAGTTCCATTCATACATGTTGTGACAGGAAGAAGTACAAACTCACCAGATGATAGAAAATCATCTTAGTGTCTGCTGTAAGCTGGTAAAACAATTCTAGCTAACAGACTTTCCAGGACTGGTCTCATTTGTTCAAAGTCATTGTATATTTATGCATCAAAATTAACATGGCCCTCCTTTTGTTTTGCGCTTTGCGATTGCAGGAGAGATTTCCGAACTTTTTTACGGCTTTTGCAACATGGGTAGCATCTTCTGTTTAATCCTCCCCACTTGGCCTGGTAGCTGTCTTTTTAAACGCTCCACAGTTTGTTGAAATTGCTTTTAATTAGAACATGTAACTCTAATGACATCACAGGAGTTATTTTTAAGACTTTAGAAAACTACCTCCGGAGCGTCAGAAGACAACTTGAAACGCGAACTTGATACTGGGGTGCCCCTTTAACCTAAAAAATATGAAGGAAATTACAAAGAACTAGCGGATGGAGATCACCTTAGCTAACCTTTTCCTGCATAAATTGACGGAATGTTTTTTACTTTTTTCCCTCCCCGACATCTTGTGTTGCGATACTATAAAATATGTTATTCACAATCCAGAAGACTGATCATATTTTTATCTGGACTGCGGACCGGGACAAATGCAGTGTGTGATTTCTAAAGTTAGTTCAGAGATTCTACAGACGCAGTAAAACATATCATAACTCTCCATCATGGTAACCAATCGGCCGTCTAGGGGGAAAGGAGCATTCCTGTAGTCTGACTCCCGTGTCTCATTTTCACTAATAGGACATTGCACTGGGGAGATTCTGGCTCGGAGGAAACAAGGAGCTCGTATCGCAGACACAACAACCCAGAGAGAGAGCGATGGAAGAGAGGGATGGAGGATGAAAGTGAAGAGGAAGAGAGGGAATGAGAATAACAAGATCACAAGATGGAAGATTTGCCAAAGTAGTAGTCTTTGTCTTTCTGTTTTTCTGTTTTACGCTGAGGGACGAGGTCCTAGACCTGTGAAATTCAAGTCATGGAGTGGGAGATGTGGGACACACACACCTACACACACACACGCACGCACGCACGCAAACAGACGCACACATTCACAAGTGTTTATGCAAGCAGATGCTACAGACATACTTGATTGAAAGACCATTGTACAGTGCTCTTTCATCATATTGCATCATCTCATAATATTGCAAAGCCTGGTAATGTGAAGCTCTGCTATGAAATAATTGTAATAGCAGCCTAAGCCTTCGGGAGTCAGTTATGTTTTCTATATGGCTTGGAGTGCATGTTATTCATGAGTGTGATTAACTCCCTCTTCCCATATGAGATGTACTCTGTCGCTGCTCCAACCCAAAACGCATAACATAGCGGAAGGAAAAAATTGGTTAAATGACAAAAACGTCAATTTTACACGATTGGTTGGGTCAGTATTTTCCACAGACATCAAACGATTGAACTAAATACAAGGAATGAACTCTGAACATGGGTGTATTGGTGTTAATGAATTAAGGCCCTCCTGTGTTTGGCATGCACTATAGTCAGGTGTGCTGCTTCCTCTTCCTCTACATGGCTCTTCCTTACTGAGGCGAACCACATAATCAGTCTACTTGCATTCAAATGATCAAACAGTCATCTTTTGCCCGCTCATTGCTTCCACACACATATACGTTTTACCAGTGGTGGGCCGTCAGGGCCTGCTAAGCCTTCTCTGCTGGCCTAAACAGAATCACAAAGTTATAGCTATTTTATAATTTAATTGTTTTTCACAAATGCACTACATGTATTATAATTATTTTTTCCCTATTAGCTTATTTTCTCATTGCACAGCTCCTGTGTTCCTCTGTTGCTCTGCTTACAGCCTGCTGGCTGGCAGCTGGATGAAAGCAGAGCAACAGAGCGCATGCGCGGCGGCTTGTTAAGGGTCTGTTCACAATCACATTTCACCTCTGTTTCTTTATGGAATCGAGAGCCGGTTAAACTATATGACGAGGCCATCTAGCTGGTCATTCAGCGTGACCATTAACGTGCGCTGTGATTGGTCAGTTGGTTCACGCCAGTAGGTGGCGGTAATGCACCTTTTGTTGGATACATCCACATTAAAGAAGAAGAAGAAGAAGAAGAAGAAGAAGAAGAAGAAGAAGAAGAAGAAGAAGAAGAAGAAGAAGCTGGGGGAGGGGGCGCCGCGGTTTAGAATACTGTTCTTCATTTCCCGTCTTTGTAATGCAAATTGACCTGCATGTAATAAATATACAATCACAATGACCCTTCAGGTGTTTTCCTAGAATGGGAAGTGTATGAAGGAGACTCTAATATAAATCAGTCGTATTTCTGTTTTGTAAAGGTGAAGCTTTAGTTGTTCTTGTTGTTCGCCTGAGGTGGCGGAGCTGAACATTGACTTTTGAGATGCAACCTTTCTGAAGTACATTAAGAAGATGAAGAAGAATAGCTCCGCCGCTGAAGCTGCAGGCCCAATGAGCAAAGCATGTTAGCCAAGGTGTTAGAGTAGAACTAAACCAATGAAAGGGCCTTAAGCTCTGTGAATGTCTGATATAAACTAACACCGCGGGACTGGAAGGGTCTTCTGGGGGACAGACTGTGAATCTGTTTTTTTGTGATCAACCTTTTATTAAATACTTTTTAATTATAACTCATTGCATCCTGAACTTTTACTTCCCATGACCACCCGGGATTTAAAGAATACTTTACAGTTGCAAGACCATAGGTTTAGCTTAGCAGAACTTCGGAGAACTTTATGTTTTTGGACACAACGAACAAAGTGCCCTTAGTTTTTGCACAGATTATAGAAATGAATTGTTATTTAGCTTGCTGTTTCCCCATTCTCAGTCAGATTTCTATCTGTACATTCATCCCAATAGTTCCCTTACTTCTTCTGATACGGTTCTACTAATAAATCTTCCTGTTGCTAAAAGGAAATGATGTTTCATTAATAAAACATGCATTCTCTTTTCTGAGATTAGGCCAACCTCAATGTAATGAGATTCAACCTCTTTCTCTTAAATAACTATTCTTGAGTTAATAAACTGGATTTCATGCACAGCAGATCCTGATGATGGTGTGACACTTGTGATTCCGGCTAACGTGCAAGAGTGCCGAGACTGAATCAACACATATTAGCACTCTAGCTGGTCTCAACTGTACATCAATTCTGCTGGCATTGAAAGGGTTAAAGGTTATCACTGAGTTACAGCTAAACGTTCCCTTAATTTCTGACTTTGTCCATTCCAATGTTGTATGGCATTCATGTGAAACTTCCTCCAGGAAATGCATTCTCCCAGTGTACCGTAGCGGACAGCACGAGACTGCAGGAGTACATTCTGGACAATTACTCCACAACAAGCTCTCCAGCTGATGCTCCCACTTCCTTGGTCAATCAGCCTCTATACCGCTCTTTCCATTGTTGATTGCAGTTTGCCTCCCATCTTCCTGTATTTTGTTAGTAGTTATTATGTATTGTGTTTTGGTTTTGCTGCCAAAGAGACTATGAAGCATTAAAGTCTATAGTGTAAGACTTTAAAGAGGGCGTTCTTTGCCATGATTATGGGCACAAATGAAGAGACAAAAAGATGGCGTGTGTGCTGAGTAAGCGAGGTTTAGGAAAAATAATCGTCTTAGACCAATTGTGTATTCGTAACCAACAGGTATTATGTGACCTGAATGTTTTCTATGGAAATAAAGACGTTTGCTGAAGCTAATGCAGCTTTGCAAACACAGATACTGATGACTACTGGAAACTTGAGCCAAAAGCTGGCCTCTTTGCATCATTTCCCCAGCGGCTACTGGCACATCATACCTAGGATTTAGATAACAAACCGCTTCACACATCAAATTACACATTAACCTCTCAGAATGTATTTTCTTCTCCTTCAATCCTACTTATTTAAATGCAGTCTGCAATGTGTTCCATGCGACACATTCTCACCTCACTGTATCTTTGTCAGTGCTCAATAAGCTTCAGACTATGACGCTGGTGTGTCAATATAGGCTCATTACTTGCAGAGTGTCTATTAATATAAACTCAGGTAACACAACTACATAGGTTTAAAAAAAGAGTGATGTTGACTTTAACTTGTCTAACAGCTCATGTGACTACTGATTCACTTGACTAAAAGACTGACAGAATGTCAACTTTACTTTACTTTACTTTTTTGCATCGGTCTCCCAGTTTAAAGTCCTGTGTTTGTTTGATCCCTCCCCTCCTGTCCTGTGTGTACAATCTAGAGCAGGGGTGTCCAAACGTTTTTCACCGAGGGCCACAAACAGAAAAATATACGAACGTCTGGGCTGCTCAGGTGAGGTATATCGCAAAATGAATCAAATGATTGAATCAAAAGGTTAGTGTATATATAATATATATATATATATATGTATATTATATATATATATATATATATATATATATATATGTATATATTCTTTAAAAAAAAAAAAATATTTGGCCTTTTCCAAGCCTCGGTAGAAGTCAGGTAGGGAGAGAGGCTGATGCTGGTTCTTCAGAGAATCATCACACTGCATCTCCATCAGTTCTAGTTCAGACTCTCTTCCACTTCTTCTGCATCCATCAGGAAGAGAGTCGAGCAGCTTGATTAAAAAAAGGAAGCACTGACTGAATTCTGTCATGAGACGTGATGACAGACACATATTTCCCCTTTTTAGCAGAAATGTTGACCTCTGGAAAAGCTCATTTGATTTCAGACAGCGTGGGGAAGAGCGCAGCGTTGACATTGTGTAGTTGTGTCTCATAAAGATAGGGTGACCAGACGTCCTCTTTTTCCCGGACATGTCCTCTTTTCGAGACCTAAAAAAAGCGTCCGACAGGGATTCCAAAAACGTCCGGGATTTTGCTACGTCCAGGAAAGTAGTTATTACCCCCTTACAAGTTTTGGAAATGGTACGTCCGGGATTTTGCTACGTCCGGGAAAATAGTTATTACCCCCTTACAAGTTTTGGAAATGGTATCTCCCTCACGTTCCACCTTCTTGCTGTAGAGAGAACTGTCATTGGTCGACCGATCTCAACGTAAATGTAAGTTCACGGCATGCTACACACTACTGCCGCATTTGCTAATTTTCTTTGGGCATGTGGAGATAAATGCTATTTATGCATGTGGAGCCAGCAGAAGTTAGCTGTGAACACAGCATTGACATATTATGCTCCCAGGTGTAAATGTATGAAAATTGCGTGAGTGTGAAGTGAATTCTTGCTGAGGGAATCTTTGCTGGATAAATAGCATTTAATAAAAGTCAAATAAAGTCAAATAAAGCTCAGTAGGAAGACTAGTGTGCCCAAACAGATCACTTGACGGGAGCTCCGTATTGCAGTAGAAAATACAACACTTAATAAAGTTAACTCTTCCCTTTCTCTGTATCCATTTCCTTCCTTCTCACTACTGAAACTAATTTTTTCTTGCATATGTTTGGAATTATTTTGATAAATCAGCTGGATTAAGCTTCGGTGGACAGTTGGATACTTGCATGAAGAGCAGCTGCTGCTATCTTGTGATCTTGTTTCCACGTCTCCAACAAATGGACAGACGAGAAAGAGGAGAACATTCCCCCCCCCCATGTTTTGTCTGTCACTTATTACTGTTCGCAGGATGAACTGGAAGTTATTAGTAAAAACATTAATGACCATGCATCAGACAGTGAGAGAGGCAGACAGATTGAGGAATAATAGAAACAGGACTGAGGAGATGATGTTACCCTAAAGGGAGCCCCAACTCCTTGTGTGGGAGCTAGAGGAGGTCCATTGATCATACAGCAGCAGTCTCATCTCGCATTAGTGCATTCTGCTGTCCGTGTCCTCTGCTGCAGCATCGGTAGAGCACCACTGCTTTCCTTCTTTTTTGTTTTGCATTCCAGCACATTCAGCTTTTCATCATCCACATGCACTAATTAATATGTCCACGAACCTCGTGGACGACATACGATACACGTAAGAAAGGGTATTAATGCCAAAGTAACTAAAGAAAGAATTATAAGTACTGTAAAACATTAGGATACATATTTGTATCAAAAGCATGATTACTTTGGGGAAACCTTTTGAAAAACCCTAGTTTTGGACCTTCTACACAGTTCTGGCCCCCTCAAAGTTTTTTTGCTCTTGGTGGTACGGTGATAGACAGATAATTCACCCAAAGAGGGCTTCTCAGATGGCTCTGAACTTCCATCCCACCTGGCCTTAGGTGAGGGGCCAGGAACAGCCTTGACCCTTGGCAGGTCACCAATGTATCCTATTTATCACAGGTCTAATTCGTACTCTATAGACAGACACCTAGCAACAGTGGCGGGCCGTCAGGGCCTGCTAAGCCTTCTCTGCTGGCCTAAACAGAATCACAAAGTTTAAATTTAAATTTAAATTTTAAATATTTGTGTTCCTCTGTTGCCTTGCCTTCAGCCTTGAGCCTGCTGCATGGCACGGCGCAGCCGCTGGTTAACAGTGTTCATCCAATCACATTTCACTTCTGTTTCTGTATGAAGGGTGCGCCGCGCCGCGATCAGCTGTTAAACTAAACCGCAGGCATAGGTACCAGATCCACGGCCCGCCACTGACTAGCAATATACATCTTTGGACAGAGGGAGAAAAAGTGCAGCACCCACAGCAACAGGGAGAACACTCCACCTCCACACAGCAAAAAGATGACTAATACCTTGTCACGTGCAAAAATCCTCCATCAAAGCATCAGTTCTTTGTCGCACTCCAGATGCACTGAGAAAACAAACATGAATGCACTTTGGTCTCCGTGGTTTTAACTCCTATAAACGAATGCATAACAAGTCTTCTCACAGAGAAACGACGACAGGAGGCAAAATCATTTGTGCCCAAACTGCAGGTGCATCAGCTCCCATGTGAAAGAGGAAACTGTGTTGAACATTGATGTGAAACACAGACACATTGCTCCGACATGCAACCTAATACAACCCCATGCACTACTTTATCTCCATCTTGTTTTTGCTTCCTTAAACTACGTGTAAAACCTTAACATGAGGTAACAATGAACATCAAAGGCTGGATTTGGAGGGTAAATCTGCCGCGGTTCTTCAAGCCGAGTTCCAAGAACGCTTGCGGGGAAAGGAGATCGAGGCCGACAAAAAAGCCTCTTCAAACATGATTAGTCTCTCTCTGAAGACAAACAGGAGAAGTCAACTTCGTGACAAGCGTTATGGCAAATGTGGCAAAGTGTGAAGTGTACGAATGATAGTCGCTGGTAGCTTCTAGCATTAACTAGAAACAGGTCAGCTGTCAAAACAACACCCACTCAGCCAGAGAGCGTTTATGACAAGCAGAGGGGGGTTGGAGGAAGGGAGCTGAGATGTGAGGAGGAAGAGGAGGAGGAGGAGGAGGGCAAAGGAATTCTGGGATGCATAGCCCACCCCCACCCCCTCCTCCCTTTCTCTCCCTTCCTCAGTCAGGAAACCCCCAGCGGTTTCGAGTGGAAACCAGATCTCTCATCTCTCGTCTGCATGTTGCGCTGGGATGTCCTGGGCTCATTATCCTGCTCATTATACTCCTCTTTTATTCCCTAACATAAATACTATCTCCCCCATGTCTTTGTCTGTCTCTCCCTTCTTCTCCTCTTCTCCATCTCTCAATCACTTTTCTCTGTTTTTTCATCCCTCTGTCACCGTTTCCGCACTTTCTTCCTCAAGGTCCCCAGTTAACCATTAGAGGGCCAATGATATAATCAACTGCTCATTAGTCATCGTGATTGACGGCTGGCATTGTGGGGGGTGCCGTTGGTGGGTCAGCCCGTCACTGCTGGTTGATTTAATTTCAAAACAGAGGGAGAGGGGAGAATGGGTTTTGTAAGAGAGAGAAACAGATGTATGTAGGCTTGTGGTTGTGTATGAGACACTGGAAGGTCCAAGGCCAAAGGCGGCCTGCAGAGAGCTGTCAAAGACTTAGACATGGCTTGGATGAGTTACGCACACGTTGAGTATTTCCTCTAAAAAAGAAATAGCATATTATATGCCTATGATAAGAATGTAAAATCACCTGCCAACTGTTCTGGAAACAGCACAGATCGTGAGGTTCTCTAAGGATATGGAACTGCCACATTTTATATTATTTTCACCCAAAACATTGCTGCTTTGTACTTCGCTTATAAAATTCAGAGCTTATCTCGTGCTTCCACATGGCTCTCAACCTGGCCACTGCTGAGCTGATGCTGAGTCGATGCTAACAGTGCGTACAATGGCAACAGTGCCGACAGTGCTAACAATGTAGGGTGCAGAGTGGCCGCCGTAAGTGAGCCAGTGGTCATGCACTAAAAGGCACACGAGGCCCAGTAAGCGGAATAATGTCTCAGAACATTTTTGGCTATTGGTTGGCTACTCAAACCGGAGTAAAGATTGTATTTGTTGTGGACTCTTTCAGCTGTGAATGTGTCAAAATAAACCACAGTGCTTATGTTCATGGACTAATACTGAATGACATGTCAACCCTGCACTGGTGTGGCTTGAATAAGAAATACCATATATCAGACTTTAGATGCACAAATGTTGGTTTTGGTCCTTTCATGGGATTTGCTGACAAGAAGAAAATATAGAATATCTCCAGACGTATCCATTAAGCATCACTTCAGCCTATTGTAATGCCACTGTGTGAATTACTGTCCGCTACACTTGTTACTATTTTAATTTAATGTACAGCACAAACACCCTAAATCATCCAGGCAGGCCAGACAGATGGTGAGAGCAGTGTGCTGCTTGGAGTGACCTCAGCTGGGGGGGAACCTGTCAGACAGAACGACGTCTTGCCTTACTTCCTGATTTTCTCCTGAATACAAATATCACAACGGTAATGACGGGTGGCTTTAAAACATGTCAGATCAAACAGCGGTCATTAATCAAAAACTGCCGGCCCTGTGTCTCTTTCGAGGCCTCTTATTATGTGGAGCCACACACTGGTAGCGAATGTAGCCGTCACTCTCCGCGCATTTGTCCGGCACCCGCCAAGATGGAGTGACAGCACAGCTGCTGTTGGGTAAACACCCTGCCTAAAGTTAGACAGGGAGGCAGATCTATAAAGGCAGGAGCCGACTCTAATCTGTCTTCAAAACAGAGTGTTTCAAAAACTGTCTTTACATTGAACCTCGGAACTTGAACACAAAAGGTACAAAGTGATGGTGGTATACTATTTTATATTCTTGCGGTTACTAAATTTAACTTTGAAGTTGAAAATGAGTTCACTGGTTGAATCTGCAGCGCGTCCTTTTTTTCGCTAGAGTGCAAACAATTCAAGTTTGACAGATGACAATAATGCAGACTGATGGACAGAGCATGAAAGTAATGGACAGAAGAGTGGCAGGAAAAGATGGATTAGGACAGTGCGGGATGGACGGGTGAAGGGAGGAGAAGAGGGAGGCCTGACTTTGATTAATGACCCTCTCAGTGTGATATGTGAGGAAGGGTCCCCGCGCTGTTGTCATGTATGACAGGCTTGTTGGGGTCTTTATTTGTATTTCTCAGTGGAATCGTAATATGAACATAGGCTGCATTGATATGATTACAAATACATTTTAAAAGTTAAAGAAGTGCTGGAAATGACTTTTTTTAAAGCACAATTCAGGGAAGTCTAACATTACTGGAATAGCAAGGGAGGTCTTTTAACTTTTTCACACGCCCGATTTATATTGAATTTCATTCTGTTCTTGTAAGATTTATTGTAATAAAGAAAAACAACTAACTAAATACAATTAGTAGCATCAAATTATGGCGTTTATGTGCATTATACATGTATGTATGGCTTTACGCAGAAGACAACAATCCTGTTTTTGTATTTTTTGGGTCTGAAAGGCATCTCTCAAGAGAGCATCATTTTTCACCGCATGGGAGATGGGTGTCTCCCATCTCCACTTTATTCTACACTAAGTAAGCAGAACTACAGTTAAGAAAAATGTGTCATGTAACTACAGTGTCCCTAAGGGTCAAAACACAACTACATTTCAGAAAACACAACATTTCACACAACAGAATGACATTTCAGAAAACACAACAATGTTTCAGCAAAAACATATTCCTCGCCTCGGTATGAATACACTTTTTCATCATATGAGCCCAACTTGTGAGAGGAATAAATACTTTTGTAGCGGACTGAATTATTGTCCAATACCTTTTGCGGTTTGAGTCTCACAATGTCATTGTGTTTTGTAAAAGGACAGCTTGGTTAAGTTTAGGGAGAAAATGACAAATAACAAATGGTTTATGTTAAAATGACTACTTTGTTGGATTCGGTGACCGTCTTTGTCATGGTTATAATAATAAATCTGTAGATAGAAATGAGAAACGAACAGCGGCCTCCTGCGCCTGATGTTTTCTTGACCCATCCATTCACCCCGAACTCCTCCTTATGCGGCCTTTGCCGCTCCATCACTATCACAATAACATCACCTGACTTACTTCTCTGCTCACATCATAATTACTCCGGCCGCTAAATGACTTTGTCACTCGAACTAAAACATATGTCGTTTTGGGGGCACAAACTCACAAGAGTGAAAGTGTCCACATGGACTCAAATCATTTCGTGTTATGTCACTTTCGCTGCAAAACACCACCGGGCCATTCGATCTGAAGACGCAGACAACCCTCTTGAAGGCCACGACCTTTGCTCCGCAAACTTCCTGTTATTAGACAACCAGATGATAACATCCGGATGACATCATCGCTCATCCATCATTTGACTGGCGGGAGCGCTGCTGCAGTGATTGAGAGGCCACTGATAGTGATTGTGATTGTGGGGAAATGCTGATTATGGTAAGCACTCCAGCAAATGTGTATGTGTGTGTGCGCGCATGTGTGTGTGTTCAATGGTAAGTGATGCTCCAGTCAGTCAGCTGCAGAGATGTGTTCACATTGAAACTTGATTACTGTTCAACCTGCTGACCCTAACCGTGAACCCTGACAACTGCTTCTTCCTCTTCCTTTCCCTTTTCCCCCGTCTCTCTCTTCGTCGTCACATCACTCTCTTACATATTTTTTTACCCCTTTTTCTTTCTTTTTTGTTGGTGTTTAGTCAAATAAACCGCAGTTATTCTTGCCGTGTCACCCTTGCAAAAACATATATTTGAAGCCTAAGTTGGCATGACCACCAGTTTTAGAGCAACTCTTCGAGATCATGGCAGCTCATGGCAGCTCAAATGTTGTTGTGTGGTTGGACCTTGCTTGGGCAATGATATCTGAACATGCAGACACTCGGTGCTCACCACAGTGGCCCTTAATTATCGCGTTTGTGGTGTTGGGGGGTATTAAATAACCCCCATCTCGTCTTGGTTTCCAGAAAATATTAGTTTGGCTATTGTTTCTTTCCATTCATCACAATGGAACCAACATGCTTTTTAAATCACAAGCGCGGGTAATTGAAGCCCTGGTTGCACCATCGGTGGAACTGTGCTAACCGCAAAGCCCCCAAAAAGATTTAATCTGACCCTGCATCCCGCAAAAGTCTCTCAACCTTTCCTCCAAATCCTCCCACAAGTAAAAAATGAGTGGAAATGAATACAAATCCCCCACAATCCTCTTTGCTTCCATCCCTCCCCCTGCTATTTGCAATCACAGCGCACACACGCACGCTTCGTGGCGACACGGCTGTGTTTAACACCTCTGTCCACCCCACCCTGACTCTCCTGTGTGACTTTTCACCCAGTGTGCTGAGATCCGAGCTGCTTATAGGCCAGAAACACCCAGTTAGCGGAGAGAGAGAGACGGAGAGGAGAAGGTAATTGCTCTGGGTGAAGTGAGCAACTGCCTGTTGTGACTGAACATTTAGTTTTAAAGCCTGTAATAATGTTCTCCCTCAACTGACGTAGCTTTAGTTTACAGTGCCTGTGCAGAGGCACAGAGGACTATTACTGGCCGATCAGCCGAGACTGACCGAGGAAAAACACAACTCGTGTCCTATTTATAAAGTTTTGTCAGTCGTTCGTCTTGGTTGTGACAACATCGTACTCACCAAAGTAACTCCTGAGATCTGGGAACACATCTTCAACGCTACAAATGCATACAACCAGGCAAGAAACGGAACATAGACGATCAGACAAGTTGTAAACAAAGTGTGATAACTATCAGTGGGTTTGACACTGGATACAAGTCCTTTCTCACTACACATTAATTTGTCTAAAGGTGTACTAATCTAAAACATCAGCCGCTCGATCGAAATGAAAACCTACTCACTCTCGGAACATTTGGCAAATGCTTGATAATCACTGCCATGCGTAATCAATCCCCACATACCTGTTATGGAGCCCATTTGAACCCTTTTTCGCTTTGTGAGATTTGCGCAAGACCCTGAAACAAGACTCTGTGGTTATCCCCTAAAGGCACAAGAGAGCAGAGCAAGAGATGTCAAGGCAATCTCGGAAAATTAACATTGTCTTACTGATAGAATAAGTTTGTGTGGACATCAACCTTAATTCCATAGAATCAAATACAAAAGAATACACTAGTTTAAAATAGCGTGCGTCGGTGTATTTACATGCACATGCACTCGTGTCCACCAGACTGTGTGTGTGTGTGTGTGTCCAAGAGTGGATATTATCCACTTCACTGACCACTTCTTTCTCTGCTAAAATGTTGTTTCACAGTGTAACGGAAGATCGAGTTTCCGAACTCCAATCTGTGGTGAACTATGCGCTGCCAATAACAGCCTTCACATGACTCTTGATATGAGCCCCGGTGAGTGCCAACGCCTAATTTTAATTACGGGAAACCTCTTGGTTGGCCAACGGCTTTATCACTTCTAATTGGCCCTGCTTCGATACCACGTTGTCTCCGCGTTGAGCAACTTGTTTTTTCTGGAAGCATCGATGATGGATGTCTTCTCACTTTCAGTGATAACTAAGAGAGAATTCAAAATGAGATTTTCCCAAATTTCCTCTGAGGATGGAGAAGAGCTGCAAGGGCTCTTTTTTGCGGCGGCTACATCCAAGATGCTAAACACAGAGATGCGTCTTATGATCGTGAAGCAGATACAGCGAAGGCAGCATTATCTGAGGAGTGTGAGGAGAGTAATGAATGGCTGATGCAGCAGAGAAGATGAGACCCCATGGGAGAAGGAGAAAGAAGAGAAGTATGGAGGATAAGGAGACAGGAAAATAGATCATGGATGGAGAGTCTGATGGGGGAAAATACCAAAGGGTGAAAGGTGGAAAAAAAACGCAGAGAAAAGCAGAGGATACAGTGTCCTCTAGAAGGTCATGAAAATAAATGTAGATATGATTTGCAGAAAGCTCTCCTTGAAATATCATCTTCTCCTGCATCTAAGGATGAGAAGTCAAGAGAGTTAAATAAGTGGGCTCTCGACCTGCGGCGTCTTACACATGTCCGGCAACCAAAAGCCTGCTGAAGCCTCTAACAAGATGATGAGGTGCCTATGAGGTAGAAGTGGAAAAGGAAAGAGGGAGAGGAAGGGCTGGATAAGACGACAGGATCAAAGTCAGATTCAAACCGGATAGCTAAACCCTCCCGTCACTTTGGGTCACCCTATGAGCTTTGTCACCTTATGAATCCTTGCGGGGAGTTTTAAGATTTCTTTTTTTTTAAAGGATTTCCTCCCATTGCCATAGTCACACCCTCAGGCAATGTTCTGCAGTTCCAAATGAAAGGCTTGATAAAGTAAAGCGGGAATGCGAAACACCCACAGCACTTCCAGACTCTTGAAATGAAATCCCTCATATTTGGCCCGAGATGTCTGATACCATGAGCTGAGTTCAGGAAAGCCAGCTCACATGATTGAGGTCTGATCCTCCTGTTCGCACAAACAAACTTGCCGAACCTCAAGTTTGTCCACTTTGGAGTGTGTGATGGAGTGCTAAGCCTCCATACTCAGAGTCAGTCCCTTTATTGACGGACGCTGGTGCCTTATAACTAAATATTACAGTCTTCTTTGGTTACTCACACACATGCTGCTTGCATTGAATTGACAGAGTCTCTAATGACATTAACTCAACTGAGTCTTCTACTTAGGGTGTGATCAAGTCTATAGTTTGTTGTTCTCGGTCTGAAGCATAGTGGAGTTTATTTTTTGCCATGCTAGCAGCGTAGCTACACTACTTTTAATCTGAACCACTTTGGTCCAGACTGAAATATTCATAACTATACCAAAATATACATTCTTTGTCCCCAGAGAATGAATCGTCCTGATTTTGGGGGATTCCCTGACATTTACTGTGGCGCCACCATGAAGTTGAGATTTTTGGTTTTGAGTGCAATGTCTCGACAGCTATTGGATAGATCGCTATGGAATGATGTAGGCCTGCAAATGAAAAAGTTCCCCTCAGGATGAAACGTGACATATATCGTGTTTCCATTATCATCAGGTCAAACCATTGATCCCTGCAGAGCGAGTAGCTCTCAGCTTAAGGTAGTTTCTGTTTAGCGCTAATTAGCTAAATGGAAGCACGCTAACATGCTAACTACGATGGAGAACAAAGTGAACGTTTACCTGCTAAACATTAGCATGTTGACATTGTGAGGCATTTTTCCGTGCTAGCGTTAGCATTTAGCTCAAAGCACAGCTGGGCCTAATAACAGCCTCAGAGCCTCGGAGACGCGAGATAGAGAGATTTTGGAAACAAGAGAAACGAAAATAAACTATTCCAATTCCAACAATGTAATGAGCATTCAGCACTGTTTATTGTTGTATACCTTATGTCTTTTTGGGTAACTCCTTGCCTGCCTAAACAAATCAAACTAATTTTAATAGAACATACTGGCCCGCACGCTTAACCTTTTCCCCCCCATTGGAAGTTTAACATGTGAAGCCATCAGACGTGGAGTTGGAAGAGGACCCACAACATCTGTTTTGTCAAGAGTCAAACCCCTACTCCCTCTCCTGCCGTTTATTTGTTTTCTCCCCCCTCCTCGTCCTCTACAACCATTCAACCAGCTCCTGTCTTCATTGGTTGCATTGGTCCGTGCTTCGCTGTTCAAATAAAGTCAAATAAATTGTGTGAAACTCCTCCCCGAGCATACTCCCTTTCATTCACATAAAGTCAATAAATAATCTAAAAGAAGAATAGATAAGAGGACTATGTTGCAATGTCTGGTATTCACATGGACAACGACTTGCACAAAGTCAGTGAGGCGGCCTCAGTGTTTTCTAGCAGCTACAGTAATGTAAAAGTTGTTGCGCCATTTAGGCATGTCAACAGAATTTTACACCAAATCCAGGGTGATCAAACCTCCAGTAAACTCGGAATTAATTGCACGTTGAACTTCCTTTAATAATGCTATTTTAATAGGTGACAAAGAGCTTTCATGTTTTTGTTTATCGTGGTGGCTCTGTGGACCAAAGTGGTAGTGTTTCCATTAGCCACCTTGTTGTTGTGAATATAATTGTTCTTGTTTAAACGCAGTTGGTTGCAGGATGAAAAGCAATGAGGTAGGAAGAGGGCAAATGTAGGATTGTTTTAGAAATGTTTCAAATCATGCAATTCCCTCCATCCAAGGTTGACTTGTGTTTGTGCCTGTGCTCTATCACTGTCCCCCCTTTTTTTGTGTTCCTCCTGTTGAATCAGGTGTTGACATGCACAAATAAAATACAAATGAATGATTCTCAGATAATCACTTTAAAAACATGGTACTAGGTAAGGCTTCTTTCTTGTAGGATGCTTTGGTTAGCCAGGGTAGCCACACAAACATACACACACAATCGTACACTAATAAAGCTTTCCAATGCCTCACAGCGGCACCCAGTATCCTTACAAAAACAACGATGACCAATCCACAGCAAATGCCCTCATTAAAAGCATCTTGACGTGTGGCTGCCGATGGAAACTCTCTGTTCTCCTAATAGTCCTGGAACAGAACGCAATGTCCTGACCACTGTGAGTGCTTTTAAGGAACCTTTAAAAGGGGCCTCGCAAGGAGGGGCCGCAATTCGGTTTTCGAAGACCTACGTTACAAATTGGCATGTGAAATCAAAGGATGCTTATACAAACCTGTTACATTCATTGAATCTTTGCAGTAGCGAGAAACTTTAAAGTGTTAATTGGCTTCCCGTCTCGCCACCACCAAAACAAATCCCATTTTAAAAGGTACTAAGCGTCAGGTCGCAACATGGAGATTGGCTGAGTCAGCGGCTAGAAGCTAACGGTGCTAAAAGCGCAGTATGAGAGCAGTGCAGATCAGTGGCAATTCATGAGCCAGTGGGGCACACTCACATGCACTAAAAGGCACGCATGGTCAGCCCAGTTTAACAACAAATTACAGAGAAGCTAAGTTTACACACAGAGGGAGAGTGACTTCATTCTCTGCGCAGGTAGACATTACTCCACTGTATCTTTACATAGTGAATAGTTGTGTGCTGCTATATTAATGCTCTGAATGAGAAACTTTAAAGAGTGTACTCTTCAGCCCCGCCCCTACAGAATTGCTTATATCTTCTGCCATAAACATCTCATTTCCTGGGTGGGTGGGGTTAAAAGGGCCGAAAGGGTGGTGAGTACTGCTTGGCTCGATGTCATGTTTTTTCCAGCGAGAAGAAAACAAGTTATTTGTGAAGTCGCCACAGGAGCAGAATGTACCTTTGCTATGGGAGCCTGTTTGTATGTGTGTGTGTGTGTGTGTGTGTGTGTGTGTGTGTGTGTGTGTGTGTGGGACAGGGATAATGAAGCAGAGCAAGAGCACAAGGCTGTAATTTAGTAAACCATGAGATTGTGGGGATATCAGCATGGCAGAACAAATCAGATGTCACAGTCAACCCGTCTCCCTCTCTCGCTCTGCCACTTTTCCATCAGGGGTATAGTTAGTGTAGCGGGTATTAGCCCCTACCCACATCCCATAACCATAACTCTGAGGTCAGCTCGGTTGTTTAAAATGAGATCTCCAGGGGCTGTCAGTGTGTGAGCTCTCGCATTTGACCAAACGGCACCAGAACAAAACGAGCGGGGATTGAACATTTTCCACCGCAGCCTTTGGGTCAAAGAAGTCAAGTAGCGAATAAATGCACACTATTTGCTTAGAAGACCGTAATGATAAACTGAGTTTTTACATACATCATTAAATGTAAGTTTAATAAATTAATTAGGTCACTTGAGCTGTTCTCTTTATAGTTGTGGTATTAAAGTTGATTTATTTCAAGGGATGAAGTATGTTTTTTTTTTTGTGTGTGTATAAATGATGCATGTAGTATGACCTACAGCTGCCACAATGCCCAAATCCTCCTGGTGAAAGGCCCTTGGGTTAGACAATGAACACTCGCTGCCATCGATATGTGTGTGTCAATGGGTCAATGTGCGGCAAATTGTAAAGCGCTCTAGATGTATGTGCCATGGAACGGCAGCCATTTCCAAAGTGAGACCTCACAGCAACTTTCCATCTACTATGCTTGAAGTAGTGCCTTGTCTAAATACACCTTAGCTAATTTGGAGACTACTTTTCAAGCAGCCCATTATCTCTTTGTTCATTACACCCAAAGCCAATACCCTTAACTAGGATTGTAGCAATTCGTCAGTTCAATAGTGCTGCAAATATCACATCAATACAAATCTGGTTTATCCATTCAAACACGGCAGAAAGACACTTCAGCCAATTTCCTTGTGTTACAGTAACGCAACCGTTGGAAACTGTTAAACGCATGATGGGAGATTTATAATGTAACTCCAGAGCCTTTAAAAGGCCCCAATGAGTTTGCCTACTTTGAACATTCTTGAGATTCAACTGATGTTGATTGTGCTTTTTCAAACCAGAAAGGTGAAGGGAGAATTCCCTTCATACATGATTGGACAGTAATTGGGGGATATTTGTGGTAACAGTCTGCTCTATCGGGTTGCTGAGCTCAGGGACTTCAACAGTGGGATCTGTAGAGATGACATGACAGGAAAGGTGACTCAAGAGCAGCGTTCGTATTCTGGGACGTGTTAAATCTGTGGAACGATTGTGCTTCAATGAGGTCATTCATACGCTCCTACATTGTCTCCAGTGTGATAGGCGTTGACCAGCGTGGGAGGAAACAAACTTGACATTACAGCACATTACAGACCCAACTTATCAGTTTACATTGTAAAGGCAAGTACTGTATAAGGTAGGTCACGCTCATGGTTAGAACTGTAGATACTCCTTTACTGAAAGTTGTACTATCATCTTTTTTGAGTATATTCTACATGGCTGTTTTTCTTGCCATTCTATTAGTTAGCAGATCTTTCTTTTGAGAATTGATCCACTACAAACGAAAAATAACACAACTTATAGTTCTGAAATGTGGAGCAAATGCGAAAGTGCTTAAACCTGCATTCTTTCTAAAGTCGGGCAGGGAGCGAATCCTCGGTTTGGAAGAAATCCGACTGTATAGAAGTAATGATGAAATGACCCTATTTCTCACTTGATTTATTACCTTAGTAAACATTGTAAACATACGTTTATGGTCCCCATCTATATTTTGACGTCTTCTTCAATACAGCATGTTGTTAATTTCATGAATTATAGTCCCATTTAGAGTTAAATAGGTGATCCAATGTGTTATTCAGCGTTTGGTTGTATTAAGCTCCACCTATCCTGTCACTTCTGGTTACAACAAGCCAAGATGACAACGGCCAAAAACCAAGAGGGCAATGGCCAAAATGCTGAACTCCAGCTTCAAAACAGCACTACACAAACCAATTGGTGACTAATTCACTTCTCATATAAATGTCCAAAATGGAAATATGTAATTAGTAAAGCTCTTTAAAGTTTTACGAGTGCATGCAGGTATACCAAAGGTAGCAGCGGCGAGGTCAGCGGGGTGGTGCATTGGGGAAGAAAGCACATTGAATGCCTCTTCCCATTTCGTTTTTAAGTTCCAAACCAACCTCTTTTAGAGGAGTTAATTCAACCCCTTTAATGCAACCCTTATTTCTGTAACTGCCCTCGACTGACAAACCGACATTCACTCTACGCAGTGATTGGCCAGGCGTGGAGATGAGAAACGAGATGAGAAACGATTTCTTTACACAACAATTCCTGTCAATTTTGAGACTGTGCATGCTAACCAGGAGAGACTGCAGGTAAGATTGCACAATTCTCCCCATATTTAAACAATATCATGTCTCCCTTCCCTCTGCTTTTCATTCAGCCGAGTGGCTGTGCAGTTTTGATTACATACAAAGTTGTTTTGTTCGAGCATAACCTGACCCATACAGTAGTAAGATGTTTTCATAGGATTAGCAATATCCTTTCCAATGAATGTCCTTTTTTGTGGAAAAGGTGCCGCTTTTCTATTTTCCACTGTGCCCAGAGAAAGCAAGCCACTACTGGCAGCAATGGTGGCGTATTGAACTCATACTACAGACTATAATTGGATATCTATGGTTTTGGGCAATGGCTCTGTGGCCTTTGCTGTTGTGTTTCTGCTTGGCACCTCTTTGAGAAACAGATCCAAAGCAGCTACTTTAACAAGAAACTGACTTTAAACCTAAAGGTGGATAATTAGAGGAACATTCAGTGATCTGTGATTTGACCGAAATAGGAAATCGTCTCAGGAGGCATTTTTCCCACACCTTGTTGACTGGCAGAGATGGGTCACGGCCGGCGGTGACTCAATGCCATTGTTCATAGTTTGGGAAAGAGGAATAAGTGAGAGTGGAAAACAAACGGAAAGTCTCAGAGTAATTTTTCATCCCCATCCTATTCATCTTCTTCTCTCAGGCTGCTGTGGAGAGGCATCTCATATATCTTGATGATGAATATGAATTTGTAGTGGAGCTACATGGAGGTTTGAAGCCAAGTGGTGCAGGACTGACGGCGAGACTGACCCACACGGACAGCTAGACAGATAGTCATCCTGCCCGCCAATCTCACCTTGTCCTCTGAGAGGCTAATGTTACTGGGAAAATCCCACTCCGCTTGGTAACCTGTCAGTTCCTTACAGCTGGCACGGGCATATGGATGGATTACAGAGTGAGGGAAAATGGGATTCAGTGAACTGGTAGGACAAAGAGAGTGGGAAGGATGTGGGTGAAGGAGTGGATAAGATGTAGTCTCGGTTTTCTCTGTGATTGGACATAATCTTCTCCCACCTTTCTCACCTCTTCTAATTGCAACTGTTTCCCCTTCGCAGTCCACTAAACAGAGAGAGCAACCCTGTTTAAGCAGCTCAGACACTTCGCTGGCAGACAACAGTTCTGAATGTCACTCTGTTTCAGCAACACTTAAATCACTTAAGTTCCAGAGTCCAAGTACAAAAAAACTTCAACACACAACAACTGGATGCAAGCGTTGGGAAATAAGGCGGCTTGAGAAAGCGCCCGTTTTTCTTAAATTTTGCTTTGATTTCTCTCGACTTCCGTACAAATTAGGTGCCATTATTGGGCCGACAACCTGCTCCAAAAGGGGAGAGTTGAACTTAGACGGGCTGTCTAAACAAACGCAACAATGGTTTTTATTGTCACGCTGGCTGCCACTTACCCACGCACCCCTGGCAGGGAGTGCAGCTTTCAGCGGAAAAGCTGGTCAGTAAGCATCAAGTTGATTTGGCCTATGGACTTGAGCGGTGCAGTTTTTCTGCCACTCCACCATGTTCCCAGCCTTGTTGGTTGGGGAGATAAAGGAAAAGGAGGCTGACAGACACCGAAAGTGGATGGAAAAGGGGGTGGTTTGTTTTTTTCTCTTCCTTGAGTAACACTTTTCTTTTGGAGGTTCCATAATAGGTTTTCTTGGCGCTGTCCATTCCCTTTCGCCTTTCATTTGCGTGAACAATGGATATTGGTGGTTGCCCAGCTAGCGTTGCCCTCCCGGCTGGCACCATCCATCCATCACTAAGCTGGCGAAGGGGCTGTTTAAAGTGCAGCATGGTCTGGCTGGAAAGCCTCTGGTTGTTAGTGGTTAACCCCGGGCTCCCCACGGGGCTCGCTGCTCACTCGTCATGCTGCCAACCTCCCAGTCAATTGCATGAAGTTTCCGGTGTTAATGACGTAGGAGTGATCTTTCACAAATGTAGGATGGCATATAGGCTACATTTAATGGTGAGAAATAACTAGATTTTCCATGTTTTGATATTACCAGGAGAGAGAAAAAATGATTTTCTTGTAGCATAGAGAGTTCCCACATATTAAGACATCCTTCATTGGTCCAGTAGGCTATATACACATCCCTTTACATACCCATTGTCTCATAGGGAACCACTTTTGATTTTGGAGCCCAGAAGTACCTCTGAGGGCTGTCAAAAATAGGCCTTCCAAAAGTACTGTGCTGTAGATGTTCCTGTATTTCTGGAAAGATTATTTGCAGGAGGGAGAGACTAAAGCCTTGGTCAAACAAGAAAGTAGCACAGCTCCTCAGAGTTCCTCCATGCGTCCTCGCAAAGTAAATGGTCCTACTTACTTTTTGCAAGGCCAGTTGGTCGCTGCTCTCTGAGCTAAATACTTTTCTACGTCACTAATGGTACAATAAATTCACTAAATTAGTCTAAGAGATATATTTGTACTATCGACTCTTGTCCCATGATTGTGCACAATACCTTGCTTGAAGAGCAGTTTATGCTCCAACAGAGCAGTGTTAAATAAAAGTGCACAGAAAGACAAAGCGAATAAGCTCATAGCTTCCTCTCTGGCCTCAAAGGTGAGCATTGACAGATTGCTGTTAGTCAACAGTGAAAATGTGCACGTTATCATTCACCAAATTTGAACTTCACGCTAAAAAATGTGCACCCCTGTTTGAAAATCCACTGAGTGACTGCGGCAATTCCACTCAATTCCTCTCAAATGTAAATGCTGGTGTGACCGGGCCTACCAAACACAGGAGCAACAGAACAAGAGAAAAAAGGAGAGGATAATGAAGAACTGAAAGGTAAGGAAAGTTGACTCCTGCCCTGGATAAGCTGGCATGTCAAAGTTGAACAACTCCCTGCTGTGGACCAACAGCTAGAAGTGCTTCCTCTCCTCCCTCTGTCTGTCTGTCTGTCCTTGACTAGTTGCTCCCTTCCTGTACTCCTCTTCCTCTTCTTTCTCCTCCTTTATCTGTTGTTTATCTCTGGATGTGTTGTTGTCTGCATTTCCTCCCTTTGTCTATCAGCTGTGAGCATTGAATTTAGATGATTGACTTTAATTGCAAAGGGATAAGTGTTGACTGAGAGAGCTTATACAGAACAACCCACACAGCAAAATCAAAAGTGTTGGATGTTCAGTGTTAGGGTTGAGTGTTAAAATATAGAGTTATTTCAACTCAGGTTTAGTGTTGATCAACTCCAAGAGAGTTATTCTTCAAAAAGAGTTGGTGTTAATACAGGGAGTCAAATGTCATATTCTGCAAACAACTCTACAGTGTTGATTTTACACTACAGCTAGTGTTACTCATTCCCCCAGAAGTCTGCATGTTTGAAAGAGGCGGGAGATTGTTTGACGCAGCCACTTTGACTCTTTTCTGTGGACTGGACATGTTCGGACATCATTCCAACTGTGACTAGGAAGATTTGTGTGTAAGTATGTCTAAGCATATGTCTATTCATTACATTGTTCTACCCTAGTGTGTATTTCTACAGGTAACATTAACGTTGGTAAAGGTATATCCTTGTTGGTTAGCTAACATTAGCTAGCTATCCAGTGCACCATGTTTAGCTAACATAATAGCATACAAGAATGTTTAGCCAAAGACTGTGGTGTTAGCCAAGTAGGATGAATAGTATTATTTTTCTCATTAAGAAATTAGAATAATCAACACACGTTGCAATCACGTTATATTATGAACCGTGATATTTTCATGTATGAATCTGCTTGTTAGTAAAGACATGGTATGTGGGTAGGGCTGCCATGTGGCTGACGTTCTAAGCTAGCATGTACAGTCAATAACGTTTGCTAGCATTTGTGTGTGTCAATATAATGCGTGACCAGATGAAACATTCTGTAGACAAAAATGTCTGCACAATGGAGACGTGAGGAGATTTGCAAGCTTGCTGTTCGGGCCGACACATAACGTTAGCTCAATAGACGGTCAGGCTCAGGCTCTTTTAATTGAAGACGGGAGAGCCGGCGCTCTATGCAATTGTCGCAGAAGTCAAGGCGCTGCCACTCTCCCGCATTATGTTAACACTTTCCACACGATCTCCTCAAGGGTTGGGCCGAACAAAGTGTAGAAAAGCGGGTCAGTACACCACTTTTATCGCCGTTTTAAAAACCGGACGCGTGTCTGTTTTCAATCCGCCCAAAATGGTCGAAATTCGAACGCCAGACTTGGACAAACCACGCCGAATTATCGAACCCCGGATAACCTTCAATCCGGCTGGAGGAAGTTTTCAATAGCGGGTCCGTAAACCGCTTTACCCGACGAACGTGTCCCGAGGTCGGCCGCGAAACCGCCAGGTTACCCGCCAGTTATGGATGATTTTTTCGCGATTTTCAATCCGCCCAAAATGGGGGAAATTCGGACCTCAGACTTGGGCAAACCACGCCGAATTGTGGAGCCACTGATAACCTTCAATTCGGCTGGAGAAAGTTTTCCTTAAGCAGTCCGTAAAACACTTAACCCGACGAAAGCGGGCCACGCATTCTCCAGGTCAGATCCTCTGGACATTTTTGTAGTATTTTGAGAATGGAAGGGGCTTAAGTGACTTAAAATAGTTGGTCACACAAGCATGATGCACATTAATTTGATTTAGTCGTACACTGTCGGCGCCAGGTGGCATAGTAAAGGGAAGAGGAAAACATGACTTTAAAAAAAGTTGTAGACTTTTAATGAATGTACTTGTTTTCTTTGTAGGACAATATGTTGGTCAAGGTGAGATTTGGTTCAAGTCAGAAGTATGTTAAGGTGGCAGAAACCGAAGAAGGCTATGAAGACTACAATACATTTATTGAGAAAGGTTGGTATTACTTGTTTATTACACAGCCGTATCTGTTTGGAGTAAACTAATTATTTGCTTGAATGTCAGTTCATGTTGTAATGTCTTTTTTAAATATTAATTTAAGTAATATATTTGATTGCCTCACCTATCAATTGGTGTTTTATTATGTTGACCAATAACATAATATTGTGAGTCAAAATGGACAATTGGTGTATGATGGGGAATTTATATCGCATATTCTGCACACTGCTCAGAGATTATAATAATGAAAGTGTCAATAGAAGTTTACAAAGGACCATTTTTCTAAATCTGATATTCTCTCAGTAATAGGAAAGTTAGGTCTTCCTCTACAGACAGACTTGCACTTGACAGATGAATCAGGGACAGAGGTGGATGCAGATGTGTTTGAGGAACTTTTACAAGCAGGGGACCTTACCATCAATGTGTCCACAGAAAAGTCTAGAGGTAAGATTTAGCTTTGTTAGGGAAAAATGAGGATCGTGAACTGTAATGTACTGTGAGCTGTTTTACTGACGATTATTGTAGAGATGCAAAGGTATAACCATTTTTTTTGTGTATTTCTTTTAACTGTCTTGCAGTTGTTCTTCAACCAGATCTAGCAGAAATTTCTTTTGAGTCGAATGTGTCAGACACCGTATCCTCTGTGCCATCTGATTCATCAATAATTCTTGAGAACGATGGTGTGGGGAAAAGGACCCACGGCGATCGGGAATCAGCTGAAGCGGTAAGCTAATTACATTTTTTAAATGTATGAAATTAGTTAATAAAACTGATACACAAATATATTGTGCAGACGAGCTGTGGTCTTGTTGCCGTAAAGGTTAACATGATAACTTATTGTCTGATTATTTTTATTTTTAGATGGTGAGAGATGTTCTTCAGTCCAAGCCAGGGGGAGAAAAAGTGTTGCATGAATATGACAGAACAAAGACATTGACGGATGGTACCCGGCGACATATGATAAACCTACTGGTGGCTGACATGATTGAAGTTCATGGGTAAGCATTTTATGTTCACTGGTGCCCATCTTAAATCAAATATTTCTTTATAGCATAAGATGTGCAGTTGTGACAGAACCCTGTCACATTATAAGTCATTTCTGGAGCAAAAATATTAAAGCAATTAAGTTATACAAATTAATTAGACACTGGAAACACATCCCTGAAAAAAAAACGTTTACATGATTTGTGTTATCATGATAACACAAATCATTTGTTTGCATTAATACTGTTTACTTTAGAGATGACTGCCTTTTTTTGCTTCCTTCTTGATAATAATAATAATACTTATTTTAGTTTGACATTTTACAATTTCAAAGCTTGTAAAATAATATGTTTTTCTACTTTTAAAGGAGGATCCCACCAACCTATGTGCGAACAAAATACGCTCTTGGCATCATCATTCTATTTCCTTAGCTCAGGGATCCTTACTCAAAAAATGGATACGTAAGTTTGTAAATGAATGGCTTATACTACAATTTATGCAGGGAGGTTATTCTGAATTTTACTTGTTTTGCTGTGACCCATCAGTTATGTTTAGTTTTGTTCTCTCTTCTCGAATTTTATAGGAGCACTTCTATGATGCTGACAGTGGATCTGGTTATTTGGCCTGGAGGATAAAGACAGTCCAGCGCAACACTGCAGTTCCATCCCGGAGATGCTCAACCACCAGTACCTATCAAGATGGTCCAAAGAGCAAGAGGGATTTTCTCCTAACTGACAAGCAGCTGTTTGGCGAGGAATGCCGTGAGGCAATCTCCATAGTGAAGCATACAACTGGTGAATCAGTTGTCAAAGAGAAAATGAGGGCAACATTTCAATACCGTCAGACGGTAGTTCAACAAGACCAGCAAAACTCCTCAACAGTCCTGGATGTTTTCCCACGTTTTCTCGATACACCTGGCTTGGTAAGAAACGCATATGGTTTTATTTATTTATTTTTAAATTGAAAAATGTACATTTAAGGACTACACTTTCAGCACGGTTGCAGGGACTTACGGAGTTTCTTTTGTAGATTGACCAAGACTTTACCATGATGTTTGGAGAGGAGGTTTCTGGCAGATTCTTGGCAAAATGGCCCACTTTCTTCAAACCCAGGATCCTGGCAGACTGCAAGAATTCTAATGAGAATGTTGAAGACCTCTTGTCTGGGCATCAATCCTCAGATGCGTCTGGTAAGCATCGCTCATTATCTTTTTAAAACATTAATTTACTTGCCTGATTCAGAAATATTGTATGAGCATAATGTGGATATATTTATTTTCACATGTAAGTCTTTCTTAAATCTTCTACTTTCTTCTGGTTTCCCCCTAGGCTGGGACAGAGACCTGTCAAGCATCCTACTGCTGGTTCACCTACTTCCCCCTACTGCAAAAGGACCCAAGAAGAGTCCTAAGATTAGCTCACATCAAGCAGTCAAACATGTTGTGAGATATTTGAGGGTATGCAATGTTTTAATATGCTTTTTAATTTAGTTATTTTCACAATGCCTCTTTTTGTGAAGAGGCACATACAGTTTTACTAATGTAGTGGGTCATTAAAACTGTTCCTCATGCTTCTGTCTTTATCAGATTGGCGCCAGTGTTGAGACCTTCCTTGAGAGTTTGGAACCAGGACAGCCCATCCTCCTGTGTGTCGGTGAACAGAAGAACAACCTCCAAAGATTCTATGTCATTGTTGACCACAAGGCCATCCCTTGCAAGGCTCAGACGTCCCTGGCAGCTTTCGATGAACTCTTCAAGGCCCACTTCATCTTCAGTGTTAACTACCACGAATCCCTTAACAGCTTCTACACCAGAGGTGGGCAAACTACGGCCCGCGGGCCGGATACGGCCCGCCGAGTATTAATATACGGCCCGCCGAGTATTATAATTATTATAACATTAAAAAAAAATATTAAAAAAAAGTTATTAAAAAAATATATTAAAAAAAAGTTTTTTATTTTAAATAATTATAAGTTATAGTAAAGACCGCTGTAGCGCTTCTCCGTTCCCAAGTTCAGTTTCCCGAAGCACGATGACCACAACAGACCAGCGTTGATGTTTCTTCATGCTTATTTATTGCACAGCGCTCTTTTAGGCTTTCCGTGTGTGCAGCGGCTGTCATTCAGACGCTGTTGTGGGACTACGGATAATATTATGAACCCAGACACCACGGAGTTTGATGTTCCGACGTATGTGGAGTTTACACAACAAGTATAAAGCAGAACTGGTGGTTATTTCCAAGGTGGATGGCAGAATCGGTATCCGTTTTACGGAGATAAGACCGGCGAAGTTCCTGGAGGAGTCGGTGAAATTCACCGAGCTGTGTGCGGCTACGGATAATATTATGAACCCAAACACAAGGGCGTTTCATGTTCCGACATGTTTGGGACTTCCACAACAAGTATAAAGCAAAACTAGTGGTTATTTATTCCATAATCGATACCGGAAAAGACAGCTCTTTTTCACGGAGAGACCCGACGGCGATAAGCCACGCCCCCTTTGTCAAACACTCTCCATCCATCTGATACTGGCCCGGCCCGTCTGTCAAATTTTTTAATTCAATGTGGCCCCTGAGCCAAAAAGTTTGCCCACCCCTGTTCTACACATTCATCCAAACCACTGTGTTCAACATTGATGTGGGAAGTACCAAGGAAAGTCCTCGTGTGAAGGAGCTCAGAGCAAGACTGCTGAACACAAGTATCTGAGGTGACGCACATCCTTGGACGCAAATATGTTGATTTGTTTTATCTGCAAGTTACACCACAGAAGTTCTATGTTGCTTTGTCAGCATTTGAGATTTTACCATGGTTTATATCCAGGAAAGACATTACGTTTGAAATGTGGACAGCCGGGATGTTCTTCATTCTTTTGCACTTATTCAGGGTTCAAGAAACACCTTATTCGTTTGCACCGGGACACTGTTTCAACAAATACTGTTAACAATATGGAGACTCAAATAATAGATGAGCCTTCAACTTCAAATGCAGTCTGTACAGACATTCCAGTAACCACCAAGGTCTCTGTTGACAAGCATCATTTGGTAAACATGTGTGGTTCTGTTGTAGCACAGTTGCAATCATCAGGTGTTGCTGAGAGCACTATCCAAGCAATGGTCGGGTCAATGGAAGAGCTTGTAAACGATATTCACAGTCAAGCGAGAGACTCAGTTTTCAACTGTACTTCAGAGATTCAAGGAACAGACTTTGAAAAAAAGCTAGACAGTTGTTTTGAACAACTACAAAATCCTTTCTCAGTCTTAAATACAGGAGCCAAACGACAGAAGTATTTCAAGGAAAAGTGGGAAATAGTTGAGCCGGTTGAGTATGTTCTTGGGGTGCGATTTGATGTACGTAGAGATCGAACAACAGGAGTTTACAATCAGATCCCTGTAACGGATAAGTTTGTGTATGTGCCCATCTTAGGAACCCTGAAGTCTATGTTCAAAAATAGTGAAATATGTGAATGTTTCCTGCAGGCAAAACAAGAGGAAGAAGGAATTTTTAAAGATATATGTGATGGTTCATACTTTAAAAAAAAAGATTTGTTTTGCCAGCAAAAACATGCTTTACAGATTCAACTATATTATGATGATTTCGAGACCGCAAATCCCTTAGGATCAAGGAAGGGGATACACAAACTTGGTTGCATTTACTTTATATTGCGGAACCTGCCCCCAAAATTCAATTCTGTGTTGATGAATATTCATGTTGTGGCTCTTTTTCACTCACAAGACCTGAAAAAGTATGGATTTGATGAAATACTGAAGCCTCTCGTTGATGATGTTAAAAAACTAGAAAATGAAGGAATAGAAGTGCCTTTCTCAGACTCACCATTGCTAGGTTCTGTTATTCAAGTAACTGGTGATAACCTTGGTTTACACGGGCTGTTTGGTTATGTTGAGTCTTTTTCTGCAACATATTGTTGTAGATTTTGTTTAACCACTAAGGAAGAGTTTCAATGTGTCTTCACTGAAGATCACCCTGGCTTGATTTTTCGTACAAAAAACATCCATGCAGAACATTGTTCAGCGCTGCGTGAAAATCCTATGTTGGTGACAACATTTGGTGTCAAGAAGACATGCTTGCTCAATACATTGCGGTTTTTTCACATCTCTGACAACTATGCAGTTGACATTATGCACGACTTGCTTGAAGGTGTAGTGCAGTACGAACTGAAACTTGTCTTTCAATACCTGGTCAAGGAGAAACTTTTATCTTTGGAATCATTGTCGCAGAGAATTCAAAGTTTCAACTATGGTTATACTGAGAGAAGAAACAGACCAAGTGGGTTGAAAATGGATGAGAGCAAAGATCTTGGATTGAATGCTATCCAGTCATGGTGCCTTGTGCGAAACGCTCCTCTCATTTTTGGTGATCTAGTTCAAAGAAATAACAGTTATTGGAACCTGCTCCTCCTCTTGCTTCAAATTGTGAATATAGTGTTTTCACCCGTTGTTACTAACGGTATGACATATTATCTGAAGCATTTAATTAATGATCATCACAAGCTATTCAAATCTTTGTTTCCTGAGCAAAGACTTATTCCAAAGCATCATTTTATGATCCATTACCCAAGGTGTATTCGTAAAATAGGCCCACTCCTTCATGTATGGTGCATGAGGTTTGAGGCCAAACACAATTTTTTTTTAAAGATCTGTCAAGAATTTCAAAAATATAACAAAAACATTGGTCAAACAACATCAGAGACAGCTATCTTATCACTGGGAGAATTTTAATTTTCAGAGGTTTGAGTTTGGTCCAGTGAGGAACGAAGTGATTGATAGCTTGGAGGGTGGTGAGGCTTTAATTGCAATGTTAAATGTGAATGCATACTCTGATGTGTCAACTACCAATTGGGTGAAGAACTATGGAACCGAGTATCAAATTGGTATGTTTGTTTGTATTAAAACAAATATGGAAGTTCCTGTTTTTGGAAAGATCACCAGTATCATTATAAATGAAGATCGAGCTTTCATTTTGACTTGCACAGTAGATACTCTCTATTTTGATGAGCACTTCAGTGCCTACTGTATCAAGGAGAGGCAGGGCTCCAGACTAACTTTTTTTACTAGGAGCACAGTGGCCCCTAACTTAAAATTTTAGGGGCGCAAGCAGAAAATTTAGGGGCGCACACTATAAATCGACTTGCAAAGTTTTCCTATAATTTTCACTGTATTACTGATAAATACTTTGACAATAAATGCATACACTACAATCTTAGGTGAACTCGCGCAGCCACTCATCGCGAAAGCTGAATTTCCTGCCTTTTTTCGCCACGACCGTTTCCTCACAATCTGAGTCGGACTCATTCTCGTGATTTGTCTTCTCTAGATCATTAGGTTTAAGAAGAAAGTACGAACTGATAGTCCGGTTCGCCATTGTCCATTGTTTACAGGAGTAACCGCTATGTGAAATCTGTGGATTCGCGCGATAACCCCCAAGACCCGCCTCTTTTCACACATTAGCCTATCACAGTGGTCATTCGCCCCCCCCAGGCATTACCGCTAACCAGGCACGTGCACAAACATTTTGGGGTGCAGGTGCTCAAACCCAAAAAAAATTAAAAACAGTAGGATATTTTCAACTTATATATTTATTTTTGTTAACAAACTAACTAAAATTGAATAAATAAATGAATAACAGGCAACTTTCCGTGTCCTCTCCTGACCAGGCACAACAGTAGGTAAAGGAATGTTGAGAGCCTCAGCTTCTCTGACGCACCTTGAAATATCTCCTGAACTTCTACTCAGACCTCAATGCTTATTGTGTGAGTTACACCATCAGTTAGCTTGAGGTTGTGGAGCGGTCCAGGCTTTCTTGTTGCAGAGCGTTTGATGAAGAGCAGTGACTTCACATGCTGGGTGCTGATTTCCATGCAGAGGATGAATGCCAAGTTAATCGCATTTTTGTAAATTTTTTCTAGCTGTGAATTCTCGTGACATTTATAAACACGTCGGACCAGTTGCTGTGGTTAATTTATCACCAAACAACGTCGGGGGATTGCACAAACACCGTCACTACCCGTTTGTCTGATGCTGCGGGTCAGAGAAGAAGTAGCTGCACCCGTCTGGCGCTCAGCGCTGCAAGAGCACTACGCGGAGGAGGAGGAGGAGGAGGAGGAGGAGGAGGAGGAGCGTGCGGGGGCTCGTGAGCGCCGCGGAGCATGTCGGGGCGAAATTCTCACAAGAACTCAAATAAATGCAAAAGGGAAGGTGCTTGAGCACCACTAGGGGTCTATCTGTGCACGTGCCTGCCGCTAACTATAGTGGGCTGAAGTGTAGAACAAGTTTGTCAGCAACAAAAATATTTAATAAAAAATAAATAAAAATACTGGTCGCGCATGCGCGAGTAGATGAAAAATTTAGTCGCACTGTGTCTAATTTTAGGCGCAAAATGCGACCATTTGGTCGCAGTCTGGAGCCCTGAGAGGGATGATTCATTTTCTGTTATTTATATTTATGAGTTGATTTATTATAGACCCTATGATAAACAGTTATCTAATGAGATGGATGAAAAAATATACATTGTGCCACATTGCCATGTTGTGTGACCCGTGCTATTGTTTTGTGTGACCTGTGCTATTGAGGCTGCCAATTAATAAATGTTATTGTAATGCAAATGCTATGTTTGTGGTGGGCTTGAAAATACAAGTTTTATTTGAACAAACTTTTGTATTGATGATTTTCTTCTTTGTAATTAAGTACTAGGAATATACTGAATTCAAAAGTAAAATTGTATCATGTATAGCATTAGGGATTATAACTCCCTACAGTGTTAAAACAATATATATAAATCAACTCTACAAGAGTAAAATACAGAGTTTCATTTTAAATCCTCTATAGTGTTACATAGCTCAGCAACTCTAGTCGGTGTTAAAACAGAATATATAGATAGTGTTAAATTCTGACACTGCACACTAGTGTTGTGTAAATTCAACACTGGCCTGTGTTGACTGGTGTTAAATGTCAACTATTGAGAGAGTTGCTTCAACTCTATCATAGTGTTGAACATTTAACACTTTTAAAAGTGTAGTTTTAACTCAAAATAGGGTGGACCAATATAGACACTTTCAAAGTGTTGAATGTAACTCTATTGGTGTTGAATTAACACTGCTGATTTTGCTGTGCACTCACAAGTGTACACAGGCCTTTTGATCCACCTGACCAGTGGCAAAGCCGCCTTGTGATGAAAGACACAAATACAAAAAAAGTAACCCACAAAGTGTGCCGCAAAACGAACCCAAAGTGCCATAAAGTAATTACAATGAACCACCAAACAACATAAAGTAATAAGTAGCACCTGCTGTTAGTTTGTTACATTTTTGGTTCTTTGTTGAAGTTTACGTTCAGTTGAACCGTGTAAGAGAGATAAATCGTGAAGGGAAAGGTCAGATCCTATAATGAACCCTGAAGGCTCGTCCTACCCCCCACCTTATCCCCAGGATCAGAGGCGGCGATGCTACGTCGAACCTCTCGCTCACAAAATGTGCTCACTGAATTTGTTCTCAATGCCCATATCGCCGCCTGACCACTTGCCCGACACCACCCTCCAGTTGTATTGCCTCTCTCATCTCCTCCGATTCCCTCTCCTTTCCCTCTGATGATTATTTCTCCATGCGTCTCTTTTGGGTCCTGTGCTGAGACTTTTCTGGCGGAGGAGGAGGATGAATGTTGCGTGGTGTTTTGGTTACTGTGGCAAAGTCCACTGCCAGTCGTTACATCTTAAAATGTCCATTCAGGGGATCGAATCGTTACATAGAGTTCATCGAGCAATATTTCTTAATTATTGATGATTTGGTTTGCATAAGTGTTTTCCGTTTTGTCAACCAAGGACTTTCAGTAAGTTCCCTAATAAGTGCCATTTTGTGTTTGAATGTGCCATCAATCATTCTGTAAAAGCACATCTTGCCAACGGTGTGTGTCTCATTTTCTCTCTCTCTCTCTCACTGTCTCTCTCTCTCTCAGATCTGCCATCAAACATCGGAGCAGAGGTAGGGTGTCTTAAGGGCACGAAGCCCAAAACCACAGCACCATCAGAGGAGAAAACCACAGATGCAGCTGTTCAGACAGAACAGAGCGAAGCACAAGTTTCTCTCTCTCTCTCTCTCTCTCTCTCTCCATCTCTCATTTTTAAAGACGAGCCTCATTAAATGGAAGTAAGGCTGCTCTGGTCCAAAACCAAAGAGAGTCATGCCCCTTGAGAGTGCTCTGCTGCTAACCATACTGCTGGCATGGCGCAATGTGGAAAACAAGTGAATCAAATGCAACCGCGGGGCTGCAGCGAGCGTACAAAGACATAATATTGCATTGGTATTACGTGGGTTCAGCAACTAGGGATCAGCTGTAGCAACAGCTTCACAAAACAGTGTTGAATCTCCTCCTGATGGCTGTTTTTTTTCTTCTTTTTTCTGTAAGCTTCTGTGGAAGCACACATACAGGGAGAGGGGGCAGTAAAGTCACCTCAATCTCACCCTTTTAGCCACACTAGAGGGACTCTAAGGATGGCCTCGTGGTCAGTGGGTCAACCACTTTGGTCCACACTGAATTACCTTCACTATTAGATGGATTGCAACTAAGTTTGGTGCAGACTTGAATGGTTCCCGGAAGATAAACCATACTGACCGTGTTAATCAATGTTAGTGTTTGGATCTATTGGATGTATATAACCCATTCATTTCCCCAGAGGATTGATAGTCTTACATTTTTTTTACCATTAAATTAAGCTAATATCTTCAAAATGCAGTACTCCTCACTTTTATTCTTAAAGGGTTGGTTTTCTTAAGAGCAATTCAGTTTCCTCTGACTGTATAGCTGCCAAAATTTCAGAGGAGAAAAGAAATGAGCTCATAAAATATTGATGTGTTAATCTCCACTAAAAGCAATAAGCATAACTTAGGACCCCTTTTGCCCTTTAAGGCAATTAGGGCAATCAAGGCATTTCCATACTTTCCGAAACGCCAGGGAAAAGAAAGAAAATATTCAGTGAAGAAGCAAGAAGTCAGGAAATGTTACCGGCAAAACACCATTGACCAACTATGCAACTCCTTGAATTGTAATTTATGGTAACTGCAAACTCGTATCAAGTATTTATGTGCATATACAAAAAACAGGTTGAATATCCTGTAACCAATTTGATTCAGCTGGAAACATATTTACTCAAATGTAGATGGAATAGATATCAACACACTTAAATGTATGCAGAGACAGCAAGAACAGCAGAACAGTATTGTGTGCTACTTCATCTTTTGGTTATGTTTTTTTCTTCTCTTTTTATGTTTTCTTTTTTTTTTTTTTTTTTTTTTCAACATCACATCAGTTACTGTTTTCAGATATCGGATACAAACTGCTGATGAACAGTCGTTGACACTGAACAGGTATGTGCAGAATTGAGCATGAAGACCTTCTGAATGGATGAACCCATCGGACAAACAGAGAGAGGGAAAGAGAAAGGAATGTGGTTAAGAGTCTGTTTGGTCACGCTCCATAACCGACAGCCTAAAACAAACATCCTGCTCCTTCTGTAAACCAACGCTACCTGAGTCTGCAGTGTGCCGCCCTAATCCTCCCAGCATGGTGTGTGTGGTGAGAGCTCTTGGCAACTTTCTCTTCTTTTACTTTCTACCTGTTTAATGCCCGTCTGTAAGTAACCCGTCTGACACGGTGCATCAGTCATAGACAACTGTGGGACTATAACATTCACAAGACATCAGACTTTTGGATCGTTCCCTATAGCCCAGGAGTAGGCAACCTTAGGCACATGCAAATAGTGGCATGTGGTGCTTAACTAAGGGCACGCCCGCATTAAGTGTGCAAGACAGCCATTTGACTGTTATTGACCATAGTTTGATCATGATTTCCCCCCCCAGCCGCATTCCATGAAGACCTGCCCTCTGATTGGCTCGTACTTGTCGCCTCCTTCTGTGCTGAGTGCCGACAGATTCTTGGAGGTCAGCCCACAAGTTGGCATCACCCTGGTTCCCTCTAAAAAAAAGCCAATGGGTATACGATGCAAAACTCACCAGTTGAGTATTCTATGTTGTAGAACAAAGCGTTAAAATCTTTCAAACCTTGCGTTAACCATATACCTTATATTAGGCATTTAACCAAAACCCATTTAAAAAAAAACATTTACTGAGACTAGGGAGGTGGAAGCTCAAGTCAAAAACATGTTGTTGTTTTTATGGGAATTCAGGTAAAGTATGTGTCATATTTAAGTGGAAACCTGACTTCTGTCTGTGTAAATGCTTTCAGTTTGATTCTGACCAGTGGATTAGTCTATTCAGTGTATTTATTGATAATATAATAAAAATAATAATAATAATAAAGTAATGCTTATATCATCATAGGTTAAGAAATGTATAAAGGCTTCCTTGTGTTACTATAGCTGATGACTTCTCTATCTAAGCAGTGAGTTTAGACTGATCCTGGTGAGCTTGTAATCTTTGTCCAAATTTCATTTCCCCTCAATTTCCACCAGATCTCAAGCGCTGAATCTCATTTCCATACTGCTGTCCTCAATCCTTTATGTCCGCCTTCATTGTACAAAGACGACAGATTAAAGAGAATAATATTCTGTAGCTAGGGGTGTTACACACGGAGCCCTGTGTGTGGCAAGGGATACCTCAGTCAGGCTGAGCAGCATTCCCCCACCACCGACTGAAATCAGATTCTCTCAGATAGCAGCGGAGTGGTTGGTTAACGCAGCCTGTTTAGCTTCTCCTGCAAACAACAGGATCGGGTTCACATGTGGACGTTCCGTCACGCGTCTCCCTCGACAGGTTTGTTTGGTCAGTGCGGCGCCCCCCACGCACGGATACCTGGGACTGGATCGCACGCACATCATATCACACCGCGGCGGACAGTCAAAGTACACACGCTCTGTAGCAACGAAGAAGGAGATGTAAAACCACACTGATGTCTTTGGTGAAAAACATTTCCCTACTGTCATGGTAACTGTCACAGTGAGCCAAGGAAATTCAAACCACAGATCTCAGCTATCCCATAAATATGACAACTATTTGTCTTGTCCCATGTTCAACAGCAAAATGATATGGTATCAACTCTGGTCCCCACAGGGACATAAAAGGCTCAGAAACCTCAGCTAAACTGCTGTGAAGCATGTAATCTGATGTCAGGGATGGAACATCCATTTTGTTTTTGTTCCATGAATAATCAAAGAGCATAGGATTAGCTTAATAAAACAGGTGGCAGTGAAGTGACCGGTGAAGTGGATGCAGTATTCACAGATCAGTTTCTTGGTTGCAGAGGCAGATGTATTTTGACTTGATACCGATCATGGTGGAGCCAAAGACCCCGCCTCGCAAGTTAGATAAATGGTGAAGATGAATACCAAAGAAGAAACATATATAGCATAACATTTTAAAGCATAATTATCCATAATTAACTCCACTCCACATAATCACTGATTCCTCTCGCGATACAAACATTTTTCCCCCAACAATACACATATTGTGTAAAAAAAAAAAAAAACTCTGCTTTTCTCTTTTAAAGTAAAAGGGGAAAATATTATATGAAAAACTATATGGCACTAGTATTGACAAATTTACCCAAGTACTGTTTTAACAAACATAATAAATATAAAAAGGTGGTCACATGTTTATTATCTTTCAACTCAACATAAACCATAAGCTGAGCACATAAAACAGTCAACATTAGCGGCGTAAAGCTGACACTAGACATTCACATTCTGACATATGTTAATCATTTGGGCTTTACACTGTTTTTCATCTCAACGCGGAGCAAAATGTTTTTTTTCCCACCTCCAGATATAAAAGAGGCAGCTTGCATCATAGCACAGAAGTAGTGACTCCATGGGAACTGAGGACTTGTGAAAACAAGCGACTGTTCACACCTACATATACCATACACATACACAACCCACTTGCGTCACCCGTTCATTAACTAAATGCAGTAGCAGCAGCATTTGGAAAGCAGACACACTGCTGGTGTTGGAGCCCCATGCGATGCAGGTGAAAATTTGCCAGTAAAAGATATGAGCTCTCATTAACTTTAACTGGGCAACAACCCCCTACACAGTGACCCCGCCCCTGCAGCAGCAAGGGTGGGATTTTACTGGCTTGTTAATGTGACTGACAGCTCGAGAAGCTCGGCCTTTTTGGTCCGTGCAACGCAACGGTGTCCGTATTTCATAAAGACAATGACGACTGTTGGTTAGTAGTGCCAGTGGGTTACAGTCTGCAGATATTACAGCATACAAGTTATCTGCCAGCTGGTTGCTCTGCGGTCATTCGACTATCTCACTCTCTCTCCCTTCAAACAATATATGTATTTACTCATTAACTATCACACCAAAGTATGAGATGCATTACAATTTGGGTCACGCTATCACGGCTAACGGGGACACCTGGCGAGAATGGAGCCGTCGTTAATGTTGCAATAACACCTGTGCTCTTCCTACTATGACAAGTCAAAGGGTCTGCTGTTGGAGGATGTGTTGCATGGGAACAAAACAGCTCGAAAGAGTTTCACAGCTATGTACAGTAGGTTTGGCATATCAATAGTGTTACATCGTATAAACGTTTTTCTCGTCGATCTGGAATATTATCTCTTTGTCCTGTAGGTCTGCATGTATCTACAGATGTGAGTGGTATCTGTACAGACAGGATCCAGAACAGCATCTAGCCAAAAGTAAAGAAAAAAAGTCTGGCTCAGGCGGAGCCCAGGGACAGATTTATACATGGGAGATTTGGATGATTACATGCCTTGAAAGTTCTCTCTGATAGATATTTGGAAAATGGCTTTCACGCGAGCCAGGAAATCAACTTTAGAAAACAGTAGCCAATGCTTAGAATCTGGAAATTCCAACGTAATAAAACCATATTGTTTATTTTATGATACAAGCAGGTAGAGGCATTTAGATGTGCAGCTGTCCTTGTTGATTATATCCAACATTATCTCACTCCAACATCTGTGCATGGCATCTACTGTATAGCATGGTTAAGGTCACTGATGGATTGGTTTGGACACATCAACAATTGGTTGAGGTATGGTTAGGTTTAGGCGATAAAAACACTTGGTTAAAGTACGAGAAAGATTGTGGTCATAGTTAATAAATGTTCATTGCAGGTCTGTGATGGAAAGCACACTCAGGCCTCCTGCAGGAAAGAAAGTTAGCAAAGAGCAAACACTACTACCTGCATTGGCACCAAATTTTGGCACCAAACGCTGGCACCAAACGTTGGACGTGGATTTATATCCTGAGGTGTGGCATCCTCCAATATGGACGGAACTCCATTTCCATGTGTCTGTTTTATATAACCAAAGCTTTAGTCAGAGCAGGCAGGTAGTTGCATTTCACTTCTTCTCTTCAAAAAGGAGAAAGGGCAGAGTGAGGAGAGACAGACGGCAGACAGAAGGACAGACAGGTATGTCCAGAAGACAGATGGATCGATTGCCAGGAACTACGGCGGCAATTCGAGGCATATCTGAAAAATGTATGTGCATAAATCACAAAATAATCACTTTACCATAGCTAAGAGTGTAATACGTATACTAAAAGTGTAGACAATCATCTACTAAGAGTTGCTTTGGATTGAAGCATCCATGAAGTTCCATATATTAAAATTAATTTTTTTCCAGTGGAATGCCATCCTAGATGTCCATTGATTGCAAACGAGCTGTTATTTTACCTGCTTTGCGTGAGCTGAGTTTATCATGTTTTCCTCAGTTTATGCATTGTTCCAACGTAAACATGGTTCTGTATGGTTTCACAGTGTTTGCCATCATTATCTCAACTTACGCCAGTGGAGGGTGGCTGCTTGGATAAACTGTATAAACGCTTTCTTTCTCTGATTAAACCCTGACACGAGCCATTATCTCAAGCCTTAATATTTGATCAGATGTTCCCTCTCATGACTCAGGTGTCAATGATTCCTTCCTGTGTGTCCGTCCGTCTCGCTGAGGGGGCCCATCGCCTCTACTCCGCGCTGGTCTGAGGCCAGCTGGCAAAGAGTTAAACAGCAGCCGTGGAGAAATTATCCTGGAGAGCATTAACTGATTCCAGATGATCTGGCTGGCCCACCTGTGTGCGAGTATGTGTGCATGCTCGTGCATTTGATTTACATTAGGGCACTGAGTAGCACCGCTGCTTGTTATCTCCCTTCACTGGAAGCAGCCTGCTATGTCATGCGTCGTCTCTGGGGGTGTGTGTGCATGTTTGTGTCTGATTGCATGCTTCTAAGATTAGTTTCTTTCATCTCTCCATTTACACACACACACACACACACATACAAAGAAGTAGAATTATACCCTGCTTTGTGAAAAGAGAGAGAATATCCAGTAGTGCTGAGCCCTACGTCTCTGCAACCACAGCACAATGGGCCAAGGAACGCCAGCTAGTGGCACACAACACAGTCGGCCTTCAGGAATCTTGTACCAAACAACATAAAGTATACAGAGTATTGTGTGTTTAATAACAACATAGTGTATGCCACATCCCATAATGCTTTGGCACACAACTCACTTCCCCTGGTCTCTTTATAGGGCACCCTACGGCCTCCGTCATGTGCTGAGGGCAGTTTACGATGCTTGGGAAAACGCAGCCTTGGCAAGGCACCCAACACACTCCACACAGTTCAGTTACAGCTGGAGAATGGTGGCACACATTGACCAAAGCTTAGTTATACAAGTACAGGAATGTGACGGGAAAAGTAAGTGGGTTGGGTTTGATTATTCCCAGCATCCGGAATCAACAGTTGGGTTAAGGTTAGATAAGCATTAACTTCAGCTCCTGTTAGGGAGACATACTTAATTGAAGTAACTTTACCAACAGTATCTGGTAATAAATAACATTCCTCTCCTTGTCTCCTCTACAGAGGTCATCAGAGAGTAGGAGTCACAGAAAAACAGAATACAAGATGATTCCAATAAGGTTCTGTCAAACGACTTATGTCTCAACTAAGTACAGTCAGACATGTGGGCTATATGTAACTAATAGATAATAAATAATAGATTAAATGTTTCAGATCTGACTTTGCGTTAAACGCTAATGTGACAAGTTGAAAGATGTGCACTCTTAGCAAGTTGAAAAATATGTCGATTTTGTTGTCTGTTTATGTTGAAATTAGGGTTGGGCACGTTAACGCGTTATAAATGCGTTAACGCAGCAGTCCGTTAACGCCGACAATTATTTTATCATGCGTGTTTTTTGCATTGGGAGGGGCTTAATGTTACACAGCATTGATGCAGCCACCAGCGTCCTTAGAATCGCAACGAATGACGGTGTGTATGAGCCTCCAGATGCACCATTGTCAGGAGAATACACAAGTTGTATGAAACAGAGCGCACTACAAAAGGGACAGTGTTACAACGTGCAGCAACTGTTGCTCTCACTGAGACTACATTTCTCCCCCTTTTTCAGGGGTGTAACACTAGGGTGACCAGATTTGAGTTTGTGAAAAAGAGGACACTTCGTTCGGGGGGGGGAGAGGAGGAGGACACCTCGTCGCGGGGGGGGGGCGGGGGGGGGGGGGGGTAGCAGCAGTAGCGCGTAGCGTGCCGTGAACTTACATTTACGTTGAGATCGGTCGACCAATGACAGTTCTCTCTACAGTCAGAGCTTGCGCAAGAAGGTGGAACGTGAGGGAGATACCATTTCCAAAACTTGTAAGGGGGTAATAACTATTTTTCCGGACGTACCATTTCCAAAACTTGTAAGGGGGTAATAATTATTACCCCCTTACAAGTTTTGGAAATGGTACGTCCGGGAAAATAACTATTTTCCCCGACGTAGCAAAATCCCGGACGTTTTTGGAATCCCTGCCGGACGCTTTTTTTAGGTCTCGAAAAGAGGACATGTCCGGGAAAAAGAGGACGTCTGGTCACCCTATGTAACACTAATAAGTATATGTTAGCATGCTAACCCGCTACAAGTAGATGGTGAACATGTAAAATGTAAAATGAAAAGCCTTGCTGTGAGCTGCTGGCACGGCTGTAGACTGTGTTTTTTTATTTATATACTTTAATGTCACGTCTGTCTTTCTTGGTTTAGATTTCTCATTGTCTCGTGTACACATTCATACATACATTCAGCTACAACACAAAGTCTTTCCAACATCCGTTTCGAGGTGGGAGTAACTGATGTTAATTTTAGCTTAGCCACTAGCCAATAGCATTTAGGTGATGCTGCGGGCAACCCATAAAATACATCACTTTAATAGCCTACATAGTTATGTTGTTGTGGGGCTTTTTTTGGGTAAGATTTCAAAATAACAGTACTAAAATATATAGTATTTGTAATAACGTAGTAAAAGTTGTAAATGTTGTTTTATTCTGTCATTTGCGGCCTCTGATGATAAATTATACCTACAGCACTCACCTTTTCCTCGGGGCGGCTGTCAGAAGATAAACAAAGCGTACCAAATGGTGATAGTTTTAGTTTTTTATCATTCTGATTTCATCTACAGAACAAACCACATCCCCTGTTGACACATTTATCTCTTTCCTACATCTGTCCATAAAAGCACAGTGACTCATAGGCAGTGGTGTATAGTAACGAAGTAGAAATACTTCGTTACTGTACTTAAGTCGTTTTTTGGGATATCTGTTTTAAGTTTCATTTAAGTTTCATTTAAGTTTCAAGTTTCATTTTTAGAGTAACGGAACCTCTTGACATTTTTTATTTTATTTATTTTTATTTTTATTTTTCATTCATTCTTTCTGTGCGGCCCGGTACCAAGGGACCCACAGCCCGGTACCAAGGGACCCACGACCCGGTACCAAGGGACCCACGATCCGGTACCAAGGGACCCACAGACCGGTACCGGGCGGAATGAGCATACTTATAACCACACTGTTACAACTCCTTAGTGTCATATTGCTTTTTGGAGAATTATGATGATAAGTTCATAGTAGATGCAAGAGTATACTTAGGTACAATATATTATGTTGAACATAATATATATTGATGGATCACAGCCAACCCAGTTATTTTCAACACAACTCCTTGTCCTTGGTCACGGTGGCCACAGCACTTAAAAGAATAAACTTCATAATTCTCAAAATTCTGACCCTTTGCTTTTTTATTAAAAGCATGTACTTCTACTTTTACTTTCAATAGTTAAGTACATTTTATATCAGAAAAATACTTTTGATACTTAAGTACAGAAAATATCAGATACTTTAAGACTTTTACTCAAGTAGTATTTTATTAGGTGACTTTTACTTTTACTGGAGTAATTTTCCAGTAAGGTATCTTTACTTTTACTCAAGTACGGCTTTTGGGTACTTTATACACCACTGCTCATAGGTCCCCTGTCATCTTCTGTTGCTCATCCTCATCACCAGGATCTACAACCAGAGTGTGAGGGTTGGCTGACCGGGTTAAATGATGTCATCCACCATACGTCTTAAAATAAGATGTCTGTGATTATTTACCAGGCTTTGTTACCATGCAGCCTTTTTAATGTGTCTGTTCCGATGAACCCGTACCTGTTTCCTGTGCGGATGTTCGCTGATGATATCATAGTCTAAGAGTTTAAAGGCTGATAAGCCTTGTGTTTGTGTGGGTTGGGGGAAGAGTGACGGTGGCATGAGAATGAAAGGTAACACACTGATGATTTTGTGTGACGTTAAGGGGTGGAAAGATGCCGGTTGGAAACAAAGACAAAATGTTCAGAAGCATTTAGAAGGGAACATAGCTAAGAAAATAAGGTTAATGGACAACACACACTCATACATGTTTGAATCTGTACTTAAATAGGCGAGAGCGATAAATCTACAAGGATAAACGGTAAGTGCATCGTCGTGTGGCAGTCCAGTGGAAGTTTGTGGTTTTTATGAAGAATCTGGTCTGAAATAAGACTTAATATTTGAGACAGCTACTCTCAGCCAAAAACATGTTCTAATCACACCTATAAATCTTATGAAGCGAACAGTGACATACCCAGATTAAGCCTTAGCGCCAACTCATGGTTAGCAACGATTTGGACTTCTTTCCCTGCTTTACTGCGTTTTCCTCACGAATATGCATACTACTACTACTACTACAGAGACTTGTGTTGCTAGAAGTAGCATTTAACCTTTTGAAAACCCACCAATGTTTAGGCCTCTGCTCGAAAATTGCATACCCAAACAAAAAAAGGTATATCTCTGCAACCACTAGGGCAATTTGAAAATTTTTGGTGTTATAATACAAGAGTATAATGTGAGTTGTGTGTTCAGATGTGTAAATATCAGTCTATATGTTACTGATTATGAGTAAATGAAGAAGTGAATTATACAGTTTTTATAGTAATATCTGCCATATGGGCTCCACAGTTTTCAATTAAATCAAAGAATGACCTGAAAAGCATTGGCTTTAAACAAGTGTGTATTTCCAGCATGGATGGCTGTAGCAGAATGAAACGTTCTTTAGTTTTTACTTTTTGGCAGCTCGGAACTCACTTTAGTTTATGTGTTTTATCTTCTGAACATAAATGATTTAAAGTACATACTTTATCCCACCACAAACATCCTGTGGTCTCGGGGGAGAGTGTTGACGGGCTAATCATTAAAGCAGGACACCTCAAAGGGGACAGCTGTTGGATGGATCAAAAGTGCCACAAACTGATAAAGAACGTGTCCTACTTCCTTGTCCTGCATAAACAGGCTCCACAACAACAGATCAGCTGATCGAAGTTTAAGGTATGGGGGGGAGGGGGGGGGACAGAAAAAGACAGGATTGGCTTAATTTAAGCCGATAACTATCCATGTAAATATGATCAGATACCGATAGACATGAGACATATCTCATTAACTAATTGTCAGAAAAGGGAATAGGCCAAGAAGATTATCCAGGCACATAGGCATACCCTTATAAAAGTAAAGAAAGATTTTCTCGTGATTTGTTGATTTTACATTTACTGACTCAAATAGCTGGATTCGGTATCGGGGAGAATGGGAATGATGTATTTATGATCACTTGGTACCGGGTCGCACAGAAAGAATGAATGAAAAAAATGAAAATGAAGATGTTTTATTTTGAAAAATGACCGGATACATCAGTCTGTGCTTCTGAGCGTCTGTGCCTGATACGTTACCTCAAAAACTAAACTTAAAAGTCTGTTTCAACTCGTGTTCTGGTCTAAAATCAAGGCAGAATATCCTGAGATCGCCAAAAAAGCTCTGAAAAACCTGCCTCCATTTCCAACATCCTGTCTTTATGAAGTGGGGTTTAAGTTAAGCAGTTGACTGGACATAAAGGTTTAAGTTAAGTAGTAGACCGGTTATAACGAACACACGTCGGGTGTCTCCCATCACCCCGACCCGGCTCCTTGCAGAGAAACAAGCTCAGGGCTCCCACTAATTCGGCGTAATGGTGAGTTGTATTTTTAAGCACTTTATTATTGTCTTTATGCCGGTCATATAATAAGCTCACATATGAGTCCTAGTTGCACTCAGGAGTTGAACAAATAGCACTCCACCTTCACCCAAATTCACCTCAGTGCCAAACCTAAACAGCAACGGATCGTATGACCTGCAAATTCGTGCTTACTGAGTTCATGATGAAAAGGAAGCAAAAATGTGTTGCACTTTCGCCTACAATCCGATTCACAATGCAGGAAATCAATGTTCCCAATTCATGCTGGCATCATGAAATCTGCATTCTTGAGTTTGCGCTCATTTCACAAAAACATGTCAGCAGAAGGAATGACGACAACATGTGACAAAATACTTAAAAACTCAGCTAACAGATGAGCTCTCCTGTGACGCGGCCTGAGTTAGTCAGTCAAGCAGAGCAGTCAAACCATTAACCCTGCAGCAGAAACCTGGTTGAGGAAGGCTAGACTATCAAGGTATTTCCCGTTCAGCCATGTAGTGCAAACATTAACTAATGCGGTCATTTACTGTATTTTGATCAAGAAGTGAGACAGGAAGAAGAAAAAATAAGGTAAGCTGATTATCCTCTTAAAGGGCTCTGCCAAATGCCAGACATAACACATGTACTCGTTTGCAGCTGACCTTTTCCGAACAAGACATTTTGACTTGTCATAGCAGGAAAAGTACAGAGGTGTCATGATAACGTGCATTCCATTTAGTAGTAACAGTTTCAGGTTACAGGTTGTGCCATGATGCGTTCTTGCTCACTGGGAGACTTCAGTGGCATGGGGCCATCGTTAATGTCATGACAGAAATGTTACTTCTAGATCCGCTTCAACCGTCTCACGATCAACAGGTTAGTGGATATCTTGAAAAAAACTTGTATCTTCCAAACATTTCCTCATGAGAGTGAGCACACAGCAGTACTCCACCAAGCCTGCAGTAAAACAAACTTTAAGAACACGCACAAACTCAACATTACAACCCCGAACCCAGACAGCTCCCATCACTCTTGCCCACAGCTGTACGACCTCTGGATGACCCAGAGGTGAAAAGGTCAACCTCCCGGGGTCAAGTCTTACATTAATATTCCGCTTTACACACACTTAGATGCGCAAAAACACTCCCTTCATATGCACGCGCAGACACACAAGTACACACACTCTGGAGGGTCCATGTGAACTGATCCCAAACACCGAACCCTGTTCACTCCCTTGAGACATTTACCACACACATCTTTATTTTTGTTCTCTTTTTTTGTTCCTTCTCTTCTGAAATCTTGTTCCTGATGTCCCACCATCTGAAACATGATAGTCTTTTAAAAGGTTCTGTGCTTGTTTATGTCTTTTTTTCTTCTCCATTTATGTCATTTTGTGACTGCCACACTTTAATTTTCACCATAAACAATGTGTTTTAACCCCAAACAGAAACACAGCACTTTACAGATACCAGATACCAGGTACACTGTTTCTGTCTATCAAACCACACAACAGTAAAAGCACAACAACTTTTACTTTACTCATAAACACACACACACACACACACACACACACACACACACACACACACACACACATACAGTCAGGTCCATAAATATTTGGACATTGACACATTTTTCATTATTTTGGCTCTGTACACCACAACAATGGAGTTGAAATGAAAAATTCAAGATGTGCTTTAAGTGCAGACTTTCAGCTTTAATTTGAGGGTATTTACATCCAAATCAGGTGAACGGTGTAGGAACTACAACAAATGTATAATGCCGTGTTCACACCGGACGCGACGCGAAAATGGGTTTGCGTTTGAGAAAAAAATGCGTTTGAGGCGGCGCGAACAGAATGTTTGACGCGGGGCGAACAGAGCGAAGGACGCGGCGCGAATTTGCGTGAGTTGAATTATCCCAACTCCAGCGGAGAAATCGCGTGACGCAAAGTTGCGTCAGCCAATCAGCGTTGAGAAGCTCCGCCCGTCATCACCGCTTGCCAGTCCTGAATGAAACTGCTGCTGCTCCGCCAGAACCAGCGCTGGTAGCGGCCATCATTGAGACGCTGTTGTGGGACTACGGATAATATTATGAACCCAGACACCATGGAGTTTGAGGTTCCGACGTATGTGGAGTTTACACAACAAATATAAAGCAGAACTAGTGGTTATTTCCATGGTGGATGAAGGAATCGGTATCCGTTTTACGGAGATAAGCAGACGCAGTTCCTGGTGGAGTCGGTGAAATTCACCGAGCTGTATGTGGCTACGGATGGTGTTATGAACCCAAACACGAGGGCGTTTCATGTTCCGACATGTTTGGGACTTCCACAACAAGTATAAAGCAGAACTAGTGGTTATTTATTCCATGGTCGATAGCGGAAATGAAAGCTCCTTTCACAGAGACAAGCGACTGAGATAAGCCACGCCCCTTTCGCAGCGCGATGTTTCGAGTTTGGTGTGAACACCCTAGTTTCACTCCCGCGGTGAACGCGGCATAAGTGGCCACCCCGTTTTTAATGGATCAAAAGTAATTGGACAAATTAATATAATCATAAATGTAATTGTCACTTTTAATACTTTGTTGAAAATCCTTTGCAGTCAATGACAGCCTGAAGTCTGGATTCCATAGACATCACCAGACGCTGGGTTTCGTCCCTGGTGATGCTCTGCCAGGCCTCTACTGCAACCGTCTTCAGTTCCTGCTGGTTCTTGGAGCATTTCCCCTTCAGTTTTGTCTTCAGCAAGTGAAATGCATGCTCAATTGGATTCAGGTCAGGTGATTGACTTGGTCATTGCAGAACATGCCACTTCTTTGCCTTAAAAAACTCCTTGGTTGCTTTCGCAGTATGCTTCGGGTCATTGTCTATCGGCACTGTGAAGCGCCGTCCAATGAGTTCTGAAGCATTTGGCTGAATATGAGCAGATAATATTGCCCGAAACACTTCCAAATTCATCCTGCTGCTTTTGTCAGCAGTCACATCATCAATAAATACAAGGGAACCAGTTCCATTGGCAGCCATACATGCCCACGCCATAACACTACCTCCACCATGCTTCACTGATGAGGTGGTATGCTTTGGATCATGAGCAGTTCCTTTCCTTCTCCATACTCTTCTCTTCCCATCATTCTGGCACAAGTTTATCTTTGTCTCATCTGTCCATAGGATGTTCTTCCAGAACTGTACAGGCTCTTTTAGATGTTTTTTGGCAAACTCTAATCTGGTCTTCCTGTTTTTGAGGCTCACCAATGGTTTACATCTTGTGGTGAACCCTCTGTATTTACTCTGGTGAAGTCTTCTCTTGATTGTCGACTTTGACACAGATACACCTACCTCCTGGAGAGTGTTCTTGATCTGGCCAACTGTTGTGAAGGGGTTTTTCTTCACCAGGGAAATGATTCTTCTGTCATCCACCACAGTTGTCTTCCGTGGTCTTCCGTGGTCTTCCGGGTCTTTTGGTGTTGCTGAGCTCACTAGTGCGTTATTTCTTCTTAAGAATGTACCAAACAGTTGATTTGGCCACACCTAATGTGTTTACTATCTTTCTGATGGCTTTGTTTTGATTTTTCCTCCTAATGATGGCTTGCTTCACTGATAGTGACAGCTCTTTGGACTTCATATTGAGAGTTGACCGCAACAGATTCCAAACACAAATACCACACCTGAAATGAACTCTAGACCTTTTATCTACTCCTTGTAAATGCAATAACGAGGGAATTACACACACCTGACCTTGGAACAGCTGAGCAGCCAATTGTCCAATTACCTTTGGTCCCTTAAAAAGAGGGTGGCCACATTTGAATTTGTTTTAGTTCCAACACCGTTCACCTGATTTGGATGTAAATACCCTCAAATTAAAGCTGAAAGTCTGCAATTAAAGCACATCTTGATTTGTTCATTTAAACTCCATTGTTGTGGTGTACAGAGCCAAAATAATGAAAAATGTGTCAATGTCCAAATATGTATGGACCTGACTGTATACTGTATATATACAGTGTGTATATATATATATATATATATATGTATATATATATATATATATATATGTATGTAACAGGCACTGTAAGTTCAAATCTGAGCTGAATTTCTGGTGTTGACAGATTTAGAAATCACACTTATTTAGCATTTGCATAACTATGGGATGAATATATCATAATTCGAAAATTAGAGAAAAAAACATTTGGACATTTGAAACATTTGGACATTAGAAACATTTTGTTTTACTCAAAACATGATGCAAGGCTTCAAAAGTAATTTTCAATCTTGCAAAACCATCTTTAATGTGATTAAAGGATTCGAACATTGCGTTTCAAGCTCTCAGTTTTACTTTTGCAGTGCCTTCAGTCTTCATCCAGGACATATCTAGGTCGAGTCCACAACAGAGAAACTGTGAGTATCGCCATACTCATGATGGCATGACTGCGGTGTAGGGGAGTTCATTTTCTCAAACCCTGATGCCAGCTCCTGTACTGTATATTTGGTTAGTAAACAAGAGAAAGCCACAGGCCAAACGTCTGTGGTTGACTGGATTTAAAACTTAAAAACATTGAGGTTTGGGAATCGAACAAGAGGTGGGAAGACTTTGAAATCAAGACAGAGATCAATGAAATAAGAGACAACAAGCCCACTGTTGCAATATCGCTGCTGTTAGCTGTTTATTTTTCCTGACTGAGTTGACAAAAATGCATCACTGATTTCCTCTGGCCCGAGACATAATAATAGTTTGATCAGGCTTAAGGGGGAGGAGGAGGAGGAAGAGGAGGAGGAGGAGGAGGGCGTAGTGGAAACAACTGAAAACCGGTCGGAGGAGGATGTAACGTGTTTTTTGTTTTAATAATCCTGTGGATCTTTATCGGCCGTTTCTAATGAGCGCCTCCCGGGTCGGGTTACAGCACCAACTGCACGGTTTAAGGACTGTGCCAGCGACGGGACATGTTGGCTTTCTTTCAGCCTGGTCCGACTGCTCGGCCTATAAGCGCCTTTACTTTGAAGGTAATTAAAGAGAAATCCCGGTTTCTTCTTTATTACAAACAGGGTCAGTGCCCTGGCATGAGGCATGTGTGTGTGTGAGTGCTGCCGTGGGACAATGTGTGTGTGTGTGTGTGTGTGTGTGTGTGTGTGTGTGTGTGTGTGTGTGTGTGTGTGTGTGTGTGTGTGTGTGTGTTTATGCAAAATCCAGAGACAGAGAAATTTGATCTGTCTTCTGAATGAGTCAACTTTGAGCAACCGACACAGAGGCGTTACATCTCGTCTCATGTTGCTGTCATTTTGGTTCATATTGCACAGATCCTTCTTAATAATGTAGTAGTTTCCTTTTTAATTTCTTCCTGCAGAGCTACTTGACCACAGGTGTGCCCAAGGCCATGGATGCCTGCCCTGCAGAGATATGGACAAGTGGGTGGGGAGAGTTGGCGCTTCCTGAGCCCAAATTGGGTGGCACCAAAGCAGCTAGCTGCTCTTGGAGTTTAGTCCGTCAATGGAGAAGGTCATCGATGAGGCTTTTTGTTGATGAAAGTTCAGACCGTAGTCTGTATAAAATATAGACTTAGTCTCTGACGTCCCACATGGATTTCTGAAGAGCCGTTGTGAAGCTCAAAGTGGGTGGCCCCGGCCGTCACCATCTTGGCGGTGACGACTCTCTTGGCTATTCCAGAAAGGACAACAATCAATAAAATACTATAAGGAGCAGATCTAATGTGGATCATGTAAAGGAAGAAATATGTTATGCTGCAGAAGGTCACTCGAAGAGCATCCAGATTAATTGGAGAGAGGGAGGAACACCTTAGTGGAAGTGTGCATAAAATACAATGCATTGGTTTTAACCCAGGGGTTTCCTCCGCCCACAATCCCTGAGAAACGAGTAACCGGATACCTGAGCCCGACCCCGAGGCCGAGGCACATCATTGCACGATGCGAGACGGTAAAAAAAAACTAAAAAAACTGGAAAGTTAGCAGGAGAAACACTATCTCCTCTCTTATAAGCGCCTGATAATCCTACACATGTGCTGCCTACCAGAGACGTCATTAGACCCAGGAGGGGTGAGGGAGACAGAAAAGACATGAAGGAAAGTCACGGGGAATTCAAGAAAAAAGGAGTAAAAACGTAATTTTTTATGTATGTGTGGTTGTGTGTGTAAAACCGCACGCCTGGGACCTACTGCTCTGATTGCTATGCAGGAATGAATCTGAAACAAGAAACACTCACTGGATGATGCGGTTTAATCGTCTATTAAACATTTTAATTAGAGGCTTTAAAAAAAAAAAAATGTACGGAGTCACTGAGACTGGCTATCCCTGTCTTCCATCTGCTGTTTGGGCTGAGCGCCTAGAAAGCTGGCCTGAATGCTGGAGGAAGGGATTGTGGGTGATGGCACCTCCCATCCCAGATTTTGAATTAGACCCACAATGCCTCTGGGAAATAAACATTCACTTCTAAATTCCCACAACACAGTGGGTCATCACTTAGTGGACGTAAACAGTTTTCAGTACTACTAATTTTAGAATAACCTTGAGAAAAGTGTTTCCTGCAACTTAAACGTTTTCATTAAATGTCCTTGTCGGTTTATCGTTGGAATCTGTTGAGTTTCAGCTTACAGGCCCTCTTGATTCATTAACCACAGTAATACTCAGTCACATGACTTACTTGTGCCAAAGTTGTAACTATTTATTGCAACATTATTGATTTTAGTTTGCCGGTGTGGATCTACTCATGTGACGCTTTGGAACTAGTCTGGAAGGAGCTTGACGCAGACTTTTCCTGAGCTCACAATACATCAAAAGAAACATTTTAAATTGTACTTTTGGGAAGTAACTTACTTCACTGACACCAAGTTATGCTGGGGTTACATAAGTTTAGTAACACACGTAGGCTATTTATATTAACCCAAACCCACAACCTTTTCTTCAACAGAATAAAGCTGAAGTGGCTTTGTTTCATTTCACAATGTTACATTTTTGCAATGTGCAGTTCTGAAGTATTATAATAGTAGAATAACCACAGATAACGCTCATTCAAATTGGCTGATGAAGTTAAATATGGGTGATTAGTAAATTCATTGCAGCTCCGTTGTCTTTGTTGTGTTGCGGTCTTGTTTTATCCTTCCTTACTTCATTACATCCTGCCTTCCTTTGTTTTGATGGCCACTGTGATCAGGTTGCCAACTGTGATTATGTGATTATTGACTTAATAATGAGGAATGTTCCATATCATGTGTGTGTCTGCCGAGTTTGTTTTGAGTTCAATATTACAGGGGTAACTGGGAATACTCAGATATATTACATTACTAAATAATTCAAAAACATGATCAATACAAAGTTTACTCCGCCATACGGGTCCTAAAATGTCTTGATGGGAGTAATTCAGGAAACATTCACTTGAAATTTTAAACTAGAGACTTTTTTTTCTTCTATTTGTGGCAACAACAGTTACCTAGTTTGTAATGTGAAGAACTGGGTTGTGAGCACGAGGCAAATATATGATAATAATAATCCCAAAACAGAAAAGGAAAAGACCACAAGAGGCTGCATCAAACCATGGATTGAGACCTAGAAAAGAACCATTTTGGATGTTTTGGATGTCTGCAACATATAACATGATATAATATGCAGAGGCGTGAAACCTAACTCAAGGTCTCTCTGCCGTTTACATACAGTGGCTCTTTTCATTGGGACTGTCGTCACTTGCCTTTGCAAATACACCGGCTTTCCCACTGGACTGACGCTGCGGCCGACCTCTAATCTGCGGATCAGGTGGGAAGTCACAGTGAGTCAATATTTGTCAGTCTGGGAGGTAGTGATCAATACGGACGGCTGTTTTCACAGGTGATAAGAAGCACGGCCAAATCTGAGGGCGCAGAGATTTTAGAGATGCAGAGTGAGAAGAAATTATCAATATAATGTTAAATCAAATTAGTTTGCAGCTGGTAATTGTTGATTTCACTCTTGATAAGAAAGGTACCTGTCTTAGCAGTTTCAAATCAGTGTGCACAATTGGGAGGTCCTGAATATAACAACAGCAGTGATTGACTGCTAGCACCAGAAAAGCTAAATTCACTGGGTATTCTTGAATAAATCATACACCTGTTGACTTGGTATAGGTGCAGACTTGTGCAGACTTGTGCTGACTAATGTCATGACATTGTTACTCATCAATCTGCTCCAATCTGCTCGGGCACCCGGAAAGCCTCGGCTTCACATGTTGTGCAAAACATTTATTTTAGAGCAGTTGCTGCCGTTGCAAGAGACGCTGCATATCAGTGTTAACCTTTTGAAAACCCACCTATTTTTAGGCCTCTGCTCGTAAATTGCGTTCCCAAACCAAAAATATATCTCTGCAACCACTAGGGCTATTTGAATAATGTTGGTGTTAAAATAAAAGAGCATAATGATTGAGTCTTGTAGACCAGGCTCTGTTGTTTAAATTGATGTGCAACATCAATATATTTGCTCGTGATTTATACAGTTTTTACAGCAACATCTGCCATACACATGGGCTCCACAGTTTTCAACGGTTAAACACATTCGGAGATGAGCGAACACAGGAAAAGAGGACCCCTGTTGTCCTGTACCTTGTTTTACTTTAAATTGTGTTTACATGCTACATGCAAATTACCATCAGGGACCAAGTTGTACTTATTCCAGCAAAGGAGTTCTGCTGTGATTCTGGGTCTCTGGGCTAAATAACAGCATGCCATGTCTGCTGTGCACACTGCACATGACGGGGAAGTTGGAGGCAACATGTATACATGGTGTACATGTATACCCTGTGTTGCTAGTTGGTATGGAAAACATATTCTCGGCCCCGGAATCCAGCCATGATCCAGGGCCATCAGCTGTCTGTATCTGGCCAACCTATTCCTTATTTTCAATCTCTTCTTAAAACAACGGGAAGTCAGTTATTGCAGTTTCCCTTGGTGATATTACCAGCTTTTTTACGTGGTCAGAAGTTGCAGCAACTGTGACACAAAGTCATGGAGGCAATCAAGGTAATACAAATATTCTGAGCGCCCAAATTATTGACAAATCCTATCTAAGTAATGCAAAATCACAGATAAAAAAAAAGACATAACTCCAAAACTTAGCAGAGAACCATTTCTCAGTGTTCATCGGCATATCAAAGCAATCCAGTGATTACTGTCTGCACACCCATGAGTAAAATATATATGCAGGAGCTGCTAAAGGCTGATTCGGTCACGGTGCCACTTTGCGAAAATGAATGAATAAAGATTTTTTTTAAACAGGGCTCGCGCTATAGCCCAAAGCATAACTCCCATAATATATAGCAGTATTATTCCTGTTTACATCTCCCAAAGCATTATGGGAACTGTAGTTCTAGATCCAGCCTGCATGTCTTTTGACTTTGGGAGGAAACAACCTGAAGCAAACCGACACGGGCACGGGGAGAAGGAACACCACACAAAGTGCCACACATCCAGAGAAAAGACGGGACATTATTGCTGCGAGGCGACAGCGCTAACCACAGAGGCTCCGTGCCCGCCTTGACTGATGTCAGCTTCCAGGACTTGTGGGCACGACAGTAAAACAGTTTCCTCCAACTGCCACTTTGGTCACTACCTTCCACTGAATAGTTAACAGCGACTCCAGTCGCAGTAACCAGGAGACAGAAACATTTACAACCCTGCTGGGTTTCCTCCGAGTCTCTCATCATCCTTCTGTTCATCCACTGAACGCTCTCGTGGCCGCGTGTGTGTGTGTGTGTGTGTGTGTGTGTGTGTGTGTGTGTGTGTGTGTGTGTGTGTGTGTAGGCTGTACACATTCAAGGAGACACATATTCCCATTTATACACATCAGCTAGAAACACCCATACTGTACACATTTATACACACGCACACCTCATAAAAGGTCAAACCACCAAACACTGCGCTGTGTTGAGTCATCACCAAAAATGGAAAGTTTTAATCTTTTCAGTCCTTTTTTATGTATTTTCTTCTTTTTTTTCAACGTGAAAAACAAACTGAGAAATAGGAAGAAAAAACAAGCCATAAAAACCAGGCCATTTGTCATAATTTCCCGCTGCCGGTAGCTGTGGACAGAATGAGAAAGTGGTGGCGGTAGCCGGGGACGTGATGGTGCATCTTAAACAGGGGAGTTCCAGCCCGAAAGAGGCGGGGAGGTGTGTCACCGGCGTGGCCTAAAACAAGCAATCGGGGTCTGGGACTGAGGTGGCCCCTGATATGAAGCATAGCGTGGACGTGGAGGTGATAGATGGAGCTGGAAGCAGGATATCTGGTTAGTGTTGAGGGGTGCGTGTGTGTTTGCGTGTGTCTGGTCAGTGTAGAGGGTCCTGTAAGGCTGTTGGTCTGGCTGGACTCGTGACTAACAGGACACAAGCCATTCGTTACACAGAGACAGTTACACAGCAGGCTAAATGAGGCTTATCCAACAGTCTGGCTGGAGGTGTGTGTGTGTGTCTGTGAGAGAGAGTGTGTTTGTTTTAGTATGAATGTAAAATGTTTGTGTATGTGGGTGCATACAAATGCAATGGCACACACACACGAGCGTAATGTCGCCACACTTATAAAAAGCCATCACAACGGACACTAACCCCAGAAACCAACGCGACCCCCAGACCCCCAAAAAAGAAAAAAGAAATGGGGCTTGATGTGAGAGGAATCAGAATTGAGCTCATTACTTTTTCCACGATGAGGAAGTTGTTTGTGTGACATTCCTAATTCTAAAACGTGTGCATGGCCCTCAGCTTTTATTTGGAAATTTCCCTGGCTGTCCTCTTTGCTCCTCTCAACACGCTGGGTCCGCTCACTCTTTCTGAGCGGCTTTTTCCAGGAAAAGGCAACAAGTTTGACATAATTGACAACAAAACAGAGGATAAGCAGATTAAGTGAATCAGCACGTGACAAACATTGCGAAATGAGCTTTTATTTGGGATGTGAGCAGAGAGAGAGAGAGCGAGGACATTAAACTACGCCTGTGTGCACAAGAAAAAAAATCCCTTGAGTAGTTAGAGGGCAGAATTGATAACATCATGAAGAATTGTATTCCAAAACAAGGATATGCAAGGCCCTGGCTGTACAGCCCTGGGCTACAAACAAATTAACTTCTTGCCATTGATTTACTCCAAAAAAAAAAGAAAGAAAAAGCATCAGTTATTTTTCTTCTGCCTTCAACCTTTTTTTTTCTTTTCTTGTCTCAGCATTTGGATTTCTAAAGTTGTAGCAGACTCAGCATGCAGGATCCTTTTCAGAGACGCTCGGCTTCACGCTCAGGCAGTTACAGTCACACTTGGGAGCTACCAGTTCAACCACAGTCTACCACTAACGGCCACCGAATAGCTTATTTGGACGGGAGCCCCCACCCGATGGTGGAAGTTGATGGAAGTTAGTTGAGCTTTGTCCTGCAGAAACATTCCCAGCCGGTGTGGGCACCGGACAACTGATCCTCTGATCACAGGCCTTACCCGAAGCTACAGCAGCTTCTCAAGTCTCTCAGTGTTAGTGGTGCGGGGTGAACAGATTAAATCCAAGTTTAAAGACTAGTCAGTTGCCAAATCACAGGTGTTGCACTTACTCTGGCTAATTAGATTATTACAAATCACTATTACAGTGCCAGTTGGCTGGAGATACAACAGGTTTTCTAACGCAGTTAGACCTATATCTGTTAAGGTGGTGCCATAGAAATAGAACAGGAGTAGACCGGACGCTGTTGTCTGTGGTCATTTGACTGGTGTGTTGTTCTGGTGACAACACGTAAAGTAGCTCCAAGTGACGGATTGCTGTCTCGTTAGCTAGGTCAGTGTTTTTCACCTTTTTTGAGCCGCGGCACAATTGTTCTACAATCAAAATGTCCCGTGGCACACCAACAACCAGCATATTACAGCATATATGGTATGTAATTATTGTGCTACCTACTGGCATGGAAGAGTTTAATTACTAGGCCAGCCACTATATTGCAGGCTCAGATGCTCAACAATGGAAAATTATTTGCGGCAACTCAGTGAAATTGGACATTTTCCCACGGCACACCTGTGGTGTTGCCGCCATAATGACAGCACACAGTACATGGATAGACTATGAGCTGCAGGGGATTTCAGATTTTATATGCCTGAACATATAAAATATAATGCATTATTAATGGAAAGATTTTTTAAAAGTATTTAGATTTTTTAAAACATGACTTATATTACTATTATAATACTTTTGATTCTAATAATTATACTTTGGCTTCAGTGCTCTTATTGAAATTAATTAATTCCCTTTGAGCTCATTGGATAAGACACCGAAAACAAGCAGGCACCAAAGCATTTCACATTAAATACAATAATACACTCTAAGCTGTTTTATCCATCATCAAATAGAACATAAAAAGAACATAGAAAAATCCCAATAAAACTATTATTAGCAAAACGGATGCAAAAGGTAAGTGAGACTTATAAGCTGCTCTTTCATCCCTAAAGAGGTTCAATGTTATGTTTGAAGCTTAAATTGCATGCTTCTTTTTTTCTCTGACCTTTATTAGTTTTCACCATTTTAATGCTCTTTTTTTCTCATCTTTTTTCTTTTTTACCAAAATCAACTTATGTACTCTCCTATACCCACTCCATCTGTCTCTCGATCCCTCCTTCCTTCCATTCCTCTATTGCACCTCTCCCTCTCCCCCTCGCTCTCTCTCTCTCTTTCTCTTTCTCCCTCCCTCTCTGTTTCCTCCACAATGACATTAATAAAGTGAGCAGAATGGATTATCCAGATTCCCATGGCAGGTTGCCTGCCCTCTGCTCCGTCTCCCACTCCCCTCTGTTTACTAGGGGGAATCATTCACTTAGCCTTATCACTTTACACCAACGCTATCTGGGCTCGCACACACACACGGGCCGTGCAAACACACTGATACATGACTAGAGGCGTGTTTACATGGCTGCGTTTTATGTGGACACAAGGTAAAGTTAAGAGGTGGGAAACACAGAGATCACAGACAAGGTTTGGAAAGGCGATGAAGGAGATCAAACACAGAAGGTGGAGAGAAAAGAAATGCAGCACCTCCAAAATGCTTTCCAAATGTTTCCTCCGTAAAGAATATGGAGACAGCAGCGCTTGCTCAGAAACAGGGCCATATTCCCACCGTCGCTCATGGTGTAATTGCTCCAGCAAACCTCTCTCAAATCTAATATAAACTAACGAGGCAGATCGCTCCATCAGACCTCACCAGACAGTCGATGGTGAGCACAGAACATGCTGTAGTTCCATTAAGCCGAAGTTTCTCAGGGCTGTGCAGACAGAAATGTGAAGAGGCGAGGGGCTGGCTGGTAGTCGAATTAGTATCCGGTTGTAATAAGTTAAGCTTCTACATACCACAGGCTTGTGCTTCTTTATTCTTTCACTTGGTCCCATGTTGGTTGTTACCGTATACTGTTAAATAAATAAAATGTGAAGGGAAGAACAACCTACTGAGCAATAGGGATTGGAAGAGTATTAAAGGAATACTTCACCCCAAAATAGCCATTTAAACAATTTAATTACTTACCTTGAATCCATAAATGACTCGTATTTCTTGCATGCTTCCACAGTAAACAAAGTCAGAAATCATGATGAATTGAAGTAAATGGAAGCCTTGTTTAACAACAATAAAACTATATCAAAACACTAGTTGGCCAACTCAACAACTTTTAGTTTAATCCAAGATTTCAATTCATCAAACAGTTTCTCTGTTGTTTAAAAAAACACGTTTACTTCACAATTGATGTATATACAAATGATCATTTTGTAAAGGAAGTATTCCCTGTACTGGGAGAGGTGATTTACAGTTGCTGACCAGGATGCACCTCTCCCTGGATGGGAAAATGAATCTGGATCAGCACTTAATAACTGCTGACAAAGACCAGGCCAGTCACGTGTTTTAAAGTGAGAGATTGGGCACATCTGGAGGCTATCAGGAGGAACAGGTAGTGTGCGTTTTCCCAGAGAAACCCATTGCCAAGATCCTATCCTTTAACCTGGATTTGTAGATGACTATTATGCATTGATCAAACTACCAGGGAGCATATACACTTCTTAAAATGAACCCTGAAAACTTGTGTCTTTCTTTTCACAATCAGTTTCTTACATTAGGATGTGGTGAGGGAATAAGTGTGGTGAATGGGGTTCTGCATGAAGGCACAGCCTTCTGGCAAAGTTGTGCTGTAATACTTATTTCACTTTAAAATGAGTGATCAAACAACACCCACAGTTAAGTTTAAAGCCGGGTTCCTTCAACGGTGGAGAAACGAGTAAGAAAAAAACAGAGTGGTTTCAGGTAGGCAGGCAGGTAGCAGCGTGTTACGTTACTTTTGCTTGAGTAAAGGATCTGAACGCTTCCTCTACCAATGAGGCAGAAACTCTCATGAAAAGTTTTGAAGAGCGAGGACGTTGTTGTATCGCAAGTTAAACTGAAGTGCCTCTCAGTCAACTAAATCCCAGAGCGACAGCGCGAAAGAGGCTGCAAACATTCGCCTCGAGGACGGAGTTAAAAGTGCTGCAGGAGTTCAGCTAACGTCGCCAATGTGCCCTCTACCTTGGCTGAATTCGCTGGAGCGCTTGAATAATGAACCCAATGAAGGAACCAGGGTGAATGAGTGAGAGCGGAAAAGAAGGGACTTTTGTGAAAGTAAGTAAAGTGAGAGTAAAGAGTAGGAAACAGAGGTGAGAGTGTGGCAAAGGGGCAAGAGGGGAAGACGGGAGGGACGGAGGCCGGAAAAGAGACACCGGCCAGTTGGTGAAAATGAGATGGAGACTGTACTTGAGCACATTGCAATTCCCTGATACAGTTAACCAATTAGCTAAGAGGCGTGCCGTGCCAGCTCCAGAGATTCGTTACGGGCTCAATCAAGTCCTCCGCGTTCATATAAACTGGCATTCGTTGTGGAATCAAAATGGAAAAGTGCTTGATTGAGTTTAGAGAGGGGTAGTTCTTGAAGAATTGGGAATAGGAATATGTCTGTCTTTATGTTGGCAGCGGTACAACACTTGGATGTCACTCTTGGAGACCAATCGGCATGACGCGGCGATCGAGGGGACCAATCAAATTCAAGCTAAATGGAGGAACAACACAGCCTTTGCTCTTTCGCTCACATTCCCCCAGCCTTTTATTCTCTCGTCTTTCAGACATCATCCATACGCCCATGCATCATTTTCATTAGTCAGCCACTCTATGCATCTATCAAAATATCTGAATCTCCTATCTTCGCACCTTATCGCCCCCATTTTGTTTCGCAGTGAGGCTCAGCAGACTGCCACCGGTCTCAGGGAAAACCTAATTTGGACCCGTATTTTCTGTCAGCCCTTGTTGGTCACAGTTAAAGGCTTGTTGAGCATGATGTCTAAAATGTTATTTTTCATTTTACTCTCTTCTCCCTATTTTTCCAACCCTTCTCATCGTCACTTTTCTCTATTGTCCCCCCTTTCTTTCTCAAAATACATTTGCACTCCTTCCTCTCGAGATCCACCCCCCTCCCCCTTCACTCTAATTAATTCTGCTGTGAATTAATTACCAGGGGGAATCTTCCCAAAACAGAAGAGAGAGTGGGGAGTAATAGGGAGGGGATCTGCATTAATCACCGCTCTATTCCTCAGCAAAAAAATAAATAAATGAAGCTTGAAACAAAAGAGGCCACGGAATGAAAGAACAACACAACAAAAACACGATGAACAAAATTGTTTACTTCGCCCTCACCTCTGCAGCTCAAATCCCATGGGGATGTGATTAGAAAAATAGAGCGCTTTCTCTCCCTCTTCTTTCTTTTATTTATTTTTCCTTCCTGCCCCTCCTTGCTCCCCTCATTCCTCTTTGATGAAGTTGTGGGAGTTCAGAGGGAAGCGGCACGGCTGGGATAGCGCCCGAGCACAAAGCACCATGGGAAGAGCAAACTTTGGCTCATCCGAGGAGAGGGCCAGGAAGAGGTGTCTGCCTGTGTGTGTGTGTGTGTGTGTGTGTGTGTGTGTGTGTGTGTGTGTGTGTGTGTGTGTGGCGGCTCTCTGTGCACGGTCATACCCAGCTGATTAAAACTTCAAAAGTGAAAAATGTGAAGTTTAACCCGTTCACCGATATGTTACCTCGTGCCAGATCACTTCCCCCCTGTCCCGTGCCCTCTGCATGCAAATCAAGATGTTTGTTTAGCATAAAAAAACAGAGACTTGTCAAACTTCAGGGGGCCCAAAAAAACAATGACTCAATCCTGCTTATGCACGTGTTGCCAGGGTGACCAAGACTCCCAGGAACAGCGACATCGAGGGGGTAACCCGATTGGACAACACGTCCGTGTCAAACAATAATGTGCTCTTATTTATTATGGCTTAATTCTCAGCTTGGGTGGGAGACAGAGGACATGTTCATGGGTGGCATGTTAGTGAAGTCCCTGTGTGTGTGTGTGTGTGTGTAGGGTGGGCGATACTAGTCACTCTCACAATGAAGATGTCATCAAACTGAGCTTAGCTCCCCTCCTCGCAGACACTTGCCAACCCCACCCAGCTCAAACACACGCGCGCACGCACACACACTCCACATCAAAAGCGAGCCCAGATCATCAACACAATAGCTGTTCCAATGCAATAAAAAGGGGGATTTGAATGCAATCCTAAACTGTGGCGCACCACACAGGAAGTGTCCTGACCCGTTGTCAGAGGGATACAACTTGCCGGTTGAGATATCTTGACGAATACCACATGAGAGCAACAATCTATTATATATGACACCTTCAGTTTGTTTCAGAGACTCAATTGTTTATTCGATCGACTGAGTTCCATCCGAGTACTAGTTAAAAAAGAAATAGCCGAACATGAGCATCCGTCCAGACTGCGGTTTTCCCTCAGTTCATTTTGTATTATCGTCTCTCTAAGCTCCAAACTGCTGCCTATCAGTCAACATCCGCCTCTCTATACCCATAAAATTCTGTGATTAGAGTTTTTTTTTCATTTTTTTCCGTTGTTGGTTCAGATTACAATTGTAATGGATCTCACTGCCGTTTGCTTGGCATTGGACTGAACTTGAATTGGCTGTCATTGATGCAATTTAAATGGCATCATTCTCACGTGGCCAAATTAAACCAGAGATGGAATGAAGCTCTCAAAACACACTTAGCTTAAATCTGCCTTCCCGTATGGCCCCTTTATGTGACACGGCCCCTTCCCACCAAACTAAACTGTAAACATGTTGTAAGTGGCCAGTTATAATGATATAACAGAAGCAAAACCTCAGTATGATTCATGTTTGTGAGGGGATGCGAAGACAAATACTGTTCAAAATGGGTTTTGGATGAAGAGTTTCTGTGGGGGGGAAGAAATGCCAAAATATGGCCAGCATATTACAGTAAATGACACTACATGGGAATAAAAAAATGCAGACGTGTTATGTAACTTCTGGTAAAGTTGTACTCGAGCCTGCTTCAAATGGGTAATCATGTTCTGCCATGCTTTGTTGAGTGAGAAAGATAAATGTTGGTGGTGCACCAAATCATCCATAATAGTGCATGTTTTCTAAATGTCCAATATTCCATAAACTGCACCCGATTAAAACTGTTGCAGTGTGTAGTGACTTGCACTCTTTATTAACTCTTTAAACTGTGATTGTTTGTTTTTGCTTGGCTCTCAGTCCCCATTATTAACATGCTTATGCGATAGTCAATACGTCCTAGACAGATTGTTTTCTTTATTTCCATTTAGGATTTTTTTTAAAGGATACAAGTGTAATGTTGCCATGGAGTCCATTAGTCCATTAGTCCATTAGTCTATATTGGTTTATATTTTGGCAAATCTGCACTATTGAGATCCATTTTGCGTCACTGTATTTAACAGTTCCTGGTGGCATTACAATGACTGATGGAAGATAACCGATAGAGGAATATCAATCCAATTACTTTTGAAGTAATTTTATTAAAAGTGCAGACATGCAACATGGTCCAAATACACTTTACAATTTGAACAAAGGACATGCCAAGCACATGAAATTATAAAAGGAAAACTACCGGGATGGAAACCATTGGAATGAAAGGGATGTTAAAAAGGTGATAGGTCCAACTAAGTTCTAGTGTAGGCTATATTGAAGCAAATACAAGTAGGTGTTCAGTCTTGATTTAAAGACTTCAACTAAACATGTAGTTTAACATGTAACAACGTTAACATATAATGGGAGTGAGTCCATTCCAGAGATAAGGGCCACAGGGGGCAAATGCTCTGAAGCCAACGGATTTGTTTGTAACTGAAGAAATGACCAAGGAGAGCGGCATCAAGAGAGCAAAGACGGTGAACTGGTGTAGTTACCTCAGATAGGTATAGATGTGCAAGACCATGCAAGGCCTTATATGTTAAAATAATAACCTTAAGCATGTACTGGTAACCAGTGAAAAGAGGCTGAAATTGGTGTTATATGTTCAAATTTTCAAGATTCCAGCCGCAGCATTCTGGAGAAGCTCAAAACTTCCAGTAGCAATGATAGAGTAAGAATGAATATATGAATCTGCTTCATAAATGAACAAGATAAGAGGAAAAAGGGAGTGAGACTCGGAAGGGGAAATAACAGAAAGAAGCAGTGTGTGGTGAGTTCTTAGCACAGGCTGAGCTGGACACAAACACAATCGCACTACAGACATATACCAATTTGATTTTGTTAGTGAATGAACGCAAATGAAACATCTTTGCTTTCTGTCTAAACACCTTACGAAGAAGAGGTTCAATATTTGACAGAAAAAGCAAGTGGCAAGCAACACAATCCCAGAGCGTAGCTTTGCTCAACCAACCAAATAACACACATTTCTCAGACTGCCGCCATCTGTGATTTGGGACACACTTCATCAAACTCAGTGACGCTTTTTCTGGTGTCTAGCCAGGTGACTTTAATGTGTCTAAACTTAGTCTGGGCTCCTGTCCTCAGCACAGTGGCCTATCGACAGCATTTGGAAGCGGGTATGATCGATGAGCTTCTGCGTCATTCCCCATAACGCGCTCCGTCAGAACAGTCACTGTGTGCCTCATGCCAAGCCCGCCGACATCCAAAGACAATGTGATGCATTAGTTCTCGAGCCAGATTTTCCCCCAAGACCAGAGGATCCCAGCCCCAGTAAGATGGGTGGTACATTTTCCCCTGCTCTAATCCCATCTCAAGCCATGAACTGTCAGCTGTTATCCCAACCCAAGCCGCATAGAAACCAAAGCCTTGTGTATTTCACCCTGAAACCAGGCCTGTCTAATTTAGCCCACTTTATCACCCTAGTAATCAGACCATTTCTCCCAGACAGAACAACGTGTTCTGTTCCTTCCAGATTGATGCCAACACTCCTTCCACTCCAGTGTATCTCAGGGAGGCTGTGATCTTCAAACATGTTTTTTGACCTCATGTCCAGGGAACCTCTGCCGTCTCAGTCCGAAGCTGGAACCAGCAGCATGCTGGTGGGGAGGGGTGCGGAGGAACTGGGCTTTATTAGTGCAGGAGCTGCAGGATGAGAGACATCCACACAAACGCAAACCAGATGCAGGGATAGACGGATGGATGAGAAGGGAGGAGAGCCTGAGTCATCCTCTCTCTCTCTCTCTCTCTCTCTCTCTCTCTCTCTCTCTCTCTCTCTCGGTCTACCTTAATTCTGTTGGTTTCAGTGGATGGAGGCTGTGTGTGCCTGAACACTCCATGTGGTATCATAAAATAGCTGCTTTGAACTCAACTACTGTGGTCAATGAAGCAATCTAGCCGTGTGCATAGCAGTGCAAGATCAAAAAAGCAATTTGATTCAACGAATCAGCAATCTCTTCTTTTTCCTTACTGTACACAACTTTGTAGAAAACCCTCAAGTCTGTACAAAACCCGCACTGCACCTCATACATTCTTTATCAGTACCACACCTCTTACTACAGGTAATATTCCTAAAATACCGGTGTAGTCGGAAGTATGGTCCGACTACATCTCAAAGCAAAAGTGTTCTCAATCGCCACATCCAAGGATCTCTATGAAACCAGGAGAAGCCTGGTTTCATAGAGGATGGATAAGCTGTGTTGGATCGTACTGATGGGGATAAGGGTGCCTACTTTGGAAGAGTCTCTCCTATAAGATATTGAGGGTGTTGGATTTGAAAATGACAACTTGAATTATAGGAGATTGAGAAGTTTAAACCCTTTTTACTGTCTCACCTCTAAACACCTGGCCATTTGTCCTGGAGAGTGAAAATAATAATGGTTGGCTGGAACCTCCGTGAATCCAACATCAAATAGTGTTGGGGAAGAGGTTTCAGACGCTGTTTGACCCTTCGACAAGTGCATGCCGCACTAATGGCTTTAGGTTGACATGTCTCAATTTGTAAACCCTTGGTTTTAGCAAGTGTGTGTGTGTGTGTGTGTGTGTGTGTGTGTGTGTGTGTGTGTGTGTGTGTGTGTGTGTGTGTGTGTGTGTGTGTGTGTGTGTGTGTGATCTTTTAAACTGGGGCTGATAAAGTGTAGTTTTGGCTAACAAAGGACCACTGAGGCAGATCAAGTACAGCTTCAGGTGATGAATGCTAAGCTAAGCTAAGCACGGCAAACACGCAGCCCAGAGGTTCTAAACCTTTTTAGTCTAATGTACTCCCAAAGTCCTTTCAAGGTGGACTCAAGTACCCCTTCTTTGTTTCCCTTCAATGACTAAGAATGTTTGTGGAATTCTTTTATCGTATTCCACTGCATGTTGAGGCTTTTTTTTCCTTTTCTTCACTTGTCGTCAAGTTTGCATTTGTGCTGCTACTAGTTGGAGTTACATAAACTGGGTTTTTCAAGCATTTATCCATTACTTTGGGCTTTCTGTTTGCTTTTAAACTAGTTATCTCAAACATAGCATTTGGTGTTTGTGTTACACCTGTCTCAGGTCAGTAGAAAATTTAACAATATATTGTCCAATTACACAAAAGTCCAGCACCACACACATTTGTAATGTGTTTCTGTGGACATTATAATAATCATATTCAATAATAAACAGAAGTCAAGTTATTCCACAAAACCGCAGATTCGATTTGTCCCGTTTGGATTTCTTGTGTGCAACTATGTTTCTCAAATTGTTGTTAACAGCACTACATGGATGTGTGTCACATAATCAGATCCTGAGCCACTGAAGTGACATGTCCTAATGTACCCTGACGCTCACGTCAGCATATGTCACCATTTCCGTGACAAGTAAATCTTACATCATTCAGACAAATGTCGAAGTCTTGGCAGTGTTTGCATGGACAACAACACACAAAGATGAAAACGAAGCCAAATCACTGACACGGCAGGCACTCGGGGAGACGCCTCATTTCAGTCAAAACATAAATTCATACTGTGACTGAAGCATGTTGGAAACAAAAACAGATGTCACATCTTTTGTTATTGTTGCATTACTTGTCTTTTTAAAAAGCACTGTCGGTTCATGTTGGTATCGACTATCAATTGAAGTTATGAAGCTGTCGGCTTTCCTTTGCCTTTGCTCCCGAGTCAAACTTCAGTCTTTTTTCCACAAGCGTGAAGCCGACGGAAAGCAGGTACAGAACAAAGTCATCCCGCTAACTCTGCCAGCGCACAGGCCGAGAGAGGCGGAGGGTTTCACCTGTGTCCACGTATGCAACCTTACACTTCCCCTCAGAGAGAAAGAGAGCGACAGGGAGTGAGAGACTGTAATGAAAGGAGAGGAAGAAAAAAAATAAAGAGAAAAATAACAAGAAACATGACAGCTCTGATGTCATTCGCCATTAGAGGCCATTAGTGGTTTTTGAATGTTCCATTGGATGTTTTCGAGGCAGTGCAGTGTGGGTAAAAGCCCATTGACATCTTACTATCACCCCATAAGTAACTTTGCACGCTCTTGTGTGGAAGTTTAGTGGTGAATCAGGAGACAAGAAGCAGAAGTGGGGTCACAGTACCTCTTTCACTAACTTAGCTTCCACTGCACTTACAAAATCACACATGACCCCGAATATATGCATTCACAGGCCATCACTCCATCACCACCTACCGGTAGACGGCATGACGTCATCGCTGTGGTGCATCCTGTTTTTCCCTTGGCAGTGTGTTTGGTCTGTCAGGCGGAGGTGGGGCTGACCTGAGGAATGAAAGATGAAAGAGAGAGGGTGAAGAGAGGGAGGAGGACACACCGAGGTCTGTCACCACCGCACTATTTCCAATCCGTTGACCAGTCACAATTTTGCCCTTCTTTTCATACTATTTGCCTTTTCAGCTCTCGTTTTGTTTTGCGCTGGTTCGAAATATTTCGATATATTATCTTTTTTATTGGGGCTATTGTCTCCTCACATGGATCATCCTGCTTTTGTTGATTTGTATCTTTCATTTTCATGAAGGTTTGAATGAGACAAGGGGAAGCTAAGCCATGACTGACTGGTCAGTGAGAGAGTGATACCCTCCATCCCTTTCTTTCATCACTTCTGACAATCATGGCGGCTTATACGGGCCATTTGACGCAATTTTGGTTTGCAGAGAGGACAACAATGACAATATCAGCATGCACACCAATGATAGACAGTTTTGGTAGTGGATCTCGATTTGTACAAAGTCGATGCAGAAATGGTGTTCACGCACAGAATATCCGCAGCTTCAATTTGGACCAAAATGCTTTTTGCAACATCACCAAGTTTTGAAAGTGCGAAGCCAAATTGCCGGAGAACCCCTTTCACAAAACTTAAAGAATAACCTTGATACCATAATCTTACGAGGAAGTTACGAGAAATCATCTTAATCAGTTCGGACAGCGAACATCGAGTTGAAGTATCACAATCAGGATCGAAAAAAAAGTCAGTTCCATGAATTCATAATTTTAATAATAATAATCTTTGTCGTCATTTTTAAAAGGGAGAACTCTCTTGTTCAAACCGTCTGTGTACAAGGCGGACAATAAAATCACAGACTTCAAAACAATGCATTTCAAACTTCATGTCAAATGTCATTGCAAGGGTAAAAATGTATGACAAGTGGATGAAAAATAGATGTGACCGCTGGCCAATGCAAGCAGGCAATCAAAATGAACTGAAAAATAACTGAAGGTTTGAAGGCAAACAACAAGGTTAACTCCCGAACCAGACAACGCATGTAGTAGCGACCTGTCAATCACAAAGTGGAAGACTTGAAACTAGAGGTTGAGACCATACACTCTTGTTTATAATTTTGACTGGGGTAATACATCAAGTGACTACCGTACTTTTCGGGTTATAAGCCGCTACTACCTTCGGTCAGTGTCCCCGACAGCTCCCCGCTGTAGCCAGCTGGGGCTCCTGCTAGCGCTCCGTCACTTCCCCGCTAACTTCCGCTAGCTCCCTGAAAACCACCGAAGGTAGCGGGACCAGGCTCGACACCCGACTTGGGCAGAGGGGACGCGGGCAGTAGCAGCAGCAGTGGCCGGTAGCAGCAGAAGCGCTATCTAGCAGCGCTACTAGCAGCGCTAGCTAGCAGCGCTACTAGCTTGCTACAGCGGGGACACTGATCAGCCGTAGGAGCGGCTTATAACCCGAAAAGTACGGTAGTAGGCCCTTTTCTCTCATGGACTTCAATTCATTGGGACTTCTTTTTGCAGAGGAATTGCCCATGATGGACACAATACAAGTTCAAGGCACTTCTGCATTGGCTTCCTATATGTGACAGAAGTCTTAAACTTAGCAAATAACTTGGGGAAGATTGAAGAAATTCTGCAGAACAGAAGCTGAAGAACAATGTCTGCCACTTCATGAGCACAGGGGGAGATGTGGGTCACCTTGTGCACCTGATTCACTTCCAGAACCAGAGCTAGCAAAGCAATGCAGCGCGGAACTCCGCAGATATACATATAATACTGCCAGGGAGCGTTAGAGGAGCGGGGACTGGTTTGAATAGCAGGGACAAGACGAACAGAGGGAGGCTGGCGGGGACAGCGGGGGGTTATGTTTCAATGCCCCTGTGTGAGTGTGGATGATCCAAAACCTCATGTCCGAGTAAAATGTCAGAGTTAGGAAGCAGAATCCAAGACTGAAGTCTCTATACGCTGTCCTGTAAGAAGCCGTCTGGAATGGAACTGAGATCTTTATCAAACTATAGGCTGACACATACTGCTGCATCGGCACTGCCAGAGCAGCACAGGGCCATACAGTGGCAGCAATTGTGTTAGTCTTCATTCTGCTATCCTGCATCCATCTACCTTTCATTGGTGCTGGAAAAAGTCCTTTTTTTTTAACATGCAGTTAATTTGTGCCTATATTGTGAAACAAAACTCATGTGTTTCTCTACCATACAAGCAGGCCAGTCCTTAAAGTCTCTGGAAAAAAAGATTTTAACTTAATTTTTCTAATCCCCCATATCTTTCTTGGCTTCATTGGCCTGTCTTGTAGCCATTTGGCACACCACTTGCTATCCGTCTCCAAACTGTGACACTGTTTTCACGGTCAATGAACTGTTAAGACAGGGGGGAAAACGTTACTTATGACATTACCATTTTCAAAATTTGTCGCAAAATGTGACGCGTGAGGATACGGCAAACATGAGATATTCAGTATGACTCAGCAAATACAATAAGAACAGATGAGTCATTCGCAAATGTTGTTACCGTTGAATTTGGATACTGTAGGCCACATATCAAAACAGCAGTGCGATGGAGTGTACAGTGGAAATGTCTCTTCAGAGCTTTAGCTTCTGCTTCTCATTACTCTGAGGGGAGAGCATCTCTTCTGCATGCCCAGCACCGTTATAGGCTTTGCACATTTTGTGAAATCCGAGCATCAAACAAAGACTTAAACATTTAGTTTTATAAATATAAGTATCAAAAATGTAAATTGGATATGTTTAAATTGAGTATCAAGTCACATTGGAGTTCCTTAGGTTTGAGCAACACTGAATGTTTTGTTGAAATAAACACAATTAGGCGTTTATTGAGATTGAGTCAAAGTAAACTGGTTAGTATTCCATGAAAAACAAAAAAATGTGATAGCTGGAGGACCATTATTTCCAGGCACACTGAGGGGCTGGGGTAGCATATTCATTTAAACTGACATAGGCCAATATAACTATTGAGTAATGTTCAAGAAAACGTTTTCATTTACAATTCACAATTGATCCAAACATCGTTGGAACTGCTAAATAGTTACCCTCAATAACTCAATAACTTTGTTGTTGTTGGTGTCGAGGGGGACACATTATTTCAAGACTTTTATGAATTGTAAATTAATATCTTATCAAGATGAATCAAAATTGGATCTTTAAGGAAATTGCTGACCGTCATATTCATGTACCACCGATATACAATTTCTGTGGTCCAATACTATACATTACAGCTCGTAATGTCCATCAGGTGCTTGAAAATCAAAGCACAACAGCTGCTCTTTGACTACAAGTGCAAAGAGAAGAAAGTCCTCAGGAATCCCCAGCAAGGTTTTCCAATCCTGCAGCCTTTTAGAAAGACGAGAGCGAGCAAACAACATGAGGTAAAACGGGGTCAGACCACTACTTCTATTCCCTGTGGTGTGCTGTGCTGTGGCGTTGCAGTGATTCTGCTGGAGATCAGCTGGATATAATAAAGTGATCAAAATGGCATAATGGTTTCTAATATGAACCAGACTTAAAAGTGCTTAGCAGAAAAGGCTTTGCATAAGAACTACACACTGTATATTACAAAATATGAAAATAGAAGAAGATTTGAAAGCGATTATAAGAAACACAAGAAACCACAAGGCATGACAGAAGAATGTTGGAGTAGCAAACCTAGATCAGGTTTCTACTGGTGACTAAAGTTCCCACAACACATGATTATTTGAACCTTCTAATGGAAAGAAAGATGAAGACATTTTTATGACTTCTGTCAGCATTATTGTGGCCCTCATGCTTTGCATGTTAACAGTGTTTACTGGGCAAAGATCAGATAGCGTTCGGTAATCGGGATGTGTGCAACTAATGAACACCATCATTTTAAGGGAGCCTTGTTGAATCGAGACCATCAGTGGAGGGACTTGCAGCATGTACGGACCACTACAGTGCATTTTACGGTGTATTGCACAAGCCTGACTTGTTTTGGGCAATCTGTATAATTAACTATGACTCCCACAGTGCATTTGGGAAAGATATACCTCCAATCAAGGGGCTTACCATTTTATCATGTAAGTTCTGAAGGCAGGATCCACGGCTAATCTTGCATCCGGCTGCAGAAAACTGCCTAATATTTTGGGTCCCCCGTTATGGCTCCATGCTCAAGTATGGACCCCTAATGGTTACGATGCTATTGACAGCTTGCTGACTCCTCACTCACTCTCATAACTGACCCCCGGCAGGCATCTCCAACACCCTCATATGGGGGGAGCTATCAGAATAAATAGTGTGTTTTGCTAACAGCTAACGGAACTACCAGGACACACACACTGCTGTGCCTCGCCGCATCTCAGCCACTGCTACGTCGGCAGATAGTTTGGTGGGTTTCATTTCGTTTGAGGTCTTTGAGGTCATTGGTGTCTAGATGGGGGTTACCCAGTGGGTTGTATTCATTCAATCACACCAGGCAGAGATGTGTAGTCTACTGAGTGCACCTTTCTAGATCTGTGCTGAAATTAAAAAGTAGAGCACCATGTTTTGCTGTGCCACTCCAAGGTGTTTTGAATTTTCTACAGTTCGGAATCATGCCTCTGACTGGCTTTTTCTCCATAGCAACAGTGTCTGAGGCGCATGTAGGTATTGTAGTGAAGCCATCGGTCATGCCAAAATCTCAGAAACAAAGCTGAAACTATTAAATCTAGAATTACAAGAAAACCTGCAGGATCATTATGTGTTTCTATATTGCTCCTCTTTTGTGTTGCTGTCCAGATAGTAATATTGTCTTCTTTAAAACCATAATACTCTTGTTGTAGACTTTTGACCAGGGTTTCATTTGTTTACCATAATTGCAACAATTACTAATTATATATATATATATGTAGAACTTATGAAAGAATAAATGATCATTTACACAAGCAACACACACACACACACAAACGGTCCAGCTGGACACATCCCGCATCTTTTGTCTAATGGCTCATGTGGCTGGTGGTTAAGTGGGAAGGCGTCTCTAGCACCCCCAGCAGGGTCTGAGGAAAGACCACAACCACCATCTCCTCTCCACAGCCAAACCTCCAATAGCCCCCGGAGTAGGAAGGATATTGTGTGTGTGTGTGTGTGTGTGTGTGTGTGTGTGTGTGTGTGTGTGTGTGTGTGTGTGTGTGTGTGTGTGTGTGTACGCAGTGTTAAAAAGCCTCCAGCACCTCCCTCATACAAGCCAAGCCCCAATCACAACAAACCAGAGACAAACTCTAAATGGGGTTGCAACACGCTGCATGTTTGGACCTCAGTCCTCCTAAAGACTCTCAGATTATTTTCTCCCAGGGGCAAAACAGAGTTATATAGACCATCTGCTGCCATGCAAGTTAGATAACATCCCTAATAAAAGTGAACCCCGGCAATCCTAAACTCAGCCAGAAGATGACTTGCCAAAATTGCTGAGAATGTGTGTGTGTGTGTGTGTGTGTGTGTGTGTGTGTGTGTGTGTGTGTGTGTGTGTGAGAGAGAAAGAGAAAGTGGGAGAGGGAATGTGGTGGAGTTTGTGTATTATCAGTCACTGGCGTAGTTAATGGCCTCGATCAGTCACTCACTGGGGAGATTTGTGGCCTGTACGGTAGCTGCCAGGAAAAATCCAAACCATCACACAGAGAAACAGACACATTTACAGCGAAGTTAATTATCCCACATACAAACACAGAAATTCTCCCTCAACATCACTCTGTCATAAGACTTCTCCTGCTATCATTTAACAGTCCTTTGGCACAATCCCTCTCATCTTCTGAGACATTTCCCTTTAAACTAGCCATCTGGCTACCTCTCTCGGACCAAGAGCTTGTCACCACCTTCACAATGAAAGACTCCATATCTAGTTTTGGCCAGCAACTCCAACCCTCAAAAACACAATTATCCCTTTGTGCCTCTTTCTTTGTATCGTCAGATATGTGAGACAATCTGTGGTTAAATACACAATTATATCCTTTGGCTCTATAGGGCAGGTTATCCAATTATCGGCAGTGTTTGGAAAGCACCTATTGTTTATCTCTATCATCCTAGAAATGTAGAAAACATGGGTATTTTTTTAAGTATTATGTATTTATGTATCCAGGTTTGGCCTTTTTTTTGACTGCATTGACATTGCAAGCCAGCTCAGATAGCTTTTCTCAATTGATTAAAATGATGCGCAATGCTGGGACCTAAATGTCAGGGGGAACGAAATGTCCCAGCGCAGAGAAAAATAAATAAATAAATAACTGACATGATAGACCTTCACGTGACCAGAGCCTATTCAAAAAGATGTTGTCTCTGATATTACTTCGTCTGAAGTAGAACATTAGCTAGAAAAGGATTGTGGCACTAGTGGCTGTGCTAAGAGATTACCCTTAAGGGAGCTACAGTGTGCAGACCTTTATTTATATTTTCATTGCTGTCTTCTTTCGTCCAGCACTTGCATGTGTGCGACAACTCTACATTGCTTAATAGCAGGTGCTGCCACCACAGGAAACAATTGCGATGTAGGCCACGGAACTTCTCTGTTAGGTTTGGGAAAGAAAAGATCCTTACGAAATTTTGAAAGGGCGACATTGACTTTTTGTTTCACACAGGACACACACACTTTTGAAACACACACTTTGACGTCTGGCATCTCTCTATGCACTTTGATTAAAACATATTTGTGTTGAACCCGGGCATTTATGCATCTACCACAACAAAGGATCCTAATTGAACTTCCATTTCATTGGTTTCCGTGCATTACATGCCACCACCACTTAATGCTCATTATACTGTTAGGAGGTACCACAAAAACATGTTTCAAATAGATATCCTACAGTCTGTCACATTGTGACGAAGATTTCATTAGAACCAGTCTCGAGGCGCCTTTGGTTATAAATATGTATTGTGTTGACCTATTATTAAAATGTGTTCTTTCCAAAGCTAGACACTCCAATGTGCTAAAATATCCCAACTGAGTCCCTTTTCCTTAGATTATAATTTAGAAAGCATGTTTTTCCTGGCGCAGACCAAGAGTCCACTTCTTTTTACAGACAAAAATTGGTGCCTTGAATGACATTAACATCGGAGGGACAGTTCATAAATGTGACCTTGTCCCCTCAGTAAACAGGGCTCACTAGGGGTCGCATCATCTTGGTCCGGCAGTGTGAAAAAGTCCTACATGTGGTACGACAGTGGTATTGGTCCTAATTGTGTTAACTGCAATGCAGCTTTCTCTGACCGCAGCACCAAAGGTTTACAGGGCTCCCATTATACACTTAGCTTCTACTGTAAACCAGGAAACAAGGAGCCAGTAAGCTGCTGCTCCAAAACCACACCACTTCCTAGCACGCTGAAAAAAAACACTTTGTTCCCTTCCTTTGTTGTCCGCTGTGATCACTGTCAAAAATCAAACGGATGTTTGAGTCGTGTGCCAACGGGCGCACACGCACAATCAAAATTGTGTTGTGATACTGTAAACTCTCCCATCACAGTTGTTTTGATTCGGTTTGATGTTTTGCCGATGGTTAGGTTATATGATACCTTAGCTATTTCCAATTCCACTGAGATTTTCTTTTTAAGTGTACGCATATATATAGTATATTAGTATACTAATGGTCACAACTTCCTCATGTTCAAGGACGTTTGTGCCTAACGTACATGTATAAGACAAAGCGAATTACTGCTACGTATGACTTTTATGTAAACTGGCAACACTTCCTGAAAGAAAGTTTATACCTTGTTCATTTCCTGTTACAAAAACACAGTATTAAGAGTATAACGGACAATCCCGTTGGACTGCTTAACATGACAACACATTCCCGCTGAATGCATATTGAACCATTAATTCTATTGGACTTGGTCCATGTGGTATAACACATCATTTGAAATACTCTTAAAAAAACTGGTATATATTTTTAGTGTATATTGTCCCTGTGGTAATTGAACCCCTGACCAGTGTTAGGGCCTTTCTCTGTGCCCCAGCTAAGACCCCAAACGCACTATATATTTATCACAGATGTCATGTACCCGAATAAACAGTAGCTTATCAGGCTTTGGTACGATTGATAAAGAACAATAACTTAATAATTATGATTAAAAAAACATAACAAACTGGCATAAGGTGTGTTAGTGCAGATCACAGAGCCAAGGCCTTGCATTAGTAGAATTAGGGGGTATTTGAGAGCGGCTCAGGCTAAACCAAGAGTATTGGGCATACTGCTGAAGATTATAACCCGGCCTGCAGCCCTCTGCAGTCCTGTTTCCAGCCCATTTCTGCAAGAGATCATAGTCTATTGGCTGAATATCGCTGCACTAAGTGCCATGGAGAGAGAGAGAGCGCCACACTCAGCCAAGTCCACTGGTCCACTGGCAACTGAGGCTGGCAGTAGAAAGTCCCAGCTCCATACTTTAAACAGCCAACAGTAGATGATTGGCCCTGGCAAAACAGACCCACTTTGCCTTGCAAAACACATGGCAGTGCTTATGTTCTTAACCCTTAGTCAGGCCCTACAATATAGCATAGCTTGCACATATAGCAGCAGAGGAAAGTGGACGGCGAAGACATTTGTCCCTTATGTCAAAGCAGTCCATTTATGATGGTTTCCTCTAAATGTTTGTTCCGGAATATTCAACAGGCTGAAGAAGTAGACCTTTAATCAAACAGATGGTTAAAATAGGATTTGCGAAAATCTGAAAAAGTGAATCAGTGAATGTGCTGCCAGCTCGAAGCTACTAGTATCAAGTTCTTCAGCAAAGCACAACATGCTCAACTCCTCTGGAGCTGCTTAACGGCACTGTGAATGCTCTGATCCGTGCATCGCAGTATATACATTAATAGAATCGATTAATTGAATTAATACAAATAATCTTGAATATAAAAGCGATGTATCCATCAAAGTTGAGGCAATGGCATGTGATCTAATGATGGCAGGAGTGGAGGTTGATAAAAGCTATTATAGCTGCTTGAGTTTTTTTTTGTGGTTTTGCGCCAATCTAAAACGTAAATCAAAAGAGAAATCAAGATTTACTGCCTTTTTAGCTGCTGGAATTTGCAAGTAATGGTAAATTAAAGACAGAAGCATAATAATTGCAAATTTGCACGTCCCATTAGAACATTTCACAAACACTGAACAAAGAATCACCTGCAGGATATAAGCATGGTCTGCAGGGATCAGGTATATATCTACTGAACTACAAATAAACATGGCATCTGTGATGTCACCTATACATTCTGAAGGGAAGTTTCAAAGCTTGGATGTACTGATCGCCACCACATTCATAGGCTGTGATTAATTTTCTTTCATTTGGAGACAACTCCCAAACAGTGAGTTGTATCACGTCAAGGGGAACTTTCATTTTTCACATTAGGTACAATTTACTCATCACAAGACATATACTTTGACTTTGAAATCAGTTGTTTTATGTGGCTCTGGAGAGAGCTATCCAACTGAACAGGATCTGATGAGAGATGCTGATCAGTTCCATTATGGGAAATGAAAGATTCAGTGTTTTTGAGTCAGGATCTCTCAGCCTCTGCTACATCAATTTTGACTCAAATTAGCAGTGAAATCAAGACACAACATGTGACCCAGCATCTCACAGTCACACGACTACACTAACAAGCTGGTTGACTCAGCCATGGAGGTTAGATAAGATGGTTTATGTCAATGGAGCTGCGATTCCTGCTGTTTTCCAGAGGTTGACTTTGATTATATATTACTAAATATTAATTATTTATTTTCCCTAAAAAGCAGTATTCCAACATCACAATCCATTACTCTAAAACACATTATTGCTGGAGCAAACAGGCCCAAACTTCTTAATTTCTGCTCCTCACAAGTACTGAGACTTCTCACTTGGTTCCCAATTGGACTGTTTAAACATAAATATGGGATATTTGACTCTTCGATGAAATGCCTTCATCGTGACAACAACACAGAAGGGGGTACAAGTTTAGTTTATGGAAACACAATCAATAGTAGAATAAACCCAACGCATGAATGCAATGCATCTGCAGCACCATCCATCATCTGAAAGGAATGGACTTCCATTTGAGAGCAACACGTTCAACAAATTAAAATGTGATCCGGGGAAGTGAAAGTGACAGGTTTGTGACGAACGGAGGCCGCGCTCTTCCAGCAACCGTCAGGAAGGAACGCAACTACCTCGGCCTGGACTGCGACACCAGGGGGAGCTGCACAACAAAGTCCATGTTCCAAGACACAAACACACACTTTCAGACACACAAACGGCACAGTAAACAAAGTGCTGAGACTGTAGTCCAGACCTCAGACCTTCAGGCCGGCGCGTGGCGTTGACATCTCTTAACATGCCGTCCTGAGACAGAGCAAGAGTGAGTGATTGAGTGCCAGACAGTAAAAGACAGAGAGACTGACAGGCGGACAAATTGGACAAAAGAAAAAGCTGATTGTTACACAGAGGGAAGAAAAAGGCACATGGAGAGGTTCAGGAATAGATAGATGCTGTGTCCCTCGCAATCTGTTTATGTGTGTTTTTCGGCGATGTGTGTTCGACAGAGGGGATCAGATTGCAGCGCTAAGACCAGCCAGCCGGGTTTCTTGGAGCGCCGGCAGCTGCGTTCTGCCAGGATTGTGTCAATAATCTAAGGCGGTGGACTCCTTCCACCTCCCAACCCACTGCCTGTTTAACAGCCCTGCCAACCCCGGCGCGCGCACACACACACACACACACACACACACACACACACACACACACACACACACACACACACACACACACACACACACAATACTGCAGTGAACAAACATACGGAGAGACAAACGCATACATAAGCTTGTTCATACTGTGTACAAACACATCCAGTGGCATGTTTCCGCTGCCGTTTTTTGCATTTAATGCAGAACTACATACTGCTCAGTCTATACGTTCCTTCCTGCAGAGAGAAATGCTAAACTCGCCAACATGCATGGAGCACATATGGCCCATAATTCGATTCAATTCACATTTGGTGTCGAGGATTTGCCGTAAATTAAATTGCACAGATGTAGTCGTTGTGAATTATTGTCGGCTGCGTGTGTTTATATAACCCCCCATTTACTCTGTTCATATTTATATCCTATTTTTCTTTGATGTATCCTATTACTTCTTGCTGCGGCAAGGACCATATTTCTCGAAGGAGATCATTAAAGTTTTACTAATCTAATCTCATCAAATCTAGAAGCCTCATTTTTACCCCATGTGGCACCTCGGCTCCCCGTCCAAGTGGAATCGTTTGGAAAAATCTTGGAGCTTTTGCTCTTTTTGAGCTGCCAGAAGTTCGGAGAAATGGTCTGGTTGGTTGAGATACAGCAACGCTTTATGTAACAATATACTAATCTGCTCAGCCGTATAACATTCAGAACAGAGCCTCATGCAGTAGTTATAAAAGAAAGATGCATGAATGGGTGACCCATTCAATAATACACATTCTGTGTTTTATATTCTACTGTAACCGTAGGAGAGATTTACTTGTGTAATCGGTACAGCCAGACTCTGAAAAGGTACACACTAGAAGCTGTGAATTCCTAGATATTGTTAGATTGGATTACAGAAGAGCTACAGAGAGGCTAATGTGAGATCCTGCTACATTCACTCACACCCCTGTTCCTCTGTGATCGGCGAGAACTGAAAGAGGCCGCAGCAGGCCAAGTCTGGTCAGGGGCGAACATCCAACATGAACCGATGGGAGAGAAAACGCTGAATAACTCTTCTAATAATAACACTCTCCATTTCTCACTCAATCACTTTCTCTTCACTGTCGCTCAGTCATGCTTTTCTACCTCTCTCATTCCTTCTTCGGTCTAATTTTTCCGCTTCACTTCAAATCTTTCGGATTGCATTAGTCTGTGTTTTTTTTTGCACATTTTTAAGTAGAACCTACAGAAAGTCAAACTCAATCAACAGAAAAACCAAAGACGGAGACGACTGACCAGCAATCTGTGTGGAAGTGGAGACTGGAAACAGCTTGGTACTAACTTGGTTCTTGTTATAAATGAATGAAGTATGTTTAGAAAAAAATGTAAGATCAGACTTTTTTTCTCCTTATTTCTTCTTAACATGACACTGTTTAGCTGCATAGCATCTCCATATTTTCAAACCACATATTCTCACTTAAAACGAGACATCTTGGGTAACATTGGCTGGAGCTGTTAACCGTCAGGAAGACTCTCTTTACACTCATTCATTCACAAATATCTCCTTCTCTCCATCGCTGCGTCTTCTCGTCTATCAGCTGATTGTGGGCGTTCACTTTTACTATAACCAACTATTATTCCACAGTTTCTTTAAGCCAATCACACCCTGTCAACATTTGAAAACCACCAGTGTCTAGACTCTGGCATTTGATATATAACTTACGTAGATGACATTAGGTAGGTGCATAATAAAAGTAGGGTCAAATAAATCTACGGTGACACACAAACAGCAGGCTCCTGGGTGAAAGTCCTGTGTTTGTTTGACCCATCCGTCCCCACTTCCTCCCGATGCAAACATTGTTGCTCTTTAAACTAGGTGACCTGGCATTCTGAGTGGCAACCCTGCACATCCTGGCTCATAATTACATTGGTTCAATACAAATTACAGTGCATTACTTTTCGTATAGTTATGAGTAAAAAAACTGTGAATGACAACAGCACAATTGAAAGGTAAGTAAGAGGGGTTGAGGCAATTAACAATAAAGATGAAGAGAAAATAAAAAATGAAATCTAGAAAATGATCTATTTAGTCTGCCATGCCCTGTCTCTTTTCACTCCCTTTCCCGCTGTGTGTCTTTGCTGTTTAACTGTGAAAGGATATAATGTTGGGAAAAACACAAACACTGAATCAAATGGTAACAAGCTGAAGTAGTTATGATTCATCCTTGCCGAAACATCTGGATCACGGCAACATATGGAACGGCGGGTGGGGACACACACCCCTGGACCAAAACTTGCTGTCAGGTCCTCACGCAGGCAAGGGAAGACACATTTAGCCTCAGGTCCTCTGGACTGCTCTGGTCCCCGCTGAGCTCCATTATCTCTGATATAGTAATACACTCATTTAGAGGTAATTTCAAACAACTGGCAAACACAAATGGAGGAGGGAATGAGTGTGACGTCACAGGGAAATATGCACGTATGCATTAACAAGTGCTTTATTCTGAAAGACATGTTCTTGATATAATAAGAGAGAAATTCTTGCCAATGAAATGACATAACAGTGCTTGATTCCAAAGCGCATTCACTTATTTCAAAATGCAAAACATGTCAAAACAAGAGAGATTAAGGCACCCAACAGAACACTATGGTCCTGATTCAAGGAAATTCTTGAAGCTTACTGACTTACATTGGCAACAAATGATATTATCTCACCCCATATGCACTTGTTAAAATATTTTTTCTTGATTGATTTTTTGCTTCAAAAGCGTCCACAATCCAACAACTCATGATGAAGGGCAGAGACTGTCATCCGAACCTCAATCCACAGACCTCGGCTGAAAGAAATTATAGTTATCAAACACTTTTGAGTAGGGGTGATCTCCAATAGTCGATGATTCGATCTAAGGAACCTGATTCGACTGTCAATCTCAGAGCTGTATCTTTGCATTGGCTATAATATGAGTTGATGAAACAAAAGACCATTCCATTCTGGTTACATTGAAGGTTCTGAATGTCAGATTTTTCCCAATAAAATCATGATATTAGGCCTATTTTTGTATAAATATCTACCTATTTGAAATACTGTTAATATAAAATGAAAATATTTCCTGTGCTTTAAATCTATCTCTTTTGTGTGCATGAGTAAATCACCATGTAGACTAAGTTGCACTATCCAAATCAGCGGGACCATCCAAACTAAATCTTGGCGATATCCTCAGTAAGGTTGTGTAACAACAACTTTAGGCTACAGTTTCAAAACCAAAGAATGCATTTATTAATCAGAGCACTCCCAAAAGAATGTAGCTCGATAACATCCACCTCAGTATACAGTACATTGTAAACATGATTTTATGGTCTCAATCGCAACAAAAACATATGGTTGATGCTTCACACTGTAAAGAACTGAGACCAGCTCAACTTTGATTTGTAGCCTGTTACTGTGTCACTCGCAGCCTAAAAAACCATGACTGTCGCTCCGTTGCAGTACTTTGGAAAGCGCCACATCTTCACACACACACACACACACACACACACACACACACACACACACACACACACACACACACACACACACACACACGACACACACACAACAAACCTGTCATACTGAAACAACAGCTACGCAGTAGTCCCATTTAGCCAATAATTGTTTGTTTTGTTTTTCTATATTTAAATAAAGCTCAAACAGAGGTTGATGAATGAGCAAAAAAATTATAAAAAAACATGATTCCAAAATCAGTTGACGATAGGAAATATGTTGAATTGTCAGGATGAAAGGAAGTAAATGGGAAATGAAGGGCACATTACACTGGACACTTGCGGCAGGCCCCATGGGGCCCCTATATGCCCCAATACAGCTGCTGTCCTGGTCCCCTTGTTTTTTCATTCTCACTAAGTGAAACTCGTACAGTATTTGGCGGGGCTGATGTATGAAGACAGACGGCCTATCACATTTGTCCATATTACCTTCAGAGTTTTCAGTTAGCCTAACCTTCTTGTCTTTCGACTGAGGGGCACCCAGCAGAACCTTTCCTTCTGTCAGGCGAAAACAAACTACACGTTAACATTCAAGTAAAAAAGCCCTCTAGCAACCACAATAAGTTGGAATCTTGTCAGTCTGGACCGCAGGAGGAAATTGTGCAACGGCAAACATCGGACGTCCTACCGACAGTCAATGCAGGTTTCTGTTGACCATGACCAGGATGTTTCTCTGACTCAAACCAAGTCCTCTTCTGCCTGTACCTAACCAAACCTAAACCATAGTGGTGGAAGATCAAAAAACTCTTACGTTTAATACAATTGATGTATTTTGTCATTTCACTGGAAGGACTTCAGACAGAAATTTCGAGAATCTATGCAAATTATCCAAGTTTGATAAGTGTGTTCAGCTGTCTTTGCTGTCAAGGAGCTCAACGTTTTGTCTGAGTGCACCACCAACATCAACTTTACTGCAGAGTTAGCAAAAGCAACATGAGTAAACTCAAGAGCATTGTTAACTTGAGTCAGGTTGAAAGTTGTTGACGTTCCAGTTTCAGTCTTAGTTCCAGTTTAAGTACCAGTCTTAACCCAATTGCCAGCTCCATTTCAATCCCCAGTCCCAAAGGGCAGCCTCGGCTCCACCGCTTCGTTTATCAAACTGGAGCACCATGCGCATCTCCACTCCAAGTTCCAGTTCCAGCTCCTGTGCCGAGCTCCAGAGCATCCGAACCCAAGGCACAGAACAGGCCTGGGGTGGGGCCCTACTGGCTGCCGGCATCTGGATCCAATCAAGGGTGTTTGTCGTCGGGAATTGAATCAAATTAAAAAGTTTAATATTTAATGCGACACCAGATGGAAGCGGAGAGGGGAAAGAGGCCCTGCGGTCAGCACTAATATCCCCTTCTGAAGAGCCATGCTGCATTCCTGGAGGGAGAGCCGCTGGAAATATGTTCACACACACACGCACACACATGCGTTTTCACGCACAAAAGCCTGTACGCACACAGGCGCAATTAGTGCATCGACAGAAGTAAACATGCAGAAGAAATGCACAGATGAAAAAGGTGCATCACTGTACAGCCCTACTGGACACAAGAACATGGATTCTACAAGCTGGCTGTCAATCAAGATGAATGAGAGATAGGTGATGAGTGCAAAACATAATGACACACACACGCACACTAATGCACTCTCAAAACAACTCTTGCTGAGTCATGTAGCTTAGCAACTCCTTAGCTCAACCACTTACTTACTAAGAAGTCCTGCTCATGAAATGCAAAAAAACTAAAAAGCAAAACGATAATCTCTCAAGGACATTTCTGGCAATTATTTTAAGACTACCATGTTACCGTATATTCCGATATGCTTCGTTTACAGAAAATATAGCATTCATCCCTCAGAATCCAGTCCCTCAAATGACGTAGCTTGCTGTAAACCTCTCTTTAATTTGACTCTCAGACAGCAATAGATTGTGGGTATTCTCGTTTTTTTTTAATCAGGACATAATTCTCTCTGACATCAGTTCAAAAAGTCCCCAGTATGTCTTTTAATATACATCTTTACCATGCCATTATACATTGTGTGTGTGCAATTTTAGGCTTATTCATGTTGAAATGCTCAAGAACGCAGGAACAAAGTCACGGTAGATTTGATTTCACATCATTTGTTACTGTTGCATTATATTATATATTATGTCAGTGTCCTTTTACAGTACGTCGTTCTGACGTGATGGGTTTTTATGATACCCACTAGGGTCTATAAAACCAACTAGACCAGACCTAAACCCAATCAAATTAAGGTCAACTAGTTTATTAGCTTCATACCTAGGGAGGTTTGAGGCCTGGAGCTGCCTGTTCTACTCGTGTGGTCTCCCACCATCATAAAATAACTTGTGGGCTACGTTAGGTCTCTGCCACTGATTAGGTACTATACTGCTAACATTAGATCTAAAACTATAGTTAAAATGAAAGAACTTTGGTTAAAAATAAAAGAGAGAAAAATAAATGCGGCTCGGAGACCAACAAGCACAGGAGTTTGCCACCATGTCCCTTAGAAATTAAGTTTATATGCTACTAAATTGGTTTCCCAATCACGTTGCGGTGACGAGGCTTAAGCAATAAAAGCACTTTTCTTAAGGTCAAGAAAGATTTGGTTAAATGTGGATGAAACCATCTTTCCATAACCCAGTGGTTCTCAAACTGTGAGGCGCGACCCTCTAGTGGGGCACGGAGGTATTACAGGTGGGGCGCGGGGGGGTGATGCTGTTTTAAAACATATATAAAAAAAATATATATATATTTATTTTTTTAATATATAATCCTTTATTAATTATTCTCTGCATTTTACCCATCCTTAGTAATTAAGGAGCAGTGTGCTGCTGTGAAGCACTGGGGCTTCAGTGCTCAAGGACACTTCAACATGAAACTATGGAGAACAGGGATGAACCGGCAACCTTGTGGTTTCAGGACGACCACTCTCCCCATGAACATGAGAACTTTACATAGTACAAAGTACAAAGTACACGGACATAAAACGTCATTAATAAATACATGGTGAAATGCTGTACTTTCATGGAAATGTTTACGTTATGCCGTTAACGTTACGCCGTTAACAGGTTGCGCAGCGCATGCGTGACTCGACGATTCTTGGCGTTTTGCTAAAAGCCTCCGTGAGATCTCCGTAAGGTCTTTTCTGCTGCTGCGTCTCTCAAAACTGAATATAGAATATTTTTGCACAGATAGAACTTTTTTGCATTGTTCTAACAAAGTGATTGCACATGTTATTAGTTTCTGTCTGATGGAGCGATCTGGTTTACTTGAAAGGGATTGCAATTTTCTTTATTCTATTATTTTTTTAAAGCACAGATGGAGGAGTCACAAAAAGTTGGACCATTTTGTTACAATTTTGTTGGGGCGGTGGGGCCCGAACATCTTTCTTCCTCCAAAGTGGGGCCCGACAGAAAAAGTTTGAGAACCACTTCCATAACCATAAGTATGTGCCGCCAGTACCTAAATATACATGTTAACAAAAAAAAGTGAAATATCGCTGTCGACACTACAAACTGATATTGTATTGCAAGATCTGCAACAGAAGATTTAACACCCATTTATTTTTTTCTAATTGACATTTTGTATGCTGCTGATTAGCATCAGTAATCATCATCAGTAGTTATGGTTGAACAGTTACACACACCTGTTGTGTGCGCGTGCTAGTATTTTCAGCATTCATGTCACTGCGGAAAGCTGACTACAGCAGTTATTGCTTTGATGTAAAAAAAACTACACATTTTCATTTCAATGGTAATACATTTCATGAATTCTTTATAGATTAACAAATAGCGAAGATCTCCTTCCAACATGTTATTAGTAGCAGTCCATGCTGTAGTGATTTGATGTGAGTGTCTGCATGTACTCACCATTGTGTTTCTTTAAAAGCCCTCCACACCTGCACAGGTGACAAAACATATGTACAAATAATAAATGGAAAGGTGGGCTTTTTTGCCCTGAGAGATGCGACAAAACTTAAAAAAATGAGTGAGTGCTGTCATGTAACTACAGTGTGCACACATCCACACAGTCTCCTGAGGAGAGGTCTAATCAGACAGCAAGTGAAAACACCTGTGTGGATATACCATGTGTGTACATTGTTGAACCTGCTAATTTGTCAAGCCCCCCAAAAACATTTTGCCCATGTTAATGTTTAAAATAGGTATATTTCCCTAACTTTTTTTGGTGGCGCTTTGCAGAACAGATTTAGACAGTTCTTCTCCCCCCTCAGATATTTGACCGATATACACTATACATGAATATATGTTTGCAGCATGTGAGATACGTCTTAGACCAGGGAATGTCAAGTCCACTGCAACACACGTGCTTTGTGATTAAGTTGGCTCATTGTGTGTGTGTGTGTGTGTGTGTGTGTGTGTGTGTGTGTGTGTGTGTGTGTGTGTGTGTGTGTGTGAGAGAGCCTGATTAATGTAATGAGGATTAAGTTCAGCCCTTCTCACTGGACCACCCTGGGTGAGACACAAGACTGGGCACCACCTGGCTAGCTTTCTCTCTCTCTCTCTCTCTCTCATACACAGCAACACTTGCTTCACAACGCAGAAATCACTGTCACCATTACCACGCATGTGTGTGTGTGTGTGTGTGTGTGTGTGTGTGTGTGTGTGTGTGTGTGTGTGTGCGTGCGTGCGTGTGTGTGTGTGTGCGTGTATGTGTGTGTTTTGCCAAACTCATACATAGAGTAATGGACCAACTAACAACCCAAACCTATGTCACCACCTGCTTATACACACACAAATTCACTCACGCATGCAACATCCTCTGTTGTATTATCTCATTGTCAAGATATGTCTGTTCAGCCACAAGCGCACACACACACACACACACACACACACACATACAAATAGAGGAAACCCCATCAAGCAGCGAGGGATCTATAGGAGTGCCGTGGAAAGAGAGAGAGAGGGAGGCCAGGCTGCTGGGCAGGAATACAGCAGAAGGGATTTCCATCTAGAGACGGTTCACTGGTGCCCGACTGCTCACTGATCCTCTGGCGGTAACAATATTCAGCTGACATTTCACTGGGGAAACTTTATCTCCCCCCACCTACCCCCAAAACACACACAAGCCAGCGATACCTTATTGCAGGGCCGGTATCTGAGCACACGCACGTCTCGATGTAAACCGTCCACACACGCACGTACACAACTGGACGAAAAAGGAAACGAAGCCACGGCTGATTCTGTTCACGACATCATCACCGGATAAGACAAATGTGAGCATGAACGGTTGTATGTCTCTGCGTTAGTCTGGCGACACGTCCAGTGTGAACCCTGCCTTCGCCAAATGTCAGCTGGGATCAGCTCCAGTCCCGACCGCGAGCCTGAGAAGGATTAAGCGGTTAAAGATGTATTTTTCTTTCCTTGGTTCAGACCCGAAACGACCGTCCAGGCTTGAAAGAGATTTCAATTACCTCCGACTGCCATCTGGAGCTACTATCAAGTATAACTTGTATTAACCGTTCTGGACCAAGTAACAGTTTTGATTCCCTATACCTAAACTTGCAATAGCAGATTTTGTGGGTCACTTGGGAGCAGTGGAAATATTTACATCTTTTTTATTAAACGGGTTAGTGTGTAAGATTCTTTAGGATGTATTGGGTATTCAGTTGATCGCAGCCTCACCGCTGGATGCCACGTTGCAAAAATGCAAAACCTCACGATGCATTTTTGTTTAATTTGTCTATAACATACAATCACCGAACAAGTAAGACGATGCATGTTGAATATCTTGTTGTGCACCACATGGCCAAAATACATGGCCAGAGTACTAAAATTGGAAACGCTAATCTTGATTTATTTGTATTGTCGGCTGGTGTCCGACTCGCCACCTGGTCCTCCGATTGCAATACGACTCTCAGGTCGAGAGCCGGGTGTCACATTCAAGTCCTGCTGTTTACATTGGAGCGTGGACACGGCCATGTGGACTTCACTGCCACTGTTGCAGAAGAAGCAGTAAGCCAAGTGTGTGGAAAGGGAGAGGCCTGTGGATGTTATGTATATATATATATATATATATATATATATATATATATATATATATATATATATATACATATATATATATATAGTGTGTTCAAATACATGTGTGCTCGTGTACGTCCGCGCTACTAAATGTGCAGCTCACGTGTGTGTCAACGCATGTGTTAGTGCGCACAGGCATGTGCGTGCGTGTGTGTGTGTGTGTGTGTGTGTGTGTGTGTGTGTGTGCGTAGGCGTTTGGTATGCCTGCCAGTCTGGGGTTCTCCTGGCAATGAGGGCTTCCCGCTGCAGCATCAGAGGTGACGAGGTGCGAGGGCGTACGCACACACACACACACACACACACACACACACACACACACATACACAGAGGGTTTTCCTCAGTCTCATGCCAAAGCAGGGAGAGGAAAAGACCGGTGTGAGGTGCTGGGAAATAAGCAGCATTAAAATAGTGAGGGCTTTTTCCACTGGCCCATTCCCACATACGGCGAATACACAGAAGTGACAGGTGACTAGGCCTGGCGTGACTTCTGTCTACACACACCACACACTAAAACACACACAAACACACGTGATCCTCGTCCGTATCGTACCAAAAAGAAAACCACTTCCTAAAACACACGAACACAAGCGTGCATTGCAGACACTGTGCACGAGCAAACGCACAACAAGGTGTGCGTCGACACAGTTATAGGTCCACCATCAAGGAGTTCTTCCTCGCCATGTGCTTGAGGTTTCAGCTTGTATTTTTTTGCGTGATGGTTGCCACAACGTGGAACTTGAGAGACTCCCTGGTTGATGTTGACATTCTTTGCAGCGTTCTTTCTGCTTCCATTTTATATTTTGTATGAGTCCGCTGAGCAGTGACAGGCCATCGTGTTCTTATTGCTCTCCAGGGGGCAGCAAGATCTCTTAGCTTTGCAGTTGTGAGGGGAAGTAGTCTCTCTCACACACACACACACGCACACACACGCACACGCACACACACACACACACACACACACACACACACACACACACACACACACACACATACACACACCAAACTGTGCACATACTGTGCACATACTGTAAACGTACCGGCACATTTACCTATAAAACCAACAAACGTGTGCGTACAGATGGAAAAAGATGCAGAGTCACTGACTTGTGTCACTAAACAAACACACAGAATGTTTCAGTAAAATCCGATAACTCGTATGCTGCCTGTCAACTTTATAAATTGTGTTTATTGATTTTTGGGACAGTCTTAGGGGGGCAACAAAAGGCAAACAGAAAGATATTTTTGCAATATTCATTTGGAATTGTCTTTCTGGCTCCCAGACAAAACGCCAGCTTTTTTTGCTAATAAGATCTTATAAGACTTAACAAAACATTGAAGTCGCAAGCCCCAAAAAACAAAACAAAAAACAAAATCCGTGGGAAACTGCAGAGCTAGGCTGAGTGGATATTGTTTTGTTTTTTGGTTTGGCTGCTCCCAGTGCTTCAAAATAAAAATCCTCCTTCAGTAAAACTAATCGTTAGTTAAGCTAAGTTGATGGACAGAAAATCATTCATTACCATTTAAATTATATTTGTATCTCCTATCTTTTTTTTGCCATACTTGATAGCAAACTAGATCTCTTTGGATTTCAAATTGTTGGTCAGACAAAACAAGACACAAAGAAAAGAGGTGACGATGATGTCACAATGGGTGGCGGGTGGGGGGGTACTACTGACCCTCAAAATGCCTGTGTACGTTCCTAGATGGTAGTACATTGAGCTCCTCCCTCCCCATTACCCGACCCAATAAGCCCATTAAGTGCCACAGTAAAACTGTGGCTGTGTCTCGGTCCACTGACGATCGACTGAAGCGGTGACTTAATTTCTGCCTCTGGAGAAATGTTTCTATATAAATCCAATGTATATAGCCTCTACACATGATGGGAACATTTGGTCCTGATGTGCATATTAGAGGACATAACACACACACACATATAAAAAAAAGCATAACTGACCTACGGGGTACTGGATGGTACTGGTGAAAGCCTGCGGCAGACAGTCACAGTTGCTGCACATCATTCATCCATCACATAAAGCAATCAGCACCAGGACTTATGATTCAGTGGTACCATAGAGCCCTGCCACTCCCTGCCCTGTGTGTTGTGTGTGTGTGTGTGTGTGTGTGTGTGTGTGTGTGTGTGTGTGTGTGTGTGTGTGTGTGTGTGTGTGTGTGTGTGTGTGTGTGTGTGTGTGTGTGGAGGCATTCCCATTTAATATCCTACTGTTCTGACAGTGAGACAATAAGACTAACGGATACGATGATGTAATATAAACCAGCTTCAGTTTACCAGTAAAGAATCTATAGCCTGCCGTAAGTCCTCCATACATTACAGACCGAGAATTGGCGCATCAGCAAAAAAAGACACAGAAGCGGAGACGGAGAAAGGATAGGGAGAACCGTGAGAGCGTGAGCTGTATCGCACAGACAGCCAGGCAACATTAGGAAACATTCTGCTGATGTTAGAGAGAAAAAAGGAAACATTTAAATGTATAAAAGTCACCACATCACAGAATTTCTTCTTATGACCTTTCAGCTGAGGTGTCTCAAAACAAATTCACAGACTCAGCTACGATCGGCCAAATGTTGTTTCCCCAAAATCAGCAAACTGTTATTGAACATAAATACTGTGTCATACTACAACTGTGTGTTTGTATCTTGGCCCTTTTATCTCATTGTCAGTGAGACAACAGCCAGTCCACTGCCGTGTGGTCCAAAAGTATGTAAACATAGTGAGCTTATAACCCCCTCAGTGATTAAGAGGTGGCAGGGACTTCCCACACATTAAAAGTTTTACAGTTAACTAGAGCGACAGCGGCTGGTGGGAATAAAGTAAAAGGTAGTATCAGTGATAGGAGCAGATAGATAGAGAGCAAGTATAATGCAGAAAAATACAATTTTAACGACAAAAACAGGTGTAGCTAATGGTGTTGGGCCGGAATACTTGGCAACTCATTGCATTATTTTTATTTTATAGATTTACATAGTGTAAAGCAAGCTATAGTTCAAGTAACTGCATTGCAATTCTCCACAAATTTTTCCGGGTGGGCTTGTTGTCTTACAAGGACTTAGAGATGGGGGGGGGGGGTATTCATATCTGTGCGTATGATTAGGGCTGGGCAAAGTTGAAAACATTTAACTGATTAATCGCATAATTTTGCAATGCAAAAAAAAAAAACATGCAGTTAACGCATGATAAAATAATTGTCGCCGTTAATGGATTGCTGCGTTAACGCATTTATAACGCGTTAACGTGCCTAATATATAGGGCTGAACGATTAATTGCGTTTGCGATAATATCGCGATATGATAAAACGAGATTTTCTAACCGGAACGTGCGCGATTACAACGTCATCACGTGACGCGAGCGAAAGAGTGGAGAACTCGGCTGCATCAATTTTTCAAGCGGCCCTTTAACCAGTGGCGGTGCGTCAATAGAGGGCGCTAGGGCGCCGCCCCTCCTAAAATTTTGCGATGAAAAAAAAAAAAGAAGAAAAAAAATATATAATATATACTGTCAAAAAACATTATATATCAAATAATTTAAATAAGAAATATACCGTGTTGACGCGCTAAATGTGTGTGGGAGACCGTAAGCCCCTGTCAACAACCACTTAAGTTAAATATAATATATCGCCATTCATCATTACTGAGAAAAGCCCCTCCCCTCTCGGGGCACCGGCCCAATGTGAGTCTATGGAAAGCTAACAAACATTTCACCCTCGTGACGGCAAGGACAGCTTCTCATTGGCGGATGAAACGTGAATCTTCGGGCGCACGAATCTGCACCCTAGCCAATGACATCGTTTCTTATTGCAACGTGGTTGGACTATTCGTCCAATCAGAGACCTTTATCATTCCCTCACATCACATATAGCTCCCACGTAGCTACGCGAGCAACACAGCTAGCAGAGACTTTGATTATGTTAGTATGGCGACTGAAAACTCTGTGGTATCTCTACGCGAAACACCTTTCAATCCACGATCAGATGTTGACAAGAAGAGGCTGAAAGAGTTGGGACCCGAACGTCCGGATTTAAATATTCAGCAGCAAAGCAGTGAAGCTACATGCACCAAGCTACATGCTAACCGGAGCTGCTAGCTGGAGGCTCAGTGTGCAGTGGTTCTGAGCAGCCGAGGAAGCGCCGGGCTGTGAAGGAAGATGAGCTGGAAGGATTTCTGCAGAAGTGAGTGTCAAAATCAGCAGATGCCTGTTAGAGTTTAATGTTTTATCTTTCCCACAGCAGAACACATGTTGGACATTGTTAGATTTGGGTGGATATCATATCAGGCTATAACTTTATCTAAAATACCAATTCAACCCCCAACAAGTTAGTGTGTGTGTGTGTGTGTGTGTTTGTGTGTGTGTGTGTGTGTGTGTGTGTGTGTGTGTGTGTGTGTGTGTGTGTGTGTGTGTGTGTGTGTCATAGCTACAGCCATCAAGGTGGCTCCTGGCCTTTTGTCTATGTTGCTGAGCCATCAAGACACACAAAACATAGTTTTTTGTCTGTAGTATGAAGCCTGTTTGTAGTAGATATTTCCCCACAACTTATCTTACTGTCTCTGTCTCTCTCTATATATTTATCTGTAGGTTTGTGACACCATACTTGGACACACCAGGGAACGCTTTGCCTTCAAAGACCACCTCACCAGTGCCACCTTACTGCAGGGCCCCCAGTTTGAATGCTACGTCAATGTATTCCCTGAAGTTGCTCTGGCCACCACATTGAATGTTTCTTAAACCATTCTGCTTTGAACCTCTCATGCCCAAAGTTACAGTTTGTTGATAGTTGTTATTGGACAGTGTTGAGCACTGTGTTTTCTTGAAATAAAGCTTTGTTTTTTAGAATATTCTACTCCAAACCTCTTTTCTTCTCATTGTGGAGTGCTATTTAAACCGCGCCGCCCAACTGCGCCCCCCCCCAAAAAAATGTCACCAGCCGCCACTGCCTTTAACCTGTTGCGCAATGGCCTCGGGCTCGACGGAACAGTCAGAAACTGACACAGCTGAGACTTTAGTCTCGAAGAGGAACAGCACGTCGGTGGTGTGGAACTATTTTGGTTTCAAAAAAGAAGATGCTGCGCAGCGTCAGGTGATGTGCAGAGCATGCCGTGCTCCTGTTGCTACTTCACGGGGTAACACTACAAACTTGTTCCAGCACTTAAAAAAAATACCACAAATCAACGTATGACAGCTGTATGGCCAAAATGCCGAGCACCAGTGCGCCAGACAAGCCAAATACCTCAAGACAGGGATCACTGACCGAAATGTTTGAAAGCGTCACTCCATATGAACGTAATTAAAAACGACACGGGGAAATCACTCGGGCAATAACCGAGTTCATAGCCAAAGATATGATGCCTCTCAGCACGGTGACCAAGCCTGGGTTCATGGCATTGATCAAAACGCTTGATAAACGGTACAGGATACCCTCCCGTACATATTTCAGTCAGACTGCCATACCGGAGCTGTACAAAAAGTGCAAAGAGAAAGTCGCCACGGAGCTTAAAACGGTGGACTTTTTTGCTACCGCTACTGATCTGTGGTCAAGCCGCACAGCTGAGCCTTACCAGAGTCTTACGTCTTTTTATGTCTTTTTAGCACATGAGGGAATATTGTGACTTGCACTCGCTCATCCTTGAAGCCAGCAAAAGTCAATATGCTGGTTTTCTTAGCAAAAAATCTGTGAGCCACTGAGAACAAAACTGTTGGATCATTATGGCTGGCAGTGTCATACTCATAGTGAACTTTAGTCTGTGTGGTGTGTTATTGTTGTGTACGTCAGATAAGTGAGGTTGATCTATATTATAATATTCAAATTGTTTTTTTATTGTCTAATTTAAAAGTGCATGTCTCCGTTTTTTTATTTATAACTTTATTTACTTTGATTTTACAAAATATTTTCAAAGTAGTAGAGGCAAATTCAGTTTCAGTTGTGTGAAATGTTACTGACTTGGGAGCAGTAAGATACATATAATTTTAAATTTTGCACAGTGTTTACAAAGTGCATGCCTTTGTTTAAATTACTTAAATGCACAGTGGCAAAGCCACAGATGTTTCTGTAATGAACAGTTCAATAAAAATGTCATTTATTTCAAGTTTCATCTTTTTATTTAATTCTAACAAATAGGCCCAGCCAATGGGAAAGAACATTTTACACTAAATGTATCTAATATTGTGTTGGTCATATTTAAATCATTCATTATGTTTTGTTGGGGAAAAGAGAGGATAAAATTTAAAAAAATAAAAATTTGTATATTAAATCGCAATTGCAATATTGGGGAAAAAAAATCGCAATTAGATTATTTTCCCAAATCGTTCAGCCCTACTAATATATATATATATATATATATATATATATATATATATATATATATATATATATATATATAGCGGCACGACGAGCACGGTGAGTGTGAACCAGACAGTAAAGTCGTGGGTCGCACTGCTAAACAATCAAGTAAGACTCAGGGGAGCTGCAGATTCAAGTGATAATTCTCTCCAGGGTCATCTCGAGCGTCTTCCATGCACGTTCATATTTTTGTCATTTACATCGTTGTAATGAAGAGAATTATTAGAGCCACTTTAAAGTAAGCAATGCATTTTATTGTCAACACATTGTAATGGAGCTATAATCCTTTTGAAATGTAACAACTTTATATTGTACCTAATAAGCCCATAAAAACCTAATTGGTGGTTTGTGGAGGGCACACCAGTGGCCCGTGAGATCCTTCAGATGTAAAGAGAGTGAATAATTGCCGTGTGATGTAGAGCAGCAAGGACGATAGAGCGGTGAATATGAGTCACTCTGGTTTCCCTCTCGCTCATTATTCTGTCCTTGAAATTTGACTTGAAACGAAAGTGTGGGCCCGAAACAATCCAGACACTCATTCACATACACGTTAATACATTACTAATTACGGTCTAGTCCCACTGTACGGACAGCACAAGTCACAGACTGACCCTAAATGCAACATCATGTCCAGCAGCAGCCATTGTAAGCCTCCTACACATTCAACCAGCATCTGTGAAGTTTCAATGGGTTTCCGAAGCCAGAGACTGACACCCTCATTATTGAATTATAGTTGCTGATGAGTATTTTTTCCCGATATTCAATTTCTCGAAATTAGAAATTTTCTGCCAAAGCATCAAGTTACTCTTATATTTACACATGAAAATGTATTCAGTTTATCTTCACTAGCACATAGAAGTGCTAACACTTGTTAATGATGTGCTAACGTGCTCTGCTAATGTTAGCTCCAGTGGTTTTTATGTATACAAAAATATTTTAGGAACGTATAACTCCTTCCAACCTCTCCGGTAAGGGGTATCCCTATTACACAATGTTCAACCATGTTCAACCATGACCAGCTCCAAATCCACAAAACCAGCCTGAAAATGAAACTATTGCATGAGAGTCTATGGAGCAGAGCCGGATAGTTGTCGGACCCTGGTCAGAGCTGGCTTAAGCTACGCTACCATTGGTGTTCCAGAGACGAGACTCTAAGGGAAGAGTTAATTGTGAGGACAGTGTCACATTACAATACATTTAACTAGTTAAATGTTTCCATCATGCAGTCAGCAAAGGAAATAAATGTCTACATCGTTGTACATGGCATGTGAAATAAATGTGGGCATATTAATGCATGTACTGCACAGGTTTATTCTAAAGTCTAAAGTCTGATAAAGTCTCCTTCCCCTTTTGCTGTAATCTCTTTCTCCCATGACTGCAGTTAAATGCAACCAGCAAGACCTGTTGTTTGACTTTGGATCCCTAGTGTTGTTGTTTTTTCCCTCTTTAGGAAGCACATGTCAAGAGCACTCAACACCATATTGCAAACCCAAACATTCTTGAAATTTTAGGAATTACAATTTCTTTGCAGGAAGCCGTGGCCTCGCCTCTCAGGGTTGTAGAGAGGAGTGTTGAGATGCCTATTTAGTCTACTCTCCGTGGACAGTGACCACACAGTCAGGTATATTTCATCACTCCCTGTAACTTCAGATCAATACTGACGATAGTGGTTTGCAAGGAGAATGTCAAATCAATGGGAGGACAATCTGTGAGGGAGAAACAGAAAGTGAGATATTCAGGGGGCATTTATTTTTCTGCTGCTTGATTGAAGGAACTTTTCTTGGAGGACCTGGAGAAAAGCTCTCGTTCTTTTTCCTCTGAGAACTTCTCACTAAATCCCATTTGTTTTCTTAAAGAAGTGATCCGCCAAAATACTTCATCGCAGCAATAACAGAATTACGGCTGACGTCAACAACAGTTGCACTTGAAGTGAAGCTGGTGTGAGTTATTTGGGGTGTCGAAAGATTTGCTTCTTCAAATGCAGTTTCCGTTTGGGATTCTTTTTTCATACTTGACGTTATTGAAGGACATAAAACCTTTTGGAAATGCAGAGAGGGTGGCAGTCATTTCTGAGCAAATCCATAAAAATGTTTGAGCCCTGTGACTTTTACTGCCTCGATGTCTCACTTAATGCCAAGACTAACTTCGCCAAATCATCATGCCCGGTGATTTCAGGACATCTTCAGTGCAACTCCAGTTGACCGGGCCAAATACGCCAAATACGCCAAATATGTTTTGGCCCACAGCTTTGGGACGTTTCAGTGTTAACTATTGGCAAATGATGAGATAGTTACAGTCGATTTACAGTTGAGCCTTTTATTTTTACATTGCAAGGATGTACGCTCTTACCAAGAGCAAGTAAGAATATACCTGGGGCAACTGAGGAAACGCTGTACCAAAAGCCAGCAGAAATCATGGGACCATGTAAATCCAAAGTGCTAACAAATTTTCCTGACTGGTATGGGATTTGAACGGACAAAATGTATTTACTTTGTCGAATTTTTTTTTTTCACCGAAACTGCTACATTTGCAATTCAAGTGTTTGAGTCGTTACCTCAGTTGCACCGACTAAAGATCTGCATTTGTGTCTTCTCACTGACTTAGTACGCATCCATGCTGCCTCCATTCCACATGATGCCGAGGTCCCACTCTTTGAACCCTGCTGCTTCTCTGAACCAGCAGCGGGTTACAGCATGCCCTTGGAATGCCCTTCATATCGCAAAGTGATAAAAAACACCAGACATCTTACGAAAGAAATGGACCTGCACCATAGCAGAGCGGTATTTTCCCAACGAAAGGATGTCAGCCATATTGTTGACAATATCACAGAGAGAGTAATGAAGGGAGCATATGCATATTAGAGCAGGGGTTCTTTGGAATTGATTTCACTTACTTTAACTAGAGGAGTGGTTCTTTGGATTGCAATGTCCATCTGTCCACCATTTCAATATCAACAACTACTGCATGGAAATTTGGAAATTACAGGTATTCATGGTCCACAGAGAATGAATCACCATGACCCTCTTTTCCTTTACTACCACAATGTGGTTGACATTTGTGGTTTTGGATGAAATATCTCAATAACTCAATTGATTTCCTTTAGATGTGGTGCACTTCATGAACTCCCAGTCTTCTCTCCTCCTTCCTCCTTCCTCCTTATCCAGCCTCCTCCCCCCCCCCCCTCTATATTGTCCCACTTAGTATTTCCAGTCAAGCATCAGGCCATCTCAGTGGAAATAACTTCTGAGCCAAACAGACCAAAAAAAGAATGGCTTTATGAGCTGTGACTCTGTCCGTCTCCATCTCTGAGCCTGTTAGAATTGTGATCAATGAGAAGTGATGCAAGTGATGCGGCAAAGGCCACTAAACAAACTCTTCATGTCGGACGAGGGCGGTCTGCAACACCATCGGCTTTTACTTGGTCGCCGATCGATTGCTCTTTGATGAGCTTCCATAGGGACGGAAACAAATCGTATTGTGAAGTTTGACGCCTCAATCAGAATCTGGCTTTTTTTTTTTCTTACAGTAACCATGCCTCTACAGTAAAAGACAGCATAAATCAAAACCTTAATGTAGACAGAGATGTCTTATCTGTTATCACCTCCATAACTGGGAGTGCACCTGCATCACTGGACTTTTTTATTTTGTACTATTGGAAAGAAATATTGTGACATAGCATCAGCAACCGGTTGATCAAAACCTCTCTGACTCACAACACCTCTGAATCTTGGTTAAACGCCAGCTAAAGCCGACTACTTAAACTTGGCCGTGACGACTGACAACAAAAACCGTGACATCAGTCCCGGTAGTGCAGTGACGCAACAACGAGCATGGTGACAGATTGCCCCAAAGAGACACCTATTGAAATACTTTGCTGCAGGCACCTGTCAAGAGGGAACAGAATATTGATATAGTGGAAAAGAGGAGGAGGGAGGGGACTGGAGGTGCGACGGGCTTGAGTGAAAACACGACGAGCTTGCATTGAAAAGGTGCTGACGGGTTGCGCTCTCGCTGACAGCTCAGACACCGGGCCTCCTCCTAACCGTCAGTGGTGTGAGCTGATGGAGAAAACAAACACACAAGAGCAGAGTAACAAGACGCAGCAGAGAATGGCTTTCTCAGATGTTTCATTGATGTGAGTGAGGGATTTCAGATACTGCTCTTGTAGCGTTGTGTACCTTTACTGCTGTATGGTCGTGTATCAGTGTAGAGGCATACTTTTCTGGTGACTTACTTCAGTCAAATCAACAGTAATCGGTCGAGCTGGGACGCTCTTTTGGTCGCATTTCCATATCATTCTTGTCACCTGCAGTTTATCATGTTGTGGTCTCATTTTAAATAAATGTTTTCGAAATAAAGCCAAGTCATTTATGTAATGGAAGTTTTTCCCATCAGATCTGTTAAGAAGGAATCATGTCTCTCTTAATCAAAGTTGTCTTAAGTCCGTTTATTCCTGCAGGAAGGAAAAGTCTGTCACTTGGTCATAGCAGCCTGTGACACAAGATTCAAAGAAGCACAGTCATCAGGCCCCTTTTAACACAATCAGGTCTCCGCCCCCAAACCCCCCATGAACGACACCAGAGTGGCTTAGTCTGTTCGAGACCCGTGAACACCCCCGGTTCCCGTGATCAGAGCAGGAAACATTACCCTTCGTCCCGAAAAGTCAACCTCTTATCTGTTTACGACCCCCCCATATACAAGTGAAGGAAGATCAACAGTCCTTTGATCCCAGTACTCATCCCATTTGGTCTTCATCTCTGAGGGTCATTTAAAGGTTCGATTCGGGCCCTCTTGTCCTCTAACATGACAACACTATATTTTACCATTACATTCCACTCTTTTGATTACATCCTAATCACACAGTATGCAAAAATATAGGTTGTACATCATATTACGGACTCCTATAAGGTACAAATTCATTCATGGTTTAAAATACTTTAAAAAAAAAACAGTTACAAAGAGAGGTATTTCTTGGTGTTCTATAAGCATACATAAAACCCTTTTGTTTCACACAGGAGATTCGTCGTCAGAGGATGAGACCTCGTCAATGTCCTTAGAGTCGTTGTAGTAGTCAGTCGTGTCGAGTCGTATGTTACTTGAGTCTGAAAGTTGTGTGTATTGCACCATCTGTATGCAAATGAGCTGTGACGCCCAGTGTTTCACCAAGGAATAACACAGCATATACAAACACAAATACACAGTAAAAAGAAGGGTAATAGGTAAACCAGAGCACAGGTTCCCGCCCATGCTGGAGTTAGCACCTGAAACCAGTAATCTCCATACAGCCAATCATGCCGTGTGAGACTTCCTGCACCTAAATCAGCTGGCCAGTGGATTAAGTATTTATATGTGGAGTTAAGTAAACTTGCATTGGCCCTACCTGGTTTCCGTGGCACTAGACATTCGCTAATATTGAACGGAGCGTGACTACATGTTGCATTATGGGTCACAACACACCCAGTGGTTGTCCCTAAATACCTCCTTTTAGTCTGTCTTAATAAGGTCTGTGAAGGCACAGAGTGCCTGTGTCGCTGTGACTTAGGTTTGACAGGAGTCGTCTGTTCATGCAAGGTTGGGAAAAGGGAACAAACAAAACATGATTCATTATAGCCGGCGTCTTTAGTGAATTTACTTATTGTCGCCATCCAAACGTTGGTGCTTAGGGACCCTTCATTGCACCCATGAAGCGATGTGTTTAAGTTGTTGGACTATCTGTGTCTGTGCGATCAGCTGAGTTTTACCCGTTTCCACTACATCAATGTAAAACGCGCCGCATGGATCGTTGTCCTCTACATAAGCACACACAATATAATAACCACTGTCAGATATCTTAGCATCCATTAACGTAAGCAAGACTACTGGGGAAATTGAATTTACTTTTACCAAAGAGAGGCGTTCAGTTAGTCCTGTGGTATCCTGCGGAACCCTGTAGCCCCAATTATTATGTCCCGTCTGCCACACTGCATAGTACCAAGAGACACACAGTGGACCCTTTCCAGTGATGACTGCATAACAGACACAAATCAGAGCCCATCCCAAACCTTCAGGTCCCTTTGGACATGCAAAATATTTACAGGAGTCTAAGTAGTTTTTATTCGTACGGTTATGTTTGGTTGGTTCTTGTTATTATACTGAGTGCGGTGGTGTCATTATCGAGGTCATTCCTAAGTTCTAGTCAGAGTATCGTGTGGTGGAGCTAGTGATGCAGTTGTTTTGTTCAACAGGTCGGTCAGTCGAGTTGAGAAGTCTGGTTTTATGTTGGAAATGTACAAAAGCAAAAGCAAAATAACTGCACATGCTACAATAAACATTAAACATATACTCAGCCGTGTTCCGCAAAAGAGACGGAAAGGATTCCACGGTCGATTCATTTCAGGCATGATGATGAGATGATGAAACAGTCAACCAACTGGTTTGTGTGAACAGTTCTGTTTAACTTCATCATGTTGTCCAGGTAGAAGCCGTTACACAGATCCATGTACTCGTCCATAACGGACTCAGACCGGTCCGGTGGCAGCTCTGGAGCAAAAGCCTCCGCCAGCTTCATCAGGTTCCACCTGCAGATAGCTGGCTGGGCCTGGTAGGAGTACCCTTGGTCACGGTACGGACACGATGCCAGCACCACGGAGTGCAGGGATGAGACGCACCAGCACGGAGCCACAGCGGCCAGTCACCTCGCAGGGCACGGTGTGGGGCTTGCCGCTTGTCCAGGACCTTGGCAGCCTCATGGATACCACGGGCAAGACCATCGTGAATTAGTGCGGTCTTGAACCTGGTGCGCTGACCAGCCCTGGTCTGCTTCTGGACCCGTCTTTGGCAGTTGAGTTGGTGACACAGAACCGTACCAGTCCGTCACTCGGTGTCGGTTGGTTCAGCTGGAGCTGGGACGTGTTTGCAGTGGGTCGCTCGTTCCCAGGTGGCTCGTTCTGCCATCTTAGCTGCTGTGTGGGTCACCGACAAGATCTGGAAATGGGCCTTGCCATCGCTTCGCCTTCCAGTTCTTCTCCCTGAAGTCTTTCACTACCACCAAATCACCAAATCAGTGAATGGAGTGGCTTGGAAACTGGAGTCGGTACAGCTGGTGCTACCTGTTTTCTGACACTGGATAGAGATATTAATGCAGTAGGTCAACATTGCATTTCATGTATTGTTGTTGAGGGAGGACGTTCCCTCGGACTTCCCACATCAATGTGGAGTGCAAAAAGGATTTTGAATGGACCCAAGTTGCTGCGTGTTTGTCCTCTCATCCTGATGTGCATCAAAGCAGTGAGCTGAGCCTTGGGGGAGAGCTGTGTCTTTTCAACACTTAGCCAATATACATAACAACAAACCTTTTGTTATCAGGGATGATCGTTAGTCTTGCAGTGGCAGTGGTTTTTTATACAATGTTGTAAGGCAAAAGGACACAACTGGATTGAAAAAACAAAACTGTCCATTGCTCTGTTTGACTTAATTCATCTATTAAAATCTTGCAGGTCTTCTGACAATCTAAGCAGTAGAGTTAGAGGCAAGAGGAACTCAACTCACTCAGACCATATGTCTGCTATACTTAACAGTACTTTTACCTTCAGCATATGTTCAAACTGTGGAACCTGTCGAGAAAATCTTTAGTGAATCAATTTGTTATCCATTAGACAACCATTCCACCCCTTTGTCGCAAGGTGTTCTAACCATGCGACAAACCCAGCACACTGAGAAGAAAAAACATTTAGGGAGACAAGACCTCCCACAAGATCTGAGAAATCTAAAACGACCAATCCCGCTGCCTGTGCAGAGAAATGGTGAGGAAGAGAATCATATACAAAAGTGGCCCAATCTGAATTAACATCAAAATCAATATGATCACCTCCCATAGACAGATCACGTGATTTGGACTCATCCACCTAAAGAATGAAATCAAGGTTAGACAAATGATTATCAGAGAGGTTCAGACGAGGAGTTCACAGAACTTGGAGTTCTGCAAAACAGTTCCGCCATCCTCAGGTTCTGGAAAAAGAAATTTAGGGTTAAAAACATTGTAGCGTTTAACCGTGACATTCAGCATGTCAAAGAGACACGTGTGATAACGCAGGCAACGTGCTGCGGAAAGGTGAGACGATTCCTGTTCGAGGAGAATCAACGAAACCGAATGTGGAACCAGTAACGTTAGTGGAGCATAACCCACTATGTCACGAGAGGCCATGAGAGCCTTCTCTGCAGCTGCTACTGCGCGGAGAAAATGTGGTAAACCTGCAATGACAGGATCGAGTTTTGCGGAGAAATATACAACCGGTCCTAATTTATCGCCATGAGACTGTACGAGAACCGATGTCATACAGCCAGAACGTTCATCAACCGTTTGAGTGAACGGTCTGTGAGGATCAGGCAGACCCAAAGTGGGCGGAGTCTGTAAGGCGCATTTCATGACTGTGAAAGTTTCTGAGGCTGCAGGGACCCACTGAATTTTGTCATGAGCAATACGATTTTTACCATGTATCAATGCGGACAGAGGTTGTCCAAGCTAAGAGTAATTTGGAATAAATGAACGACAGCAAGAACATATGCCCAAAAATGACATAATTTGTTTCGTTGGTTGAAGTTTTGGAAGCGTCACAATTGTGGCAATGCGTGTAGACGAGAGTGTTTTGCCTTTACCGGAAATATCGTGACCTAGGAAATGGACATTCTGTGAAACAAACTGTAGTTTAGACAGGCTGGCCTAATGTCCCTCTGCTGCCCTGTGTGTTACAGGGGTCACTGTACCCTGTCTCCCACTGTTTATGTGAGGGAGAGGCAATCAAAGGGTAATTAACATATGACACCCAGGAAGTGCCTTGAGTCAACACAAGAGCCTCCAAGCCATCTCACAACAGCCCCAATGAGGCGAGCAGATGCACACAGTCCACTGTCAAAACCAAAGCAAATCAAAATTGCCAAAATGTTGCATCCAATGATACTTGAGATTAAAAAAATTATGGTGTACGGATTTGGAAACAGTGACTTACAAATGGACTTCTGCATTAACTGCCTGTAAGTCCTTGACAAACCCCCACTCTTTTGGTGCTCCGTTATCTCTGATCTTCCTCAAAGGAAAAATGTAAGTACTGACAGGTGAGCTATTGCAGGGGATGATTACGCCTGCCTGCAAAAGAAAGTTAACACAGGAGTTATGCCATCAATAGCTTATTGATGTTTTGCAAAGCCGAAACAAGAATTTAGGTGTGATGACCACAGGTTGTGCATTTCCGATGAGTCCCACGTCATATCTACCCGTCGCCCAGAGGGAAGAGGGAACTTCCTGTAAGGGTGGGGGAGACTGCAGGCGTCAGCAAGAAATGAGACAGTGTGTGGCTTATCATCATCAAACAAATACACAGAGCGTAAGGCAGATGTGCAGAATAGAAGCATAGAATAGTTTTTTGTGAATACCTGTGCGCGGTGAATACATCACCTGAAAATCACCTGTTGCTTTCCAATCTGTGATAGACTGAAATTTCAGCACAAAATATCCCAAGTCACTCCATTGATCAGTCTGACACCTGAACAAGGAGATGTGTGGGTAGGAGGAGTCCACTTTGAGCAGCTGTTTCCAGGGTCTGTGAGGATAACAGAAAACTCACGTCAGCCAGATTCCTGATGTCTTTGTGCTTTCTGGACATGGTTTTGTCCCACTGTGGACACTCAAAAGCCCAATGTCCTCTCTGGTAGCAGATGCAGCATTTGTGTCTATCTGCCTGTGATGCCGGTATCCACGTCCACGTCCTCTGCCACGTCTGTTGAATCCTGTGTTCCAACGTGGAGCTTGGTCTCTTGTCATGCGTTGAGCAGCCTGGGCCATGGTTATTTGAGCCAAGTGCAGTTGTTGTTCTTTTGACACAGTCTTTTGTTCTTGTCGGCTGTGTCTTGCTTCTCCGCATGAGGTCTGAGGTGGGCTTTTTCACAGCTGATGCAGCTCCATCTTACTGCTGCAGAGATGGCACTCCTGATTAGCTGGGACCTCACCTCTGGCTTTTGGTTCTTGAAGGCCGCTTGTTTGTTGAATACAGCGTGCAGCTTGGTGTAATATTCTGTCGCTTTCAGCAGCTTGTTGTCTGCAGGCTATTGATTGGCTGGTGTGAATATGGTGGAGGGCATAAGTCTGAGATCAGGATCCATTCTGTGTGCAACAAGAGAGAAAAGGATTCCCGAGAAGCTTTGTCTGCTCCGGTCATGTTAGCATCTACTTCAGGCATCATTACACACATTACCTTCCTTTCCCTAAATTCTGCATCATTGTTAGTGTACACAATTTCATTTAAACAGATAAACAGTCTAAAGATTTATCCCCATATTTCTTTTTTCTTTTTTCCTTCATCACATCCATTCCATTTTTACTCTATGAACCTCCTATTTTAGGGTGGTCTAAGTATACTTATTTAGTAAATACAATCGTCACTGTAAGTTCCAATTTTCTAACTGGAGAAACCAATTGGTCAAGGGCCGTAATCAATACGTTCCTAGACAAATGTCAGCTTATCTAATAACGCATTAATCATTCCCTTTCTTCCCTGTTTGTCAAAGGCCGTAGTATCAACCATTCCTTGTCTTTCAAAGGCCGTAGTATTAAACACCATTCCTTGTCTTCCTTGTTTGTCAAAGGCCGTAGTATTAACCATTCCTTGTCTTTCAAAGGCCGTAGTATTAAACACCATTCCTTGTCTTCAGTAAAAATTGCATGGATGTTGATGAATCAGGAATATTTTACAATTATTTTATGAATCAACACACATTTTAAGTAACAGGCTAAGACAAATTATCATCATTAGAGACCATAACATTAAACAGAATTTGTTTAATTCTCCGGTTTTATCAATTATTTTACAAAGTTCTACGTCTTCGTAATCTCTAACTCAATTTTAAATTTGGAATATCAACTTCTTACCAGATTTGAAGAAAATTGCTTCCTTGTTGGATCGTTGTGAAGTAGATCTGACTCGGTGGGCACAGGACCCCTCTCTCTTTGTCTAATGAGGTATGGGGCAGAACCAGTTTTTTTGGTTCTGAAGTGGCCACTACCCTGCACGCCATCAGAGTTCAGACGAAGCTTCAAACGATCCCACTTCTGACACCAAATGTAATGGAAGTTTTTCCCATTAGATCTGTTAAGAAGGAATGATGTCTCTCTTAATCAAAGTTGTCTTAAGTCCATTTATTCCTGCAGGAAGGAAAAGTCTGTCACTTGGTCATAGCAGCCTGTGACACAAGATTCAAAGAAGCACAGTCATCAGGCCCCTTTTAACACAATCAGGTCTCCGCCCCCAAACCCCCCATGAACGACACCAGAGTGGCTTAGTCTGTTCGAGACCCGTGAACACCCCCGGTTCCCGTGATCAGAGCAGGAAACATTACCCTTCGTCCCGAAAAGTCAACCTCTTATCTGTTTACGACCCCCCCATATACAAGTGAAGGAAGATCAACAGTCCTTTGATCCCAGTACTCATCCCATTTGGTCTTCATCTCTGAGGGTCATTTAAAGATTCGATTCGGGCCCTCTTGTCCTCTAACATGACAACACTATATTTTACCATTACATTTATCATCTCTGCCTGATGACATGATATGACACAAGTGACACAATGTGACAAACTTTAGGCGGAAACTAATACGAGATACTGACTTTCTCTTTATTTTAGATACATGCACATGGCAGTGTGTTAGTGTGATGATCGTGTTTGTATTTGCATCTCCAGATGTTGCCAAGTCAAAGGTAATAACACTGATGAATGTGTGTGTGTGTGTGTGTGTGTGTGTGTGTGTGTGTGTGTGTGTGTGTGTGTGTGTGTGTGTGTGTGTGTGTGTGTGTGTTGGTCCATTTGCATCCAGATGCAGCTGAGCGAACAGGAAATGTGGTGTGAACTGGAGTCTCATTGCAGCGGCCCACAGGTTAAACGGTGTCACATTCAAAGGAAAGGGTTAAATGGAACCATATGGACATACACACACACACAACACACACACACACACACACACACAGACACACACACAAACAGATGCACATATGGACACACTGTATACAAGAAAGAAAATGCACAGGCACTTTCTCTCACACATGTTTTAGAACACTGTGTACACACACACAACACGTGTGTGCGTGTGCATGTGTAAAATGCAGATGTGTCCCTTCGTGCTCCTTCTCTGTACTGTAAGTCTCACACACAAACACAGCATGCCACAGAAATTCCCTTTCCGTGTTTCTCTATTGTCTGCTTAACAGTCTTGCTCAATAGTGTGTGTGTGTGTGTGTGTGTGTGTGTGTGTGTGTGTGTGTGTGTGTGTGTGTGTGTGTGTGTGTGTGTGTGTGTGTGTGTGTGTGTGTGTGTGTGCGCTACAGCCCGACCAGCTGAGAAGCCTCCTCTGCTATATATTAGCGGTTTTGTCAGGGCTCTGTGTTTGGCCCTGTTGCCATGGGGACAGACCCTGCAGGCAGGCTTAAGGGCTACTCTGTTAGCATTAGCAGAACAGAGAGCGGGAGGCAGCCAGAGGAAAAGAGGAGAAAGAGCAAGATACTGAGAGATATGTCACACATGGTTTTCATCACAATTAAGTTGTTTATTTGTTATTTGTTATTTTGTTGATTCACCTCCCTCCTTTCTTGTCACTGTATTTACTGTTTTTAAGCATCAATTAAAAACTTTGTTTTGCTACTTTTCCCTGCTCCTCTTATTTCCATCTCTGTTCGGTGTGTAAATGCTGTAAGTGTAGCAGTTTCTGTCATGCCATAAAGCAACATCAGTGACCTTTTTACAGTATACCAATTAAAACTATTAAAAAATACATAATTGTACCATCAATCAACAAGCAAAAAAAAACATACAACTTTTCCAGCTCATTTGCCAGTTATTGAGATTGTTCTTGTGCCCTCAAACCTATTAGTGATATTTCCAACAACAAATAAAGGATTCAACTTAGCTTTAACTTGGGCTCAACTTTGGATTTTTGGCACTGTAGTGTTTTTTTAAGGACACTTTTATTTCCCCAGGGGGAAGAAAATATATTTTCCTCTATTTAGGAGGATTCAGCATTGCCAGGATGGTGCAGTCCTGCAGCAGGTGGGACTTACATCTGGTTTGGTAAATATGGTCCCTGTTTATTTTGTGTCGCAAGCCATTGACAATTATTGCTACATTTTTAAGTATTATGAAGCAGTTTTTAGAAAGAAAAAAAAGATACATTCCAAAATAATTAAATTAAATTATTGATGAAATATATATAATTTAAAGGGCAACTTCTTAAACATGACACACTGATCAGCTTGTCGAAACTGTATTAAATGACTGAAGTACACCTGTAATAGTGTAAGTTAACAGTGTATCAAGAACCGAGTATGTAAGGTCAATGTAACCTCCAGACCCAATGGAGGCTTTGAAAAAAATGTTAAACAAAGAAGCTGGTTTCGGCAACATTTCACTTGAGAATATTTCTTACATTTATATCCATGTAAGCCGTAGTGTACTGTTTTCTAAAGCAGCACAATGAGCCCTAATATCTCCTTCACCTGTCATGGTGTATTACTAAAACCTTTTATTTCTACAGGATAACAAATAGGACTAAGTCCCCCCTGCACAGATTGAGGAGTGTGTATTTGGTTTGGCCACATGGTTTCCATTTATTTCACAACAGGTATTAGAGATTTGCACTTGCTTGCTCGGTCATCCATCACAGTGAAACACCTTTAGCTTTTTGTCGAAGCGCCATTCGATGCAATGGCAAGCAAGGGCTCCTGCCAGCAATATTGTGAAAAGATGAGATCTCCAAACTGCATTTGTGTGGTGTTCATTGATGCAAATATTTAACAGTAAAGTCCCCATATTTACAGGCGACCTTCAACCCATGTCTCGGGAGTTCACCGGCTCCCTGGCAGAGTTCCCGACCGCTCTGGATATTTAGCCCACTGGATATCTGGAATGTGTGTGGGATGTGTTGGCGAGTCATGTTGCAATGTCAAGAGCCACGTTGTCCTACAGGTGCAACTTATATTGTCCGTTTTTCATCCTGCACGTATTCTTCCCGAGAAGTCTTACGTGATAGGTGTGTATGGTATGTGAGATCCGGACATGTCGACAGGTGAAAACGTCCTCCGCTGTAGTTTCATTGAGATGAATGAGAATCCAGGGAAGTCGGGGAGTTGTGGGAAAACCGTTATCTGACAAGAACCGGAGGGTCTGAGGGGAGAGGAAAACCAGGGAGCAAACACACACACTCACATACACACCAGAACATGTATACACAACGCACACATTATGTTCATGTTCATGTTTACATACATTTCATACACTTCCTATACACACACTACACATACTTTTCATTTTTGCACTTTCTCTATTGTTTAAATTTAATTTCCTAAATGAATACTCTCTGCTGTTTCGTTGTACATACTGAGTTTTGCTGTATATGTTATTTTAGTTTTTGTGTCTGTGGGCTGTACTATGACAAACAAATTTCCCCTTGGGGATGAATAAAGTATATATATATATATATATATATATATATATATATATATATATATATATATATATATATATATTATACAAATATAGACACATTCCCCACTTGCACACACATACTAATGCACAAACACATTAAGTCATCCTACTAATGTGTGCATGCACTCAACACATATAAATGTACGCCACACACTGTGGGATCTGTGTTGTACATATCCAAAAACACTAACCACACTGTTTACCCACCTACGCTCAACTGTAGCTTGTTGCCACGACAACTTCAGCAGCCGTAACTCCCTATACTGACCGAAACGATCATTCATCTTTTCAAGTCACTCCCAATAGACCAGTAATGATATGTTAGTATTCCAAACTCCTCGCGCCACAGCGTCGGTGGACTATCACCCACCAAATGAAAATATGAGGCAATAGTATGTCGGAGGCGCGGAGAGAGACGTTTGTGACCGGGAGGTTGCCAGTTTGAATCCTAGTGTGACGGGACGGAGCGTGCAGAATGCTGGTCATTCTGGCTGCTTCATACAAGTTGTAATACTAATGAATGATACTTATTTACACAATGTTGGTACATTAATTAGAGTAAAGTTGAGTAAAAACATTGTATGTGGCAGGAAAAGTTAGAAACTAATTGGCCACCCCGAGCACACAAGCCAAAAGTCTATTTGTGTCTGGTCAATTTAATTTGTAAAATAATTTATAGAAGAATAAAAGTAGAGAGATCGAGACGGACAGATGCAATAAACGTTATGTGTACAGAGTATCTGGGCATGCTTCGTGTACAACCTGACATTATTCTGTTAAAATAATCGTGGACATACTGTATATTGAGCGATTGTCATTAATTCAATTGAAACTGAACATTGCATTTGTCATCATCATATTGTTCTTCCACAGTGACCAAAAACACCACAGTTATTTTCACTCACTTAACAATATTACGACAAAACAAGGGCATTGTTTCTCAATTTAACCAATTTACATGATGAAAGTAATTGAAAGTTACTTGAATTTGACGCCCACATGATGGCGGTCAACCATGCCTTAGGAATGGAAATGGTCCTTTCTCAACCTTATCCGGCCACACCTCTCTTTCTGAAGCTTCTCCCATCAGCCACATGGAGCTTAGCAGCGCTAACACTGAGCTTCGTCACGGTAAAATTCCCTCGGCTTGCATAATTCCTGGAGACCGAATAAAAAAAGTTTTTGAGTTAACTTTCCCTTCATGGATAATATCTGGAGAACAAATCCACTTGGGCCCTAAAAAAAGCTGGCTAACTCTCCCGGTAAGGAATCCGTCAAGTCACTCAAGGCAAACTTTAATTCCAGCGCTTCACTTAACCGCTCCGATCTTGCAACTCCAAACAAGCTGCTCGTAGCGTATCGAACATACCCGAATATACTCGACCGCAGCGGCGTATTTGTTTTGCTTGCACACGAGGCGAAGGCTAAGACAAATACACAGCATTCGGGAAAGCTACGCGTGATGGGTTATTAATGCGGCACTTTGCGATGGACAAATATGTCTTGTTGCAGGGTGGCGGTGGCAGGGTGGGTTGTGTAATAAGCACATATTCATCTGACCACAGTGGATTTGTGCTGAGCGAGGGAAGAGAGAAGGCGAAGGGCAGTGAAATAAGAACTCTCTCGTCTTGGAGCTTAAGTGATTATTATCACATGTTTATCCAAGAGCATTGCACTCCACTTTGGTCAATATGGGGAAGGCACTGATGACATTTTTTTTATACTGCCTCCCTATGGGTTCCCCGTAAAGTAGCACTCCCTCTATTCTTTTCTTTATCAAACACACAGCAGCCTTAAAGAGTGGGGAGGTCAAATCCCCAACTCAAACTGTGTGTGATATTAGCTATGGGTGAGCAGACGGAGGCCCGTAATCGCAATGTCCATATGACTTCACAGGCTAGGAACTTGCTGGTCCTGCAGCTCTCCACAGAGTCTATGCAAACAATGAAAGAAAACGCTGTGTTTATGGGCTCCGTGTGCGCCCAGGCACCCGCGTTTGGTATGCGTTCACATGCGTACGCAGCGGGCAGTTTTTAGATCGAGAGAAGGCAGACAGCGGGTTGTAGAAGAGGACTTTTCTGTACCGTTACACTGGTACAGAAACACTGTTACACTGGTGTCTTGTAACAATACAGCCATTGTATCAGGAAAGAGACTGCTGTGCATCGCGTCCGGAGGAAGAATTGCTGTCTAGCCTTGGCTACTGTCCTTGACAACTATCTGTAGGAGTCTGATACCTAGACTAGTGTGTGTGTGTGTGTGTGTGTGTGTGTGTGTGTGTGTGTGTGTGTGTGTGTGTGTGTGTGTGTGTGTGTGTGTGTGTGTGTGTGTGTGTGTTTGTGTGTGTCAATCCACTTTTGACTGATAATAGCCTTCATACATACAATAGAGAGCTAATATTCATTCATTCATTGTTTGACACATAACTGCTTACACATTCACACACATTCACTCACATAGACAATACAGTTTCAACATTAGCTTGAACCAACACAGGACAAAGACAGAATGAATGACAGAAAAGAAGATCGTAAAAGAGAACTTAAGAACGGTATCTTGTTCTATGCAGTTATTAGTTTTCTCTAATGGATCTGGAGCTCAGTGAAATACGAGGTCTCTTTTTTTCTCTCCTCCACCCTCGCTCTCCCCTTCTCATTCCTTCTCCTTCTGACGTCAAACTCAACAGCAGCAACACGCTGCCTGGATATGGCAGCCTTACAAAACTTAATAACACATGTCAAGAGTCCTCTACCCACACGCAGTTGTGTAACACCGGTGGATCACATTTTGATTCTATTTTTGTCCTGCTTTTGGCCACAGCAAGTCCATTACACAATAAAAGACGCCCTTATTTTAATTTTGCTCGTATTACCTCGACATATACTTGCAAACGCCATTTCCTGGACAAAGATGCATGTTACCCCCGTTTTTACCTCTTTAATGTACATGCCAATTTTTATATTGAGAAATGTTGCACTTTATCAAATGGCAGTTTATCAAATGTGTTATGTAAGACTGATACAATCTTTTAAAGAGCAATGTATGAATGTCCTTACAAAGCCAACCCAAGTTAACTATTGACCCGTGTAATTATATGAATAAAGCTTGGTTTGTTGTCTATTGTCATTTTTGATGGGTCTTTACAAAGAAGTAAGTACGTTACATGGAAGTACTGATGCACTGCTTATCAGACCACAAATGAGAATTTGTGTGAGCTAGCGAGCACAACCCGCGTTCCCCCGCTCTAGTCTGCTCTCGAACGAGGGAATAGTAACAGCCAGAACCCGCTGCACATTGAGAATGTAGAACAGAAATAAAAGTGGCTGCAATCAGACTCGGCTGCAAATTTGGATTCCCTCGCCCCGACAACTTGTAGGTTTCAAGATGTCCCTTTTAGAGACACATCAGAGCCATTCGAGACACTTTAATTAACCATGTTTTTCTACAGTATGGGGAAACAATACATGGAGTGTTGCTTGTGTGGTGTCTTCTTTTTCGAATTCAACCTTGAAGCTATTTGGAAGGAGAGAAGAACCTGCCAGTTGAAGGGGCTTTTTGATAAGATTGCGATAGATCGCAACAACAATGTAAAAAGGCTTGCTGTGTGTTTATGTCATAATACACTGAATGAAAGAGCCCATTGACCAACATTTTCACATTGTCATATACCATTTCTCTGCTGTAGGCTGTAGACAGGAAGTGAGCACTTCAAACACAAGAAATGAGAGCAGGAGCATTTCCAGAGCTTTCCAGGATGCTTGCTGGTTACATTTTTATGTTTTTTTTCCTTTTCATCCCAGGAATAGAAGAGATAGCGGCTATGTGCCAGGGTGAAGCTTTGAGGATCTGCCAAGGCATACGGAGATCAGAGAGAGGATAAGTCTCGAGTCAGAAGAAAGGGAAAGGAACCTCCATGGTGGGATATGACCTGAACCTCCTCACTGACTCAGGTTAACGCTTGCGAAACAAAAATGCCACTGTAGCAGATGGTTTCTTTTAAAGCATATACAGAGGAAGAAAGTTCAGTTCTCCTCTCCTACAACACTATAATCCATTAGAAATTTAAGAAATGACCCGTCTGTACGATGCAGTGGTCCTCGGATGTCCATGCATCATTAGATGTTGAGAGATCCTGACGATCCTCTTCAAACTATGTATGAGATATACATCCCTGCATATCAACTGAACAATGCTCCAAACTAACAATACTTTCTGACCTCCTTAACAGTGCTACAATCAAACAGAGGAAGCATGAGATGGTTGTTGTTGTTTCTCTACATTTGTGAGAACGTGGGTTATCTGGGGACACGAAGAGAGGGTCAGTGTGTCTTTGCACGTACTTTTGCACGACTTGAAGTAAAGAAAGGAAACTCCATTTGTGACATTAGATGGGGAACTGAGAAAAGACAAAGCAAAATTGTGTGAATATTTCTATTCGAGAAATGGAGTTTCAAATTTGTTGAATAATCTTCATCAATACAATCTTGAACCAATATAGAAAAGAGGTGGTTGAACTTCTGAAGTTTTATAACAATATAGCACTGAGCTAAACAAATAACTGACAAAAAGGATAAAATGAGTTCTTCCATTTTTCAACTCAAAGAACATCAGATATGTGGGTATTTTTACAATCCCCAACTCTGCGAGGACACTGGATGACCAGCTGTGTGGCAACCCACTCCTGCAGATGTAGTCTCCCTAAACTACTGCAACTCCTACACTGGTACTTGCCTGTCCGTACTGGGAATGGTTCGGGTCCATCTTACATCCATTACGCTCCATCCACTGCGCTCCGCTACTGCCAATCGGTCTGCTACTCCCTCACTACAAAGCGGGCCCGGCTACCGCTCTGTAAACTCCCCGACTGATTGCTTTCCTGACTCAACAATGGTGGCTCGAGCTCTCCATTGACATCGGGACAGCAGGAACTCTCCACAACACCTGTCGCAGACTGAAACCCACCTCAGACTCCACCGTATCAGCGTGTTTGATACAGCGTATGTAGTTCCATAATTATTGCACTTTTTGGGGGGATTGTACCCATGTGGTCGAATGCACTCATTGTAAGTTGGATAAGTTGTAAGTGGATAAAGGAGTGAATACATGTATTACAGTGTACAGTGAACATAGTTCACAGTTGTGGGCCGGTATTAATTGTGTGCATGTGATGCTGCAGCGTCACACTGGACATCCCATAAGACATTTACAAGTTACTTTACCGGATTGTCTCGTTTGCTCCTTTATCGTCTGACAAGACTGTCTGTCTCTCGCTGTCCGTCATATGCAGACAACACATACGCACACTTGCACCAAACTTATAGGTCAAAGCTGGGACTACGATATCTGTGCAGAGAGGGGAAATCCATTGTCTGTGTGTCTGTATATGCATGGATGTGTGTGTGTGTGTGTGTGTGTGTGTGTGTGTGTGTGTGTGTGTGTGTGTGTGTGTGTGTAATGTGGTAGTTTGGATAAGGTTGCGGTTTGCACAGACAAGCTCAGATCATCCCCTCTAGTCACCTTGTGTTTATATAAGCTCTCCCTGTGCTACCAGTTTATTACACATGAGGCCAAGCAGACACCAGGCTGAACACACACTCATTATGGTTGGTGAGCAACGCGGACACAAGCAGAAATTACAAGCAAAGCTAAGTCTTAAGTCAAACGCTCAGAAAGGAACTACATTTTCTTGTAAATTGAGGACAACTGCTTCCCGAGTTCTGCTTCTCAGAACAAAAAAAGGTCAACGTGTGTCTCGGAGGCAAACTAAGCTGATGGCACATTAACAAATATAGCTGAATTTGAAATGCGCACCGGTCCAGACTGCGTTTCATTGTGTTACGCTCGGCTCTCCAAGCATGAGGAACTGCTGCCGATCATCTAGTTTTGTTGAATGGGAGCGTTATTGTGTAGGAGACAGGAAAATAGTTTAGAGATAAATCTTTAGACCACACCTGATACCTTATTGTTGTGTAATACTAGTAGAGAGGCCTTGTCATTGTCGCTACCTCTTTTGTTACGGCAAACAGCACAGAAAGAATTTCTCATTAAGAATGCTGCATCTATGGTTTCATGCAGTATATTGTGTAAACACTGGCATCAATTTAGGTTCCACAACACACCTCTCGGTATGGCTGAAACCACGAAACAAAAGACGAGACAAACTCTCTTAATAATACTTCCGATCTACTTTTTGTATTTTAACACATTGCTCTGGAATAAGAATAGCAAATGTTATATGTGGCCATGGGCTAGAGTCTTGATTTTTGTGTTTTAGTTATTAAAAGAGTGCAAAAGTCCTCAACGATCAGACAGTCGATGGCTCAAACAAACACAGGACCTTTACTCTTGGGACCACAACAACCAGGATCTTAATAACCAAGAGCAGCATCTGCCAGTCTGCCTGGGGGAAATTGATGTAAAGCCTCAACTTCTGTACACTTTTTACACTCTCACTCTCTTTGTACGCTCTCAGTGAATTTGAGTTCACTGTCCTAAACTGTTACGTAGGACTGCATATGTTTATTTCACTGTATATAGGCTGAAAGAGTAATACACTTTGCCATCATGGTTTGAGCAGTGGTGTTGGATGTCGTGCTCAGGTGGCAGGAGAGAGTTAATGGACTGAGCGTATCAAACAACAGAGGACCGTCCCACTCTGAGCGGTCCAAACTGACTTATCGCACTCCAGCGTCTAACAATGCAGGAAACAAGCCCAAGCCGGATCCAACTGCCGCGCACACTGTGTGTGTGTGTGTGTGTGTGTGTGTGTGTGTGTGTGTGTGGTGTTTGTAGGTGTGTGTGTATATACATTATATACTGTGTGTGTGTGTGTGTGTGTGTGTGTGTGTGTGTGTGTGTGTGTGTGTGTTGGAGGGGATTTGAGAGCTTGGTTTTAGAGACCTACATCTTTGCTCTTTCTGCTACGACCAAAGTGTGCGTTGTGCTATTTGGTCGCCACACGCATTGACAAAGTTCCTGCACAGACAACATAATGTGGTTACTACACACTACTGTATGTACAACGTCACAGACACATGCCATAGATACAACTAAACACACTCTGTGTGTTTGAGGTGGCTTTAGAACAGATGAGCGCTGAGTTGAGCAACACAAAACGCAAAACTCCTCTTAGCAGTTCGATGAGAGGGATGGATGTGTTTACGATCATTTACAACTATTATCAACATGATCTTTTTCCTTTTCCTAATGATCAACTTCCACCTGTATAAAATATGGGAAAAGACATTTTATTGACAATCGTAAAAATAGACCATAAAGCAAAGCAGAGTATGCTTTAGGGCGGGCTTACTGTGATTGACAGGTCACTGTCGCAGCTAGACCCGTATACGGCGTCACATCACTGCATTACAAATAGGGCAACTTCCGTTCACCAGTTGCAAAAAGTCAAGACGGCGACGGCTATAATCAAAGATGGCGACGACAAAATTGTCGAACTCTTCAAGATGACGTCACGATGACCACGGTCACTTCTTATAGTCTATGGGTGCCACATATGTAGATATGAAGCGCTCATTCTATAAACTACACGCTGGCCCTTTAACAGCATTTTTTTTAAAGACCCTTTGTCTCGACCTCAGTATGTGGACAGTCCTGCCGACAGCTTGCATTTCTGCGTCGTTTGATTCACCACAAGGATACTACCGACCTCTTCTATTCCAAGCAAAAACTAACAACACTCAGAAGTCCATAAATTTGTAATTTGCGCCGAGCACAAAATATGACAATGCCATTGTGTTTGTCTGTAATTTTCCTTTCTGTGCATGCGGTTTGGCATTGTTCATCCCCTCACATATATTCCACTGAAGCAAATGGCTTGATGTGATGCCTGTGGCAGATATTGTTTTAAAGAGAAAATATTCTACATAAACACTTTTAATGGTTAGCGGGCCGTCTTTGGCGCCTTTGATGGCGGTCTCGTTGCTTTTGTCGGAGTCATTAGCGCACTGAGTCAGCGCGAAGGCAACACCAGCAGCGAGGATTTGTGGCAAGGGGAGGAGGCGCCGTTAGCGAGGTGACATGGGAGGGGACAAGTGTATGGGGGAGAGGGGAGGGAGAGGAGGGATTCAAAGAGTTGCTGTTAGTCATGGGTCGGCCCCCGGGGGCCCCCGTAGCATCTGAAAGTGAGATAAAACGTGAGACGGAGGCAGAGTCGGGCCATGTTGTTAACATATGTACGTCATTCTAGGACTTGAGTAATGTCTGTGTGTGTGTGTGTGTGTGTGTGTGTGTGTGTGTGTGTTTTAAGTGAGCAAGGAGCAGAGGACTATAGTTTGGCCGCGTGTTAGTCTTTTGAACTGCGGCTTTAAAAATGACAAACAATTCCACTAATCTGTAAACAAAATGGATTCAAATTAGCAAAAAACGCCTTATGTACAGAAGACACATGTGGGAGATGCACAAATGTGTGTCTGCCTACCCCCCCCCCCCCCCCCCCCCCCCTCCTCACCAATCTTCCTCACACATGCTGCAGGAGTGTTTTTGTTTTGAGAGGAACAGGGGTTAATTACTTACATTCTTCAATCGGAAACATCTTTCCGCCTTCCCCCTCTCCGACTCTTCAGCTTCCTTTTCCCTCTACACTCTAAAAACATGGGCTCCAGCTGGGATTTAACATTAGAAATAGGTTCCTAGGAAACAAATTACCTGTTTTGGGGGGAGGGGGTTTCCCTTCTGACCAATCGATGCGTACAAAACCTTCCGATGTATGGAGTTCAGTAATGAGATGTTTCCTTTTGAAGTGAAGCCAAAAAAGAAGCCTGGTGTTTATGTTCTGAGGCTCATCTTTCGGGTTAATGAACCCATCGTGGAAGAAGTCCTTTAAATAAGATTGTGTTTTTACTTGTTAGAGTGTAATGGTGGGGAGGAGAAAAGAAAAAGAGGGGATGAAGAGGAGATGAGGGGGTTAAAGTCCCAGGGAGGCTCAATGGGGACCAGCTGCAGGGTACTGGGCATAAGCCAGGGAACGTTCCGGATGGATGAAGAGGGCACGAGATACCCCCAGGAGAGGAGAGGAGAGGAGAGGAGAGGAGAGGAGAAATGATTGCTGATCACATGGAGATAAAAAAAGGAGAAACATTGCAAAGAGGAGAGCGGGGGGGGGGGGGGGGGGGGGGGGGATATCCTTTAATTACATTTGGAAATGTCGAGAGATAAATAGCCATTACCAGGAGAAGTAAAAGGAGTAAGAACACTATCGGCCATTCAAAAACTTTTTTAAATGAGCCAAAGCCAGACATTAAAAGCTCTACGAAACGTCCGTTGCTCTTGCAAGGGGTCTTGTTGGGTCAAACTGAAGCGCTGGCTTTCAGACACAAAACAGGGAGAAAACACGAGGGGCTGTGTTGGTGAGCCGATTGATTATGACACAGGAAGTCCAGTTGGAGTGACACCTCCACTCGTTTAAAGACTCATCCGAGGCCGCATGAATAGCTCAGAACAGTCGGAGAACAGAGAGGATTGGAAAGTTATTATGGCAGCGAGCATTTTATCTTTTGCTGCAACATTTGCCAGATAAACAGCGGTAATGCTATGTCCACGTTACAAAGTGATCTAACAGGAGCAGGTTTTTTGATTGGCCAACACAGGGCCTTGGATGCATCTTTCCGATTGACCAACGCGGTGTTTGCAGAAGCAGTTAGCGTCCAAACTGCCTCAACAATCAGGACGCTGAGACAGACACTTTGGTTCGGCTCAAGAAATCAAAGACACATCCATGTCAACAGTGACTGAATGAAGACGTCTCTGGCTCCGTGAGGCCAGAACAGACAAACACACACAAACAACTGTCGTCTCTCAGCTCCGACCATTTATTCTCCCAGCAGCGCGGCATGTTCTGAATAAAAGGATTGTGGGTATCTAAATAAACACAGACCATGTGGATTCACCAAATACAGATTTATGCTGAACTGTGGTTACTGATCCGAAAATATATTCAATTTCATAGTCAACCATAGAAGTCATACCTGAGACCTTTGCTCATGACTTAATGAAAAAGTGTCTTTTGAAGAATGGCCAGTGTAGTGTAATGTAATGGGTTTCCATCTGAGGGATTTTAGTGGAGGAAAAAGAGCTGTCCTGGCCTCGTCTCCTGTCTCTTTGGCGCATGCTTACTTTGTGTGTTGCCGAAAGCTCTATGAGCTCCGAACAGTATTAATGAACTCTTTGTGGAGCGCTGCTGCCACCGTGTGCTGCAATATGGAATATTTTGCTGGGTGAAGCTGAGGCCAGACTATCCAGGGGAAAGGTAGAAGGTGACAAATTTACCGAAAGGATCATATGATGAAGCCACATCCACTGAAACGATAATTACAAGTAGCGCAAAATAAAGAAAGATAAAGTATCCTCTCAGTAGCGCACAGTGTGACCTCGTTTCTTGAACCCACTAAACTATATGTGTCCATCACTGTCTTGTCATTTCTAGTGACTCTGTGACACACTAATATGTTAACAGAATGTGCATCGTCATCATTTGTTTGTTAGATTGTAGTACATATGTCAATTGTAGGATTTAGGGGAAATTGGAATGCCGTCACAGTACTTAAAGCACTGTGTAGGATTAAAGGGGCAAACCAAACCAGAGAGAGCCTTACTAATTTTTACCTTGAAGTGTCAGTAGAGATAGGTGATACATCAATTTGATCAATTAATTGAAAGTGATGGTTAAGGATGGTGTTTAACCCATAAGGACCCACAGTGTCACAGGTGTCACACGTCCTTTAAGTGTTCTGGAAAGTTCCATATACAGCTTCATCCTTGATTTTAACTCATGAAGTCCCAAGGTGACACCTACTGAACATCTTGGTGGGTCACGTGACAGGGTCATGTGATTTTGTGTTCCCATAACAACCTTTCCAAAATGGCTGATCCAGGTTGTGACAGATCTGAAGAAAATGCTCAATTTAAAAAGCTTGTTTTTCATTGTTAAAAGTAATATTTAAAAATTTAAAATTAACATGTCCTTTAATGTATTGCACCTGCTGTCTGTGAGCAAATTTCTTGAAGAAACGGATATAAAACAAATTAGTTAAAAATCGTTGTGACACATACGTCACTCTGGGACGTTAACCTAAAAATTGCCCGAAGAACCCAGTGTGACATATATGCACAATGCGAAAAATAATTATGATCTGCTCAGTTAATTTGATTCAATAATATTTAGCTAACATATTTTATATTGTTCAATCCAAAGCATATTAAAACAAATAAAAAGTAAAACATCATGTTGTAATTATGTAGTTATTAATACCATGTTTTTACCATTAAAGCCCAATGTGACATATATGTAACATTTCAAATATTTAACACTATTTTGAAAATAATGTCAGAAATGTGTTCTATGTGGTCTATCTAGCTGTATTATGTCCCCCATAATTTTCCTTGAAGGAGAAATGGGTCCGGGTTCTTATGGGTTAAGAATGAATAAGTGATTCTCTTTTACTTGGTTAAATTAACAGAGTAGTTCATAGATAACCCATCTGCAAGAGTTCCCTGCAGACACAAAAAAAGTCTGCAGGGAAAAAAAAAGACACTGTTTTTACAAGTTACACAAGATGGCGGCAGCCCTAAATCACCAGCAAGAGGGGAACATTAGTGAATAATTTCCTCTTATCCCACATGAGAAGAAGGGGAATGCAAACAAAAACTATGGAGCACCTGAAGTTAGGATTATAAAAGCTTCTGTGCTGTGAGAATCAACCAAGAAGTTGAAAAGAATTGAGTGTCGGTGCCATCTACTGACTACTTTCTGCATTACATCTATAGAAATTGGGTTAAAATGTAAATGTAGAATGTGTTTGCGTCTGTGATAGACATTGCGATAGACATGTGATGGAAATTACAGAGTAATGGAAAAATGAAATTCTAGCTGTTGCTATCACACCGTTCTCATGGAAACTGTCTGAAACCATGACTACTCATCTTTAGCTGGTGTTCTCTCTGTAAATCACACTGGACCCACATGAGCCTCCTGGTATCAGTGGGCTGAGTGCTTCTCTGAAACAACTCAATCTGTATCTCAGAGACAACTCACTCTATCCTGATACCCTCGCTGTTGCTGTCTGTTATATTTTAGTGGGAAATCTCCTTATATCTCTCACTGAGTTGAGAATCAATTTCTGGCGACGCACCCTCTGGAGTATTGAGGAAGAACAATTGTTTCCAGATATACAAGGAGGAAGCTTGGAAGACAAAGCAGAGTGAGAGACAGCAGGCTAATGAAAGAGAGAGAGAGAGAATTAATGGAGATAATGGAGAATTGATCTGCTAGACAGCCAAATATTTCCCCACAGGATTCAGTGGAGCCCAAAACAGAAACGAAGAGGAGAATTTATATTTTGTGGCTGGAATTTGCCAGAAACACTATTTCAAATGAATGTTATTGTTGCTCCGCATCCACTGAATGTACACTACAGCAACTATTTGTGAGCACTTAAGATACAAACAAATGCAAATCAAACGTTCTGAAGATTGACCAAAGCTTTTATGTTACAAATGTTTGTTGGATTGTCACTGATTTGTCAAGGTTAAAGGTTCAAACCCTCTTTAGTTTTCTTCTCATCAGGTTCACATTTGCCCCAATTGTTCCACATGCTGCATTCAACTTATCTAACTCTGGGTGTGATGTGTGAAATGTTATAAATAACCATAAATACCTTCCTGACAAAGTCGATGACGGCTTTATGTTTACTGGGATTGATTGAGGTGAAAGCTGTTTTTCATACTGTGCAGGACTTAACGTCTCCTTCAGCTGGGAAACTTGTCGTTAAAGCCAAGAGGTTTTGTTGCCGAAATCCTAACTTTCATTTTGGGATGAATATCTTCTCAAAAAAGAAGCGGTTTGAGAATTTGCGTACACGCAAACAAAACCGATAGATTGCATTTCGTGACTATTTCCAACTACCGCCGTGAGCATTTAAACTATTTTAAGGAAAAAGCATTTACACTGTACAAAAGATAAATTAGGCCTTTCACCCAGGTGACGTTGGTCCTACAATCATCATCAGCGAGAAGCGTTGCTGCTGTGCCGACGGACTGATTTCACACACACTTTGCACCTTGTAATTGCAGATGACCCAAAAAAGCACCACTTTGCGGCTCACTGCTAATTATCCCTCTGCAGTGCACAGCGTGCTAAACAGCTAGGAGACACCGTCAGGGATGAGGAGGACTGAATAAAGCAGTCGTGTGGATAAAGAGTGAGTGCTGCTGTTACTGAGCCCAGTAAACACCACAAAGACAAGCTTCTGAGGTGATGTTAAAGCGCATTGAGATAGAAAGGGATATGCACTTCTCCGGAGGGAGAGGAAGAGAGAGCATAATGGAGGTTGTACATCTATATTTAACTTGTGTATTTATAGGCGTAATAGGTCTTGCCTCACATCCATCATTATATCTTTTTTAATGACACTCCGTATGTCGTTGCTACAATCACTTCATGTGCATCATTTCTGATTCAAAATGCCATCAGGAAGTAGATCCATCTGTTTAGGAGCAGTTGCGCCAATTATGAGGTGGTGTTGGAGCACTCAGCTGTGTTCTGGCAGCAGATAGAAGCAGCTGTACACACTGGTGGTGTGTATGTCCTCGAGTTGTCATGATTTCAGCCTGGATTTGGACCAGCAAATTCCGGCCAATTCCAGGGTGCCCTTCCTGCACAAGACCTGCAATCAGTGCTGCGACCAGGTGGACGAAACCCTTTTCAAGACAAAGAGACAGCATTTGTTGTTTCAGCAAATGTTTACCGATGGACATGTGTTTATTTTAAAGTGCATGATTGTTCATCGTTTGTGCTCCGTTTCCGAGACAAAGCGGAGCGGCATCAACCAGCCAGAGAACATGTTCTCGTGTTACAGCTAAACAGTTGTTAGAAGAAAAATATTTTTACTATTGATTAATACTGTATTTCATGTTACCTTTAGAATCATTAGTAAGGTTTCATTAGTTAGTTATATTATTAATAATGCAGTGACTTCGTCTTGAACACTCACATCTGGTACATGCTAACAACACATCCTTGGCTGGTCATCTGTTAGAGACAGCAGACTGAAATATCAGTATGTCTCTAGTTTAAGAAAGGTATGTCTTGAAGCCTTGTGACATTGGGCCTGACAAGCCAATCTAGCGAAAGACATGCAATGACCCATGATGGAGATATGAAGACGTCATGTGGCCTTCTGTCTATTGATATTTAAAAAGGTAGCCCTTTGTTTATTCTTTGAGCAGTCCAGGATACGCAATTGACATCATGTTGTGATTCTGACTCTGTTCCTTCTTTGCAAAGAATAAATGTCCTGATTAATGATTTTACCTCGAGGTGTCGAGTGAATTTTTCTAACAACAGTACACTAAAATATATTACATAAAGCACTTTTAGGTGAAAAATAGACAATGCAGCTCCAGAATGTTGATATCCATATTTGATCAGTGCTAATCGGGGATAATATCGGGTTCTTTGATTTAAAGCTGGTGTTTATGAGAGGTCAATGTTATCTACAACTCCCAAGATGCATTTTGGCAAGACAACTGATATTTAATCCGCAGCTTAAATCATTTCACTGTTGGTTTCTGGCTTAGTTTTGGCATTCAGCAAATATGGCACACTGGGTTTTGTTGACTAAGTGTTCTGAATTTGGCTATTGCTGGTATGCACCTCTGGCTTCATTTTCTCTCGTCCTTTTCTCTCCATATTCATGGGGATTGTAGTGTGAAACACGCCCAAGAGGCTGAACTGATGGACAAAACGTGATTTCTCGTAACATAATCCACCTGTATGACCTTGTATATTATACAGGAAAGATGTGTTCAGTAACATTAGGCATATGGCTCTCTATATGATTTAGAGTATTAATTAGGAACAAACAACTATTTGTAATATAATGATATTGTGGATTGATGTCTACCTCAGCAGATACTTTAATTAAGTCACTCTCACAAAGTGTATTGGAATCCAAAACTTCTCTCTGCTTTGACGTTGTTCATAAAATTTCGTATTGAGCGCCTTCAAAGAAACATTTGAAATGGAAATACAGAATGACGAAAAAAACCTTCTGAAACCAGCGGCCCCTCCCACTTCAAACATATATTTTGGGGCAGTGCTGTGGCTTGTCGACAGGTCCAGGCTGCTTCTTTGCCTTACACCCAGTGCATGCTGGGATTGGCGGCAGCCCTCAAGAGATCCCGAATGAAGAAAAAACAGGGAAATGGATGGAGGGATAGGTAAGCATTTCTATTTCCAGAGCAAAATTATAGCATTAAGCCAGGTAAATCTGAGAGTATAGATAATTGAAGGGAAAGAGTTTAAACCACAGCAGGACATGATCCTTTAATGGAAGACGTGGCATCAAAGGCGTAATGGGCCTTTTTACCAACCAGGCTACTTAACCCCATGGCATTTTTTAGGATTCTGCTCGAAATAACATACCCAAACTAAAAAGGGTGTATCTCTGCAACTACAAGGGCTATTTGAATAATTTTGGTCTTATAATAAAGGCAACCCATGTGAGCTTTTGTACAGATGTGTAAATATTAGTATATATGTTACTGGTTAAGAGTAAATAAAGATTGAAACACAGCAAAAATAGAAGATTCAGGTCCGCCTATAAAAAAAAGCACTTTCAGGATGATTATCTCTTTGAAATGATGCTTCACTAAGGTCTAAAGCTCTCCCAAATCATAGCACAATATGTGAACAGTCTCTCTACAAAGTTTGACTTTGAAAAAGTGAAGCAGAACAAAGTCAGAGAGGTAAAGTACAGAGAGAATTCAGGCGAGGTTTCCAAAATTTGCATTTGGGCACATTTGTGCATATTTGCACGCATCTGTGACATTTGAATTTTTTCATGTACCAATGTATTTTTATTCAACATTTGGGCATGTAGGGAAATGTTTCTGATGCCAGAAGCTCCACGCAGCTCACTGGAAGTGAGCCCAAGTCTCTTGTTGGTAACCAGCTCATTGCTCAAGGGCACATCAGCTCTAGATGTTGCTCACCCACATTGTTCCTGGCTGGTGACCTTTGGACCAAACACCCACTAACTGTATCTGCGTGCCCACACTCACTCACCCCCACATTATATTAGTATCAGATTTCCCACTGCCACCAGCAAGAGGTGCTGTTCTCTTTCTGTTCCTGTCAGCATGCCGTATTATGTTTAGGGATGGTGCTCCCCCCTGCACCGTTTGAGTTCCTGACATCAGATTACATTTTGCCAAGGGCTGCTCTGTAATACTTCTCGGCAATTGTGCATCACCATCGTACATCTACTACAAAAAAATAGATTTTCCCACTGACAGGCTCATATTAGGCTCGTTCGTTAGAGCTGCGCCTCGCCTGGAATCCAGACGAGAGCAGGTGGTCGCAGCAAGAGGCGTTGACAAGAAACTGCGATCAAGTCGGACAGTTTTCAGCTGCCTTCAAAGTATACACAGGAAGTCACAGAAAAAATGACTTCCTGTTAGTTCCGAACTTTTGTCTACTTGTAGTTGACAGATCACGTTTGGATTTAATCATATGTGTTTGTAAATATATTCTTTTTATGTCTGCCTGTGAAATACATTACTACTGGTTTTGATATGTGTTGTATATATACAATTTTGTATTATCAACCACACAAGATGTGTTTTTAGATCAAACATGAGACTAATAGTCAACAATCGAGCATTAAGTAGTACAACTACACATAAAATAAGGATTTTCTACAACACGTGGTGTTTGCTGTCAGATCTAAGAGCCAATCAGCTCTCTGATGTGGCGACAGCCAGGCGTTTCCCATCATGCACTGGGCCATGCAGTTGTTTGAGAGCTACTGCGGCAGCTGACTCTGAAATCGACGGCCGCCTTGATCTCGTGAGAGTATCGTTGACCACGTGTGCATGACGTCAGAGCAAGTCGGGAGCAAGTCGGACACAAATCTAACCGGCATGCATTGCACGCCGATTGCTGCCGATCGATTCTGCGCAGAACTGGCTCATCTCGAACGAGCCTATTATTAAGTGTCTGACAACATTGCGGAAAGGACCCTCCTGTGGAAAAAAAAATATTTACCTTTCGCTGGATTCAATCTGTTCGTTTTTATGTCAAACCAAGTCCCGCTCAAGGAGAAGCCTTGTTCTTAAATTCTGTCAGAGGTGGAAGACAATGGTGGAAACGTAAGTGTGTGTTGGAGAGCAGTGCCGGTGAAAAGTCTGTTGGTATAGAGTATAGTGTTATCTGGAATATTTGCAATGTCATGCCCGAATACTTTGCTGATTTCGACAATGTGGAAGAGGAAAGCACAGAAGGAATCCAAGAGTATGATGACAAAAACAGAATCAGACCTATAGGGCATAGTTGGTTGAGGCAGAGACGATTGGCCAGTCATCGCCCTCACGGATTTACAGTCAGGATAGCTCATTGGTCTTGAACAAATCCGGGTACCGGTACCTGAGCCAGCATGGACTCCTGGCCAATCCTAGCGCTTGGAAACTACGCAGGGCGGGTCTTGTCAAGAAAAGCAGTGGGATTAATGATCGCGCCCCCCACACACACAGCCATGACGAAGAGGCCCTCTGATATTACTTTCGCCCTGATTTTCTACTCGCAGAAAGTGTTTTTGGAGTCTCCCCAACTAAAGACCCAGATCAGAGGCAAAGTGGCATTGGCTCTGTGCTCACTGTTTATGGAGCTCCAGCCAATGAGAGAGAACGACACGTGTTTGGGGGAACTTGGGGGAGGGGTCTGCAGAATTGGAAACCATAGCTAAATGTAGAGCACTTTATTTAACAAAATGATTGAATGCTTTGGTTTAACTCTTGCAACCCTGAGATCATTTTCAGTCGATTTTCTCGATTTGACATAATTTCTTAAATTCACCTTTTAAGGCACTTGCATATAAGATACATACCCATGTTTTACATCATAAATTGCAGAACAATCTCAACTCTCTATATAATGAGGCACAAGTGTCATAAGGCAAAAGTGTAAAGAGAAGATATGACTCTAAAGCTGAAAAATGGAATCTCGATTTTTGGAAATTCTTCATACTGTATCTCTTGTTAAAACATAACTTTACTCAGGTGGTATATAGGTTTTGGTGATGGAAATTGGTTTACCAAAGGTTTTAGATTCACCAAAGCAGTGAAATATATGAATAAAACCAAATTTTGTATTTTTTTTAATATATTGTATGTATTTTTAGTAGAAATGTGGTCTTTCATACCTTTCACGAAGATTATACAAATGGGAATGAGAAATGACTTCATACTGCAGATCAAGCTTCATGGGGTGTATGCAAATGAAAAATGACCATCACAACATTTATTTATTTTTTAAACAAAAATATGTATTATAAATTAAAAATATATATTTACACAATATACATGTTCAGAAATAGAAAACAGACCCGGGCTGGTGGGGATGGCTGTGCTAGAGGGGCTGGTGGTGGTGAATTCTCTCTGTAAAATAAATGACTAGTCAATACTGAGTTCATACAGTTTTAACAGTTCAACGGGTGTACATGTACAGCTGAGTCGTGTACCTGATAAACAGTGTCGTCGTCAGTCTTCCACAACAGCGTAGGTGCTGGTGGCTGGAGCGAAGCTGCATGTTATCCACTGCTGCAGATGTGAATCCTCTCTGTAAAATAAATTACTACTGGTCACTACTAAGTTCACTGAAAGAAAGTTACGATTGCACACCAAAACCCGGAACAGAGATCCAGCAGGGACTCTGCTCAGGGTCTGAGCTAACTGTGCTAACTGCTAATGTAAACAACCTACGTGCGTACCTGCGTTACGCCAGACTCGAGCAGCAAGGGACCAGGTAAATATGCTCACTCTGCTAGCGTAAATATGCTATTGCAACACAAAGTTTAGTAGCTAAATACACTTACCCATCTTCAAATAGATCCCTTCTGTTTGCATCTTCCTCTTGGTCGCAGGAGTGAAAGCCTTCAGGGTCGTCCTCGTCGGCAAAATCGCCGCCACAGCTTCCTCTGTAGTGAAGTGCGTCCTTCGCCATAATCTCTCTCTTCTTTATGACTGAAAACGCCAGCGTGTTTACAGAGCTCAGGTGTGTAGTTACATGCTGGTTCTTTGTGAGTTTCTTGAGTGTTCATTGGTTCGTTGATTTCACCAAATGTTGACGGACAAATGATTCAACAAATCATGTTGAAGTAGTTTGTGTGACGAGAACTTTTTTGGCACAGCGTCATATGACACGCTGATGCCCCTAACTCTTGCCTGAATGATGGTAAAATGTTGCAGGGCGCAGGCAGCGGAAGCAGGAAGTCTCCTCTTTCAGCTAGACGTCAAACCAAATTTCTGCGATGTATTATCGCGAAGATATGAATATTTTAAAACGTAGAGAGTGTCAACACGCAGCCTCGCGGGCGCCGTTGTCACCAGAAATGAATAATTTTCTTTTGGTCTAATAAAGTGGATAACGTGCTCCATCAGGCCACTGTGGTTCTGACACTCCTTGGTATGGGCTGTGATGTTTGTGATTTTGCTAATTAGGTTTACTCAGCCACTGCACTGTGTGCAAGTGTCAGCTAAAAGGCGAAAATTGGGCGAAAACCAGACAGAAAACCCAGCCACTTAGTTCAAAGCACAAGCCTCGGCATCCAGGCGATGGTAGCCTGAGTGTCATTTGCTCACCGTGTGTGCGTGGTGAGGGACACACTGCGTCCTTCTCATTGTGCGTGTTTGTCCCTGCTGCGGACTTAAGACACCAACAGCTTCTCCTTATCGTAGTCGTGACCATCTGTATTTAAAACTTAGAGTATTACATGAGTCATAGCATGTGTGTGTGTGTGTGTGTGTGTGTGTGTGTGTGTGTGTGTGTGTGTGTGTGTGTGCGCACGCGCGTGTGTGTGTGTGTGTGTGTGTGTGTGTGTGTGTGTGTGTGTGTGTGTGTGTGTGTGTGTGTGTGTGTGTGTGTGTGTATCAGAGGGTGTGAGTGACAAGAGAGAAACAGAGACGGACTGATTTCATGGGGACCACGTCTTTGTGAGTGTCTGCAATATGTGCGTGCTTTGTTTACTTTACGTGAGCCTCATCTGAGTCCACTGATTCTCGTTTCCATGTCCGTAAGATAACGCCCAGTGGAACAATGAGTAAGACTTTAATCAAATGAAGGCAGCAGAACCAAACCATAATTGCCTTGTGGTCGTCTGATATGGAATACTGATGATAAAATAGTAAAGATGTGTAGTCCGCTCTGTGAATAGCACCATCCAGAAGAGGACTGGCCTTTAAAACAAAGAGAGGTAACACTAACTTGACAGGGGGCTCTGAAGAGCTTGTAGATTTACATATAAATGTCATCTGCAGTAATTTATTTCACGATTTTTCTTTTAGCAAAATGGATTCCCTCTGGTGAACAGGGACGCAGTGATCATGTCTTTCATTGTGAAAGGCAAGAACAGAAGGAGTTGGATGTGCTGCCATTGTCAAGATTGAAAGGAGTAATAAAGTGTGCCGTATCGTTCGGACGACAGCACCTTGGTGTTGTTCCAACCTATTGTGTATGTTTTGTATAAGAATGTTCCACAAGACTTGATTGGTTGATGATCTTCAAATTGGACAGACGTGTCCACTAGGACTCAAAGATGAACTGATTCGATGGTGGTCAGAGGTCACTGTGACCTCCAGTAGGTTCCATCCCCATGAAAGAGATGTCTCAGGAACGCCTTGAGGGAATTTCTTCAAATATGGCACAACCGCGAGGCAGAACACACAGATCATTTTAGGTGTACACGCTCTCTCACTAGGACACTTTTCTAAATACCATACCACTATATTACTACTATTGCATTGTACTGATTACATTCATAATTGTTGAACTCTCAGCCATGTATAGGTGCCACTTCAGTTTATCTACAGTTAAAGTGTATAAGTGGCACACAGATATCCCTTTAATGGATACGTCTGGTAATATTATGTTCCTTATCGTCAACAAATTCCATGAAAAGGCCAAAAGATCCATACAGTTGCCACTAGGTGACATGTTCTGACAGAATGTGGTCTGTAAAGTAGCGAGCATGTTCATCACAAGTGTCATGTGGAGGTGTTGTTGGCACTTACATAAATAGCACCTTCAGTTATGGCGGTTGACTTGACCACCTGATTCTGCGAACACACGTTCAACTGACACTGCGGATGAAGTTTCTGCTCTCAACAGCTTCAAATATGGACTTTTTGTTTATTTTATTTAAACTAATTGAAACTTTGTATTCCCTTAGTAACACAACACCCACAAACACCCACACACGGTTGTCATTCTTATCTTTTTCTCTTCTGGTAGAAACACGTTAACAACCGAACACACTCTCCCCATCAACAGCCTCCCTTTCTATATTCATCTTCTCTGCGTCGGGGATATTTCATGTTATCTATTTGAATTAATTACCTTATCTTGGTTTTGGTGTGGTCATCTTTGCGTAGAGTGTTGTAATTCTGTCTGTGCTCCCCTCATTGTCTTATTATTTGTTATTGTGAGTCTTTAAAGAAGCATTTTGGGGATTCTTTGCCTCCACCAAACAGTTTGAATTTACTGTAATTGCTCCCTTTTTTATGTAATTTGTGTCTTACAAGCAAAGCATTAGAGTTATTGATGTTGATTGCGGAGGTGGAGGGAAAGTAAGTTAAAATAAGCATTGTTCCCCTGTGGGCACGAGACCAGAGGAGGTGGGTTCAGACAACGTTTAAATGGCCTCCCACATCATTGGTGCCATTATGTTTCTATTCTTGTTAAACAATGTGGGCTGAAGTTTATGCAGGTGGCCTTTCACACATTACATAACATTGTAACGTGTACTTATACCAGGGATTTACTTGGTCGTACGGCTTTACTATTTCTGCTTGAAATTTGAAGGGCGAGTTTATCCAAATTATTAAATGAATTCTCTACAGAATGTTTCACAGGATACTTTTTGCCTTGGTCCCAATTAAATGAAGGTGAAGGGATTTTTTTATTTTTTTGGTGCTGAAACCATCTGTGCAACTTGATACAGGCCTGTGGCCAGGACTTTAAATTTATACTTTTTTTCATATCTGATTTTTTTCATGTAATAGTTTATTTTCTGTAAACTTGTTTCAAAGCGTTCTCCACATTGGCAGAAATTAAATTAGAGTGCAAAAAATTACTATTATTATTTATTTGCCAATTTATTTCTTGTTTTCCTAGAGGTAATCAGAATAAAAGCAGCACTTATCAATATGTTTCCAAGGATTCAATCGTTTTCTTGTCTGTGAAAGGTGTCACACGAGCTGAACAGCATGTTCAGCTCGTGGTTTTGGTTTGGCCAGCAGCTTTACCGCTTTGGATCAGTCTCACCGACAGTGGCGGCCGGCCAATAGAGGGCCATGGGGCCTGGCCCCACCCACCTTGAGCCACCAAAAGAAGAATATAATATATATTTATAATATTATTAATTATAAAAAATATAATAATATTAATAAATTATACAAATTGTCAATATTTGTGTTTTTAAACTATGGAATATACCCAGTAATATTTGTAACATAAGATATGTGCGCAAAATATAACCATAATTGAGAAGGAGCAGGAGACGACTGCATGAAGGGAGAGGGACAAGAAGGGCAAAGTGGAGAGGTGACAACCTCATAGTATTTCAAGGTGTGGGTGGGCGGCAACACAAGCGAAATAGGCCATGATTTGGCACTGGACGCTGCCAGATGGGCCTGACAGCATGAACCCCAAGGTAATAGTCAACCTGCCAAGAGCCATCTCAGCAGCAGCAGCAGCAATGTCTGTTTGTTGGATTTTGTTGATGGCCATTAGCTACTGCAAGAACGGCAGCTACTCCTCCTGGGGTCTGCCTAATGTGTAATTTACATGATTCCAATGGAAAAACAGAAAATAATAAAAGACAACAAATGCTGAGACGAAATAACGCGATAGTTCTAAACCTGTTTACTATAATAAAAAGTTGCACATCATTACATCCCCTCTTTGAGCTACATTACATCCATCCTTTAATTTGACAAATAAATCAGGATGAATAGCTCCCTCCATCAATATAACATCTTGAGGACGACTGGGATAACTGGAGGGGGAGGGTCAATGTTTTTTGTTTGTTTCTGCAAGCGTGCCACGCGGCAGTTATGAAACATAATCATGAAACGTTTGATTCAGAAACGTCGGTTGCATGGCAGTCACCTGCGAGCTGATGCGCTATCCTGCCTCTTGTCTTCCTTGATAATCTGAAAGTGATTAATTCGGCAAATCGTAATTATAGAGAAGATCAGATTTGGCATGCCTATCTTCGGCACAAAGCTTCTCATTGTTGCAGAGCGTGAATGTGTGACGGCAGCACAGCAGGCAGTAGCGTGTACGATCTTTCTATAGCCCTCATCCGGTCCTCCTCCTCCTCATCCCTCCACGTCCGTTCCCCCCCCATGTCAGGACATTTACGGGGAGTTGAACGAACGGGGAGTTGAACGAACCAGAAAGATGCGTCAGACAAGGTCCATTAAAACGTGGTTGGCATTTTTGCAGCTTCTCCGCAGATGCTTTATGGAGGCTTACCTCAGCATCAGGCCAGATGGGACGTCATCAACTAACAAGTGACAACAAAAAGGCGTAAAACGTACTCCTTATAGCCAGTAAAAAAATAACAAATGTGTTACTGATGTACGAATGGCAACGATTACATCAGTGTCATCTTTGAAAGACATCTTTAACCAAATTTATTCAAGATGCACATGTTCAAAACCAACATCAACAATCAGATGACAACCACATTATACTGAAAAGGTTCTAAGTCCAGCAAGATCTCCAGCTGAAGTGCAAACACAATATCAAAAGATGAACAGCCCTGGGTACAGTAATAACACTGGAGGCCACTAATGCTTTAATTAGCACAACCAAACACAGAACACTGAATAGAATGAAAAAAAGACAAAAGTCAGAGCTTTAAAGGACCTGCAGGTTGTGACGCACGCGACAACAAGCAAAGCTAAGATAGAGAGCATGCCGTCTTACCTTCAGATGAACTTGGATGCTTTTAATCCAACAGCAAGGCACACTGCCAAGGGCCCAGCCCAATGTCATCCACTGTGTTGGTTCCATTAATATGAGATAAGCTAATCTGTCATCATCATGGCGAGTGCACAGGGACTAATTTACGGTGCTCAATGTGTGTTCAGCTTCGCTAGCTAGCACGCTGACCCCTGAACTCACCACTGGCACAACCTGAGACTCTGGTCATTTGATAGCAAGTGTAGCTGATACAAGGATAATCATATCCATCACGGACCTCTCTTGTTGTGGACTTTTTTTTCTTTTCTTTTTACATGTGTTGGAAAAGCACAAGTGGAGCTAACGACTACCATATAAGGTAGTTCGGGGACCCTATGTGTTCTACAGCTCATATGACATTGATATGAATACCAGACCCTATTGTCCTTGATCTCTAACGAATCCGCAACTCCTTGCCTTTAAATAAAAACAAATTATGATTGTACTTATTTTCTGCATAAATATGATCAAAAGTCAAGAGTCTGAGCAAAAAATGACTCCTTGATTGCTCCCCAAGTTTTTTAATTGTATTGTTCGGTGCCTTCGCATCATCCCCCAGAGTAATACTGCACATATTTAGAAAGATTAAGACCTAAAGCATCTAAATCAACAATAAACACAAGCATTGGCATGTTTTGAAGCATTTTCAGTCCAAAAACCGTGTTTTTTGGTTCAGAAATTGAAAAATTACCTACTTTTACCTGAATCTTGCTCGCCCCATGAGGTACATGTATTGTAAATAACCGTCTCCTTCTGCATGTGTCATCTGACGTGCTTTCAGCTGAGTCTGAGGACCAATGAGATCGCAGGACCTCAAAACGACACAGAAAACAAAAACAAAAAACTCTGGTTCCTGCTTCGCAGTGCGAGACTTCAATACTGATCAGACAATGCTCTTACTGTTACTGTCAGAATCAGTCGGAAGGGTCTGGAATGAGACGTTTCCTAACCAAGTACAGTCATAAATATACATTTACTGAATTTTCATCTATAGTGAAAATTCTAAATTGTACACCTGAGCAACCTGGTATAGAAAACACACTTTTAATGCAGCAAGGAAATTCCCAAAATGTATACAGGAATTGAAATCCCAGTATATAATGTATTGAGTATATAATGCTATAAGCAACTGTGAATTCTGTTAGCCTGTACCCGCTGGCTCAGCTGTCGCCAAAAGGTGCTAAATGTCAAATGTAGCACCTTCTTGTTGGATAGAATGTGTGCCGCACATGTAGCCTCCAAACATATGAATGCTGACTACAAAACAAAAAAACGCTTTAAAGTATTTTTTTTTGTACCAGATCATTCCAAAGGCTGAGGTTGTTGTTTAGTAAGTAACAATGTACAAGTCATACAACAATATACATTAGAAGGTACAGTATTAGCAGTGACTCGTAAGATGAAAGAATGATTAGTTGATTAGGACCGGACTAAACAATCAGCTGCAGCCTACCAAATAATTCAAGCTTGATTGGCCCCCAGTGGGCCATTTTCACTACAAACAATTTGACATGATGTAGCAGCAAAAGCGCAGCTGTAATTCATTACACAATATTAATGACAGCGTTTCGTTCTAGCGTGCAAGTTTCCGTGCCCTTGTGTTGTTCACAGTTGCGGACTAGCATGGCACACTGGGATAAGTCAGTGGGACTTAACCACAATTAACGATGTTAATTACAAACAATAATGCATAGGCTTTGGCAATTTCCAGGTACAAACAATGCTAATTGTGTACTACTTATATTATTTAACAAAAAAAAAAATGTCATCATTCATGGGGCCGCATAATAAACCACCAGATTCCGATTCTGCCTGAATACTAGCTGATCTTACCCTTTTGCTATTTTCACTGGGCTTTAGTAATAGAAAACTGGGGCTCTGGGGCTCCACCATTTAAGGTTTAACTCAACCAATGTGATTACTGTTTCCTCGGAGCAGCTGTGCCTGAGAGATATCAGCCAAAATCGGACATGGGATATTTGCTGCAGATGTTGTGGATTGGGAGTTTTCCTTGCCTCAAGACAATCATGGAGAATATAGATGTACACGCACACGATGCTCTGATGGCTCTGTTTCTGGTGATACGAGCTGTCCCCGGGGAGGCGTGGCGATGGCTCATGTGTCTCACTGTCATTGCCTGAGAGGAGAAAGGGGAGCGTGACCAACAAGGAGGGGACACATATATGGGGCAAATGTGACGAGGACGTGACAAGGTTGATTGTCACGTCTTTGTGCAGGGCGGGCAGGGGGACACGGATGACGCACATGACGAGGGCCAACGGGGAGAGCCGTGTTTTCAATTAACGCGGCATGGGTGTTTTTTCTCTTCAATCCCAAATCACATGGCACTGCTGCCATGTAAAAATAAATAAATAAAGTAATTACAATTTGGCTGCTTTTTTTGTATCTTAGCTAATTTCATGCTTCTCTATGGGAATAAAGCATTTGCTAACCACCCATCAGGCTAGAGATGAGCCTGGTTCTTACATTGAAAAGGTGACATTTTCGAGATACGAGGCTTCCACCTGGCAGTACTTATATTGCGTCATCTCCCTGAAGTGAAAATCGTGCACAGCCTTGCAAAGTGCAACATATATGAGCAGGGGACAAGAGTCAATGCTGAAAGCATGTTTGTGATCAAAACTGCAATGGTTGTGGCAATGTCACACTGCATCTTTTTCTGCTTCCTGCCAGCATCATTTTAATTCGGCAGCCTCCAGCAGACCTCGAGACAAGGCAACTCAAATTCCTCGTCACACTAAATAATGAATTCATATCCCTGAATGAGACTGCTGAACGCTCACCCCTTTCTCCCCCTCCCTAAAAAAAGAAAAACGCTCCGCCGAGGGAGCCAATCAGAGCTTCGCACACCGTCTGCCACTTCCCATAGGCCCCTCCTCTTCCCCTCTGTGATTATATAGTCCGTGGACATCACCAGACACACACACCGCCGCTGCTGCTGCCACAAGCAGCTCTGGGAGACGGGAAGCTGCACTAAAAACATTCACTCACGAATAGACACTTAAAATATAGGTGAGTGCATCCTCATTATCTTTCACCTCTTTATTTTTTTCATGCTATTTTTCATCTCATCCACTACTCTCTGTTTTTTAGATCTTCTATCTATACCTCTCCTACTGCAGGCACATGCTGGTAAGTACTGAGAGCAACAACAACAGCGGCAACCTGGCATTGACGGCCCCAGCAGCTGCCTTAGAGAACCCCCCTGTAGCATCATAAGCGTCAGCACGCCGGGAGGAGCGCCGCCAGCTTTTCTCACATCGTTACCCAAGGACAGCAGCTCCGGGATGGGCTGCTCCTCAGGCCGCCAGACCCCGGTCCTTCACCCGGACCTGGACTGCGGTGACAGCAGCGAGGCCAACACCTTGCCCCAGGACTCCGAGAATCAGAACCAGGGTTTGAATGGCTGCGGAGGAGGAGGGCATGGAAGTGTCGGAAGAGACCTGGCCAAACCTCCCGAGTCCCTCCTCACGCTGGAGAGACTTGCCCAGGCTACAGGCGGGACAGAAAAGTCCTGGTACCGCTGCGTGTTCCCGTTCGGCGTGATATCACTGGTGATCGGCATGGCGGGCACCGGGGTGACATTCACTTTCAACACGCTGCTCCAGACCAAAGTGGTGTCGGTGGCACTGCTGTGTGCCGGCGTCGTGATGCTGCTCGTGGCAGCCGTTTGCTGGAGGGCCCACCGGCTGAGGAAGAGGAAAAAGAAGGAAGCCGGATTCTTCGCCGCCGACCAGGCCACTTTGTGATGGTGGCCGCACTCCCAAGTCAGCTTCTTGTTCGTCGTGACAGAGCGCTTCAGGTTGGACTTTTTGGAATGAGAAAGGCGACTGAATAAGAAGGATTTGATGTCGGGACATCCATGCTTGTCTTCTATGCACAAGGACAGAGCAACGAAGCGGGTCGACAATTTGAATAATACTTTAAACAATTGTGCCGGGGAAACTTTGAGACAGTGTCGACTCAGACAAGAAGATGTGTATCCAGGAAAAAGACCGGTTTAGCATCTTCATCCCCACGCTAAGCAGATACACAGGGTTACGGTGTGCGTCACTCTCCAAACTCCCCACTGTTCTTTTGTTGTCTTTCTTCATCGTGGATTTAATTGAGGGTCCGGTGGATCACAGAGCCCAGAGCACACTTTCGATCACTGCTCCAAAACTGCCGTCTTATGTCAGGGCCATTTGTGACGGATAGGCACCTCGGGATTAGCTATTTACCACTTTGTGGTCCTCTATCGGCAGCCTGAGAGCGAAAAGAGGTGCACGTGCGTCGGACAGATACGAACAGATGGGCCTCACAGGAACATCTCCATACGTTAGAAGTCGTCAGAGGAACAGTCTTTTGTTTTGTGCATGCCAGTTTAACTAGTTAGGAGCACGTTCGGCTCTTATCCTCACACACCCGCCACAGTGAATCACTCTACACGTGCACTCTCTTGCATGTTTCTGCGTGCGGTCCAATTTTGTGTTATCAGGCACGAAAGGTCAACACTACTTTCCTCCTGCCACCGCCGCTTTGTGGTCACTATCCAGCTGTGCCGGATCAATAGAAAGTGCCACTCTGAGAAGCATTAAGCTCCAGTGGTAATAGCCAGAGTTTTCAGTTCCCCAGCACATGAAATTGCTCCCCACCGCACACTTGGGACCTGTCACAGACGACTTGTACATTGAGAGAGGAAATCCCATTACTGACGCGCTTCAGCGAACACACACCAATCAAGACAAAGCGCGCGCGGCGGCCTGATTACTCGGATCCTCGCCTCCTGCCGAGCCAAACAGAAAGCAACAGCACTGGACATTGAGGGAATGGAAAATCTTTTTCTTTTCTTTTCTTCTTCTTCTTCTTTTCAGCCTCCACTCTCCAAGGAATGGATTAACACTATTGTTTGGAGAGGCGACTGGATTAGGGTTAGCTGTGTGGTGGAGTGGTACTGTAGCTATTGTGAAAACCTGTCTTATTGCCTTTCGTCCTAGATATTGTCCTTTCTTGAACGACACACAACACTCTGAAGTTGAACTAGCGATTCTTTTAGAAATTGTTCCATGAAGGAAGAGCAAATCTTCGTGGACTCAAAATGTAGCAGTGTGTTACCCACAGTAACTCTGATAGTGTATGGGCTTTTGCAGAAGGTGACGCGGTGTTGAGGAAGCATTCTCGTCAGCTGTAGCGATGTTATTGTATCTGATTGGTGATATAGATTCATATCTCTTTGATAAAATGTTGAATTGGCTTCACATGTTTTGTTTTGCATGGAATTGCGTGTGTGTGTGTGTGTGTGCTCGTGCGTGCGTGTGTGTGTGTGTGTGTGTGTGTGTGCACCAAAGCTACACTTAATCTATTCCCTTTGGTTTGCCTCCGTGTCCTTTCACAGACTCAAACCAAGACGATCAAAGATGATCCCTCACAGTATTGATGTGTTCACTCGCGTGCCCATGCCTTTGTTCTGAAATACTGTGTATTCCTGTTAATGACATATCATGAATACAGTCGGTACTGTGTCTGAGAGTGTAGCCACATTTCTGAATGTACCTCTAACAGTGAGTGTCTTATGAACATCCTTGTACAGAATATTTATTTATCGTCTATTTCCAGTAGACAGAGCAACTTCAGGCGTACAGTACAGTATGTATCTATCCGAGGAGGTTACCAACACCTTTTTCATTTCTCTTTAAGTAGCCTTCAGGTTGTATCGTTTGAACCGTGTTGCTGTGAGTGTTAATTGTAAGTGTTTAATTCCAAAATGAGGTATCTGCCATATGAAAACAACAACAGTGAAGAACATAATGGGTTTTAATAATAGTAATTTTGTTTTTGAACTTTCACAAGATTATATTTTTTTAGCCAAACTTTAAATACACGTCCATGGTTTTGGAATTAAAGAAATCTGTTGCTAAAGTGGTCAATTTGCTTTGCGTTAATTGGCATAGCCCTGCTTTTCTCTGAGTGCCTTTTTACTTGCAACATCAATATGTCCCTGTAAGGTGCAGTTATTGTAAGCTGTGCAGGTCCACCGGTGCCAGTAATAAAGTAGCCCAAGAGAGGCAAAAATATTTCAGTATTATTTCAGTCCATGTGAGTGTTATGGTGTCCATGAAAATATCTTGAGTCACACTTTGATACGGATCCTTAACCAGAAATACCAAATATATTCATCAAGCACTTTTCTTTTTTTGTCTCTCTTAAATGTGTATACATTTTCTGTTTACTGTAAAATGCTGAAGCACTGGATTAAATAAAAAAATCTGTTTTGGAAACAAGCTCCACAGTTATTTATTTTCACCATGCAGGGAAATCCCCCCCTCCCGCCAAGTACCCCCTAACAAGCACAAAATAATTTTTGGTTGAAAAAAATATGTAATACATAGCAATTTTAAAAAATCTCACGTACCCACTGGAGTGCCTCCACGTACCCCCATTTGAGAACTACTGGGATAGAGCACCATAGTTGATGGTGAGCAGAAGTAGCTTTGTAGCTATATATTGCAGATCAAGAAGAAAAAAAAATGACATAAAAAAATAGAGGTTGTCACAGTTACGTCATTTGGTACTTTATATGACTTCTTCCATATCATAAAAATACCATTTAAATATCTTTCAGACCAGCTTCTGCCCTTTTGAAGGTCAATTTTCAGTAGTATGTGAAATGCAGTGCCCTCTTTCTTTCATATATATTAGGGTGACCAGACGTCCTCTTTTTCCCGGACATGTCCTCTTTTCGAGACCTAAAAAAAGCGTCCGGCAGGGATTCCAAAAACGTCCGGGATTTTGCTACGTCCGGGAAAATAGTTATTACCCCCTTACAAGTTTTGGAAATGGTACGTCCGGGATTTTGCTACGTCCGGGAAAAAAGTTATTACCCCCTTACAAGTTTTGGAAATGGTATCTCCCTCACGTTCCACCTTCTTGCGCAAGCTCTGACTGTAGAGAGAACTGTCATTGGTCGACCGATCTCAACGTAAATGTAAATGCAACGAAAATGCAATATACATGATCAAAATGACTCGTTTCATCAAATAACCTGTTGTGGACAATACATCTGTATACTTTTTTTTAATGTAGTATCATTTAACCATTTGTTGAGCACTGATTTTGGACATGCCAAAATCACGTACAGCCAATGAAACAAAACAGTATAAAATGAAGGAAACCCATTTCAAAAGACTTATCATTGTATTGATATGTGTAAATGCTTGGCCATTATAATAACACCTCAGAGTTTAATTATTCTGCTTCATTTTCATGATGACTGATTGATTCTGATGAGGACACCAGAGGGCTCTGTGCGGCTGTAGGAACAGCTTTGTGCTAAGTGCTAACAACAGCAAGCTAGCATGCTCACATTGACAATGTAGCAAAGACGTGCTAACGCTAGTTAATGATCTGCTAACGTGCTCTGCTAACGCTAGCTCCACAGGATTTAACGACGAAATGTGACATTTAAAAAAAACGTATCTTTATTCAATCTCTCCGGGTAACCAATAACCCTATTGCAACTGCCCAAAGCACATACAATTTCCTTTCTGCTGTTACTCATGCAGGAACAAATCATCTCTCAGCTTTTATTGTCATTGCTCCATTACATTTGCATGTCCCACATAACTTCTAATTAGTATGCTCCACTTATTAGTCAAGCCCATCATCCAAAACTCTCAGTGGCGGTGGGCTCCATTGATGTCCACCGATGCAGCCGCGCTCATTGACGTCTCAGCACCTTTGTGAACGCAGCTGTTTCTATGAATATTCAAATGAGCACCCATCCTGAATGCACCCACGCTTTCTCCTCCTCCTCCTCCTCCGCTCACCCACCCGTTTATTAGGGATCGTCTCTCTCTCTCTCTCTCTCTCTCTCTCTCTCTCTCTCTCTCTCTCTCTCTCTCTCTCTCTCCCCCGCTCCCCCCGGACGTAGCTAAAAATACACTGGGATGATGTCGAAAGCAAGGGAAACAGACAGTGAGAGGGGCGGGCCCGCTGGTTGAGAGAAAAATGTGTTCGAGTGAAAGTGGGGAATCAGTCCAATCGCACCAAACATGTTCACTGTAATTAGCAGGTGGACACAGGATGGATAGTAAGGGGAGATGCAATTGATTATTGTTTCAGATCCACATCAAACTGCTAGGATTGCATGTACATTTATATTGACTTCTTGTGGTTTCTGAAGTATACAACTTGGTATTAAAATGTCAACAAATTCAGTCAGTCTGTTCTTAATTACTTGATTAAATAAAATGGGATATCGAAATTAAGTGACAGATGGTAATCGTGTCGCCTTTTTAAAGTATTATTAAGTATTTATGGCGGTGTGAGAAAGTTCCCTCCAAGTTAAACCAACAAGATTTTTTTAACCGAAGTCGAGCATGATATCATATCTACATGATATATGGCTGAACTAACCACGGCATTGCTACCCCATCACAATGGGATTTAATTGCCCAGGAATCTTCGCCATTCATCCTCATACGCATCATGTAATAAAGCATTGTTCGCTCGAAAGGAAGTCTCTCCTGATTGAACTCACACTGGATTTAGTCCTGCGTTTCCAAACAGAACACCGTGCTGAAACGTCAGTAAATTATCTGAAATCACCTTTAGATGTCACTCTCCGTGTTTCCTTAGCTGCTTGCTTCTCCCCTCTCCTCCTCCCTCACCCTTACGCTCTCCTCTTTTCTCTTCCGCAGCGGCAGCTCAGCCTCACGGACAAATCATCTCATTAGCACTTTTTTTTGCCAGCCATGGACTGCCAATCATTTTGCGTCGGGTCGGGTGTCAAAGGTTTTGGCTCGTTATTGTGCTGTTGGAAGCTCACCACATATCACTGCAGCTGAGGGTGTCAAAAGTTGTAAGGTCGGCTCCTCCACACGACTCTATTTTAATAGAGTGTTAAGTCAAAAGTCATCTCTCAGATCCCGTCACGCGGAGAGAGATCATTTCATCTGATGCCCTCGGTATTTCTTTCTGATGATCTGTAGATGACCTGTCCCTACACACACTTTACCCCCTTTATGGCAGGGTCACAAGTGTGCAGGCCAGTGTAAATCAGTAACGACATCTTGATTCACATTTGATTTTTGCATTGCCTGCCCGAGCGCTGTATATATTCGTGCTGCATGTGGGCATTGCCAAGTGAGGTCAACCACACACATACACGTCCTTGCTCTTAGTTGAGGCTGCGACTTCGCCAAAGTTAAACTCCGCGCAATGGCGAAGAAGCAAATTGGCTACGCCATCGGAACCAAATGTTTTGTTCGCCCCTTCACTCGCACAGAATGCAGGTGCAGTGACTTGGTCCTTTTTAGGCTCAGGCTGGGAAGTAATCCATAGGACAAAAACTGTATCGCTGTACATGACAAACATTTGAAGACTTATTTTTGTTCCCGAATGAGCAAAGGTGCACTTTAACAGAAAATACAGAAAGATGAAAAGCCTTTACAACATCGTAATAATAATAATCAATAATACTCTTTTTCATCTTATAAATAAATATGTCTGGTTGTAGCAGCTATTATACCTCTTTCTTCTCTTCATGTCCCCTCTATGACACACTTAAGGGATTGGAACATCTTTGATGCTGGCAAACTGATTGAATTCCAGGTCACCGGCTGGAGGACGGAAAGAACCTCCATCTGGTGAAAGGTGAGCCAAGTTTCTCGGCGTGAGCTGAGAGGTGAGAGGTCAGCGGGAATACAGGGTGAAAGTTCAGATGATTAGAATTCGAGCACACAGCTGAAAATAGCAACATCGGAGCCGTGTGCAACTCCCAGGGGAAGGCAGACACCAAGTGCCTTTTTTTTCTCCTAGAGGAATTGATAGCTTCTTCTTCAAATGATTCTTTAACAAGCTCGAAATAAGAGACTGTGGCCTGTATTTTTCCTGTAAAAAAAATAGCCATTGTGTATCCGTACAGCCATCCATTATAGGACACATCACCATGCAGTAAGCGCCCAAATAGTAACACAGTACATCCGCTTCGAATGACAGTACCAGTTAACCGTGACTGATGGAGCCAACCTAACCATGGGTCAGACAAATATGGCTCATTGTTTAAATGTAGCAGAATTATTTTTTTTGCCACAGTTACTATATGCCAAGGCCAAAAAAAAAAAGTGTTAAAAAGACAATCAAATATTCCCACACCGCTATCTTGTTCCCAGTTTCTATCATTTATTCCATGAACAGGACGACATCTTCCTCGGGTGAAGATGAGGGTGGCAGCAAAGCTGCGAGGACGGGGCACATCTGTGAATACCACAGTGAGTGCCCAGATAAGTGCACGCCTTTTTTTGCCAGCAGACATTTTCACTTGTCATCACTTGGCATGCACAAATGAATACCACACCCCTGAAACTGAAGCAATTAGATGCTATTAACCAAATTGAAATAGTTACACCTCTGCTCCTCCTGCGACAAAGAACTTGGTTAGGTGGTGACAAATAATGACTATCTTTAGCTTATTAATGTGCCTCATCTGTCAGCCGCTCTTTTTTTTTCCATGCTTAATAAGAAACGTGTAGAAGCACGTTCAGCGCAAGCACACGCACACTGCTAGATGCCATTCTACAATTTTTTTTTATTTTTTATTATTTATTTGCATGGAGATAAATAGTGACAGACAGACCTGAATATCTTCCTTCTCTATGTATGCCCCCGTATTTTATCTATGCAGGTTCGTTCCCTTTAATCTTCTTTTTTTGAATGTGTGTTCCATGAGTGAGCGGGGAGCATTTGTTCCCTTTTCAGATGATGACTGACAGGAGCGCAAATGGGATTCCCTATCTGGTTCTTCATCTCAATCTGTCTCTCTGTGTATGTGTGTGTGTGTGTGTGTGTGTGTGTGTGTGTGTGTGTGTGTGTGTGTGTGTGTGTGTGTGTGTGTGTGTGTGTTCCTGTTGTGTAGTAAAAGTGTTAATAAAGGGCGGACCATACCATGTGAGAAAGGCTATGTCTGACTCACTAATCAATAGACATCCCTGCTGACTGCTATGGGCACGCACACGCAATCAGTCACACCTCCGGACAGTTCAATTAAAAGGTGGCTTCACCTCATCACTGCCTACAATTGAGGATATTTCCGATGAGCCCTGAAGGCCACACGGATGCAAACAAGTGCATGCGAGGACTGGTGACATTAACATTTATGCGATGCTGTGCAACCAAGGGGCTTCTTGTTTCTTTTAGAACAACCCTGTGGCCATTTCTGAGGCTGCAGTTTGTGCTCTTGGACTGGATCGTAGGGTGTCGTAAGGCGTACCTAATATCTTGTCCCAATGGGTCAATAAATCTATTGCGAGGAGTCCGACGAGGAGTCAACAGCAATATACTGCCTGCTTCTCATTGTGTGAATGGGCCTTTCATAACCTGTGTCCACCAAAATTAGGTTTTTTTTAAACACAGGAAAACCCACTAAAAATAGATAATTGACTCCTTTCCCATCTGACAAATATGTCTTTCTGTTTGTTATTTTCTTTCTGGTGGGTCACGTTCAATGTCACTGTTAGTAAACAGTGACATGGTAGTTACTTCTTTAAAAAAAATCTGTTCCTTATTCAGTCTCTCTGTCAAACTCTCAAACCAGAGTTGGTGATTGTTGGAACAGTGGAAAGACAACCATGACAGTTTTGATGAGTTTTATTTTGTTTCTGTCGAATTGAAACAAAGTATGATTTACAATGATCAAATGAGGTAAAATTACTGTTTCTGTCAATGGAGTCCGGTAGCTTTGAGGAGTGAACATAAAGGCTGTTATTTTTGTTTTTATTTTCGTCTAACTTAGCGACATAAGGTTTTTTTCCCCAACCAAACCAGAGTTGCTGATTGTTGGAACAGTGGAAAGACTAACCAAGACGGCTTTGATGAGTTTTAGTTTTGTAAGTGTGTTTTGAGGAGTACATATTAATTGTAGGCTTTGCGCGTTAATAAATTATGAGAGTTGTTGAAATCCCTGTTTTTTATGTACTATATAATTCACTGCAACGCATGTCACACAGAGTCACCGGCAGCCATCTCTTAATCACTATAATCGCGGCTCGATAATTGATAATTGTCGCCGACAGCTGTCTGAAACAAGGATGGCACATGTTTTTCATGACTCAATTCTACGTGGCAGAGAACACAACGCACTTCATCTTGTCGCAGGCAAACATTATATTTAGTGTTCCAGTGTGGGGAAAAAGAAAAACACTGCAATATGGCAAAGAAATGACGTGGTTGATGGGGAGAATGAAACATCCAGCACCATCTGCTGTAATCACAGATCGGTCTTCTTTTTCGGCAGAGCAGCCTGAGCAGACAGCTTGTATCCTTTTGATTTTACATCTCTTCGTAGTGAGATTTACAGTCCCCCTGATCACGCTCTCGCACTCTTCTTTTGTGCACTTCTAAAGAATAAAACTAAAAGCACATGTTCAATGTAAGTCGGTCATTTTAATTCGCTCAAAAATGTAATTAAATACAAGTTTGAAAAGGTTTGTCAAAAAATAGTTCTATAATGTTTAGTTTTTTCACTAACCACTATAGGAATGCGTATGTGTTCCAGTACAACAAGTCCAAACAATGAGTGGGGTTTTGCTCCAGCGATGTTAGCTATTATTAACATTACCAGAGGAAAACAACACATTACAACTGATAGCGTGTGTCAATTATTGGATGCCTGGAAGAACTCAGTTCAACAACTTCTCTCGTTCTCTATATTTATTTACTAAATGATCACAAGCAAAGTAGTGAGCGCTGCAATTGCAAAAGCAGTGAGTGGTACAGCCAACACGCAGGTTGGGCAAAGAACAACTGCCCCACCACGGAAGTGGGGCCTTTCATACACAGTTTATCGTCACAGGTTCGTCTCGCCTCGTCCTAACATCTGATTCGCTTTATCCTGTCAAGAGGAGGAGAATCCCGTGTTCTCATCTTTTCTCACAAGACTGGAACGTGCAACGACCAGTCTGCTTCCATAATGTCAATATACTGATAAACAGTTGTGGGTGTTGAAGTGCGCAGGCGTGTGACTAACTTCCCTTGAGAACTGGACATTTCATAGACACAACAGCTGCTTAGCTGTGTTATACTGACCTCGCTAACCTGAACTTTAATAGACATGAAGAGTAATGCAATGAAGAATATCTACAGAATATAAGGATTTATATTATCAATCCCCCTTTTTACATAATTTATTATGTAAACTAAACAATAATATAAAGCTACAACAATGGACTATATCAGTTCATAACTATGTGTGTTAATTATTTAACAGAGTGGAAATCTCTAACAGACATGGGCTATGTCAGTTCATAACTCTATGTGTGTGTTACTTAACAGAGTGGAAATCTCTAAACAAACACAACAGCACACCTATGTTATAAATGTTTTTATAAGAAGCTAACATAAAAAGTTATCAAAAGCTAACATCCAAAAGTTATAAAAAAGCTAACATAAAAAAGTTATAAAAAGCTAACATTAAAAAGTTATCAAAAGCTAACATAAAAAAGTTATAAAAAGCTAAGCTAAAACCACCTATATCCAGGAGCTTATATATCCCTCATACTAGAGAACCGTTGTCTCTAGGTATTTGTAACCCTCACACTACTGGATACTCCTCTAAGCACATAATATGGCACAATCGAAAACAGTATAAAGTCACACGCCTTCTACGTGGGTGCATGTGTGTGGGGGGGGGGAAGAGAGAGAGAGAGAGAGAGAGAGAGAGAGAGAGAGAGAGAGAGAGAGAGAGAGACTAACTATATGGGATATGGTCAACCATTAGCAAGTTATGTGTACAGGAACGGTTGGTCTAAGTCGGTCTCTTCTTCGGATCCATCGATGTCGAGTCTCACCTCCTCACCATTCTCCTCCAACAACTTTACCTGTTCTGCTAACTAACAAAGCCTAACAACCAATTTAACCTAATCTATTCAATCACATAGTTATGTTATCAACAACCACCTGGAACCAATGGTTGATTTAATTGATCCTTCTACCTGTAAACATTGATCAGATTATTTATTCTTTATTACACCACATCTAGGAAAAAACCTGTAATAACCTGGATTATAAGCATTATTACACAGAAGAATCACTTTGTTATCCCTCCCCCTTCATCCATGGGAGGAAACCAGTCAGCATAGTGTTGCTGCAGGATCACTCAAACTATGAATATTTATTTCCTCCTTTTACATTCCCTAAATTAATAACTAATTTGAATACTTTGATGTTCATATTATTTAATTTTCCCTAAAAATTTTAAATCCTATAAAGAGTTATAAAATGTTCTAAAACGTTTTTATTATCTGTATCTAAATGTTGCTTTTATTAGCTTTGATGACACCCCTAAATCTTAATGACCAGTTGAACAAAAATAATTATAATCTGCATTGAACAGTTACTCACGTATTTAGATTTAATCTCTCTTTTATCACTGCGCTTTTTGCTGTCTTTTAGAGTGCCGTTTACTAAAAGAACTATACAAAATGTGGATCTATCTTTATAATAACCTACATATACCTATTCTTACAATGACCTACATATACATATTCCCCCTTTTGCTAAGTTACCTCTGTAATTTAGCAATTTACTTCGCAATTGTCTGGTCCTTCCATTCATCATTATTAAAACCGCACCAGAAGAGGCTCATCCCTTAACTCTCTGGAAATACGTCACATCATCCTCTGTAGGCCTGATGTCAGAAAACAGAGCCAGCGTGTGCAGCCAGCCAGTCATGTCCTTTCACTCCATCCCTAGGCCTCATACCAAGGAAACATGCAGGAACTCCCCTCGAACAACTCAGATTGTCTGGAAGACAGAGAGACAGAAACAGCGGCAGTATTCTTGGTCCAACATTATTATCTATCATGGTCATTTTCTAAAACCTTAATTTGTATTCAAATCTATCTTATATGTGGGTGTATAGCGGGTTTGCCTAATTTCTAATGTGTGTATCGTATGCACATGTTTGTCATAATCCAAATCAGAATTTGCTCACCTTCTGTGCTGAGGTGTCCGTCACATGGTCCTTCTCTAGGGTCCGCCCCGTCGCCCCACTCCTCTCAGCCGGATCCTCCCACCAGCGTTGTCTTTAGTCCGTGAGGCCAGCGGGCAGTCCCGTCTCCAATGACCGGCTCTGCCGCACATGTAGCACAAAAAATCTCTGGTTCGTGAGTCAAAGTCTCTTCCCCTCTGTCTTCCTCTTTGGGCCTTGTTTTCTCTCTGGCCGCCTCTGTTCTCACGCCTGCCCTCTCTCTGTCCATGTTTTGGGTTGCCTTGTTCTCTATCACCATCTCCATCGGATGCCATGTCCCAATACATTGTCAGCTGGGCATCCTCGAGGAGTTTGCGATGATGAGACTTGGTTTTTTCCTCCTTCCCTGGCTGGTGGTTGGATGGATGGTTTCGAGGAGCGTAGGACGGCGTCGCGGAGTCCAGATCAGGATCCACATGACCATGCACCTCGGACAAAGAATGCCTCTTTTCCCTTTCTTTCATCCATTGCTTTCATTCCATTATCACACTCATTCTTTAATCTTTTTCTCTCTCTACTTTCTGCTTCCTCTCTCCACATACTATACGCCCTCCAGTCCGCTTTAAACGGCACAAAGTTCTTTTTTTCTTTCTTAGACTTCTTCTCATGTTCTACCGCTTCGTCTTTCTCTCTCTGATCCAAACACGCTCGGAGTTGCTCCATCTTCTCCAGGCTGAAACTGCCCTTCTCCGGGAACCCCATTTTCACCCATTCACTCAATTGGTTCACAGTTTGTCTGTCCTTCTCCCACATATATTGTATCACTGGAGATAAGACTTTGTAAACATGCACACTCCCAGGCTGGAAAAGCTGCACAGGCTTGCTCTGACTTTTACCCATACTCTTCTTTTTTATAAAGACTCACTTTATCCTTATTTACCTGGAGTCTTAGATTAAAAGGGATATGTCAATCATAAGTATGTGAGTGTGTCGTCAGTCCACTGAATTATCTATTCACCACAGCACACAAAACTACTATTTGTTGTGTTCTAGGTCACTCAAATTACTCATCTTGCTTCTGGAATTCTCAATTCACAGCAGCACACGAACCTGGCACATCTTAAAAACAATCCCGACACTTCAATCTTATTTTAGTATGAACTTGCCCAATGCCCATTAAATTCCCTGTATATGATCAATAATTCCATCAATTCCTTTTTCCCCGAATATAACTTTGCTTTACTTATAGTTATTTAATTCCAGACCAAAGACAAAGAAAATGATGACGGGAGCGTGATTAATCTCAGACTAGGCTCTCCTCGTGTCCGCTCTTTTTATCATATTTTTTATCAGGCAAGAAGCGCATGTACCCGTAAACTTTCCCACACAACACAGCCCCGCAGATATGTAGTCTGGTCGAACACCATTCATCCGAGGAATTTTCAGTTTTCTGATACACACGGATTTCAGGTCTCGTTAAAAACACCAAGATCCACAACAAGCCTCCCACACATTTGCCCACACAGCATATGAAAAATAACAAATCTGTCCCTGTGTCCTTTCCTCGCTTAACAGCGGCAACGCTACTTCTGCGGTAAACTGACCGTACACGTGGGCCCAGTCTCTGCGTGCTTTGAATATAGTGGCTCAGTTGCCAGAGGTATACTACGTATCTACGGATTTCAACTTGATTTCACAGAGGTATCTACATAGCATACGGATTTCAACTTGAACTTTTATCAGAGGTGTCAACATAGCATACAGATTTCAACTTGGTTTATCAGAGGTATCCACGCACCTATGGACTTCAACTTGAACTTCTATCGACTAAGAGTCAACCTCCGGTAGCTCTCACGAGCGTACCTTATGTCCTAATCAGACTCTTTATATACTTTTTACCTAGATCCCTACCAGCGGACACTTATTGTCTCTCCCTATAAAAAAACCCATGGAAATATGTGCTTTGTACTTTACGTGTGATCAGGGACAATTTTTTAACTATTTCTAAACTATGGGTAGAGGCTTTTCTGCTGTTGACAACTAAATTTAGTTTAGCCAATCACAGACATTTTATTCATCTGAACAAAAGGTTGTCTGCTCACCTGTTATCTTTGAGGCGCCTCTCGTTGTCGACCGCCAAACAGCCGCTGGCCCTCGGCAGGGGGCCCGGGAAACGGACGTCACCGCTCTTTGTCTTTATCTTTGTCCAGATCAACCAACCGACGTCGGGGTCACCACTGATAGCGTGTGTCAATTATTGGATGCCTGGAAGAACTCAGTTCAACAACTTCTCTCGTTCTCTATATTTATTTACTAAATGATCACAAGCAAAGTAGTGAGCGCTGCAATTGCAAAAGCAGTGAGTGGTACAGCCAACACGCAGGTTGGGCAAAGAACAACTGCCCCACCACGGAAGTGGGGCCTTTCATACACAGTTTATCGTCACAGGTTCGTCTCCCTTCGTCCTAACATCTGATTCGCTCTATCCTGTCAAGAGGAGGAGAATCCCGTGTTCTCATCTTTTCTCACAAGACTGGAACGTGCAACGACCAGTCTGCTTCCAGAATGTCAATATACTGATAAACAGTTGTGGGTGTTGAAGTGCGCAGGCGTGTGACTAACTTCCCTTGAGAACTGGACATTTCATAGACACAACCAACTCCAGCTGCATAGCTGTGTTATACTGACCTCGCTAACCTGAACTTTAATAGACATGAAGAGTAATACAATGAAGAATATCTACAGAATATAAGGATTTATATTATCACAACGGTATTATATTATAACGACTTATATCGAGTTCAACCTCGGTGAACTTTGGCCAACAAACTCGCACCATTGACCATAGAAAGCTGTCTTCACTGTGTCGATGTTTGAGGGGACGGGGAGCCGGAGAGTTCGAAGTGGAGATCGGAGAAAGTTGCCATAGTTTGGTAGCTGTCATTTATTTCTCTTGTACGTTGAAGAGTGAGGATAATTATTCACAAATGATGTTCGGATTCACCCTGCTTGACAGGGTGCTTTTTTAGTGCAAATATAGTGTTCAAATAAATTAAAATGATGCTCCTACTGTCTGTGTGAATGTGTGATTTTAGCTGTTCATCACATATTCATTGTGGATGGCACTCCGACAGAGTGCCCAGAGTACACTCTGAAAGTGCATGCTCTGAAAAACAGCATATTCTAACATTGCTCAAAATCTATGAACGATCCAGTTTGCGCTTGAAGTGACTATTTTAGAACCTACCTCGGTAGCACAACTCTCACACAACTGTCTAAATTTCTGCAATGTAAAATGCACGTATGACTGGATTTACCCTCATGTTGACTTTTCACTCAAGCAAATAAGGCAGCCGGCTTTCTTTGAATGAAATGTCAAAACTTCCGCTTGCGGAATCAATATCAAGTTAATTTAACGTCATTCCATTGAATGGTCTTGCCGAACTTACCAAATTAGAAATGGATTAGCTGTTCGCCCTGGCAAACACGGAGAGTGCTCTGCAATAATGAAGCTATCATCGTGTATCGCGCTGATTGACGTTTCCCCGGGGTTCGTTTTTGTAAATGCTGCTGTGCTTATTAACTAAAATATTCCCAACAGTGGGACATACTGGGCATAAAGTTCACTGGTTTGACTTCCCCGTTGCTTGTGTCGGGCCCTGAAATTAACTTCCGCCTTCAACTTCCAACTTTGTCAGTGATGAAAAGCCAACACAGGACATGGTGATGCCCACACACTGCTGGCTCGCATCCAAGTCTTTATTTTCAACAGGAACGTGACAGCATTAGCCTGAGGGAGACCATTATTAGCTGAAATGCACGTTAGGGTGTTGTGCATTATAATATGTCGTTGTTGTTGAAAGGATCGAACATATATGATGACGAAAACCGAGGTAGCCAGTTGAAAGAACGTGTTTGCCAAGAGACATGACTTTCAGAAAGTGTGGGTTATGAATGGGTTATTTATTTCTAATTCTTTGGCACATCAGTGCAAAAGGAAAAGTCTTTTCATCCTGTGTCTGTTTCTTGTGTCAAACAGCATTCCTATATGGACCATCTGTTGCCTTTCTGTGTTCAAAAGGCTGAAGTGGGAAGGTTGTCGTCAGTGGCACACTTCTCTCCCCCACTTTTTTCGCTTTTACATTTTTGAATTTATTATCTTCCTCTGAATCATAAAAACATATCTCCCTGACTAGCCAGGAGGCCATTCTCTCCGTATTTAGTCACTTCTGCTTCCTTTTTTTTTCTCTTCTTCTTCCCGCGGTATACTCCTCCTCTCCTCCCTGCTGTGTCCTTCGTCTAACATTTGGTTCTAACTTTTGCTCCGGAAAATGGCAGCTTACCCGGGAGCTGGCATCTGCGCTGTGTGACACACATGCTGTTCTTTGCATATGGGCAGAGAGTGCTTTCGAGTGGATTGTGTACTCGGCTCGGCCGCCACTGCATGCAAACACCACACCAGATGCATTCATAACTCTGTGTTTGTATGTTTGAGTAAATGTGGAATTAAAAGGGAAATACCTCAAATCCAGACACAAGATAAGAAATCAGTATACACTACACAATACATCGTTTTGACGTGTACTTTTTTGGTCAATCTTATAATCACCAAAAAGAGGACATTTTAATTTTACAAATTTTTTCTTACACTTCCTTACGGGAAAAATGAAGCGAAATCAAGTTATTGTCTGAATTTGAAACCTTTACAATGAAATGTCCACTGCACCATTGGTGGAACTTTTTTTTCCTAAAGCTTTCTTTGACGTATGATACGTTCTGTTGCTTGTCAGCCCCTGGAGGCTTGTCAGCCCCTGCAGGCTTGTCAGCCCCTGCAGATTTGCCAGTGTCGCTTGTGGGTGGGCGGACATGTCACTGTCCCTATATAGGAATGAATGAAAAGATGAGCAGAAACAGAAAAAAACACCCAAAGTACCCAAACCTCTTGCTCAGCCTGTATATTTAGAACATTCTTACTTCAGATGTGTGGGGTGGGGGTGAGGGGGGTGTCTTACCCTGGTCTACTTCATTATCTTCCAGGAAGTTTTTCAAAAGAACCCACACACCCCAGTGCTACATGTCTGATTATGGCTCATATGACAGAAAAGGGAAAACAGGCATTAGATTTTTTTTATGAAAATGTCACATTTTATTACTTTAATTGCACTTTTGAATTGCCTTAGATCCCTTTACACACTCAAGCTTGTGTGTGGGTGTGTTGGATGTGCATTCCTCTCTGGGGTTGACTGGTAAAATGTCACAGGAGACAGAGAGAGAAATGGAGAGGAGGAAAACAGTGCTGGGGTTGAAATTGATCTCCCTTTTATACTGAACGCATATAACGTGACTCACCGATATGCACTGGCACGCGTGACAGTGTGGGTGTGCACACGTCTCCAGGTCCGCGTGGGCTCGTACATTTCTCTGTGCATGTGTGAGTTTTTCACCTGAACAGCTACTGTCCAATTTGTTTTGAGATGCTATTTTTTTTTTATAACCTCAAGTGTCTCCCATGAGCTTATAGCATAAATGTGCTCCATCTCCTTCAAGGATTGATTGACCCACATGCCATCTTTTTCAAGTACAGTCTAGTGTGGGAAATGCAAGCCTTGAGGGTATTAGAAATACAACAAACAAATGGATGTGTGACGTTAATATTTGCAGGAAACAAAGAAGTCAACAGTTTCACTACGTTGATCTGAAAGTCATGGAAATATCGTTACGCATGCACCACCTCATGGGACCCTTCAATACTTTGATCTGGAAAGAGAAATCATGAAAAAAGAAAAAGGAAACTGTACAGGCCATTGGCTTCCTAGCGAAGTAAACTAGCTTGGTTAATAATCACGACACAGTTTGTGGAGGCAAGCGCTGCGTGAGTTGTGTAATGAGATCACTTTTTTTTAAACATTTAAATGAAAGAACTCAAGTAGAGCCAATCTCCTTCTTCCTTTGTCTGTCGTGAAGTACCCTTCTCCGATTGCACCTACGCTCTCTCTCTGCATCATCTCATGCGGCAGGGGGGTTGGCTCCCCTCGTGGTTCCTACAAGCCCTCTCAGCTTCTTCTTCCTCTGGTCCGCCCACAGCCGCTGAGAGCAAGGTGTGAATTAACTTCTACAGTCATTACCACTCTGGTCCTCGTCTGCCTGGCCGGCATATGTGTCAGATGGCACCTCCATATGCAGAGTGAGCAAAGTCCGTGGAAAAGTTGCTTGTGAAAACATGGTGCTTGTGATGGTGATGATGGATGTGGGAAAAACCCAAAAGGAAATAGTAATTGGTTTAATTTAATTCAAAGATGAATCCCGATTTAAGATTTTAAATGAGACACCAAACTCTGATTCATTGATGATTTCGAAAGTGACTGTATCTTGTTTTCAGCTTATGACACACACACACACACACACACACTTGTGCGGTGTTAGGCAGTAAAGCTTGCATTGCAATGTGATTACTATTTCCAGTAATTGCTAAGCCCCCCCACTGCTACTCAAGCTGTCAGAGCTGCCATGGAGCCCATACTGTCACTAAAGCCTAATTCATGCTTCTCCGTCAGGTTGACGGCGTACCTACGCCGTAGCTTACGCGTCGACGCAGACCCCTACGCCGTAGCCTGACGCGCACCTCCAAAAATCCTAACTACGCGTCGCGTTGACGCGGACCGCAACGCTGTGATTGGTCCGCTCAGAACGTAATTTCCGGCGGTTGCTCTTTCCGGTTTGTCTTCCTACACCGCTATTTTTAAAGTTCTTGTAGACCGGTAGTAACAATGGACCAAACAGAAGAACGAATCATCGAGGAGGTCAGGAAATACGACCACCTTTATAACTTTTCTTCGAGGGACTACAAAGACTGCAAAATGACATTAAACTCATGGCGAGAAATCGCGCAAAACACAGCCACACAGGCACAGCCCCCTAGCGGCATGGCGGTTAATTGCAGAGCAACGCGGACCCTCGACGCAGAACTTCGAATGCTCAACGACTGCGTCAGGTCGACGGCGTAGGTACGCCGTCGACCTGACGGAGAAGCATGAATTAGGCTTAACTGCACTGCCGGAATAGAGTGCTTCAGAGATGACGTACTTTTGTAGGCCAACATCGCGCTGGTTCCCATCGACAAAATACAGTTACTGATCCCAGTAATGAAAAGTAAATTCTTAACAGGAGGGTGATGGGCGGTGGATATCAGTTTAGTGACCAAAAGAGGAGAAATGAGCATCCTAGGAGCTCCAAAATGAACATATTAACACATTGGGTCTGGTTAGCTGGCATGCTCACGTGAGCTGAATCTGCATATAGAACCGGAGCTAGCTCTAAAACATAGGCTGGCTGCTTATTAAATCCAGAAGTTACAGTGGGTCGATTGATTGGCAGCTTTATTTATAATACTGTCAGATGAGTTCATTTATCTTAATATTAAGGCTCCATCCCAGAATCTATTTAAGGACTGGTGTTCTGCGTACAAGGCACTAATGCTGTTCACTTTTGCAATCTACTCCTGACAGGTGGCTGCCAGCTACCATCTCCCCCTCACGCCTGCCTCCTCCACACCTACTCCCTCCGTTCTTTGCGGTGCCTTGAGTTGCTCTCATCAACAGTGCAAGGCAGGATCACCCTTCTAAATAGTAAGAGGTGTGTAAAGTTACCCACAGGAGGGGGTTTGAACCTTCTTTGTGTGGTTTCATTACACTCACTGCTGAATCATATCTTTTGCTCTGCCCTTATTTCATTCAGCCAGCTAGGAATCAAAAGATACTGTGTACCATTTAATGGATGCTTTCATCCAGTGTGACTCATCGTATGATGTGTACAAGATGCAGACAAGAGTGGTTTGAGTGGGACTTGATCTTTGCCTCACACACCATTGATATTATGACTGCCCTTGTACACCCTTTAGTTGTGGTTTGGTATAACAGAGACAACTCTAGCAAGCTTACCCAGAAGCAGAGCAGATAAAAAACAAAACTGGCAAAGGCAGTATGAGAAGTATTAGCACCATGTATCTGTAGACTTTCTTGAGAGTTTAAATTGGTTAGCTAGCCGTGTTGGCCCACAATTGCGGCTTGATTTAAGCTAGTAGACATCTAAAACATAATTTTGTTAGATCAGCTGCAGATTATGGGAGTATTCATTTAGAGACATTTATGTCAATCTCGCCGTTTGCCGTTCATGGCAAATGATAATACATTGGCTTGAAATTTTGTTATATTAACGTGATATAGTGAGAGTGCCATCAAAGTTTCTCCTATGTTTTGGTGTTGAATTCTTAATAACTTTATTAAAATACAATGGACCCACAGCTAAATGATCCTCCTGGCATTCCAGGTGAGGCTTAAACAGAGCAAGGGGAGAGAGAGAGAGAAAGCAGATGGCGCTGTTAGTCACCCCTCGTTGTCAGCAAGATGGATGTATATGTAGCCGGGCTCAGCAACACATCAGGCTGCTTCTCCTCTCTCCATAACGTCTGCCTCGATGCTGTCTGAAGCACCATCTCTCTCCCCCCGCCACACTCTATCTCTCTACCTGCCCTCACTCTTCATCCATTAGCGGTGCGACCCGCTCTCGCTAAGCACACAAGGTAGTCATCGACCCAGGCTCTCACATATGGGAGGACATGCACGCAGTGTTGTGTTACTGGACTTGTGAGGGCTTCTGTCGTGCTGTGGGACTGCACCAGTAAGACCAAAAACTCGGGAATGAGTCTGCATCTTTGCAAATCCGGTTCCCTTTTCTTGAAGTCAAATGAGTTTTTGGAATGCATTTTTGGTTATGAAGATTATTCATAAAAATCGTTGGATATTTGTGTTTCTCTGGGTCTTTCACAAAATAGTTATTACGCCCTTACAAGTTTTGGAAATGGTATCTCCCCCTTACGTTCCACCTTCTTGCGCGAGCTCTGACTGTAGAGAGAACTGTCATTGGTCGACGGATCTCAGTGTTGCCAGATGCACGATAACTATCCTCCAAATACGACCATTTTGAGCCTTTGGTACGATACTTCGCCATTTCCAATCTGGCAACACTGAGCACCTTGCCACCTCCACTAGTTGCATTGTTTACAACAGCACATGACATCTGCAGCCATGCCGAAACGTAAATGTAAGTTCATGGACGAACTAAAAAAAAAATACCCATGTTTTTTATTTATTATTTAGAATATTGTATTTGTTATCATTATTGCTTTAATATATGAGGAGGACTGAAAAGTGTCTTCATTTTCTTATTTTAATATGTGGCTATATAAAGTATTTATTATTTAGAATTTTTTATTTGTTATCATTATTGCTTCAATATATGGACAAGACACATTAAAGAAGCACTGGACTAAAACCACAAAAAAAGATTTGTTTTACATTTGCACTTTGCAATTTTGTTAAAGTTCAATAAACAGATGTTCATATAGTCATTTGTGTCATTTCATTTGTGACATTTGTATGCATTCACATATATTCATATGCCAACCCTGTCTCCTAAAAATTACGTTCCCCCAGAACTAATACGCATTCCCAATTACGTTTGATCAGAAACGTATCTCCTTCCTGATTATGTTTGTGTTTGACGTATTACACATACGTTGATTATACACGTATACGTTGATTAAACACGTATGTTGATTATACACGTATTTTTGTTTGATTGTTTTTATGTTTGTGTTTGACGTATTACAAATACGTTTATAATCGTGTGTTTGTGTTATTGTTTTCTTGCTTTATTTAAGCATATTTTAATTTTTAAACTCTGGGGAGAAAAAAGAAAAGAGGGGCGGGGTGAGGCCAGCGACGGCCGGCCGCGCCGGGCGCCAGCCGCACCGGGAGCCCGAGAGTCGGCTGCACCGGGAGCCGAAGTCCGTTTGCCCGCCGTTGTTAGGCCGGTAACGGGCCGGTCTTCAGATCGCTTGCACCGGGGCTCGGTCTTCAGACTGCTTGGCCGCCGCCGTTAGGCTGGCGGTAACAGCCTCCTTCGCGCCGGCTCCGGTCTTCTCTGAGTCGGGTTGTTTGTGAATGCAGCCCAAAGTGTGTGATAAACTCCATCTAGTGCAGTGAACCACTGCGATCATCAGCAGACACGCGGATCTGTGTGGTCACATCAAGTACAGAATCTGACGTGAAAAAATTCAAATGGGCGGAAGGAGTCACGGGACCCAACATCCGGTTTTCAAAATACTAACTGATATGAATGTGTTCAGAACATTTATGACCACATCCACACATCTTAACTGTACTGGTCTTACAGAAATGTTGTAATGTGTAAAACACAACGGACTGTTACAGTTAAGATGTGTGGATGTGGTCATAAATGTTCTGAACACTCCCCAGAGTTAAAAAATTAAAATATGCTTAAATAAAGCAAGAAAACAATAACACAAACACACGATTATAAACGTATTTGTAATACGTCAAACACAAACATAAAAACAATCAAACAAAAATACGTGTATAATCAACATACGTGTTTAATCAACGTATACGTGTATAATCAACGTATGTGTAATACGTCAAACACAAACATAATCAGGGAGGAGATACGTTTCTGATCAAACGTAATTGGGAATGCGTATTAGTTCTGGGGGAACGTAATTTTTAGGAGACAGGGTTGCATATGCGGCATGCTATACACTACTACTAGAGAGGGATAGTGAGGATGAGGATCGAGAAAGGTAAATAGCTGCATGTACCCGTTTGCGGTTTTGCATGTATACGTGCACAAGATGTGACGAGCGTCATCCCTCTGGTTTGTGTTTCCCTCTCTGTTAAGCGCCTGGAGTCGCTGTCTAGGCTATTTGATGTTAACAAATAGGCAGCAAAATGGACAGAGTCTGGGAAAGATGGACTTTGATAGCAGTATACGTCGATGCCTTTTCATACATCGTAGACACAAAGAAGGTCCTTTGATGAGGGAAAGGTGAAACTGACAGAAATGCACTTACTGAGAAATGAATGAAACATGAGCAACCTTTGTAGTCAAAGGATGTTTATCCACCAAGACGTCCCCCAAAATGTAATTTGTGTCATATAAAAGCTCCCATTAGGCCCACAGGAATGTGCATCATTGCTACGTGCATTTTTTTCTTCTGTCATTTCTCTTTCTGTAGAAAGAGCGATATTTATGGGGTTATTTCAGTCTCTTTAATGGCAAATGCGCACAGAAAGATTCACAAATATATTCAATTCACAAATGCACACAGAAAGATTCACAAATGCGCACAGAACAATTCACAAATATATTCGATTTACAAATGCACACAGAAGGGTTTACAAATACATTCCAATGATTTATATCAATGTATAAAAAAAAATCACAAATATATTTCTGCATTTGTTTGTGAAAAGCTTCACATTTACGAGTGGCTTTTATGAGACTCCCCTGCCGTCCTTTGGATTCGTAAATGCATTTTTTCTATATGGACCTATCCGTAGCCAATCAGATGTCGCCCTCATTTTCAACCACTCACATGAGTGCAGCTCCCCCTCCCCTACCCACGAGGGCGGAGCCAGCGTACAGTTACGGAATTAGCGGAGCTCATCAGTCAAACAATGGCGCTGGTAGACACAACTGAAAGTTGACATTCTCTAAATACTACAGTTGTTGAGTCACAACATGACATTTTAGGATGTTTTCAGGCGAGAAGTTAGTTGTTTAAGCATAAAATCTGTGGTCGGTTCATCTAGAACCCGCCGATTTAAAAAGATACGCCGACGGTTTGAGTTCCTGGTCGCGGGACCATGAGCCCCGTCTGCACCGGGCCGTCAGCTTTCTGTTGCCCGCCGAGAGCAGCCTGATCCCGGCAGGACTTTTTGAAATGATCCGCTGGCTCCGATTTCTCCGTAGCGGTTAAACATGAGATATAATTCAGTTTTGAGGATCTAACGAGCAATCTTTATTAGTTTATTATTTATTCACAGTAACGTTACATCAGTTTGACGGAGGGAAAGGTTAAGATTCATAACTTAAGATTTTAATTTAACTTTTACTTTGAACTACAGCGGTGTCTTTTGACGTTTGACCGAATTGATTGCAATTATATGTGTATCTATATAAATATAATATGCATTAAAAAATACATATGAATTAATTGTGAATTACAATTAATTATTACATATTCATAATATATTACATATATATATTAGTGCTGTCAAACGATTACAATATTTAATATATATATATATTCAAAATAAAATATATATATTAATTAATTGATAAAGCAGGATATGCTCCAAGGAGGTCAATTACAGTAAAAAATAAAATCAATAAAATCAATGTTTAACCGCTACGGAGAAATCAGAGCCAGCGGATCATTTAAAAAAGTCCTGCCGGGATCAGGCTGCTCTCGGCCCGGTGCCGGCGGGACTCAGCTGTCCCACGAGCCGGACCTCAAACCGTCGGCGTATCTTTTTAAGCCGGCGGCTTCTAGATGAACGGGCCACAGATTTGATGCTTAAACAACTAACTTCTCGCCTGAAAACATCCTAAAATGTCATGTTGTGACTCAACAACTGTAGTATTCAGAGAACGTCAACTTTCAGTTGTGTGTACCAGCACCATTGTTTGACTTATCACCTCCGCAAATTCCGTAACTGTACGCTGGCAACGCCCTCGTGGGTAGGGGAGGGGGGAGCTGCACTCATGTGATTGGTTGAAAATGAGGGCGACATCTGATTGGCCACAGATAGTCCATGTTGAAAAAAACGCATTTACGGATCGGATCACGGCAGGGGAGTCTCACAGAAGCCACTCGTAAATGTGAAGCTTTTCACAAAGAAATGCAGTGTAATCCACAAATACAGTGCGATCCACAAATACAGTGCGATCCACAAATGCATACAAATACATACAAATGCAGATATATAATTGTGATTTTTTTAAACATTTATATAAATCATTGGAATGTATTTGTAAACCCTTCTGTGTGCATTTGTAAATGGAATATATTTGTGAATTGTTCTGTGCGCATTTGTGGATCTTTCTGTGTGCATTTGTGAATTGAATATATTTGTGAATTGTTCTGTGCGCATTTGTGAATCTTTCTGTGTGCATTTGCTAATAAAGAGACTGAAATAACCCCATAGATATTTGCTTCAATACAGTTCAAACATAGCTTGAAGGGAAATACTGTATGTGCAGAAACACTAATACTACCCCAGTATAGATAATGAATATGCTAAATTAATCTAATCTAATATATTCATCTACATCTTCCACATGTAATCCATTAAAGCAAATAATCCCACAAAGGAATTTAAATAATTTTGTGTATTATATCAACATTTTAAAAAGGTCAATCTTTTTTCTTTTCTTAAAAAAAAATGTTTTGGGCCAACCATTTATTTATAATTGACCAAGCTGAGAAAACCGTCTGGGCCTAGTTTAGTTCTCAGGGACATTGCAATGTTAAAGGGAGGAAAGAGCCTTTTTCAAGTGGTTGGAAGAACACTATTGTCTAAAATATAATTGTATGCTGTAGGTTTGTAATTAGCCTTCATTTGCATTAAGTGGCATATCCCAAATCACAACAAAAAAAAACACCTAGACCAAATAAACAGGGGTTACTTCAATTTGCTTTTTATTGTTGTATTTTAATATATTCACATAAATATGGTTAAAAATCTGGCGGATAGATATGGTTTCCACTTCCGCGTCTGACCATCTAAACATGGACATGAGGCGTGCAAAGCTTCCCTGTGAGTAAGAAGGTGCCAAGCAAAGAGTCCTGAGCAGAGCTATATTGGAGGGGACAGACGGCGCAGCTTCAGAGCCTGAAGGATTCACCAACAAGGAGCTAGCCGGAGCTAACGGGCCAGATAGCTGGCCACAGCGTTTCTGTGAGACTGAACGGTGAGTAATCAATTGTTGTCCCTATCACCATTAACTTGTTACAGTGAACATAGTACGACCAGTAGTGCTGGACCTCCATTATGTGTTTGTAAGACAGTAAATAACGTGTGTTGACGAGAGCTACGAGCGGTTAGCACGTCGGTAAATAGTTCCGTGTTGGCTGTTATCATCCGTATATATGACTAAACGGGGCATAATCAGTTGTTGTCTCTATCACCGTTAACTTTCTTACAGTGAACATAGTACGACTAGTAGTGTTGGACCTCCATTATATGTTTGTAAGACAGTAAATAACGTGTGTTGACGAGAGCTACGAGCGATTAGCACGTCGGTAAATAGTGCCGTGTTGGCTGTTATCATCCGTATATATGACTAAACGGGGCATAATCAATTGTTGTCTCTATCACCGTTAGCTTTCTTACAGTGAACATAGTACGACTAGTAGTGTTGGACCTCCATTATATGTTTGTAAGACAGTAAATAACGTGTGTTGACGAGAGCTACGAGCGATTAGCACGTCGGTAAATAGTGCCGTGTTGGCTGTTATCATCCGTATATATGACTAAACGGGGCATAATCAATTGTTGTCTCTATCACCGTTAACTTTCTTACAGTGAACATAGTACGACCAGTAGTGTTGGACCTCCATTATATGTTTGTAAGACAGTAAATAACGTGTGTTGACGAGAGCTACGAGCGATTAGCACGTCGGTAAATAGTGCCGTGTTGGCTGTTATCATCCGTATATATGACTAAACGGGGCATAATCAGTTGTTGTCTCTATCACCGTTAACTTTCTTACAGTGAACATAGTACGACTAGTAGTGTTGGACCTCCATTATATGTTTGTAAGACAGTAAATAACGTGTGTTGACGAGAGCTACGAGCGATTAGCACGTCGGTAAATAGTGCCGTGTTGGCTGTTATCATCCGTATATATGACTAAACGGGGCATAATCAATTGTTGTCTCTATCACCGTTAACTTTCTTACAGTGAACATAGTACGACCAGTAGTGTTGGACCTCCATTATATGTTTGTAAGACAGTAAATAACGTGTGTTGACGAGAGCTACGAGCGATTAGCACGTCGGTAAATAGTGCCGTGTTGGCTGTTATCATCCGTATATATGACTAAACGGGGCATAATCAGTTGTTGTCTCTATCACCGTTAACTTTCTTACAGTGAACATAGTACGACTAGTAGTGTTGGACCTCCATTATATGTTTGTAAGACAGTAAATAACGTGTGTTGACGAGAGCTACGAGCGATTAGCACGTCGGTAAATAGTGCCGTGTTGGCTGTTATCATCCGTGTCTATGACTGAACGGTGCATAATCAACTGTTGTCTCTATCACGTTAACTTTCTTACAGTGAACTCATAGTGACTGTATTAATGTATTTTACAGAGTGGATTCAGAGCTGTGAGGGTCCAGAGGACAACATGCAGCATCACTGCAGCAGCCTCCCTGTCCGTCTGCCTGCCTGAACACATCACCTAGCAGGCCGCAAAGCCAGCCACAGCTCATCATCCCCACCATATAATAATAAAAAATTTTAGACATTAAATTACATGTGTCTACCATTTTATTCATATATTCCACTGCTTTTGTGAACCGAAGACCTTTTGGTAAACCAATTTCCATCACCAAAACCGATATCCCACCGGAGTAAAGTTATGTTTTCACAACAAATATGAGACATTTCCAAAATCAAGATTCAATTTTTCAGCTTTAGTCATATTTTCATATTTACACTTGTGCCTTTGGTACAATGGTGCCTCATTATATAGATAGCTGAGATTGTTCTGTATTTTTTGATATACAACACATGATTTTGTATCATATGCTAGTGACTTTAAAAAGGGGAATTTAAAAAGTATGTAAAATCAAGAAAAATCAAGAAATTGACCACCAGACCTCCAAGTGTTAACTGGTGATGCACTATCATATCTTAAGGAGCTTATAGTGCCATATTACCCCACTAGAGCATTTCGCTCACTGAATGCAGGGTTACTTGTGGTTCCCAGAGTCTTAAAAAGTAGGTTGGGGACTAGAGCTTTTAGTTATCGGGCTCCTCTTCTGTGGAATCCGCTTCCACTTTCAGTCCGGGGGGCAGACACAGTCACCTCATTTAAGAGTAGACTTAAGACTTTCCTCTTTGATAGCGCTTATAGTTAGGGCTGTTTCAGGCTTATAGTTAGGGCTGGCTCAGGTTTGCCCTGGTCCAGCCCCTAGATATGCTGCTATAGGCCTAGACTGCTGGGGGACATCTTAGGATACACTGAGCTCCTCTTCTCTTCCTCTTTCGCTCCTCTTCTCCTCTTCTTTCTCTCCTTCTGGATAAATTATTGTCTCTTCAATGCACATTACTAACTCTACTTTTTTCCATGGATCATGGCTGCCTGGAACCGGTCCTGCCTTCTGCCATGGCCCTGCTGATGCCCCTCCTCTCTACCACCTTCTGCTTCATGGATCGTGGTTATCTGGATCATGGACCATGCCTACTACTCATATGAATCATTTCTGTCATATTCATTGAATGTGCTGTAACTCCGTTATGTTATTCATTCTGGCCACATGACATCTATTGCTTCTGTCCATCCGGGGAGAGGGATCCTCCTCTGTTGCTCTCCCTCAGGTTTCTTCCCTTTTTTCCCCTGTGAAAGGGTTTTTACTATCTTTATTTGGGGGAGTTTTTCCTGATCCAATGTGAGGTCCCGGGACAGGGATGTTATGTGTACAGATTGTAAAGCCCTCTGAGGCAAATTTGTATTTGTGATGTTGGGCTATATAAAATAAACTGAATTGAAATTGAATTGAATGTTGTTTGAAGCATATTTTTACACTAACTAAAATGAGCGTCCCTATTTTCATTACAGTTAATGGGAAATAGGCCTACGCACGGCCATGCTCCACCCTCTTGTCCAAATATGGTCACTTCTGGTTCCAGTAAAACCACATGGCGACGGCCAAACTTCAAAACGGTAATCCACAAACCAACGGATGACGTCAAAGGTGTCTATGTCCACTTCTTAAATATAGTCTATGACTCAACTGGCAGGTACGTAGCAGCATCTTTCTTACTAACTAACCTCATACACCGCCTCATGTGCTAAATTATTTGTATTATTTGTCTTTCTCAATGGGCAATTCTCCGAGCAAAACTCCCTGTCTCTGATTTAGATTAGTTGAGAGCTCCCAAAAGAGCAGAGCCTTTTCTGACTGCATAAACATCTGCTACAATTGCTCAATTCCTTGACCCAGGTGTCCCTGACTTAGCTGATAAACGCTGCTAATTGTTAATTCAACTCCCTAATTGCCACACCTTCGTAACAGTGTTTGCCACTGTAATTAAGTTATTCTGAATTAAAAATCCCCTCCCACACTGTAATTAGATTTATTGTGTTTTCCTGCTGTATTATTTGTTTATCGGCACTGAAACACGACATGTTGTTTGTCTGTGTTCTGAGATAGACCATACCCTGACAGCTGCACCTTTTTCTGCAAAATAAAAATAATTCCCTTTTCCATCATTTCCATCAAATATTTAACTGCCTCTGCGGAGAAGATAAAGGATGACATTGAAGATTAAAGATAATGAAGGGCTTTCCGGTGACTCATCCCAGAACTCCTGCCCTCCCCCTCCACGGCTCTCTCCTCCTCTCCCTGGTTTCTACATCGATGCCCAACAGAACAAGCTCATTTCTCATCCCCAGTCTTTCCCCCATCACTCCTTCCCCCAGCCTCCCACTCCTCCTTGAGTCGCCTGCTCCGTCGAGCCCTCCCTCGCTCGTTTTATCATCCCCTCCCCAAGCCTGGTGGTGGTCTGTCTACGCAGGATAAACGCTTTCAAATGGGTGCAGAATGACTCACTTGAGGTCACTGTTAATGCATACCAATAGTAGTGGGGCCAGATGGCTGGTGACCGGGCAGTGAGGATAACACAAGGGCAACCAAACCAGGAGACGCCTGGCTTTTCCTGCAGACATTGAAGGGAGATGAGATGGGAAGAGCAACAGGGTGTAAATAGAGAAGTAAAATTGATTACAACTGCTATGAAGTGAGGCATTTATACAATACTTTATAACCCTTTGTATTAAATTAGTTTTAAAAGACCGTAAAACAAGGTTTCCAACTAACACATTTTGTACTAATTTATGTTCCAATGAGATCACTTATCTTCACTTGATTGTTACCTACCCCTCCTTGAACATAAACAATAGACGCATACTGCATGCGATCGAGCCATATCTAGTTTTCTTATTTCATACCAAATTTGGATATCATAACACATCCCATACACCCTGTAGTTGTGTTTCCGTCTAGTGTGAAATAAATCCAAATCAGCCAAACCATGAGTGGAAAGTGGACAATGGCTCTTTCCTGGGCCCTCATACATCCGACCGCTTCGTTCAGACCACATCCATCTTCAGCCTTAATTTTGAGCTCAACTATACACCTGTAAAGTTTTGTGACTGTGTGTCGCACGGCTGTGACGCTGTCACATTGACACAATCTGTCCACAGCGAAGGTATGCACGCCTCTGTGGCAGTTCCCACTAAAGTAGGTGTCTCCATGCAGGACCACATTTTGCCGTCATTACTCACAAACACACAGACACACAAGATGAAAACAATATACCAGCCACAGGCTGTCGCAGCTGGTAATAAAAGGAATATCTGTAGTTTCCGAGCTCCTGCGCTCCCATCCTTTATTATGTATGCTTGGCAAGCCTGCTTGTCCACATCCCGGACAGCCAGACAGGCAAATGAAAAAAGTGAAACACTATGCCACTCCAAAACACACCCAAAAACGTTCAGTGTTGACAGCTTTTGTATGAACCAATAGTACTTCAGTGGTTCAAAGCAAACTAAAAGTGTTACAGTCACTGTAACTTCTAACAAGCCATCAGCCCTCCTCTCGGAATATTTCCCAATTCATGACATTTTAAAGCAATGAGAGAGCACAGCTAAAAAACTAATCCTAAGTAATTATTTCTCGCTCTCCAAGACACTCAGTACTAAACAGAAACCAAGTCCGAGCTGAATGAGCCTTGATTAGCTTTATTTCCTGCTCCTACGCATTTCATTTATTTCTGATTAGATGTTTTGCATTGATTTTATTATTTCACATATGACAGTTAGAGCTTCATGTTGCAATACAGTAATTTGATCACTGGGCTACAATCATCATGGTGAAAAGGTTTTAGTTGAATTCTGGGAAGAGAGTCTTAAATACCACAACGTAAGGTATGTTGTACACAGCATTACCGATTGCCTGGTCAAGTGTTGACTATATTATATAATATCTCTTTTTCTCTGCACTCACGTAGGCAGCCTAACGTTAGTTACTTTACTTGATTTCAGACAAAG